>CM062807.1:431203268-431803268 GCA_031772625.1 Pinus tabuliformis
GCAGAATAAATGGGTTTACAGGCTAAAGGAAGAAGATGGAGGAAAACAGAGGTATAAAGCTAGATTTGTGGTGAAAGGGTTTGCACAGAAAAAGGGTATAGACTTTGATGAGATATTTTCTCCTGTTGTGAAAATGACTTCAATCAGAACTATTCCAAGTTTAGTAGCTGCTGAAGATTTACATCTTGAGCAGTTGGATGTAAAGACAACCTTTCTCCATGGGGATTTGGAGGAAGAGATATATATGCAGCAGCCACAAGGATATGAGGTAAAAGGGAAGGAGAAACTAGTGTGCAGGTTGAAGAAGAGCTTGTATGGCTTAAAACAGGCTCCAAGCAGTGGTATCTAAAATTTGACAGGTTTACGTCTGAACAAGGTTATACTAGGTGTCACTCTGATCATTGTGTTTATCTCAAAAGGCAAAATGATGGCAGCTATATTATATTGTTATTGTATGTAGATGACATGCTTGTTGCAGGTTCTAACATGCAGGAGATAAATGTGCTCAAAAGAAAATTAGCAAACTCATTTGCAATGAAGGATTTGGGTGCTGCAAAACAAATCTTTGGTATGAGAATAACTAGAGACAGGAAGAATCACAAATTAAAATTGTCTCAAAGTGAGTACATAGAAAAGGTGTTGAAAAGGTTTAATATGCAGAATGAAAAACCAATTGGTATACCTTTGGCTAGCCATTTCAAATTAAGTAAGGAGGCGTGTCCCAAGGCTCAGGAAGAAATGGCTCATATGTCTAAAGTTCCATATGCATCAACAATTGGAAGCTTAATGTATGCAATGGTCTGCACAAGGCCTGATATTGCACATGCAGTGGGAGTTGTAAGCAGGTACATGAACAATCCAGGAAAAGAACATTGGATGGCAGTGAAGTGGATTCTCAGGTATTTGAGAGGTACCACAAATCAAGCATTATGCTTTGGTGGTTCAAACATTGCTCTACAGGGATATGTTGATGCAGATATGGCAGGTGACAGAGATAACAGGAGGAGCACTACAGGATATGTATTTACTGTAGGTGGAACAACTATCAGTTGGGTTTCAAAAATCCAAAGTGTTGTTTCACTTTCAACAACAGAAGCAGAGTATGTTGCTGCTACAGAGGCTAGTAAAGAAATGATTTGGTTACAAAGGTTTCTGGATGAATTGGGTAAGAAGCAGGAGTTGGGAAGGTTATACAATGACAACCAGAGTGCCATTCATCTTGCAAAGAACTCTGCATTTCATTCCAAGACTAAAAATATACAACTCAAGTACCATTTCATACGGTCAGCATTGGAAGATGGACAGTTGAAGCTAGAAAAGATACACACTAGCCAGAATCCTGCAGATATGCTAACAAAAGTTGTAACCCGGGAGAAACTGAGAATCTGCTTAGTTTCAATTGGTCTTCAAGTATGATGAAGAAGATAAAAAACAGCTAGGTCCAAAGCAGAGTCATTGTTTAGCAAATGAAGCAGCGGTGGAGTTGCTATAATCAGTCTCCAAGTGGGAGATTGTTAGGTGTGGAGCCTGATTATCTTCTGTATTTAAAGGTTTCAGCAAGATGTATACCCCAGGAAGACTTTACACCCCTCCATGAGGGGGGTTGCGGGGGGGACTTGTCCCCCCTGCGGGGATCCGGGGGGGCTAATCCCCCCCGGCTGGGGGGTCTAGGGGCCAGCGGTCCCTCGAAGCTAAAAATAGATGTAAAATTGCCTTGTAAAAGTCTAGTAATTTCTAGTCAATCTGGGATGTTCATTAGGAGGATGATCTGATGGTAGAAGTTATGTTTAATTTAGGGTTTTTTTCCCTAGAAGGCAACCCCTCACTATATATGAGGGAATTGTATTGCGTCTATGTATATCTTTATTCTGAGTGAGGAAGAGAGAGGAGATTGAGAGTGAAGAGGGTGTTACAACGGATCTGCTGTAGGTTGTATCTCTTTAGTTTGCTGGATAATATAATAAAGGAAGGACTGATTGTTTCTCCGTGGACATAGCCCAAACTGGGTGAACCACGTATATATGTGTCTCTCTTGTTTTATGTGTTTTCTGTGTTTATATTTCTGCAATATTTTATGTGTTCCATTGCTCCGTAATATATAATTTTCTAACAATATTTACACTTTAAGAAGAGAATTGGAGTCCAGTGCTAGTCTTACCTTAGTTGAATTATGACCTGGATACCATTTTGTTGCCAGCCAAAAATTTTGACCAACAATCATGAATTATTGTTTTCCATATGAATGGTTAAGTCTTTTTTAGAAATTTCAAGACAAGTTCTAGCCAAAATTCTTAATTTACCCATTTTAGGCAAGAACATTATATATAAAGGGTTGAGTGAATAATTTATTATCTGGGCAGGAGAAAAGAAATTGAAATCCTTATGAAGTTTTCCAAAAATTCCTAATTTGATTTCAGAAGTAGCACTGTCCATTTCAACAAACCTACTTAAACCCTTATATCAAACTATGGCTTCACTTTTGGTTTTCATCCAGGGTTTCCTTGATGATTTAAAAATGGATGAAGAAATGTTCATGTGCTTAAGATAAGTATTAGCAAATCCCAATGAGCTTGTTATTAGGTTTCTAGGTAATTTGGTCAGGAATATCTATGTTGATTTTAGTACAGTACCAACCGTTCCTATTTTTTGAAATTTTACCTATTTGATACACTTAATCATGTTTAACTATCCTAAATACTTTTTTAGCTAGAAATTGGTAGAAATTCTCAAAGATCAGGAAGGAAAATAAAAGGAAATAGATGGATGGAATCAAATACCATACATAGGAAGGATCCCTAGAAATTATGAGAAGTAAATTGATCGCTTCTCATTTTAATCCGCGATTTAAATTGTTGAAGACAACTCCATATAGGATATCAAAAGATCTTAGAAAAAAGCTATTCTTATCTAAGGAAACCAACATTGGTGATTGGTACCTTCTGCCTAATTTTTCTATAATTTGAATTTATGGTTTTGAGGGAAAACCATATCATTTGCCTAAATTCATCATCCCCCACCCTTTTTCCTTGGAAGCTACCAGGAAAGGAATGCATGTAAATGAGTTTCATTTTGCTTCAAAGAGTAAGAAATCATTACTTGTGACATCCATATAGATATGTTCTTTAATGACTAAACACAAATCTACTTTAGAGATTATTGAGAAGGAATTAATGTCTTATGGACTCAAAAAAGATTCATCTTGGCATTATGATCCTCTACATATCATATTAGATGCATGAAGACAAGTTGGTCTATCCATGTATACTCATGATCCAAAATCTGAATAAGAAAGATTGGTTAATGTTGACTTATTGTTTGAAAATGATGAAAATTTAGTTAATATGTAGGCACTCAAAGAAGTCATGACTGCACCTACCGAAATAGAAGCAAGCCCTGTTGAAAGTAATATGCCAATCCAGGAAACAAATCAAATAGTTGATCAGGAGACAAATGAAGTGAGTGACAACCTTCAGGTAAACCCATTGAAAATAAAAGTAGATGCAATCAACCATGATGAGAAACAAATTTACTCAAAGGAAAAGGTTAATAATCATGGAGTTGATGAAGAAATATCCACCCTCCAAAAGGCCAATGAAGAACTACTAAAGAAAATAAAGGATACTATGGAAGAAATGAACCTAGAGACTCTAGTGAACATGCGTTATCAAACATTAATAATGTATGACAGACAAACCTATAAATGTCAAAGGCAAGGAGTTAATAACAACTATAGGAGAAATAGGAGTTACAAGTGAGATTGAAATAAAGGAGATGGCTTCCTCCACGAGAGCTAGGTTTTTGTCAAAGCTTTACTTCATTTATAATGTGTTAAATATGATCATGGTACAACTAGAAATGGATGCACAAGCACAACCCATCAGTTCCAGGGCCACCTTTATTAGTATCAACTTAACCAAGGTTAACGATATGGATATAGTTGAATGGCATAAGCAGATTGGTGAAGAAGTAGTGGGAAGGTTACTGGAATCCACTGCCAGTAACAAAAATCTCAGAACCATCCTCACCAAAGTAGTTTAAGCACAACTAAAGGATGCTAAGACCGCTCTTAAGAACTGGGTTAGTTAGATTAAAGATGTTGAGAACAAAGTGATTATCCATTCAAGAATGCCTAAATATGGATCTATGACCAAGAAGTTGTTAAAAGAAAATGACAGAGAAATAAAAAACATGAGGCTGGATCTAAAGAATATGGGCTATAATCTGACTAGTTTAGTTCAAACCTTTCAGCAGAAAGAGGATGAAAATAAAATATTGCAATAAACGGAGAGATCATTAAGCATGAAGGATGATCAATTTAATACCCTAGATAATAAATTTGACAAGCCAATCAAAGAATCTGAAGAAAAAAAAGAAATATGCTGAGAAAATGGAAGAATATAAAACTACTCTTGACAAAGCCCTTAAGCAAGACACATCAGAGAAAATTATCCTTGACAAAATTGAGCTATATGAAGTAAAAAATGTTGAATTAGAAAGAGGGTTGGAGAAGCAACAATAGGAAAAATATATTTTTTAAAAAATAATGGGAAAACCATATTCAAATAAAGAATAAACACATTGAAGAACTGTAGGAGATATCAAAGAGAAACGAAGCAAAGATTTAGTCCTTGCAAAAGTGTGTGGCAAATATTGCACTAGGAAGGGATATTTTGATCCAAGGTAAAAATGAAATATGGGTGATGATTAGGGAAAAATCCTCCAAATAATACCTTATGCCAACATTTTACAGGAATGTAAAAAAAAGATAATATCTAATGTAAATATAGACATCATAAATATGAGTGCTCCCCTGGAAGAAAGATTAAAGGATGTTGACTTGATTATTGACCATATTAATTCATTAGAAGTTGAATGCTTTCAAGCCTTATACTTTTCCTCCATATACAAATTTATTCTAATGGTTACATCAATTAAAAAAATAAAGAAACTCATTCAAGAGATGGATGATCAACTTTCCAGGGCCATAGAAATCATTGCTAAGTTTAAAGTCGAGTGGAATTTCATACATATATTTTTCATCCCTTCCCTTTGGAAAAGTACAGGTTGATTAATTGGAGAGACAATAATTCAAGACGCCTTAAAGAAAGCACAGACATATTTTGGAGGTATCCCTTTCATTGAAGAGGAATCCATTTCAAGCCAGCTGGTAGTAGATTCATTTTTCAAAGAATCCAGTGTTTTAAAACTCCTTGATAAAATGATCTAACAGTTGCCAACTCCCAAGTCTCAACTCAGATCGAATCTTGTTCTAGCGAGATAAAAGCTTAAGAATATGCAGTGGATATCAAATCCCGATTAGATAAATTCGTAAAACTCAGAGACACAATCACTATACAAGGTTCTGCAACGATGCTACCCTTGCTTTTAATAATTGAACAAATTAATGAAATAGATGATGAAGTTAAAGTTGTAGTAATATTTTGAAATCCTAAGAAAATGAATGTACAAGTTCCAAAATCTAAGTGCCCATTGTCAATCCAAGGGAAACACCCAAAGTTGTTAAGTCATCCTCAAAAATTAAAAATGTTGTTAAGAGATGTTTCTAGTTTATTTTCAATTTATTTTATCATGTAATGCTAATTTTGCAATTACTAAGATAGTTGTCTAAATAATTATGATTTTTTTTTTTTAATATATAAAGTGACCTTGTTTCTCATTTGAGGGGTTGGATCTTAGAGGGGGAAATTATATTTTGTGGTTTGATTACACATGTTGTATTGACCAATTTGTGAAGATTGTGAAATTTTATGATATGAACTTTGAATACATAGTTTTCTATTGGTGTCTCTTATATGTGTTTGTTATATGTTTTGGTATAAACTTGTGGATTATTAATAGACATGATTGATTCATGATTCACTTGAAAGTTATTTGATTCATTAATTTTCATAGATATACATATTATCCAGAATGTTCAAATTGAAATATTGGTTGATATTTTGTTAGTTGAATGAGCTAGTGCATGACATTGCTTATTCAATTATAGTAGTTCATTTAAATATCATATAGTATCATCTCATGCATATGTATTCTATGTATCATATGTTACTTGTAAGTTTCCTTCTCGTCTAAAGATTAACCATTTACACTTTGCTTTTTCTCTATAATATGGACAAATCTAAAGGTTTATCATAGAATATCCAATTATATAAATTACAGGGAATACCCCCAGAGGTTAAGAAACACCAACCCTTTTAATGTAAAGAGAGAGGATATTTATCCTTAGTGAATTCTTTTTTAGATCATTATTTGTTGCCAGAATAATCTAAGAGACAACATTTTTTTTGGCACCATTGTCGAGGGACGTTGGTTTTATGCTTTGTTCATGATTAATGGTAACCCTATTCAACCCTATATTCCTTTCGAGTTAGATGACCAATGAATTATTACGAATGGGATTTATAATTTAACTTTGCAAGTTTCTAATACTTTGGAGGAAATTCATAGGAATTGGGAAGTCCTAGCCTGTGAGGATGAGTGAGCACAACCAATCCCACACGCACCTCAATGATAAGAGAGATCGATAAGGTGAAAATGGTGGAAAAGATGCATATTTGCAACAAAACTAACCTCTGAAAACATGTACTCCTTTGTAAATATTTATTTGAAATAACATAATAGTACAAAAATTATTGTCAACTTCAAAACTGGGTTGTCCCAAAAGGACTTCTAGGTCCCAATTAGATTTATCTCATTTAGCACTTGAGGACCAAAGGCTCTTGTAGTTGTGTTGCTAGTAGAAGAAACATAATTGGAACATTTAAAAAAGAACTTGTTGATCCCAGTTCTCCAAAACCTAGGATACAAGAAAGATTTTAACAATCAACACCCACCAGGGAGTCGAAGATAATAATTCGTTAAGCAAGAACTCATGCTATATCCAATTCCTCATACTCAACCCATTCCTCAATTTTTATAGCAACAACAAATAGTTCATCCTCCCCCCCCCAATATGAATTCTTGGGTAAATACATGATATAGACCATTAAATTTAACTAATCAATTACATGACCTGCGTACTAAGTATGATAAGTCACTCTCAAAATTTGACAATGAGGGAGAGCACACCACAAAGGATCATGTAGTAAAATTATAGGATTATTTAGATAATATAGGAGTAGAGCACAATGATCTTTGTATGAGATTGTTCATACAGATCTTACAGGGTCAAGCTCAGAAATGGTTTAGAGGTTTAAAACATAATTCTATCGACTCTATAGATAGGTTGATAGAATTATTTTTAAAAAAATTTGGGGAAAAATAGTAACTAACGATATCTGAGAAACTTTCATGCCCTTAAGCTAAAAGTGTTGAAAATGCAACAAGAAAATCCTAATTTAATTTTGTCCTTGATTTAAATTGGGAATAAAATTGTAATTCCACATCACATGACAACTTGTATTAGTTAACTAAGTTAATTTGACTTATTTGGCTCAGTTAATTCGAGTTGAGGGTCTAACTTGAGTCATGTAGAGTGTCTCCTACATTATAGGAGTCTTGGTTGAGTTTATTTTGAGTTGTAATTAATTGATTCAGTTTAATTGAGTTAAAGTTAGTTAAAGTAGTTCCAACTGTTGGAGGAACTAGTAGGAGGTCTAGTAGTGTGGTGTTTCCTACAATGATCAATTAGCTAACTGATGATTCACTCATAAATAACTCATGCATGTCATATATGAGAGTTACACAGTTGATATTAGATTTCAGGGATAGTGTACTAGCATTTGTATAATCATCTGAATTGTACAGGTGGTGTATGCAGTCAGAGGAGGGCCTATGATGGATTACGAAATTCCTTTGAGGAATTTCCATAATTAATAGGGGGCTAATTCCCAAGGAAAAAGCACAAGAAAATAGGGACTTGGGTAGGAAAGAAATTGGTTAAGTATTAGCTAAGGATCTTCTGGGAAGCAGTGAGACAAATAGAGATAGTGTAGAGGTTGCTCGGGCTTGAGAAAAGCATTGTAATCTTCTCATATTTTCTAATTAATGAAATATATAGATAGCAGTGGTTTCTAGTTGTGGCTTTCCCTGAGAAATCATTGTGTAATGTGTTGATTGAATTCTTTCTCTTGTATGCTTCGTGATTTCGCGATCGTTTAATTGTTTCTCTTGATGAGTAGAGTAAATTCAAGTCTATTGTTTTAGTAAATTACAATCAACAGTTTGAATCTACAAGGAATTTCTACATGGTATCAAAGCATAAATCACTCTAGAAGAGGGGAATATGAGTTTTTCTTTTGCAGGTGAAATTGAATTTGTAGTATCATACTTCAGTGCCAACAAGATGTCATTCTATGAATTAAGACTCAAATATGGCCTTGAGAGTATTCCGAACTATATTACTTGGAAGGATAGGATGGAGACAGTGTTGGAAACAATGGGCTTAATGAGTTCATAGACAAATTTATTCCTAAGCCTCTAATAACTGATGCTCAAGATCTAGCAGAGTGGAAAAAATGTGTTGCAAAGGTGAGAAGGATTATCCTAGAAGAAGTTTGATATCATATTGTCTCGAACCTCCATGGTAAGGAGACTACATATGAAAATTGGAAGGCCTTCACAAACTTGTTTCAAAACAATAGTGACCACAGGAAGCTGGCATTGAAGGACAAGCTCAGAAAAATTAAGATGGAGAAGGGTGACACAATACCAAAGTACTTGACCAAGTTCACCCAATGTCGGGATGAGCTTGGAAGTGTTGGTGTTATATTTGTTGAAGATGATCTAGTCATCTTAGCACTTCTAGGCGTTCCCAGGAGTTGGCATAACTACCAGGTTTCAGTAAATGGGAGGGAGAAGCTACCAGAGTGAGAGTGATTATGGTCTGACTTGGTGTAGGAAGAGATTAGGTAGAACACGAGAGATGGAATATAAAGAAGTGGAAGAGGACTTTACATTAGTCAGCAAAGAAAATAAAGCCAATGTAAATCAATCACATGGTGAGGAGGGTAAGAAGAAAGACCTGTCCAACATCAAATGTTTTCACTGTCATCATTTCAGGCACTATGCCATGAAATGTCCAAAGAAGAAGGCAAGCAAGAAGAAGCATGCAATAGAAGTAGCAGGTGAAGCTCTAGATTCATAATTTGAACTTGATTTTACTCTCATTGCATGCATGGAAAGCACTGTAATTGGAAGCATGTGGTATCTCGCCTCGTTCCATATGACAGGGAATAGAGATCTCTTCAGTGGCTTGGAGGAAAAATACCTCAAGCAAAACATTGAGTTTAGATATGATGGTAGGTATAACGCGACAGATATTGATACAATTACTTTTCAGAGGGAGTTTGTCTCCCCTCTCAAACTCTCAGATGTGATGTTTGTTCTAGGAAGAAAGAAGAATCTTGTTTCTGTCATGGTACTGGAAGACCATGGCTACGATGTGGTATTTAGAAAAGGGAAGGCTTTCCTTAGACACATCACCACAAGAAAGGTGAAACAGATCAGTATGTGAGTCAAGAGCCTATATGCACTTGAGGTACAAGATGCATGAAAACCCTTGAGGAGCAAGGAAAAGGTTAGAGACTTGGTGGTTGAGAGGGAGCATGAATTACCTCTCTACATGAAGCCTCAGCAAGTTGTGGAGCAACCCCAAATGAAGAAGCAAAGGGGAGGTCAAGTGGAGACATCCACTCAAGCATAGGCCTCCAGTAGGGGAAAATTTTGATCTAAGTGGGAAGATGGAGCTCATGAAGCCATACCTCCAGGTGTGAGGTGGGGCGATATGAAACCCTAGTCCAAGAGTTTCATAAATTGGGCAGGGTCCATTGAGGTGTGTTTGTCTCATGGATCATTACCTTGTTACAGGGGCCCACAATATTTAGTAGCAGGAATATCAATGTTAGTCAGATACTAAGGAGTGAAGAGCAGTGTTGACAACAGAGCAGGAGGCTCAATAGCAGAGTAAATAGCGACACAGTTTTCCCAGTAGACAGTTGCAGATTGATTCAGTGATTATTTTTTTATTTATGTTTTGGATGCCTTTTAGTTGCAGACCTTGTAGTAGAAACAACAACAATGAGAAGTGTTGCATGCAATACATTACAAAGGTACTAGTTTGGGATAGATGTTAATTCCTTTCTTGTTGAGAGGGAGTGTTGAAAATGCAACAAGAAAATCATAATTTAATTTTGTCCTTGAATTAAATTGGGAATAAAATTGTAATTCCACATCACATGACAACTTGTATTAGCTAACTAAGTTAATTTGACTTAGTTGGCTCAGTTAATTCGATTTGAAGGTCTAATTTGAGTCATGTAGAGTGTATCCTACATTATAGGAGCCCTCATTGAGTTTATTTTGAGTTGTAGTTAATTAATCAAGTTTAACTGAGTTAAAGTCAATTAAACTAGTTCCAGCTATTGGAGGAACTAGTGGGAGGTCTAGTAGTGTGGTTATGTCTACAATGATCAACGAGTTAACTGATGATTCACTCATAAATAACTCATGCATATCACATCTAAGAGTTACCCAGTTGAGATTGGAGTTCAGGGATATAGTACTATAAGTTTTATAATCATCTGAATTGTACAGGTGGAGCATGCAGTTAGAGGAAGGCCTATGAAGGATTGCACAATTCCTTTGAGTAATTTCCCTAATTAATAGGGGGATAATTCCCAAGGAAACATCGCAAGGAAATATGGACTTAGGCAAACAAGAAATTGGTTAAGTACTTTCCAAGGCTTGTATGGGAAGCAGTGAGATAGTGTTGTTGGGAAAAGTATCCAATACGGAATGACCCTATCCCACTCTAAGGGTGATAGTACCTCAGCAACAATCAAAGCAAAGCTATTCGAGATTACTTCTTTATGAGATGTAAGAGAGGGGAGAAAGAGATCCACTAACCGTTGTCTTCCGCTAATGATTGATCCAATCTTCTCTCTTTGCTGCTTGCTCCCAGCTCCTTGCTCTTTCACTGGCCCAGCTACACCAAGATCCTGCAAAATGGCAAGAGAGGGAAACTACACGAAGCATACATTCATAATTGATTCAAGGATTAGAATAAATCAAATACACAAGTATAGCAATACACCATTGAGACACATGCATATAGAAGAACCTCAAATGCTTTATTAATGGAAGGAGTAAAGTTCAGGAAGTAATACAACCATAAAAGGCCCAATCCAGCATCACCTCCCAGCAGAAAGAAATCTCCTCTTCACCTCCTTCAAGCAAATCACCCAATAGTTCTATACTCAAACCAACAGCACTTCCTTACATTCACAAGATTCCCGCCTCTCTAGACCTCATGAGAGAGCTCTATATATAGGAGTTTTGGAGAAAGGATGAGTCAGCTTGAGAGCTGACTAGTGTCCTCTCCCACTTCAGTTATTCTTCAGTTCTTGAGTCCACTTGGAGGTTCTTGCTTCCACTTGGAGATCTAGACCCTCTTACTCATCATTAGGCGAATTCCTTGATCCAAGTGTCATTTTGGAAGCTTCCTAGGTGCTGACACCTTGAGGAATGACTGTGCCACTTGTCCAAGTACGCTCAGCGCAGGTAGCCTTCTTTACAGTTGACATTCAGCACAGGTACAGAGTGGAGCACTTGACATTCAGCGCAGATGCTCAGTGGAGCAGTTGACATGATCCAGAATTAGCTTGTTTTTGAGTGTTTTCAGGTGGAGAACTGATATTTAGTGCTGTGGTTTGCTGACCTTGTTCCTCTAGGGGCAGGAACAACATGTTTAGGGACTTTGGATCCCTCAGATTATGGACATTTCATGCTTCATGCTGTAAGGCACAAAAATGTCTATAACAGTTTCCCCCTAAAGTATGAGGTCGTTTATCGGGTGAAATGCTTTATCAGGAGGATCCGAAGTTCATTCAATCGCTGAGAGGTGACCTGTAATAAAATACAATACAATACATTATTTTTCATTCTGCTTTCATGATCTAGCTGAGGCGGGCATTCCCATGCTCAGCTTTATAAATTCATTTTAGTACATAGAACAGACGATCGTCTGATGGTAGACTGATAATTCTCTGCTGAAATTATCATCCTTTGAGTAGGATGATCATCTGCCGCAATGATGTACATGTCAAATTTTTTTATATTTCCTAAATATATATCGCAGCCCGGATGGATGAAACTAGATCCGGGGTCTTCAAACTCGTTCGATCTTCACTCTAAGTACAAGTCGATCCATGTGAGAATTGCACTGAAGTCGAACATGGAAAGACATCGCTTGATTACTGGTCAATAATGTAAACCGTTAACAAGCGTGAGAGGAATCACCAATAATGATAATGACCCTCAAGGTACTGCAGTACAATTCACGTGGTGTGAATAAAGGACTTGGCGTCGAACACCACGCAAAATCTTCTGGTCGAAGGTCATTGATGTATACCTGTCGCCGGAAGTGAGAAACTTGCCATTGAGGCATGCAAGCTTCAAAGTACTGAAGGGGTTGTTCCTAGATCAACTTCTTGGATAATGAGCTGAAGTCGACAAGAAGCAATCCGTCAAAGGAGGGCCTTAATGAATCCCACATCAGTGACACGGAACGGAGCTAATGATTTTAGTGGAGGTGAAAACAATATGTGAAATATGATTCAGGGTGGCGATCATGGGTGGATGAAGGATAATGTATGGCAGTGGATGGGACACAGTCGACTCTTTCTGAACAACATCTCTTGAACATATAACGACACTGATGCGATGGATTGGTAGCATTACCCCAAATGTGGATGGTTTGGCGAAGACCATGGTGATGAGACCGGTGAATGAAACAACCCAACCCGATGTGATACGGAGGAAAAGTGTCATGTTCAAGAGCGACTTGCTACCATTAAAGCTTTGAGGTTCTCCCAATTTTTCCCCAGTCATTTCTGACCAGTACCTCTTTATTTTTGTCAAGCTTGAGGAGGATAACATATGCTTGTTCTATAACCTGCCCTTCGGGCAAGCCCATCGCTATGTTTTAACGAGCCTAGCGATAGGGAAACTCGTTCTTGTCTAAAGACAAGTTTGTCGCTATTTAATCATTTTAACGAGTCTAACGACAAAGAAAACTCAGTCCTTTTCATTTTTAGAGAGTCTGAAAAGGTACAGAAAGTTAACTCCAAAATTCCTTTTTCGTCATCTAATCCCTTAAGTCCGAAAAAGTATAAAACAATACAGAAGGGATGAGTTTTTGATAACTTTAACGAGCCGAATAAAACAAGCGCTTGACCTTTTTGTGTAATAATCCCTCAGGTCCAAAAAGATTAAAATCTAGAGGAGGGATAGCTCTTTCGGTCACTTTAACGAGCTGGAAGGCCAAAACTCGGCAAACTTTTCATATTTTACGAGTCAGATGAAAAGAGCTCAAAGAAGACTCGTCTTTTGAGGAACGAGTGATAAATAGGGATAGCAGCAGATTCCAGGTACAGGTTGGAATTTTCCAATCACGGCAGTGTCACAAGGATGGCTAGGTGAAATCACTCTTCGCAGCTGTTCCTCAAAATGGGTAAACAATCATATGGAGGTGAACGATCGGCCAAATGACGGTGGAGGTGGCAGGTGCAAACACGACCAAGGTTTTTTATGGCTGATAAATTTACGATCACAGAGGTTATTTACCGGAATAGGTTCATTTTTTATTTAAAAATGAGCTTAAACTCTGGGGGAAACATTGCTCACTGCTTTTATTTATTTTTTAACGAGCATGAAGACCGCGTTAAAACTGCTCGGATCTTGCGTTTATTTTTTAACGAGAATGAACTTTATGCAAAAACTGCTCGATTGTAAGTTTGCATGCCCCCAGCATAATAACGCAAATCGAGGTGCATGCCCCCCAAGCTTTATTGCATTCAACTCGGTGGTTGGAATGAGGGTTTACCTTTGAGATTTTGAAAGGGGGTTTGTTTCATTTTTTAATGAGGTTGACACAGTAAAAGAACTATCCTCATGACTCCTTGTTTCATTTTTTAACGAGGTTGACATGGGATAAGAACCGTCCTCGAAGCCCACTGTATTTACAGTATTTCTATTATGGCGATGATCCATGCCGACAAAATATTTAGGAATCTTCCGAATCCATTAGATACAGAAGATTTCATTTTGTAGGTTTCCACCGTGGCCATTCCCGCCAGATTACTTGGAGGCGGTAGGGCGAAAGTACCCATTAAGGCAGGGTCTTTTAGGAGGCCTACCCCAATATTTTGAAGCGAATGATCGCCTCCATGGATCATTGGAATGCTTCCCGTAACTTGTGAACTGTCGGGGAGGAAAGTTTGTTGGTCGACGACTGCAATTCCTCCTTGAAAGGGAAATGCAATCTTCCTGAAGTAGGTCGACACAACTGCGGCCATGGCATATATCCAGGGCCTTCCCAGAAGGATGTTGTAATCGAGGTTTCCATCAATTACTTCAACATCAATTCCTACTATTTTGCCCCCTAGTTCAACTTGCAAGTTACTTAAAATCCCGTATGGAGTGTATGATCGTCCATCAAATGCTTTTAACATCGTTGACGATTTCGACAAGGGTGGTGAGCCTAAATTTTTCCAGCAACTCATCGACCTAAGACATGTAGATGCCCCCTCATCAATAATTGTTCGATGAACAGTTTTGTTGAGGGCTTTCACTTGAATAAGGAAAGCTAGTTGAGCTGGTAACTGAGGGTCATATCCTTTATGATCAAAGGCCACAAGATTGGAATCCATTGGGCCAATCCCACCTATTGCTGATAATAAAGCTTGCTCTTGGGAGGGGCAATTTTGTGGTACCTCAAGTGTCGACATAGTGGACGGCGATTGGGCCAGGTCCTCTACTATATTATAATTCTGTGCTCCTTTGGCACAAGGATTAAATGTCGATTTGTGTACTACTCCCTTTGGCGAATTTATCATTGGCTCAGGAACGATGGGTGGCACAACTTCGGTCAAAGTTGTCGTTGAACTACTAGGTCGTTCATTAACCTTGTTGTTCGACAGCTTTGGATTCCCGTAATCTTTATTCCTTGTCAAAGCATCATTCTGTTGCTTTGAGGTAGACAACATAAGCACTTGGGATCGGGAAGCATTTTGATTAGCAACCAGATTTTGACCTGGATTAGGAAACGGATCAATCAATACTGCTGGGGTTTTTGAACTCTTAAAGAGTTTCTTAACTTCAGCTATATGTGGACAATCTTTCGTCCAATGATCCTCATCGCATATATGACACCCTGCTGGGGGTTTCCTTTTTCTCCCTTTCTTTTTCTTCTTGCCCCATGGTTGCTTCAGTTGTTTGCCCTTGTCGGTCGACATGGCATTTACTTCTGAGGCAAGAAGTTCTTCATTTGCATTTTGACTATAAATTTTGTGCTTGCCAATCACGCCATCGCCGGCGTGAGATCCATTGTTTGATTTAGGAGGAGGAGGAATTGAGAATTCCGGTCTTGGGGCGTCAGGTATTTTGTCGTAGAGCGTGCCAGACTGAGTATAGACCAAGTCCAAATATTGTGCACGAGCGATAACCTGCTCTTCCGTTACGACCCCCCCCTTTGCCACATCTTCTGTGATGGCAGGAAGTAATGACTTGATAAACCATTCAGCTAACAACTGATCGGGAACATATGTTTTCACCATCCTACGACGACGTCGCCACTCATGTATATGATCAGATATGTGGGTGGCAGTCGTCTGTTTGAAGTTGGTAAGGAGTTCTGTTCCCGTTTCATACCTTATCGGTAATTGAAAATGGGTTAAAAAGGTTGTGGCTAAGGTACTGAAGTTGTCGAACGAAGCTCTAGGCAATTCAATGTACCATTTTGCCCCTGGACCCGTTAACGTCCTCTGAAAGAGGCGAAGTCTTATCGAATCATCATTCAGGGTGTTCGATGAACACCATAGATGGAATGTCATCACATGATTCGACGGATCTTCACCCGGATTTCCATTAAATTTAGGAATATCTGACGGAAGTTTATGCGGAATCGCTGGCCACCAAGGAGCATAAGCAATTGGATCATTCGTCAGCTGGTTTAGATCTGGTAATTCTAGAGTTGCTACAAAGGGCAACTATTGATTCAGGTTAGGCGAAGCATACCTAGGATAAGATGGCTTCGCCTGAGCAATGGGTCTTTGCAAACCAGCATAATGCTGGCAACTTTGACAAGGTTGATGGGCATAACCATTATAGCATGGTTGCCCATTATTCACAAAGACTTGTTGCTCAGGTCCTTGATATGATTGTTGAGATGGCGGTTGTTGAGATTGAATCAGCTCTAGTTGTTGGACCATTTGCTGTTGACCAATACTGGATGATTGACCAGGATGAAGAGTCACAGTACTTGTTTGAGCCTGAGTCGCTCCAGATAAGGAGGCACTACCCTAAGATTGTGATTGAGTCGTTGAGACAAGAGGTTGTTGTATTGCAACCTTAGAAACTTGGGGTTGACATACAACAGGTGGAGCTTGTACTTGCGACACATTCACTACAACAGGTATGGTGGGAATATTCGACACAGGGTGTACTGGTTGCATTGAATATACAACCCCTGATTGTTGAGGCAGTATTGGTACCCAACCGCTGGATGTAATTCCAGTTTTACCTGAACTTTGTTGTAAACTCCCATATGGTTGTTCTCTGGGAGGGAACAATGAAAGAGCATACTGCCCTCCATATGGTGGAAATCCAGTACTTAAAGGGTAAATTGGCCTTTGAAGACACATTGGATCAATTTGTTGAGTTTCAACATAAGAAATACCAGATGATAATCCGGATGAAGAAATAGGAACTAACCATGTCGTCGTCTCTGATTGGACTCCGGCTTGTTGTTGACAATTTGCCGGGACAGATGGTATACCAGCGAACATCGTTGGAGTAGCAGCAGGAGGCTCTGCCGCTGCTGTCTCGGATGACACGGTCCTGGATGTCGACGGTTGTTCAGACATATTTAGTCTATCCAAAAGATTTTCTAGCGATTCGACAAGAACTTTGTGATGAAGGTAGACTAACTTCGAAGATCAACGCAGGAATAAAGGGTGATTGTTCCGTTTAAAATAAATTGTTAATGACGCTTTAGGCACAACTTGCTTTTTCAGTTTTAAAGAGTCGAGAAAAAGCTAAAGATGACTCTAGTCCCCTTCGATGTTTTAACGAGCCCGAAGTGACAAATGCTAGGATGGACTTTTTCAGTTATAGAGTTTGAAAAAGGCCAAAAGAAACTGCTCTGGAGATCTAGGCAGAGGGTGTGCCAAACCTTTCGCAAAACCACAGAATACGTTTTACGGTACGGGTGGTCGATCTTCGTGAATGCTGTGTTCACTGCATTGCGATCAGTAGGGCGGCCGACATGGCTTCCTAAGGATAAAAGATATATGCCTATAGGGGTCTCCCAATATATACGCGACGGTACGTGGGAGCACAAGTCCGTATTAGTGCCACCGACTCTCAGGAGGAATCACCCACCTTCTTCGAGATCGACAGTCACTACGTTTAACGACGCCGGAACACGTCTCTAGCTTAGACCTCTATGTGTTTGCGTTATGTTTCAATGCGTTGTTATGTAAATTCAATTTATTTTAAGGTTGATCTTGTTTAGCAGTTTGCCTTTATGGATCACCACGAGATGTATAGTAACACTCCTAAATGCAGTCTAAGATGATAAGCAAGCTTTTCAATCTTTCAACTTTGAAAATCTTAACTACTGAGGGAAAAGAAAGACAACATCTTTTCACACAGATCAAAGAGCACACACTAATGCACTTTTCCCTAAATCAACACGCAAACTGTCAAAATGTACATGCACAATGCAGGTATTTCTTTTCTCTTTCTTAATGTTGGTGCAATACAAAAAGAAAGTTGTTGTATAACTTCGAATTCAATTTCCAGTGAAAGCAAACAAGCTTGTCCAAAATCAAAAGACACCTTAATATTTACTTGTTTCGACACTAGAAATACATAAATTCAAACCATATGACGAAAGCAAAAGCTCAATCAGCTACGAACAGCAAATAAACTAACTCTTAAGATCAAAACGACACTTATCACAGGTCTAGATCTAAGAGGCCACAGCAAGACTAGTTCACTTTCGTTATGGGAAACTGTAAATGATATAAGAAATACACAAAGAACAAAATACAGTTTCTTTATACAACCGAGGCGGAATAGTGGCAAGGAAAGTTGGTTTCAGATAGGTACATTGACTGGTAACAGGCTGCAAAAACAAGGGTGAAAACAGGGCAATAAACAGGAGGGAACCCCAGTAGCACTAGGCAAAACTGGTTCAACGCAGGTAGCCCCTTCGGGAACTGCGCTGAAATGCAGACTGCCTTCACAGTGCCTGCACTGAAGAGATAAACTTTCGTTTTTCTCAGTTTCCGGGTCACAGATTGCTAAAAAATTCACAGTTTTTGGCCAAATCAGAAGCTATCAATCAAGTACACACTAAGGGATGAAAAGGAGGATGAAAAGCTATCACTAAGAGCTATTTAGAGTCCTTGTGGATCAGCTCTTCAAATCATAAACTTGCCCAGAAACTGAGCTAGAGTAGCTGCCCTCTACTTTGCATTTGAAAGATCCAAATGCAGTTCGATTCGGTACTCCCTGTGTTTATGAAATGAATAGCAAAAACACAAACAACCAACAAGATATGATTCCCCAGCGGAGTCGCCAATTTGTTGTTGGGAAAAGTATCTAATACGGAATGACCCTATCCCACTCTAAGGGTGATAGTACCTCAGCAACAATCAAAGCAAAGCTATTCGAGATTACTTCTTTATGAGATGTAAGAGAGGGGAGAAAGAGATCCACTAACTGTTGTCTTCCGCTAATGATTGATCCAATCTTCTCTCTTTGCTGCTTGCTCCCAGCTCCTTGCTCTTTCACTGGCCCAGCTACACCAAGATCCTGCAAAATGGCAAGAGAGGGAAACTACAAGAAGCATACATTCATAATTGATTCAAGGATTAGAATAAATCAAATACACAAGTATAGCAATACACCATTGAGACACATGCATATAGAAGAACCTCAAATGCTTTATTAATGGAAGGAGTAAAGTTCAGGAAGTAATACAACCATAAAAGGCCCAATCCAGCATCACCTCCCAGCAGAAAGAAATCTCCTCTTCACCTCCTTCAAGCAAATCACCCAATAGTTCTATACTCAAAACCAACAGCACTTCCTTACATTCACAAGATTCCCGCCTCTCTAGACCTCATGAGAGAGCTCTATATATAGGAGTTTTGGAGAAAGGATGAGTCAGCTTGAGAGCTGACTAGTGTCCTCTCCCACTTCAGTTATTCTTCAGTTCTTGAGTCCACTTGGAGGTTCTTGCTTCCACTTGGAGATCTAGACCCTCTTACTCATCATTAGGCGAATTCCTTGATCCAAGTGTCATTTTGGAAGCTTCCTGGGTGCTGACACCTTGAGGAATGACTGTGCCACTTGTCCAAGTACGCTCAGCGTAGGTAGCCTTATTTACAGTTGACATTCAATGCAGGTATAGAGTGGAGCACTTGACATTCAGCGCAGATGCTCAGTGGAGCAGTTGACATGATCCAGAATTAGCTTGTTTTTGAGTGTTTTCAGGTGGAGAATTGATATTTAGTGCTGTGGTTTGCTGACCTTGTTCCTCTAGGGGCAGGAACAACATGTTTAGGGACTTTGGATCCCTCAGATTATGGACATTTCATGCTTCATGCTGTAAGGCACAAAAATGTCTATAACAGATAGATAGGGATAATGTAGAGGTTTCTTGGGCTTGAGAAAAGCATTGTAATCTTCTCATATTTTTTGACTAATGCAATATATAGATAGTAGGGGTTTTTAGTTGTGGCTTTCCCCGTGAAATCATTTTGTAATGTGTTGATTGAATTCTTTCTCTTGTATTCTTCGTGATTTTGCTTTTAATTGTTTCCGTTGATGAGTAAAGTACATTCAAGTCTATTGTTTTAGTAAATTACAAAAAACAATTTGAGTCTACAAGGAATTTCTTCAAAAAATAAATGAAACCATGGATGAATTCAATAAATTATTCAACAAATTTTGTAATCATTTACCTAATGACATCAAGCCTTTAGTTAAAACTACTATTGTAGCTTATTTTGTCACGTTCAACTCTAATTTCTCTTTACTGTTGAGAGAAAGGGAGCCTTCCACACTAGTAGATCCCCAAAATAAGGCTTGTACTATTTGAGGGTAATGTTACAGCCATGAGTAATTGTAAAGAAAAATATGGTAAAGCCGAAGGAAAAAAGAAAGTCTTTGACCAAACCCCGAAAACATTGGGAGAAAAGGGACCTCAGGAACAAAAAATTTAGGAGATGGCAAAAATATTAAAGTCATTATCAAATAAGATACAGAGGATGGAAATTGGAAATATAGCTCTTGGCCTGGCAACTCCAAACCAATCTCCCCAAAGAAACTTCCAACAAAATAATAATAATGTAATAAATAGGAACCCCAATTCTCCTTATATAAATTAGGGCCCTTATCAAAGGCCCTGTAATCCACAAATACTGCAATGGGATCAGCGCAGAGACTAGCATCCCATTCAACCCCAACCTCGAAACAATGCCAATCTCCTAAAAGATTATGATGATGAAATAACAAGCCACAAATGAATCCTAATGAGGAATAGCATCTTGAAATAAGCTGCCTTGATAAAACCATAGGCCAATGTCAACAACCTCCCAACTAGGAATTGTTTCATTATATTAATAAGGATTTTTGGGCTCTAGAGCTTGAGTGTTTTGCTAAACAGTTGGAAGCCAAAATGTAACATAAATATGGCTTAAGACCTAGAGTGATAAGAAGAGAATTGAGGCCGCCAATAGTAGAGAGGGTCATGCTAATCAACTTGCTCATAAAGATAAGGCAATTGATAACAAATAAAATCTTAAAGAGCTAGATTGAGAAGATAACGTACCTCAAAATTTACAAAATTTTGGTTTACAAAATGAATTAACTAAGGTAAAAATAAATCTTCCTTTGACAGAAATTGTGAAGATACCAACTTACAAAAGTGAAGTTGATATATTTATAGAAAAGGCCATAGATCAAACAAACAATATGCTTATTATTGACACTGTTGACATAAAAGAAGATGCTCCAAATGTTACTATTGAACCACGTGTTGAAAAAATAAGATAATTTTGTACCATCTTTTTACACCAGTTAAAAAATACAAGATTTTACTCTTCATAATTGTATGTTAGACTGGGCGCATCTCATAACCTAATGCCAAAGGAAATTATGGACAAGTTAGGCTTGGAAATCATGAGAAAATATAAGGATTTGTACTTCTTTAACTCTCGGAGGGTAAAATGGCTTGGCATTATTAAAGATGTGGTAGTTGTCTTAACACAAGTGTCAGTAAAGAGCATCGTCTTGGATGTAGTAGCAGCTATTCCCTTGAACTATGAAATTTTGTTTTCTAGATATTGAGGAGCCAAGTTGGGAAGTTCTCTCCAACTTTGACTTATCATATGAAACTATTCCTATTTTTAGGAGTGGAACCAACAATTGTATCTAGAATCACAGTTAGAATATATTGTGAGCTCTAAAGAGCCCTAATAACTTCCCCGTATATGACTTTGATGATAATTTGGGAAATTTCATTTTGACAACAATGACGAGGAGAAAACCTTAGTTATTACAAAATAAAAATAAAGAAATATTGTACATAATGTAAAATGTCCTTTGATGGCACTTCACCATGAAGCAGATTTGGGGTAGGAGTTGTTTTCATTTCTCCTAACTAGGAAATTATTAACTTTCCATTCAAATTAAACTTCGAAACTACTAATAACATGGTTGAGTATGAAGCCTTAGTATTGGGTATCAAAATTGTACATAAACTTAACATTCAAAATTTGGTGGTCTTCGGTGATTATGAACTTGTAATTAAACAAGTTACTAATAAATATCAAACAAAATACCCATAACTGAGGGCCTATAGGAATCGGGTTTGGGACCTAACTAAGAATTTCTTTTTGTCCATGAAATTTACTACATTTCCCAGGGATAAAATCCAACTAGTAAACACTACAAGTGTAGTTTGGTTGACGTATGGTTGGATGTACATGTAGTTCACTGACATCAGCATGCTGATGTGGCTTCACCGGAAGTTGCCCTGTGGCATGGACAAATGTTAAATTTTGGTTAGCAAAAAGGATGAAAATGGGTGACATATGGCACCCTTCACGGGATACCATGTGGATTGATGACATTATGCTAACATCGTGTGAATGATTGGGTGCCTCTAAGGACCCAGTCATAGGCCCTTGTCACATGGGACCAAGGAGTTGAGATTAATAGGGTGAATAAATAGGGCATTTTCATGTGGTGGGAACAACCCCAGGCATATGGTATAATCTATGGACAAATATCACTACATTAATCCCTGGATATATTGAGTGTTTATATGGCAAGGAGTAGCCTGAAGTTTAATGAACAAATGTGGCATGGAGCTCAATTTTTTATGGGGTTGGATGGGAAGGATGTAGCCCCACCCCCCATGACACAATACAAAGTTTAATGAGCAAGAACATATGACGTTACCCATCATTTACATGAATGAACGTTGGTCTAGGACAAAGCCATGAATATGTGGGTTAGATCTCCACAATTTCGGGTCCACAAAACTCTATATATATTCATCCGAATAATTAACTCAACACAACATCCGATCAATTAATGAATTGGTAGATCCAATATCATGGAATAGATTTAAATTTTTGTATGGTTTCATGAATAGTGAAGGATTGACACTCCATTTTGAATGTGATTCAAACTTGTGACTTCGAACTTGGCTATAGTTGTGATGAAGTGCTAACTGCGGTGATTTTGGGTTGACGAGTTAGAAAACCAATATGAATTGGCACATGAAGGACACCGTGCAACAAGGGTGGCATGAGGTCCATACCCTCATCCATGTTTTAGAGTATCGTTATAATGAAGTTGAAGGCTTGGGCTCTCAAGATCCATATGTAACTTAGTTGGGAGCATACCCATGTTGGATCGGTCGAGACCCTGGTTCGAGTCCTAGTGGTAGTTAGGTCAAATAATTTTTTTATGTCATTGGTTTAATTTTTTAGAACAAATAACAGATCATCGGTGGCGAGTTCCAGAATTTGGAAATTTGTTGAAGGATGCCCAAGAAAGGGCCTTTTATAGAGAATTTAACTTGATATAAAGTTTTATGTGGTTATATTGAGATTTTGGGATCTATATTAGTCCAAATTTGATTTCGAAAGATATTGGGTGATCAAGTATTAGAGATGGATATAACCAAGGTTGTGTGATGCCCTTTTGGCTCTTATTTGATGCCTAAAATCTCTTGTGTTTGTTGTTGAGGGACTATGAGCATGGTTGCAGTGCTTTTGGATGCATTATGAAAACAAGTTCCGAGAAGGGGATTGAGTGTTACGATTGATGAATTGGTAGAGTTAGAATATGGGAAGCAACATGATAGCTAGTGATAGTTATTTATATGATAGTTAGTGGCAACATTTATGACAATGATTGTAGAAAGAATCGTTGCAGGTTATGGTAGTGATTTTCATTGATAGTGGTGACAGGATATAGTAGTGGCAATGGTTGCAGGTTGTGGCAATGATTATGTAGTGACAGAGTTTATAGGTTGTAGGTTGTACTTATAATTCAAAGATCTATGATGATAGTGGATCTAGTTTCAAAATGAGATGAAATAGAGATCCACGAGGAAGTTTAAGAAGGAGGTTGATGCCCACTTGATGCCTCCATTGAGGTTGGATCCTCAATCAAATTGGATCCCACTCATTATCGAGGTTGGAACCTAAATCGGGTTGGAGCTTAGAGTAGGTTGGAGCCCACTCATTATCGAGGTTGGATCCTCAATCAGGTTAGAGCTTAGAGAAGGTTGAAGCCCACTCATTATCGAGGTTCGTGCCTCAATCAAGTTGTAGTGT
The DNA here is from genome assembly GCA_031772625.1 of Pinus tabuliformis. Classification (NCBI taxonomy): domain Eukaryota; kingdom Viridiplantae; phylum Streptophyta; class Pinopsida; order Pinales; family Pinaceae; genus Pinus; species Pinus tabuliformis. The sequence goes on from CM062807.1 coordinate 431,227,154, forward strand.
ATAGTGAGCAATTGCTTGCATTCTTTAGAGCCTCAATCAAGTTGTAGCCTACCACTAGTGGCAAATTTTATTTCTTGGGGGTAGTTTCCTCCAACAGTTCATAACCTACAAATCTATGTAAAGAATTGGAGATAAGGAAAAAAATGGTTGGTGGTTTTCTCTCGTATGGGTTTCCACCTAAAAAGCTTGTGTCTCTTTGTGATGTCATGGTTTATTGATATGCTATTGATATGATGGTAGCTTGATGATACATATTTATAGTTGATGACACGACGCTTATAATTCATTTCTATATGGTTTTTTTATTATGAAAAGTTGTGAAATAGTAAAATTGATCTCACACTAATTCACCCCGCCCCACCCCCCCTCTATGTGGCCTTTGGGCCAACAAAACATAGTTTAAAAGGAAATGTATTTAGGGTTAAACCATTCATAGATGGGAAATTAATAGGGATACACATCATGGGAGTGAGGGAGCTTGAATCCAAATTGATTAATGCAAATTTAATTTGATTATTTTTAAGTGTTAACCTTATTGGTTTATAAAAAATAGCTACATTGACACAAAATACAATAAATTTACATCAACTTATAAATTGAATGATATAGTTAAATCCATGATCCAGGTGGATATTGGTGGCCACCCACCTATTCCACTTGGACCCCCACCATTGTTTCTTTTAGTTTCCTTAATTATAGCACAATTTTAGTTTCCTTAATTGTAGCATAGTTTTTTGGGTCCTGAACTTCCGGAGCCGTTTTGAGGCCCTAAACAACATTTTTTTTGGAAAATGGGAAAACATTATCCTTTAACTAACATTTGCAGTCGAAATTTGTAGTCCTCGGACAGATAGTTCTAATGAGGTATCATAAGCGTCAAACGAAGATCTATTCCAAAGTTAAGAGCCCGGGAAGTTGATGTACCAATTTACCCCAACGGGGCCCATAGTTTTGGCGCTTCATCTCCTAGGTTTAGGTTTTTGGATCTTTAGGGTTTTCCATTGTTTCTCAATGATAAATAGGCCTTCGAGCCTCATTGTAACATAGTTTAGAGGCATGTAGCTGACACATCTCTTCTCAGAGATAAGCTACCATCTCTCGAGCTAGTTTATTTCCATTCTGTATGTAAGCATATTTCAATTCTTTGATATTAATGAAATGAAGTTTTATTCTTGCTACATCTTTGTGTTTATGTTTATATCTGTATTTTGTTGTGTTCTTGCATAAGTCTGGATCAGTGGTATCAGAGTAGTCTGCTCTTTCTCTATTTTTATTTGCATGTCCCCAATGAGGTTAGGGTATAAAGAGTTAGGGCTCGAACTGGTTGAACCTTTGCAAGACCAACCTCGAAAACAATGACAACCTCCCATGGAGGAATAAAATAAAGATGAGGGAGCAAGATATCCTTTCAAAATATTGCTTGAGGAGGCTCTCGAGTGATAGAGGAGAACTTTTCCCAGATCCTTCGATGGCTACCCATAGGCGACCCATCTTCATCCAGTAGCCACTTTGGAGGCATGACTCCTTTTAAGGTACGAGTTAATTTTGACATTCCCATATTTGAAGGCCAGATAGATGAAGAAGCCATAGATAGATGGTAAAATTTGTTGGAAGGGTATTTTTCAATTCATGACTTTTCCAACCGGGAAAATATTACTTTTGCACTCCTCAAAGCCGCCCCCCATGTCAAGGACTGGTAGGAAACCTACTGTGAGAAAAAGGACGAGAGGGAATCTTCATTGTTCTCAGTCGCATCCACTTGGAATTATTTTTGAGATGCCATCAAGGAACAATATTACCCTGTTAGTAGCTATGAAGATAAATGCATAAAGTGGACCACGTTGTGGCAGGGAAGGGACCAAGATGTGTCAAAGTTCACAAATGTTTTTCATGCCCTTTGCACGAAGTCGAGTATCAAGGATTATGAGAGACATTTGGTCCTCAAGTATCACGACTGTCTACATAAGTACATCTAGGACAAAATGGAGTTCTTGGACATCTCCTCGCTTGGTGACATACTGATATGTTGTCAAGATCGAGCAAAAATTTAAACAGAAGAAGCGAGACTTTAGATCTGCGAATTTGAAGCAAGGGAAGGGTGCCCCCAAATCATGGAACAAAGGACAAATCTAAGGAGGGGCATCCTATAAAAACCTATCGAAGCCAAAAGAAAATGATAACACCATAAAGACAAAGAAGGACACGGGAAAGTGGTGTGTATCCATAAGAGCCCCACTCACAACATGAGTGAGTGTCTAGCCAAGTAGTTGTAGGTGGCCAATCTAAAGTCTTCTGAATCAGATGTATGTTTTGATTTTGAGTCAAAACATGACAAGGGGAATGACAAAGGGAAGCAGATTACTGATGCAAAGCCTAGTGCCACCATTACAACCACCAATATCCAGAAGATTAAGCTTGAAGATCTAGAGGAGGGGGAGCGCCTCTTCCACTCACAGATGTGGGTGAAGGGTTCCATGTTGCAGCTCATTGTTGACAACAAGAGCCAAAAGAAACTCATTTCAGTAGAGGTCTTGAAGCGATTGGGCCTACCGACCACATCACACCCGCAACCATACACCATCGGGTGGCTTCACCAAGGACAAGATCTCTGCGTCATCTAACATTGTTGCCTCCCCTACCAAATCAAGCTCTTCATAGATGAGGTATTATGCGATGTTGCTCCTATTGAAGTTTGTGATGTATTATTAGACCAACCATACTTGTGCAAGCGTCATGTTGTGTATGATTCTAGGCCTCATACTGTTTGTTATCACCAAAATAGGACCCTGATAGGCTGCTGATCAGACTATCTCAGTGTAACTATTTCAAACCAATCTTTTAGCTAAGGCTTAGCCTCCTCAGCCTGAGAGGGCTCTCTCAAAGGGTTAATGATTTAGATTAAAGATATGAATAGATGGCTAACTCTATGGTTTGTAATTGTATATGTTTATAGGTTGAAAGATGAAGGCTTGCTACCATTGGGCTATGGAGTCAAAGTATGTTTCAGTACCACAGCAAGATCAGCTTAACATGAAGTCAGGGCATTCAACATTTGAATATTCAGAACATACACTCATATGTAACCACACAATTTATAGATGCATACAGGAAATCAGAGCACATTCAGTGAATTCTGAGTGATTATACATCCATACCACTGTAAACAAAACTAAGGAAAGGACAACATTACACATTTTGAATATAAGAAATCCTTCATGAATCCTGAGTAGTGAAGCCAAAGCATTCTACCTAGCATGGAAGTCAAGGCATTATAGAGTTCAAGTGTAGAAATGACAATACAAAACAGTGAAACATAGTAAGTTTATCTATGAAGGAAGTCAGAGCATCAGTGATGAGTTCTGAGTATCATAAGTAAACACCACTGTAATGTACGTATTGGAAGATGCCATCATAACAAGAACATACAATAACTCTTCATGAATCTTGAGTTGTCTAAGTAGAAATCTGCATTAGGTTAAAAATATACACAGTCTGCACATAGAGCAGCAGCTGAGCCAAAAAGTCTCCAACCCCTTGTACATCAGCTCTTCTGCTATATATAAAGCATTTACAATTAGGATTCCATCATCCCTCATCAAGAGAATTCGAATTTTCCATCAGTGACACCTATTCTAACCATAAAACAAACCATTAATTAGAACTAGCTGTTAACTAGGAGTGCTAGTGACCTAATACAACTAGGAGTGTAACTCATTATTATGATTACAACAAACTTATCTAAACATTTAAAACATTCTTTGACACCTAAAACTCCATGAAGTCGAATTTGATGAAGCCTCCCACGTGGTCACCCAACTGCTGATGACAAACCCTAGACAAACCCTAGACAAACCCTAGAAATTAGGGAACATGTTTCCCTGTTTTTAGGATTAGATACTTGAAAACTGGCACGTGGGACAGACCCTTTATCTCTTCATCCATGACACATTTTACGAAACTGAAGGAGGTTTTTGTAGCCCATGTTGTCCAAAACAAAAACCTCTCCTGGTTTTTTAAAAAATTTCTCCAGCTGTCCAGAAACTGTCCTTGAAAAACATGTGTCAAACAGGAAACTGTCCCTTGCTCTGTTCTGGCTGAAAAATAGGTCTTGGGACAGAGGTCATAACTTCTCGTAAAAAATGTATTTAGAAAAACTGAAGGAGGTTTTTGTGAACCAATCTGTTCTTAACAAAAATATCTCTTGGTTTTTTGAAACATCTTTTCTACCGCCCAGAATGAGTCTTTGAAAAACAGGTGTAAAACAGGAGATGAAAAACTGCACCTACAGCAGTTTCATAGCGAAACTTTGGTCCTTCATTTCTCCCAGATAAAAATGTATTTGAAGAAACTGAAAGAGGTTTTTGTAATTCAACATGTTAGGAAGAAAAGCCTCTTTCAGTTTGAAAAATTGAGTTCTCAGATGCTCTGGAAAGCTTCTGGAAGTTAACTAGTAAAACAGTTTTTTCTGTTGAAACAGGCTGCTACAGGGGTTTCGTAGCGCTATGAAAACACTGATTTCGTAGCGCGAAACAGGATTTTTACACTGTCTGCGCTACAGAAACGTGGATCCGTAGCTAGTTTCAAAATTTCTCCGAAATTATGTGAGATATGTCTTCTAAACACATGGTGAGGCTTCTAGGACATGGAATGAGGCTATTAAACTTTATTTGAAGATGGACATGAGACTCTAACTCTATGACTTATACTCTAAAACATAAAAATGACTTGACCATGACTTGACCATGACTGATACAAGAATTGAGAAACCATGTAAGTTGTCCAAACTTTTTAAGGAAGTTTTACAGTGATAACAGTGGCTCCACTAGGGATAGTGTGCCCTTGTGGTACATTAAGAACCTGTAGCTCCAGTGCCGCTATCCATCCTCTAGAAGAAAACTTTGAACTTCTGCCCAATTTGCTCCTCAAGCCTTTAATTATTTCTGAATGAAGAATTCCAACTGCACCTACTGAAACAGATGCTCAGTCAACCTACCCTGAGCTTATTTGCACATTCCTACCTACCCTATCAGCTGCAAGCTCCACTTGTAGCTCAAGCAACATGATATTTCCAATAAATCCAATCAATTGTCCTTTCTGATATTGGAGGCTCTTGACTGCATTCAACCTCAAAATAACCATGGTAGTGAGATGACCAAATCAACTTATAATGTATATGATCTTCATAATGCAAATGAAATTGAAATGCTGATGTGCAAAACTTTGCCATGTATTCATTTATAGGGTCAAAGAAAACATGGTTATTTTGATAATCATCATAACATTCTATCTCTTTAAACAACTGATCCTTAGCCACACAAAATTCCTTTGATGTGCTATCCAACTGCCTTTCTGCATGATTCCCATAGACAATGTAATTTTCCTCACTAATGTGATCATTCTTTGAAGTAATCTGCTGCAAGGAATTACATAAATGATCAACCGCTTTCTCTACCTGAGGATTATAAAAAATTTCTTCCAGTATTTCTTCTTGTTGTGTATAATCATTTTTATCTTCATTATGATTCGAAGACTGAGAATATTGCTGCATCTCTTCATTCATATCAAAGGATGAAACATGGTTTTCACAAGTAAACCCCTGCTGCTCTTCATGCTGCGTTTCATGGGATGTTATACTTTCTTCTTGGTGCTGAAATGCATTGTTATGAAGAGCCTCTAAAATTTCTTCATCCATAAATTCATCATCATCATAACAATCCTCCAAATATTGAATAAAACTCGTAGAATGTTTACAACAATCTTTGACCAGCAATAAGGAGGGATGACATTCTTTATACATGTCATAGAACACATCATGGAAATCAGCAAGAGAATATAATGAACCATTTTCCAAACTTTTATACCAAGACCATGCTTTTCCTTCTAAAGTGGTCATAAACATCCTCATGAGACAATCCTCAGGAAAGTGAACCTTAAGACTGCGTACATGCATATGAAACCTAACCAAATGAAGAGCAGCATTGTCTTTCTTTTCATCTTTGAATATCGGAAGATCCTCTAACCAATCAACCTTTGGCATAGGATTTGGAAAACCAGGGATATGAGACCGATTCATAGGAGCATACCTGGCATTCATTCTTGCAGTGGAACTCATCTTGGAACTTCATCAAGCTACTGATCTTCTAGCAGTGGAGTCACCTTCCAATTTCTTATTCGATGTGTGGAGTCACCAAGGTAGTTTTGTAGCCTCAAAAAGATGTCTGAGCTCCTGCTACCTTCAGAAGTTCAGCCATTGATTTCGGGAATGAATAATCTTCAGACTCCCGGCAGACGCACCAAAATGTTATCACCAAAATAGGACCCTGATAGGCTGCTGATCAGACTATCTCAGTGTAACTATTTCAAACCAATCTTTTAGCTAAGGCTTAGCCTCCTCAGCCTGAGAGGGCTCTCTCAAAGGGTTAATGATTTAGATTAAAGATATGAATAGATGGCTAACTCTATGGTTTGTAATTGTATATGTTTATAGGTTGAAAGATGAAGGCTTGCTACCATTGGGCTATGGAGTCAAAGTATGTTTCAGTACCACAGCAAGATCAGCTTAACATGAAGTCAGGGCATTCAGCATTTGAATATTCAGAACATACACTCATATGTAACCACACAGTTTATAGATGCATACAGGAAATCAGAGCACATTCAGTGAATTCTGAGTGATTATACATCCATACCACTGTAAACAAAACTAAGGAAAGGACAACATTACACATTCTGAATATAAGAAATCCTTCATGAATCCTGAGTAGTGAAGCCAAAGCATTCTACCTAGCATGGAAGTCAAGGCATTATAGAGTTCAAGTGTAGAAATGACAATACAAAACAATGAAACATAGTAAGTTTATCTATGAAGGAAGTCAGAGCATCAGTGATGAGTTCTGAGTATCATAAGTAAACACCACTGCAATGTAAGTATTGGAAGATGCCATCATAACAAGAACATACAAGAACTCTTCATGAATCTTGAGTTGTCTAAGTAGAAATCTGCATTAGGTTAAAAATATACACAGTCTGCACATAGAGCAGCAGCTGAGCCAAAAAGTCTCCAACCCCTTGTACATCAGCTCTTCTGCTATATATAAAGCATTTACAATTAGGATTCCATCATCCCTCATCAAGAGAATTCGAATTTGCCATCAGTGACACCTATTCTAACCATAAAACAAACCATTAATTAGAACTAGCTGTTAACTAGGAGTGCTAGTGACCTAATACAACTAGGAGTGTAACTCATTATTATGATTACAACAAACTTATCTAAACATTTAAAACATTCTTTGACACCTAACACTCCATGAAGTCGATTTTGATGAAGCCTCCCACGTGGTCACCCAACTGCTGATGACAAACCCTAGACAAACCCTAGACAAACCCTAGAAATTAGGGAACATGTTTCCCTGTTTTTAGGATTAGATACTTGAAAACTGGCACGTGGGACAGAGCCTTTATCTCTTCATCCATGACACATTTTACGAAACTGAAGGAGTTTTTTGTAGCCCATGTTGTCCAGAACAAAAACCTCTCCTGGTTTTTTAAAACATTTCTCCAGTTGTCCAGAAACTATCCTTGAAAAACACGTGTCAAATAGGAAACTGTCCCTTGCTCTGTTCTGGCTGAAAAATAGGTCTTGGGACAGAGGTCATAAATTCTCGTACAAAATGTATTTATAAAAACTGAAGGAGGTTTTTGTGAACCAATCCATTCTTAACAAAAACCTCTCTTGGTTTTTTGAAACATCTTTTCTACCGCCCAGAATGAGTCTTTTAAAAACAGGTTTAAAACAGGAGATGAAAAACTGCACCTACAGCAGTTTCGTAGCGCAACTTTGGTCCTTCATTTCTCCCAGATCAGAATGGATTTGAAGAAACTGAAAGAGGTTTTTGTAATTCAACATGTTAGTAAGAAAATCCTCTTTCAGTTTGAAAAATTGAGTTCTCAGCTGCTCTGGAAAGCTTCTGGAAGTTAACTAGTAAAACAGTTTTTTCTGCTGAAACAGGCTGCTATAGGGGTTTCGTAGCGCTATGAAAACACTGATTTCGTAGCGCGAAACAGGATTTTTACACTGTCTGCGCTACGAAAATGTGGATTCGTAGCTAGTTTCAAAATTTCTCCGAAATTATGTGAGATATGTCTTCTAAACACATGGTGAGGCTTCTAGGACATGGAATGAGGCTATTAAACTTTATTTGAAGATGGACATGAGACTCTAACCCTATGACTTAGACTCTAAAACATAAAAATGACTTGACCATGACTTGACCATGACTGATACAAGAATTGAGAAACCATGTAAGTTGTCTAAACTTTTTAAGGAAGTTTTACAGTGATAACACTGTTATTACTACTTTAGGAAATAAGTTGTACAAGATACGGAAGGTAGCACTATCTACCGCCATTTCTTTGATCTATGCAAAGAAATGCAGTAAGATCATTTCTCACATGAGGAATTTTTCCTTCCTCATGATTCATCCTCAGGGCACAAAGAAGATTGTGGCCACCTCCACAGCCTCCAAACAGGGCTCCATCGCACAACAACAACAGATGGACAAGGTCATGGAGGAATATAGGGACAACTTCACCTCACCCTCAAGGGTACCCCTACACTGTCAAGTCAAGCACTCCATCGACCTGACCTCGGGCGCATCGCTACCCAATGGACCAATCTGACGATGCTCGTTTTTGGAGAACGACGAGGTCATAAGGAAAATTTAGGATTTTTTGCATAAGGGCACATCAAGTTGAGTTCATCACCCTGTGGGAGCCTGATCGTGTTGGTATAGAAGAAGGATGGAACCTAGAGGATTTGTATTGACTATTGGATGCTAAATAATATCACTGTTCGGAATAGGTATCCAATCCCATAGATTTATGACCTTCTAGACCAGCTCAATGGTGCCAAATACTTCAACAATATTGACCTGAAGTCTAATTATCACCAAGTACCCATTGAACCCTTTGATGTATGGAAGACCACCTTCAAATCCAAGAAGGGCCTTTTTGAATGGTTGGTCATGTCTTTCAGGTTGACAAATTCCCCCAAAACCTTCATGCAGATGAAGGAAGATATCTTGTGGCCCTTCACCAACTCATTTGTAGTAGTGTACCTTGACGACATCCTAATCTTCAGCTGGAGCTGGGAAGAGCACATGCACCATATATGACAGGTCCTCCAAACCCTACGACAACACAAATTGTGTGCCAACTTGGTGAAATGCACTTTTGGTATGACCCAGGTTCAATATATTGGGTACATAATTGATGAGCGAGGTGTGCATGTGGACACAACCAAGATACAAGTTATTCGAGATTGGCCATCCCCAACCAATCTAACAAAACTCCGCATCTTCTTGGTCCTTACCAATTTCTATCGTGGGTTCATGTTGGGATTCTCTCATATCACTTGGCCTTTGAGTCAAGTCACCAAGGGCAGAGCGAAAGAAAAGTTCTTTTGGTTTGACTCCCAATAGAAGGTGTTTGTCGAGTTGAAGCATCAACTCTGCTCTGCATTAGCGCTCACATTGCTAGACCTGTGCCGAACATTTGAAATTGAGAAAGACACCTCTGACTTTGATATTGGTGCAGTTCTTACCTAATAGGGGCATCCAGTGGCATATCATAGCGAGACACTTTCAGATACAGTTAGAAAGTATCCCACTTATGACAAAGATATGTATTCCATTGTGCAGACATGCTGACAATGGAAGCATTACATTTTGGGGAAGGAAACGGTCATCCACATAGACCACCGACCCCTACAGTTCATAGAAACACAAGGAAAGTTGCAAAACAATCACCATTGGAAATGGTATGCATATCTGCAACAGTTCCATTTGCATATCAAGTACAAGAAGGGCAACACCAATAATGTCGCAAATTGTCTCAGTCGAACACCAGTTATGGCACTGACCACTATGCTCAAGTCTTGTGGGCACGAGACTTCGGGATGGACACATCTTTACAAGAGTGATTAGAATTAGGAAAATCATACCAGATGTTCTTGGAAGGAAAGAAAGTTCTAGATTTTCACCTCTAGCGCACACTATTATGCCACTTAGGACACATTTGTGTTCCTTCAAGCGAGCATGCCAATATGATTTGGGAGGCACACTATAGTAGGGTTGTTGCACAGTTCAGAGTCAATAGAATAGTGGCAATGCTGCAAAAGTATTTTTATTGGTTGAACCTTCAACAGGATGTTGGTAAGTACATCAGATCCTGCACTACTTGCACCATTACCAAACCAACGATCAAGAATCAAGGCTTATATACTCCTCTGCCTACTCCTAGTTAGCCTTGGGAATCCATCTCCATGGATTACATGTCAGGCTTTCCTTCTACTAAGAATGGTAACGATTGTGTTTTCGTGGTCGTCGTTAGATTCTCTAAGATGGCCATTCTGGCGGCCTGAAAAAGGAGTATCACTGCAAAAACCACTTCTAATCTCTTCTTTGAACGAGTGTGGGTACACTTTGGGATCCCAAAATCCATTATCTCATATTGAGACAACAATTTTCTCAGTACATTTTGGTTGAGCCTCTAGTCAATTCTGGATACCAAGCTCACTAAGTCCACAACCTTCCACCCCCAAAGTAATGGCCAAATAGAGGTCATAACAAGATGATTGTGCACATTTTGTGCATGTACAACTCGAAGCATTCTCACACATGGGATGAAAGCCTCCCCTATGTCTAGCAAAACTACAATAGAGCTCTCCATAACTCAAATGGGCACATCCCCTTTGAGGTGGGGTTGGGATTCCATCCATTATGTCCCATTGATGTAGCCATACCATTTGCAACTACTCAAGTAGATTTGGCTCATGTCCAGTCTGAAGCTGATAGGGCTAACGACTTCATTAAGCACATTTAACACATCCTCCAACAGGTCCATGACATATTAGACAGATCCAAAGCTAAGTACAAGCAATGTCATGATCAACATCGAGTGCCACACAATTTCCAGGTGGGCAACAAAGTTTGGTTACATTTGCAAAAGGAGTGCCTCGTTAGGCCCAACTACAAGCTTCGCCCATTTTGATATGGTTCATAAACCATCACCAAGGTTGTAGGAGACAATGCTTTCGATCTCAACATTCCACCATTCCTTGGCCTGCACCCAATGTTCAATGTGGACCTCCTTCAACCATACTTTCCACCATTACTAGACACAAGAGACATTGTAGAACAACTCACACCAAAAAAGCTAAACCCAAACTAAATGGAACAGGCTAAAACTGATCGGATCATGGACACGTATATCAAGAACACTTGCCAATAGAAGATCCAATTGTATCGGGTTGTCAAATTTGGTCAACTCCTGCACCAAGGCAAGTACTTCACTAGGGACCAAGTTCAACTGAAATTTCTCCATCTCATGGAGGCACTCAACGCAATGGGGGCCATTGTTTCCTAAGGGGGGAGGACTGGTCCAGGTGGATATTGGTGGCCACCCACCTATTCCACTTGGATCCCCACCATTATTTCTTTCAGTTTCCTTAATTATAGCACAATTTCAATTTCCTTAATTATAGAAAAATTTACTATTTTTGGCAGTTTTTCGGGTCATGAACTTCTGGAGCCATTTTGAGGCCCTAAACGACATTTTTTTGGAAAATGGGTAAACATGAGTCTTTTGCTAAAATTTATAGTCTGAAGTTGTAGTACTCAGATATATATTTATAATGAGGTATCATATGCGTCAAACGGAGATTGTATGCCAAAGTTACAACCTTGTGAAGTTGATGTACCAATTTACCCCAACGAGTCCCATAGTTTTGGTGCTTCATCTCCTAGGGTTAAGTTTTTGGATGTTTATGGTTTTCCATTGTTTCTCAATGATAAATAGTCCTTTGAGCCTCATTGTAACAAAGTTCAGAGGCACGTATTCGACACATCTCTTCTCAGGGATAAGCTACTGTTAGGTCCCTATAATACTAGAGATTCCCCCATTATTATTGTCATTGTATCCCTTATTGTTATTGTTGTGCCCCTATTGTTCCCATATTGTTATTATTGTGCCCCATAGAAGCCCACTATTGTTATTTTTATTCCCTTATATTGTTATTGTTAGGTCGGCTTTGGTTATATTGTGACCCCTTAGACTCCTATATATAGAAAGGAGGTTTTGTCATTTGTATCATCCAAGAATTGTTAATTTGTGTAATGTAAAGGAGGTTGCCCCCTCGAAGAGGCTGATTTCTAAGTCGTTGATCTATCTTTTCTATCTTTTTGTGAGCTGGTTTCATAACAGCTACCATCACCCAAGCTAGTTTATTTCCATTCTGTATGTAAGAATATTTCAGTTCTTTGATATTAATGAAATGAAGTTTTATTCTTATTGCATCTCTATGTTTATGTTTATATATGTATTTTGTTGCGTTCCTGCATAAGTCCGGATCAATCCATGTTATATTCATAGCTTTAATTTTGTGACATTTATACTATTATGTTTAATGAAAATAATTTCACCATTATATTTGATGAAAAAAAATTGATCCATGGTATATGCACAATTATTATACACTAATATATTAGTAAATATAGACAACTAGTTTATATTACAAGTATATTACATGCAATTGGTTTTTACTGGGGACATCTCACCTTCAATCATATAACTCCAAATATTGTTTACCTTCATTTTTTTAGCAACAATTTATAATGGACGTCACCAAAATGTTGTTTTTCTATCACAATTTCATTAAAAATCCAATGAATAAGGTGTTATAAATGTTATTGTGCTTTATCAACACTAACAAAACCCCCTGTATCACCAAACTACTCCAAGAATTATCTTACACGAGACATTACATGTTACATCTCTAGTGTGTATTACTCTAAAAATTTGATTTGCATGTAATGGATTCAACATGGAGATACCACTCACGATTTTTTATTTTTTTTTTGCTTTTTGTTTTTTGTTTTGTTTTGTTTTTTTGTTTTGTCTTGTTTTATTTTGTTTTTGTTTTATTTTGTTTTTGTTTTGTTTTTTGTTTTGTTTTTGTTTTTGTTTTTGTTTTTGTTTTGTTTGTTTATGTTATGCTTAACTTCTACTTGAATTTTAGTAACTTCCTAGATAATTGCTCATTGTCATTTATAGACATAAGATATAAGAAAGTTGGTTATGTTTGATTTTTCAACTAAATCTCCATATAATTATTAACTCACTTTCCCACTTGATTTAGTGTAATCATTTAAAAAAAAACCAAGAATAACTATTATATTAAAAGACATTGAGCTAAAGCTTAATTTAGATACATGATTTACATAAGCAAGTTGAAACCAGTGGACATGGTCAGAATGGAGTATGTATCAATGACCATCTACATAATTCTGACCTTGAAGATTTTGAACAAAATGCTACAATATCTACAATATTCCACTTGTACATTTGTCAATACTGACCTAACAAAAAACAAAATTTACAAAGCATCCACCCTTTTGCCCCTATTAAGGAAAGGGGACATACCCCTTTTTCCCTTGCCACCAAAGTTCACCTTGATTTAGCCTTGACCCCAAATTAGCCATGTGATCAACCTTGGAGTTGTTTGATATGAGAACATGGAGACATTTCTTCTTTGGGATAGACTAATACAACTGATAAATCCGCTTGAAAATATGACTTAACCTTGTATTTGATGTAGGAGATATTTAATACAAAATGTGAATTATGTTGATTTTTTTAAAAGATGCAAAATATAACATAATCCCCTGATCTGATAATTACTACCTAATGATCTTCAAACAATTTATCTCATGCCACAAATATAATTAAGCAATTATACATAGAAAATCTCGTAAATGTAGCAAAAATAGTAAAGATCATTAAGAGACAACCATGCACAATAGAGAAAATATTTTTACCCTAGGAAACCCAAACTTGGTAGAAAACCCAACAAATTTTCTTAGGAGAAATTATTCATTAGAAAAGTTTACAAATTAATCATTTGCCTAGAAATTTGTGTCATTACCCAGGTCAAAATACTAGACAAATCTGGTCAAACTCCAGCAAGTCAAGGTTGGTCAAACTATCCAAAATAATTAGAAGTCAATGTTGGTTAAGCTGCCTAAAATATGTGGTCAAAATCAGACCTGTGGTTAGCTCTAGGGTCAAATTCAACCCTACAACTCATGTGGTGAAATTCATGTGTGTTCTGCAGTCAATGGATATTCAAATAGTTTAGACAACAAAATAATCAATGCTTGGTCAAACTGCTCAGTCAAAGATAGTCAAAAGTGTCATCCTTCCCCACACATGCAATTGTCCAATAGAGAGAATAGGCCTTATAAAACATATTTTACTTTCTTCTTCGTTAGTGGAGAAAATGAGACATCATATCCTTTATTTATACTTGTCGAAATGAGTGTGACACCCAAGGGACATGTCCCTTCATTGGGAAGGATGATTTGACTTTTCTAGGGTGACTTGCACTCAAAAATAATTTTATTATTATTAATTTTCTTAGGCTAACTTAGATATTCCTCTAATAAAGTGAGAATACCTCTCGATGCTACACAAAAATCAACGTTCCTTCTTAGCAAGGGAGGTATTCTTCTTAGTTGCAATGGATTTCCTTTCAATTGAAATTCCTCCTCCACAAGAAAAGTTCATGAACTTGCTATGTTGATGCATGTTTATAGATACTTCCATCCTAAAGTAGGAAGTGTAACTCCTCACATGCACATACATAGATCACTCCATCCTAGAGTAGGCAATGTGACTCCTCACATGCACGTTTATAGATCACTCCATCCTGGAGTAAGCAATCTGAATATCTTGGGCTATGTACCATTGGTCAAATCAGCATGGCCTAGACAAATCCCTTCATTGCTTTCATGGTAAATGTATCAATCTCCTCTGTTGGAATCAGTATGACTCGTCCAAAGTTCTTTATGGCTTCTTAAGAGAGGATTTCCCCCTAAATCATTCACCCTTGGCCAAATCAGCATGGCCCAACCAAGGTATTTTATGGCTTCTCAGGTGAATTGCATCTATATCCTCTAGTCAAATCAGTATGACCCAACCAAGACATTTTGGCTTCTCAAGAGAATATTTTCCCAATCCTGCAGTTTCCCTAGGGCATTCACCCATGGTCAAATCAACATGACCCAACCAAGTCCTTTTACATCTAAGGTGAATGTATCCATTTCTCCTAGTCAAATCAACATGACTCAACCAAGTCTTTTTGGAATCTCAGGAGATGGTCTACCCAATCCTGCAAAGACATCAACATTCCCTCTTAATGAGGGAGACATTATGCATCACACCAAGATTATCTCTAAAGTATACAAACTTCGCTCTAGACATAGGCTT
Organism: Pinus tabuliformis; assembly: GCA_031772625.1. Classification (NCBI taxonomy): domain Eukaryota; kingdom Viridiplantae; phylum Streptophyta; class Pinopsida; order Pinales; family Pinaceae; genus Pinus; species Pinus tabuliformis. Next base: position 431,242,481 of record CM062807.1, read on the forward strand.
GGTGATAATGTCCACAATCTACTTGTCTGTGTATATCTACTGGAGCCTCATTGTTCCTCTTTTCACCATGTCTCAAATGAAGTGACCTGATCAAATAGTTCGGCAAGAAGCTTCCAAAACCATACTCTTCATGACTTGTGACACTCGCTGCAATATACTCTTCCTCTACTGTACTGAGCGTGACAAAAGTCTGCTTTCCTACTAAACCAAGATATCATCGCCAATCCCTAGCTGAAGAAACACCTTAAGGTGTTATTTCAGTCCTTTACACTCCTGGACCAATATAAATATGTATATCCCTACAACCTCGCTTCACCACCTAAGACATATCCCAAACCATATCCAATTGTACCATGTAAGTACCTCAACACATGCTTCACACAACCTAATGTACATGCCTTGGCCCAACCATAAACTAGCTCAGGGTTCTCATTGCAAACAAAATATCAAGCCTGGTGTTAACCAAATCCAATCAACTACATATACATCGTGGGATCCACCAAATCTTAATCTAGAGTGAAATCACTCATTTCTTTAGATTGGTCACCATAGGTGTAGCCATGGGCTAACAATCCATCATACTGAATCTCCTCAAAATATGAAAAATGTACCCATTATTCCTTTATGCAAAACTCCATTTATGTGGCCATGGTAGAAAAATCATAGCCAATAAAAATACAAGGACAAGAGGCTAACCAAAAAATAAAAATTAAGGGATAAAAATAGGAAGTATGTATCTCTTAATTAAGGAAGAAATTACTAAGGGTTGTAGGGGACTTCCAACTCCCTCTTGATCCTCTCTCCTTGCATAAAAACCATTGAAGTCCTTTGAAGTATACTCTTCTCCATTATTTGACCTCAAAAACTTGTTCTTCTTTTGTGTCAAGTTTCCTTAGAATGGTTCTGCAACATGTTAGATCTATGTATCTAATCAAACATAGATTTGTCTGATACCTGATCAATCAAGGAACACCTTGCCCTATCCCAAAAACCTAATTTGTATTGTCTGCAAGATGACCTCAGACTTGACTGAGGAAGCCCTTCCAAACTACACTTTATAACCTTTATCTTACAATGTTGAGACAATGAACAAATTCTTATTCAATCTTGGTGCAAATTGAAACTTTTCTCATGTGTAGAGAGTCTCCAAACTCTAGCTAGAAGTAAAGTTGTTCCATGTCCTTTTACTACATACTTAGCATTGACTCCAAGTTCCACCTATAATGTTGAATCCCTCTCTATAAATTTGTCAAACCATATTGAAAAACCAATCATGTGCCTAAAACCACCATTGCCCACCATCTAGATATCGCTGCTATTGGTAAGAATGCTTGAGAGAGTAGAGATAAAGAATTTCTCGTCAACTCCCTCTTGGCTCTGGAATAGATTCCTTTAGAATATTGGCAACACTATTCAATTTGTCTTCCTTTTTAAGACTTGGCATCATTTGGCAAGAGATCAGAAATCTAGTCAAGTTGCAGAACACTTGTCTCTTAGGTTGACTTCAGTGGTTGCTCTTTCAACAATGCTATGAATTCTAGATTTTCTACAAGATGCATAGTTGAAACCAGTCTTTTGATTTGATAATTAATACCTAATGAGTTTCAAAATTTTTATCTCATGTCATTGATATTATTAAGCAATTATAGAAAATCTCAATAGTAAATGCAGCGAAATAATAAATATCATAAAGAGACAACCATGCACAATAGAGATAACATTTTTACCCTAAGAAACCCAAACTTGGGAGAAAACCTATCAACTAGGAGAAATTATTCTTTAGCAAGGTTTACAAATAAATAATATGCCTAGAAATATGTGCCAATACCCAAGTCAAAATAACAAACAAATCTGGTCAAACTCCAGCAAGTAAGGGTTGGTAAAATTGTCCAAAATAATCATAAGTCAATGCTAGTCAAACTTCCCAAAATCTAGTGTCAAACCAACCTAGTCAAACTCATACCTGTAGTTAACTTTGTGGTCAAATTTTTCCCTCTGACTCATGCAGTTAACTATGGTCAAATTTGGCCCTGTAACTCCTGCGGTCAACTACAATCAAATTTGTGCATGTTCTACATCCAATTCCCAATCAAATAGTTTGGTCAAAACTAGATAAACTCGATCAATATAAAAATCAATGCTTGCTCAAACAACTCAGTCAAATATAGTTAAAAGTGTCCTCCTTTCCCACAAGTGCGGTTGTCCAAGAGAGAGAAATAGGCCTTAGAAAATAGATCATACCTTGTTCTTCACTGGTGAATAAAATGAGACATCATATCTTCTATTTATACTTGTTGAAATGGGTGTGACACACAAAGGGACATGTCCCTTCATTGGGAATGATGACTTGAATTTTTTTGGGCCAAATTGCACTAAAAAATAATTCTTTTATTCTAATTTTCTTAGGCTAACTTGGAGATTTTTTTAGAAAAGAGGGAATACCTCTTGATGCAACACAAAAATCAACAATTATATTCAAGGAATCACGAAAACAATCACCTCATGAATTCCCAAATTCACAATTTGCCTCAAACCCTAATATAAGGCATAGGCTTTAGAAATGTTGTTGTAAATGTGACCTAAACCCCAAGCATACCTATGTTCTCCTTGAATCTCATGGAAAAAAATTACCCCCCTCTCCTACCACCCATGGTTTCCTTTTCTACTCCATCAAAGGTTAAGAATAAATGTTTATGCTCCAAGAGCCATTAATCAAATTCCTTCTTGGATAATCTTACTTTCTATCTCTCCCCAATATCCCACTTTGTATCATAAACTTTAATCCATTTTGATTCCTCCCCATCCAACTTTTGATCCTGGTCATTTATTTTCTTAGCCTAAAAATATTCTCCAAGAAGCCAATCCTATCGTCCTGATCACATCCTCCCTTTCATCTTGAAAAAAGTCTAATATCTAGCTAACCAAATTTTCCAACACACATATTTCCTAGATTCTCTTCATTAATTTTTTCTTTGCAAAAGATCCATTATAGCATTTTCCTCATTATCCCAAGTATTGTTGTTATAGATATTTTTGGGCATTGCAACCCCAATCATACATGTCCATAAACTAAGGCTCCTAAGTCCCTAAAAGTGTTGCTTCACACCCTAAAAGAACAAGGTCAGCTGATTACATCATCTCCCAGAAGTTCTCCACTAGAAACTGCTCAGAACTGGTCAAAACTGGACCATACAGGTTGCTCAGTGCTAAGGGTATGATGCATCCCACCTGCCCAGTGTAAAGGGTGTGATGCATACTGAAAAGCCCTTCTGTAGGGTGCAATGGGCGAGAGTGGACAAATGGCAGAGACAGTTTGCGAGGTGGATGATCATAGAATCTTCCAGAAACTTCTCCTATGACACTTTCCTCTCTGAATTCGCCCAGGGATGAGTAGGAGATCATCAACCTCCAAGTGGAATCAAGAACTATCAGAGAGAGGACACTAATCAAAATCCCAGAAGCTGACTCACCCCCCTGCAATCATCTATATATGGATCCCTCATCCCAGAGATCCAGAGGCTGGAATTTTGTATCTTGTAAGGAAGTGCTGTTGGTTTCTTGGTGGAATATCATAGTGTTGGTTGATCTAAGCTTTTCATGAGGTGAAAGAAGGGCTTTCATGCTAGAGGATGACGCTGGGTCAGAACAATTGGTTGTAATCCTCTTTGCTATTCTTGATATTAATAAAGATATTCAAGTTTTCCTCCACATTCTTGTATGTTTGATGATATATGCATTTTTGTGGTCAATATATATCTGGTCCTATATTGTTTATGATTGTAGATCTCTGTTCTTCGATAGTATTATGCTGCTTTGATTCCACAGGTGCTCTTTGAAGTTGGGTAGACGAAGGAGAAGTGGCAAGGATCTGTCAGAAGGGAGAGGAACCGAGCAAGGAACCAAGCGCAAGACTGAGGTTGGTGTCCTTCATTCCCCTCTTATCTACTTCTCATAAAGGAAAACGAAAGTGGTTTTAGTTTGTTTGTTTCTAAGATAGCTACCAGTCTTAGTGGGACTAGCAGCTCCGAGTGGACACTAGATTTCCCGATAACAAAATGGCGACTCCACTGGGGAGCGAATAGATTGTTTGCTTGTCTATATTTGTTTGTTTTATAAACTTATAGACGGAGCCTGAAGTCAAGCCAGCTAGCCTTCGAACTGCATTTTCTATGCAAGTGCAAAGTAGATCAATGCTGCTTCAGTCTATCTCCGGGTTTTGTTTATAAACTGAACAATCGATTTTCAAACCTTCTAATTGCCCTAGTGGTGGCTCTAGTAACCTCATTAGATCAGCCCCTGTGATTTCTATTTACTGTACATCACTTGCTCGGCCTAAATCCCTGAACTGAGCTGCAAACTGTGACCCGGAACCCAGTTGAAGTCTCATCCCTGGACCATCGCACCTTCTCCTCTTGGGAATCTGGATGCATCGCACCTCCCATGTGTAGTAGGTGCGCTGCATCGCACTTTCCCTGTGTTACAGGTGCGCTGATTAGACAAGACCTCTTCTGATCTCAGATTTTGGTTTCTGTGTTCACTCTCTTCAGCTCTATTCAGGAGTTTTGCTGTCTGTGATTAGTATACCACTGAGGAAACCCCCTTCCTTTCCATCATTCCGCCTCCATTGTGCAAAGGACTGTGAATGTTTTTATGTATTGTGTGCCATTTTCAGTTCTCTTTTACAAAGAAGTAGCGTAATCGAACTGTCATCTTTTGATTTGAAAGTGTCGCAAGTGTCATTTTCAGTCAAAGAAAAGAATTCTATTGTTCTTGATGGTAGATTATACAGTTACTCTTGTATTTGATTTGAATTAGTAGTTTTTCAAAGTGTCGAAAGCAGTTTTCAATTCAAAAAAACAAAGTGTCGTCATTATCTTCCTTTCGTTTTTGAAAAGAAATTTGTTAGTACTGTCGCTTTGAAAAGATAATTCAGATTTGTACTTAGCCTTCTTCTTGTCATTCACACATTAAGAAAGCTGAAAACAAATACATGCATGTGCATTTGCATTTAGACTGCTTGTTGGTTTGATTTAGGATAGTGCATCTAGTGTGTGCTCTCTGCTCTATGTTGAAAGAATATCATCTCTCTTTCTTTAGTAGCTAGGATTTTCATTGAAAAAAGAAGATTAAACGATTGTTTATCATCTTAGATTGCATTTTAGGAATTATATCTACATCATGCGGTGAACCTGAAAGGCAAATTTCTTAAGAAAGATCAACTGTAAAATAAATTCAATGAACATAAAAACGCTTTGGAACCTAACGCACAACATCTAGAAGTCTAGGCTAGAGACGTATTCCGGCGTCATAAAGCCTGGTAACTGTCGTTTTCACTGTTGGTTGGGTGATTCCTCCTCTTTGAGACGACAAGTGCTAGTACGGACTTGTTCTCCCACGTACCATCGAGTATATATTGGAAGACCGCAATAGGCTATATCCTTTATCCATAGGAAGCCGTGTCTGCCGCCTTATCGATCGCAATGCACTGAACACAACATTCGGGAAGATTGACTGCCGTACCGTAAAAAGTATTCTGTAGTTTTGCGATTGGTTTGGTAATCCCTCTATCTAGATTTCCAGAGTAGTCTCTTTCGTTCCTTTTCAGACTCCTTAAAGGAAAAGGTCCATCTGAGCACTTGTCACTTCAGGCTCATTAAAAATCGAAGGCGACTAGAGTCATCTTTTGTTTTTTCTCAACTCTTAAAAATTGAAAAAACAAGTTGTGTCAAAGCATCTAAAATTTATTTTAATCGGAATAATATCACCATTCTCACGTTGGTCTTAGGTTGAGGAAAATGGAGTCCACCAACCAAGGATTTCCCCTCGGAGGAAATCCTAGTCCTTTCTCCTCTTGGGGAGATGTTGGTGCACCTCATATGGCCACATTGTCACTTCCAGGATTGACTATTGGCTTGCCAATATGGCTCTTCTCGACCTCCGTCGTTCAGAACACCGTAATTCCTGAACAATCGAGTCGGCAAATAGATGATACTAAAGTTACCCCCCAACCTTCTACTTCATCCGATTCTCCCTCTCCTCCTTCCTCTTCACTTGATGAAGCTGGTAAAGCCAAAAATCAAGTAACTAAGAAGGAGAAGAAAGGGAAGGAGAAGAAAGAGAAGAAGAAGAAGGAGCCAAAGGCGAAAAGGGGTAACCAGGCATCGTCTAGTGAAAATCCACACACTGCACCATCCAAGCCTAAATCTCCATGTGTCATTTGCAAAGGAGACCACTATCATCGAGATTGTCCTTGCATCCCTCGGATCTTAAGGGACTGGTCTCCTCATTTGCACAACCCGGTGTCATCAACCTCTGAAGATCATGTTGAAAGTACACCATCAACTAGTGAAAGCGAAGCATTTGGACAAAAAAGGAAATGTAAATTTCCTTGTAAACTGTGTGAAGGCGATCACGTCGTCCACTGTTGTCCCTTCCTAGATGAAGCTAAAAGAGTTTTGGATAACCGTCTGGCTTCACCGCTACGGCTTCCTCCTGGATACAAGAAACTCTTGCTGAGTCCATCGCTAGTTGAAAATCCGATCAACACGCCATTGTGGTCAGTCGAAGCATCTGTCATTGAAGATAAACCCGCTGAATCCATACCAGATGAAAGTCAAAAGGTTGAGGCGGAAGTCGACCCGGTCTTGTCTTTGGAAGGTCCATCTTCAGATGACACAATCACCGAAGAGAATGAGAACGACACCGTTCAAATTCTTTTCATAAGCACAGATTCCGATGAACATGGGGGCAGTCTACCCGTTCCTTTATCGTAGGAAGGAAGTTCGTCAAAGTCATATCGGGCCGTCTATTCGGTCCCACCTCCAAGCAACCTAGTCGTTTCCTTCGATTGGAATCTACTAGGCAGACCCCAGGTACCGGCTAATGGACCATTCCGAATCATTTTACAAGCTTACAAAATGATCATGGTCGATACCATCATAGATGAAGGGGCTTCTATGAGTATCCTTTCCTCAACTACTTGGGAAGTGCTTGGTTCGCCATCGCTTCTGCCTGAAATGAGAAATCTGACAGGCTTCGAGAAAGGAACCAGTCGACCGTTAGGGATCCTTCCCAATGTGCCCATAATGTTGAGAAGGAAAACCGTGTATATGAACGTAATGGTAGTCCAAGGACCTCTTGATTATAATCTACTTCTTGGGTGTGACTATATTTATAGCATGGGAGCCATTGTCTCGTCACTCTTTAGAGTAATGTGTTTTCCGCATGAAGGCCGAGTGGTCAAGCTCGTAGACCAGCTTTCGTTCCCCAACTCACACATAGCTAATAGTCAAATGCCATCCCTAAATGGTCTTTTCACGCAAGGAATGTCTCATCAATCTCCAGTCCATCCACCTGAAGAGCGGAAGTGATTCGGGAGGACATGACTGAAACCCAGGGGGCGTGCACTCTGGTCTGTTTCGGCAGGAAAACCTTGGGTATAGGGTAGCTTTCCGTGGAGGATATATGACTAGTTTGACACACCCATCGATTTAGGAAAATGGGATTAGACTGGAATAAGATTCCCTCGTCAAAGTTATGTGAGTGGTGGCAACCGCGCCACTCACATTTGTCTATTTCGGTAGACATCGCCAAGGAAGCATTTTTTCTGCAACACGGATGGAGAGCTTTCATATGGTAACCTGGAAACTTTTCGCTATACCTGGGGGCATGCAAAGCCTTTTTGCATGCGAGAAAAGAGCGACCATTTATTTTCGTAGTTTGTAGTTTCTCAACCCTTTAAACTCGTAGGATTGGTCGTTCCTAGCTTTCATAATGAAAGGATCAGGAGAAAAATTTCGAATGGTGCAAGCTCCCTAAAAATTGAACCTATTGATGAGACATCCTTATTATACGACTGGCACGAGCAATTTTTATTTGAAGTTCAAGCTCGTTAAAAAATTAAACCTTAGCAATGAGCAAATGTTTCCCCCAGAGTTTAAGCTCATTAAAAAATGAACCAATTTCCGGTAAATAACCATTGTGAATGCATTATCATCAGCTTTTGAGCCCTGGTCGTGTTCTCATCATCACCTCCACTCTGTTTTGGCCGATCATTCACCTCCATTTGATTGTTTACCACTTTTGAGGAATAGCTGCGAAGAGTGATCCTATTAGCCATCCTCGTGACACTGCCGTGATTGGAAAATTCAAAACCTTACCTGGAATCAGCTGCTACCCGAAATTATCACTCGTTCCTCAAAAAACGAGTCTCCTTTAAGCTCTTTTCACCTGACTTGTAAAATATGAAAAGATTGCCGGGCGATTAGCCTCTCCAGCTCGTTAAAGAAATTGGAAGTGCTATCCCTCCTCTAGATTTTAATCTTTTTGGACCTAACGGATTATTACACAAAAAGATCGAGCACTTGTTTTGTTCGGCTCGTTAAAATTATCGAAAATCCATCCCTTTCGTATTATTTTATACTTTTTCGGACTTAAGGGATTATATGACGAAAAAGGATTATTGGAGTTTCCTTTACGTCCCTTTCAGACTCTCTAAAATTGAAAAAGGATCGAGTTATCTTTGTTGTTAAACTCGTTAAAACCGAATAGCGACAAACTTGTCCATACAGACAAGAACGAGTGTCACTGTCGCTAGGCTCGTTAAAACATAGCGACGGGTTTGCCCGAAGGGAAAATTATAGAACAAGCATATGTTATCCTCCTCAAGCTTGATAAAAATAAATAGGTACTGGTCAGCAATGACTGGGGAAAAATTGGGAAGAAAACTTGAAGAAACTTTATTGGTAGCAAGTCGCTCTTGAACATGACACTTTCACTCCATGTTCGAGTCGGGTTGGGTTATTCCGTTCATCGGTCATATCACCATTGGTCCATCGCACCATCCATATTTGGGGTTAATGCTACCAATCCATGTCAGTGTCGCCGGTATGTTCAAGAGAAGTCACTCAGAGAATTCACCTGTGTCTCATCCGCTGCAATACATTCATGCTCCATTCTTTCATGACCGCCACCCTGAACCCTGTATCACCAGATTGTTTTCACCTCCAAAATCATTTACTCCGTTCCATGTCGTAGATGTGGGATTCATTAAGGCCCTCCTACGACGAGTCGCTTCTTGTCGACATCAGCTCATTATCCAAGAAGTCAACTTAGGAACAACCCTTTCAGTACTTTGAAGCTTGCATGCCTCAATGGCAAATTTCTCACTTCCAGCGACAGGTTTACATCAATGGCCTTCGACTGAAAGATTTTACGTGGTGTTTGATGCCAAGTCCCTTTTTCACACCATGCGAATTGTACTATAGTACCTTGAGGGTCATCATCATTATCGGTGATTCCTCTCGTGCCTGTTAACAACTTACATCATTGGCTGGTAATCATGCGATGTCTTTCCATGTTCCACTCCAGAACATCTTTCACATGGATCGACTTGTACTCCGAGTGAAGATTGAACGAGTTTGAAGACCCTGGATCTAGTTTCATCCATCCGGGCTGCGATATATTCAAGAAAATAAAGACATCAAATGTACATCATTGCTGCACAGATGATCATCTGAATCAAAGGATGATGGCTCTATCAGAATCATCAGTCTGCCACAGAGACGGTTGTTTGTCTTATGTCCATGAAAATGAATTTATAAAGCTGAGCACGGGAATGCCCGCCTCAGCTAGATCGTGAAAAGTATTATGAAGATAATGTATTGTATTGTATCTTATTACAGGTCGCCTTCCAGCTCAAAAAAACTTCGGATCCTCATGATAAAGCATTTCACCCGACATCAAAAGATTAACGACCTCATGCTTTAGGGGGCAACTGTTATAGACATTTTTGGGCACTGCAACCCCAATCATACATGTCCATAAACTAAGGGCTCCTAAGTCCCTAAAAGTGTTGCTTCACACCCTAAAAGAATAAGGTCAACTGATTACATCATCTCCCATAAGTTCTCCACGGGAAACTGCTTAGAACTGGTCAAAACTAGACCATACAGGTTGCTCAGTGCTAAGGGTGCGATGCATCCCACCTGCCCAGTGTAAAGGGTGCGATGCATACTGAAAATCCCTTCTGTAGGGTGCAATGGGCGAGAGTGGACAAATGGCAGAGACAGTTTGCGAGGTGGATGATCATAGAATCTTCTAGAAACTTCTCCTATGACACTTGCCTCTCTGAATTCGCCCAGGGATGAGTAGGAGATCATCAACCTCCAAGTGGAATCAAGAACTATCAGAGAGAGGACACTAATCAAAATCCCAGAAGCTGACTCACCCCCCTGCAATCATCTATATATGGATCCCTCATCCCAGAGATCCAGAGGCTGGAATTTTGTATCTTGTAAGGAAGTGCTGTTGGTTTCTTGGTGGAATATCATAGTGTTGGGTGATCTAAGCTTTTCATGAGGTGAAAGAAGGGCTTTCATGCTGGAGGATGACGCTGGGTCAGAACAATTGGTTGTAATCCTCTTTGCTATTCTTGATATTAATAAAGATATTCAAGTTTTCCTCCACATTCTTGTATGTTTGATGATATATGCATTTGTGTGGTCAATATATATCTGGTCCTATATTGTTTATGATTGTAGATCTTTGTTCTTCGATAGTATTATGTTGCTTTGATTCCACAGGTGCTCTTTGAAGCTGGGTAGACGAAGGAGAAGCAGCAAGGATCTGTCAGAAGGGAGAGGAACCGAGCAAGGAACCAAGCACAAGACTAAGGTTGGTGTCCTTCATTCCCCTCTTATCTACTTCTCATAAAGGAAAACGAAAGTGGTTTTAGTTTGTTTGTTTGTAAGATAGCTACCAGTCTTAGTGGGACTAGCAGCTCCGAGTGGACACTAGATTTCCCGATAACAATTGCAGCGAAGAATACCATATTACCCTTGATTTTAATTGAGATAAGATAACTCCTAGGCTTCAAGTGAGAAAGAGAATTATGAGAAGAGATGATCTATATTTTCAACAATGTGCTTACACAAGGCGCAATAGGAAGGTCCACTAATTCCCCTTTTCAATAAATTTTCAACTGTTAGGATATTCCTATGACCTAATGTCCAACAAAAAGTATTATTTTTTGGAGGTAGTCCAAGCTCAAAATAAAGGCCCAAAGATGAGAAGAGGGAGGTTTATAATAAGGAAATATCAAACATTGATAACCCCTTTTAATAGAATACAAATCCCTTTCCAAACCCTGGGAGTCTCAATCTAACAAGGAGGAAGGAGCACATCCAACAAACCTTGGGAGTCTCAATCTAACAAGGAGGAAGGAGCACATCCAATAAGAGTGGATTTGGGAGATCCGTAAATACTAACAAGTGACCCAAAATGTTACCCCAGACCCAACTCAACAAATGCCTGACAAATTACCAAGAGGAGATATCCATAGAGATATTTTATATTGGGAAATCAACCAATTATGTAGGGGATGAAATAGGGGATTTGAGCCCAAAGGAGTATTTCCCATAATCCCTCAATCCAAAAATCTATTGATTTCCTATTTCCTGGTATCTAAGTCAACCTAGATATAATTAGAGGAATATAAGCCAACATCATTTATTCCATATTTTGGATCTACCTTTATTGTGATGGATATGATGAATACAATATTCTCTCACCCCATTAAGATATTTTTTATGAAGTACCTATTTCCACCAATCATTATTCCATATGATCAGTTGCTAATTTAGGTTTTCTGCAAGGGCTATATTCATTAAAAGGGTGTCTCTTATTCCTAGCCCTCCCATGGCTTTTGGAAGCATAAATACCTTTTAATTCACCATATGAAAATTTTTATAGTTTGTGTTACCTCCTCCCCAAAGAAACCATCCAAGTTCTTAAGCCATCTATTGCCTTACTAAGATGGGGGCCAACAAAGTTTAGAACTGGAATATATGAAGGGCTAAAAGGACATATTGAACTAGAATTATTATTCCATCCAAATTTAGCTAATGATCCCCCTATTACTCAAATTTGGATTTAAAATTGTCAATGACATGAACCTAAGAAGGATGAGGGAACATTTTGAGACGTGGGCAAACCTAAATATCTGCAATTCATCCCATCATACATTCCTACTATCCACAAAATTCTTAATATCCCTCCATGCGATAGTTTGCTAACATTCCAAGAATTCAAATGTCTTTTACCTTCATTTATAAATTCAAAAATAGATATGAAGCATGATGTTATAATTCAAGAAGCATCGCTAAGAAGGATTATGTCATCAATGAACTAGGTGTTATTTTTTCTCTTTATACCTTACGAGAATTAGATTCTAGGGAGGGAGTGACATCTTCATTCAAATTCTAGCTTCCTACTAAAGGATTCATCCATGATAATATAAAGAATGGGAGGGAGGGGGCACCCCTTCTTGAGAACCTTGGAAGATTAAAAGAAACCAATCACATATCCATTAACAATGGGGGGAATCCAAGTCTCATAAATATAAGTATTCGTCCAAGATATAAAAATAGAAGAGAACCCAATTTTTCTTTAAAAATCAAAGAGAAAATAATGATGCAAATGATCAAAGGCATTAGCCATATATGACTTTGTGACCATCCCTTTGTCGCCTTTGGACTCGTTGGAGTGTATGGCTTCCTATACTAAAACAAAGTTGTAGATTAAATGCCTCTTACTAACAAACCCTCCTTGATTTTCAAAATTTGGATTGGGAAGAAAAGGCACGAGTCTTTGAGAAATACTATTTGTAATAATCTTATATGAGAAATTATAAAGAGAAATTTGTATGAAGTGAGAGAAAGAAGAGGGCCTTACATATTAAGGAACTAGAGCAAGGAAGGAAGAACTGAGAGCACCCCCTATTTGGTCAAATTTTAGATGACATCCACCATTTTAATAAGGTTTTGTTCCAAAATTTTAGATAAAAGTGTCTTATGAATCCATCAAGACCATGAAATTATCCAAGTCTAAGGACCAAACCACCTTACAAATTTCTTCTTCCATAATAGAGAGCAAAAGCTTGATGTTGTCTAAGTCTGAAACTAGATAGGGAATATGGCCTAAAAATTCTTCCATTAAATCTATAGGAGCATATCCATAATCTTTATATAAGGAATCAAAGTGATTAAAAGCAACATCCTTTATTTTATCCAAATCTAAAATAATATCTCCATTGAGCTTCATAAACTTGATTATATTTTTCCATTTCCTATTTTTTTATTCTTTGTGGAAGCAACTAGTATTTTAATCTCCTAATTTCAGCCACAAACTTCTTAATTTCAGTCGCCATATCTCCTCTTCTTCCTTTAATTTCCCACGTAATTCTTGGAAGACTTTTCACTCTTTAGTAAGAAAATGCTTAGTCGCCAGAGCCTCTTACATTTCCAAAGGATTCCCTCTAGATTAGATTTGACCTACCCCACTTTCCTTTTCTGATATTTGGACCTTTCCTTCACCCACTTTTTTATTTCCTCTTTTAAGCCCTTGATTTTCTTCTCTCGTATGAAGATAGGAGAACAAATAACCTAGCTTGGCCATGCCTGATGCACTAGTGGATTAAAATCCTCGTCATTCATCCATAGAGAGTTAAAACAAAACGGGATGGGACCCTTTAAATATTCCAACTCTAAACGAAGTCTTATCAAGCAATGGTCAGAACCACCTGAGGCCAAATGAAAAGAAGAGGGAGGAATTTTCTAAACTAAACGATCGCTCCCTACTAGGAATAGATCCAATCTTGTAGCAATGTGTTCAGGGTCAACCCTTTGGTTGCTCCAAGTAAACTTGAAGATTTTAGGCTTGATATCAACCATATCCAACTGGGAAATGAAAACCTCCATCTTCTCCTAAATCTATCTCTTATAATACTGCCATGTCTCTTCTCCCACTGGTGATTTGTAACATTAAATTCCACTCCTAAAATGCAATTGGAGTTGAGAAGGGTTTCACTATAACATCACACCAAAAACTGGTTACATAGAGAATATATATAACTACTTGTTTGACTCAATCAAACACCTTATTTGATAAGGTCTAACTCATTATTGCAATCTACTAATTTTGCATTGAAATACATTACACTACAAAAAATATTTATTAAGTAAAGTACCTAACTACTGGGAAATGTAGTCAACAATTACATTTAACAAATTATTGGAAATAACTCTTAAAATCATAGTTTCATTATGGTAGTTAGATAAACCCACATTGTATGTGATGAATCCTTTTAAATATGTCTACATAATAAAAGAAGTTGGCGACATGCCATGCTTGTTTGTGGCTATCATGACACAGGTGACAATCCAAGGCCTGCTCGCATGTCATGGTAAGATGAACACCATCCAAATATAATATTACTTCATTAAGAAGTTCACCCAAATATTTTCATTCATTGGCACCCTCAATAGACTTGAGAATCATAAACTCAAAAAGTTTCTAATTCCCATAAAGGAAAGGCAATATGTTAAGTACTTACTCTTTCTATGGGTTTACTTCGATGCTGGTAAATATGTTAGCATGGCCATCTTTTACATATTTTCAGTTGCATTACTTATAATAATAAAAAATCCATATGATTACCAAGAGACATGAGTTGCAAGACATGGATTACACCATAAAGAACATCACACAATGACCCTCCCAATATGGAATAGCATTTTAGGAATTCAAGTGAACTCATTTTGAGACCATGACAATTGTGTATTATTTGAATGATTAACCAATGCAATCATAGTATTGTAATATGTAAATTACAAGATGCATAACCTATGAAACCATAGTATTGTAATACGTAAATTACAAGATGCATGACCTATAATTATTTGTATACCCTCATACATATCAATTTATTTGCTACGTAAGGAATCTATTGGAAAATGTTAAAGCCAAAATTCGATTAAGGGTGAACTATAGGTCGTTGTTCCCTAATACAATGTACAATGTACCATTCAAGAGGATTAACAGAGGCCAATGACTCAAAGGTATTGTTAATGCCACTAATAACAAATCTATTGTTGGTGTCACAATTAATTAAGAACTTGATAATGTTTAGAGGATAGTTGTAACATTAAGGACTCTGTAATGCCACTTATGGGACCCACCCTCTGCGTCATCAAGGGTATGGGGTTGGAACTCTAAGGGCGCAACCATATTAATTCGAGAATGGGACTAACGATGTGTTATCCATGGATCCATATTATATATTACCATGACTTAATATTGTATAATAACAATTCTCAACTTCATGTATTAACACAACTTTCATTATATGTAAAACTAGCACAACCACATTAATAAATGTTGTTGAAAATGGTCGATAAGTGTTAATGGTATAGATATAATATTAATAATCATATTGATAAATATATAATAATAAAAATAATAACAATATTAAAAAAAATAACTAATGTAATAAAATTATTATTATTATTATAAAAATTATTAATTTATATTAAAAATAGTTAATCATAATAAATATTAAATATTGTTAATTATTATTATAATCATTTTAAAATATGAGTGATTGGAGACTTCCACAATTATTCATATTATTAGAGATTTCTGGAATAGCACTGGACGGATCACACATATTACACAGTGCTATTCCAGAAATCTCTAACAACATTTTAAAATAATTATCGTTAACACTAATTTAATATCATTATTAATTAATAAATAATAATAATAATTAATTCGTTCATTTAACTATATATATATATATATATATATATATATATATATATATATATATATTAAACAAGATCAGATAGTGGATATATCACCAAAAGTTGTGGTGGAGCAAGCTCCTATTACAATCGACTGTAGCATAGAAAGATACTAAGCAATGAGAAGGGAGCGCAATCCCTTCTCCTATGCTTGATTTCAAAACTTCATATATTTTTACAACTATTCTTGAGTACTGCCTAACAAACTGACCTACTAATAAAGCAAATTTACTTAACATTGATTCTTTGAGAATTTTTCATGGCTTGTAGACTGACAACTCCTAAGATGGTTGTTTCTTCTTGTCATAGTTGATCGAGTTCTATCCTTCGTTGCTCACGGTGTTGTTTTTGTAGTATGTCACTGCTTCCTCTAAATGCTTGCATTTAGTTTTTAGCGCCATGATCTCTTCTTTCTGCATTTCCATGTTCCTTTTGTAGTAGCTATACTCCATTCTCATTTCGGTTCTGATATCTTTAAGTGATTCTTGTAGTCAATGGATCATAAATTTGTTTACTTTGCATGCTGGGCATGCATCATTCCTTGCTGCCTTTTCAATGGGATTGAATTCCATTTGATTTGTTTTCTTCTTCTTCCTCTTGTGTTGCTTGCTATTCCTTTTATTGTTGTGCTTCTTGTGTCTTGTTTTGCCTGAGATATTCCTTCTTCTGTTGTTACTCCCTGTCTACCTTTTGTTCTAAACTTTGCTGCTTGTTGTAGTTTGGCGATCCTGAAAGTGACAGTCAGGAAGGAGGGACGTTGAGGTGGGAGGAGTTAAGAGGCGAAGATGATCGATTGTGGAGGAGTGAGGTTGGAAGCTGAGGATTTGCGCAACGAGGTTGGATGGAGGTTTGGAGAAGATGACAGGATGTAGGTTTCGTGAGTAGTGAGGAGTAAAAAGGGAGAGATTTAGAAAGGATGGAGGCGCTTGGAGTAGCACAGGGGATATGAGGAGAGATTAAACATACCAATTTTTCCTTGGATAGGAGTTGCAAGATATGTTGCATTTCCAAGTGTATTTGTAGAGGTTGGAGGCTGCCCAATGAATTTCACCGATGGGATGGATTGTTGCATGTTTCTTGTGACCAAGATTGAAATTGTCCTTGCTGCCAACACTAATGCGATTTTTTGATCTTCTATGATGTTTCCTCTGAAGTCTTGTGACTTTCTACTTGTTATTGCAAGGATATGCTTTTTGTTGAGTTCTGACTGTTGCTTTTTTTTTAATTATTTCTTTTATGAATGCATTATGTTCCTTTTATTTTGATAGAAATCATGCTTGTGATATTTTGATGGAGCTTATGGGACAGAGTTGTGATATTCCTCTTTGTTTTCCCAAACGCTCCCTTCATTTCTTTTCACTGCTTGTTTATAAAAATGGTTTTCCTGTTGGTTGTGAGTTCGCAGGACATGTCTGAAGATCACATTTCCTGAGCCTTCTAAATTCTTCCTGATTCTCCTATATATTTTGTTCCTGAACTCATTGCTTGGATTTTTGTGATGGGCCATTACCTCTATTATTATGGCTGAGTCTCCTATTATAATGGGATCTTGTATCACTCTTTTTTTATTATCCTTGTTCCCATTAACAAGCTGTTGGCTTCAACCTTATTATTTGAGACTTCTCCAAGTCCCCATTCCTATGTAACATTTTCTTTCCCATCTGGATCAAGGATAATTCCCCCTACCCCTGCCTTTCCAAAATTATGTTTTGAAGCCCCATCAAAGTAGAGACAGTGTCTTCTCTGATTTTTTTTCCAAGTTGCGAGTTCCTCTTCGTTCATTCTCATTTTCCAGCTATTTTATGAAGTTGTCTTCCTTTGTCCTTTTTGTCCATTGTTATTTATTATGTCTTTGTTAAGCTAATATTACTCTTCTTGTTGAAGAGTGTTATAGTTTGTTGATGCAGTTCCTTTGACATTAAGGATTTCATAAGTTAATCCCCATGTTTTTGAGAGGGTTTTCCCTATTCTTGGAGTTTGGTTTTTGAAGATGCACTTGTTTCTTGTCAACCAAATTTGCCAACAAAGAACTACTGGGATGCATTTCCAGATCCTCTCTATCATGACTTTCCTCTTTGTTGTATATGGATAGGCATTCTCCAAGGTTTGGAGAAAATCTGGCAGAGAAATTTCAAAATTTATATTGATTTCTAGAGGGATTATGAGCTGTTGCCAACACTCTTTGGCGAAGATGCAATCTTGAAATAAATGTTGAATAGTTTCTTTAGCCTGCGAGCACATTGGGCATCATGATGGGCCTTGGAAGCCTTTCTTTTTTAAGTTTTCACTGGTCAAGATCTTCCCTTTTAAGAGAGTCCATATAGACATATTGATCTTAGGAAAACTTTTTGAATTCCAAACTGTCTTCCAGAATTCCCAGTCTTGACTGGGTATTTTCCACCACTTGGATCCCATAGGAAGTCATCTTGTTCATCATAATTTATGGGTGCTTCCCCCTTAAGAAGCTTATTTACTTTGCTCCATTGCACCTCCAGATTTGCAGGGAGTGTTAAGATTTGCCAATCTTGCCATTCTCTTTGTTTCCAAAGAGAGATTGATTGAAGAGTATTTAGACCTTTTCCTATCATCCATTTTTTAATGCCTTCAATTTCTGGGTGAGTCTTTGGTGGCTATTTTCCCATAATTCTATCCTCCCAAATTGATATTTTTTTACGTTTCTTGGAGTTTTAGAGATATAGTTGCTCATTAAAGGAATTGTCTTTTTTACTAGCTTCCAGGCTTGAGTACATTGTCTTGATGGTATATTTCCATTAAGCAATATTTTCCTAAAGCTGTCCATGTATTTTGAAATGAGTGTTTTTTTCCACCAGCTCTCTTTCCCTGTGATCAGTCTCCATATTACTTTCATTCCCAGGGCTGCATTCATGAGCCTGGGTAGCCGGATTGATAGGCCTCCTTGTTCATATGGTAATACTACTTGCTCCCACTTGACCAAACTGAATTTTTTGTTTTCTTGCTTCCCCCCAGGCCATAAAAAACCTCTTAAGATTAACTCCATTTGTTTGCGAGCACTTGCTGGGGCCAAGATTATTGCATATTGGTAGATAGGCAGTGATGCTAGGAGTGCTTTAATTAAAATTACCCTTCCTACCATATTTAGCCACATCATTCCCCAGCTTTGGATTTTGTTTTTCATTTTTTCAATCTGTTTGGTCCATATTTCTGCCATCATGTTCTCTTTTTAGATAGGGAGTCCCAAGTAAAAGAAGTGAGTCCATTTTTCCTGTATCGGGATTTCTAGGATTTGTGAAATCCTTTGCATGATTCTGGGTGGGGTATTCCATCCATATATTCTGCATTTTGTGTTATTTAAGAGCCCACCTGAAACCTGTAGGAAATCATCCAATATTCTTTTGAACCTTCTTGCAATTATTGTTGATGCCCCTCCCAATAACAGGGTGTCATCAGGAAAAGGAGAGTGGTTTATTGTCTTTACTCCTCTTGCTATTCTGAGCTCGGTGATGTTTCTTTCTTTTCTTTGTTTTTCCAAGGCTCTGCTTAAAGTTTCCGCCATTATAATATATAGGAAGGGAGAGAGAGGGCATCCTTGTCTAAGGCCTCTTGTGCTTTGAAATAATTCGCAGGGCCTTCCATATATAAGAGGATCAATCCAAGGAGTGGAGGTGCAAGCCTAGATGACTTCTATTATTTCTCTTGGAAATCTGAGTTTCTTGAGGACTGCCATTAGATATGGGAGGCTGACGTGGTCTAGTTCCTTTCTACCCATTTTTGGACAGTCTTGGGTGAGGGCCATAACCCAGTAAACTGCCCAACTAATCCACGCTCTGCCAGGGACAGAGCTGCTCTACGGGGGAGAGTGGGGGGGAGTGAGATTTCAGGGATGTCTTCCAATCTTTTAACAAACTTTGTTACTGACGATCGATTCTTTGTCGGACCCATTGCAGAGATGAGAGAGGCGAATGTTTTTGTTGTTCCTTCATTTTCTTGTTGGTGGTGAGAGAGAGGATCTCCTTCCTCTGGTGAATCCATCTTGCTCAAGCCTCAACAGCAGGAGGCCGCTGAGGGATGATTGTGTGCTGCGTAGATCCGTTAGCAGTAGTAGTAGCGTGTGATATTTAACTAAATATTAATAATAATAAATTAATAATAATTTATTTTTTTAACCAGAATGAGTAGATTTTTTATTTAAATATGGTGCGCTTGTTCGCAAACAAAATTGAGATTTTACATAGTGATTTCCATCCTTCTAAGGACATGTGATACATCATTTGGTTTGCATACCCACTATACAAGTGTTCTCTGTAGTGCATACAAAAATTCCCATTCACAGATCTCTTATCACTGTAAATTCTACAAAATTGAAGTAACAAAAATTTACATTTACATTTTGTCATTTGAAAACCAAGAACATAAAAGACTAAAAGTCTAAAAGTCCAGAGGCACTGGACTGTTCAGGTCCAGCCCGGTGGAGACTACTTTGGCATTCTTGTATAGGTCTTGTTCAGTGGAGTCCTCCTCATTGTTCTTGTTGATCTCCACCACCGTGAGTTTCAACTGCTCAATTTGCTGACGCAGTGCTTCCACTTCATCCTCCAACTGACGGATTCAGACTCTCTTCTCTAGTTGTCTCTCCTACATTGTTAGATTCTCTTGCTGCTGAATGTACACGCTGTCGTCAGGCCTTCTATAAATTCCAAGTGATCCTGCTCGCAAGTGGTGTAGGTTGGCCGAATTATCCTCTCAGCCCGATGAATTCTAGCACCTTGTCGACCCGACCTCAGCCTCTAGCTCCCCCAAGAGCTCGACCAAGGATTGTCTTTTGCACTCTGTCCCCTCGGATCCATCTTCTGACATCCCAGAATGTCGCAATTATTTTTGTTCCCCTCGCTCAAGTTTGGGATTTCCTTGACCCATCAGTCCACCTTATGCACCATCCACACCAACCTAAGGATATGTCCAAAGACCCCATCACAGACCAAAAGAGTAGAACCCTTCTCACCAGTAGTAGAATCAGAGCCAACCAAGATCAATCAGACTTCTCGATTCAGTGGAATATCATTACCAGCCCCAACAATTGCATATTTCCTGTCAATTACACTCAATCCCACTGAACCATGATGATTCACCTTCAGAATCACTGCTCCAAGCTCCTGGCCCTAAAACCCCTCCCAGACATGAAGCTTGAGAAGTTTCACAACAATTAAAGTGTCAAAGACTGCCAGATTCTGACAGTCCTCCCTCTGCAGGTTGGCATCCAAAATTTTCCTGAGGGTCTGATCCAAAGACCCCTCCCAGATCAATAGAATAACAATTCCCAACATTACGCTACCCCTCAGACCAACCACAACCCTTAGACCCACGAACCCTTGTAGCTTCCCACTCAAAAGGTCCGACTCACCGGGCTCCCTGGGATTCTTCCCAGTAATCCAGTCCTAACTACTAACACTCAATGGCCTTAGCTTCAGCCTCAAAGCCTACGCGGAGGCCACCTGAGCAAGAAGGAGCATTAACCCATGCAAAATTCTCCGACTATTGTTCCTTATATAATAGTAACAATGTCGTGAGATGTTGCAATTCGTATTGAGGAAGATGATGGGGCTGTGAACCCAATGATATTCCATTAATTCCTAGCCTTCTACCTTAATTTCCTAGCATTGTTCCTTGTCCTTCATTCTCCTTCTGAGTTTCCTCCCACGAGTGTTCAGGAAATAAATGTTGATCCTCTCTTCCCCTTATCCTGCATAGATAACAAGGGTGAATGAACTGAAAACGTACTGAGAGATCCATGTTATTAATAGATATGGTACTTGAGTGATGATAACAATCATGTTGCAGGTGAAAGCATAGGACACGCTTTCCACGAGGCTCCTGAAAAAGCCATGGAATGCAAGGAGATGCTCTGTGGGGCCCAACTGGCAGGGTGAGGTGGGAAAGGAAGGGGAAAATGATGAAAGGGAGGGGAGACGGGACAAAACATAAGAGGGGCATGACCGGGGAAAATAAAGGGGAATGTCAAAGGGAAGAATTGAGAAGGATATATAAGGGGAGGGGGAGCAAAGGGAGGGGGAGGGAAGAGGTGGGGGGGAGAGGGATAAGGGGCAGAAGGGAAGATCATGGATCCAACCCAATGAATTTATAATAAAAATCCATAATTCTAAGGTTTGATATCACCCAAGCAAGGCTTAAAGAAGCCTCCACTATCAAGGAATTGTAAGTCATTAACTAAATTATAGGATACTAGTCATGCCCATGACATCATTCACCACGCTCCTTTCGTCTATAAACTGGCAAGCAAGGTTAGCTTGTTTTTCTGCTTCTTTATTATTTCCTCTTAGAATACGGAATAAGGTCACCGAATAGAAGGATGGGATCATCCCTTTAGATCTCTTGATAATTTGGTTTAATATTGTGTTTTTTGCAGATGAGGCATAGTTCATATGATGTATTATAATCATGGAGTCTCCCAGCACCTATAGGGTTTTTATTCCTTTATTTTGAGCCCATGTGAGGCCCATAAACAATCCATATGCTTCATCTTGATTGTTTGTCTTCCATCCAAGCCCCAAGCATATTTATCTTCAATGATTCCTTTGGGATTAATGAGAATCCCTCCCCCTCCTGCCACCCCAGGGTTACCTTTTGATGCCCCATCGAATTGAAGGGTCCAATTATTTGTGGATCTGAGCCAGTCCACTAGAGCTTCTAAGGACAAACTTAGAATCCACTTCACCCGAGAGGGATAACTGTTCCCTAGAACCTGAAAGGCTAGGGGAGACACCCACAGAGCAAGCCAGATAGATTCAATCTTATCCAAGGATGGATCAGAATCTGGTTTGTGCAGTTCCATACAAGTTGAAAGGGAAGTCATGGGTATTTTTAAATATTGCCTTATTTCTTGATAACCATATTTTCCAACAAACATATTTCGGAAGAGCCAACTATATTTCTTTGAAATTTCTTTTGGCCTTAAGGGAGCCCAAATAGGATTTGGGCCAAGAGCTAAAGAAGATCAGGGGGTCCAAAGGCCAAATTGTTCTGCAAAAAAGAGGCCCAAGGACCACAACCCAAACTTATTTAGTCACATGACAGTGGAGAAAGAGGTGGGGGATTGATTTCTCCTTGGATTCACATAGCACGCATCTTGAGGGGATGATCAGTCCCCTCTTCCAAATGTTTTTTGTTGTAAGATTTTTCTTATGCGAAAGTAGCCAGTAGAAAAAATTGACGTTTGGGATGGCATTCCTTTTCCATATTTTCCCCTAAATAGATTTTTTTGGAGGTATTTGGGAGTTTAAGAGCATGTGTGAATCTCCGCCTTTGACTGTGTAACAAACATTCTTCCAACCCCATTTGTCTGCCTTTGTTAGAGCTATGGGGTCACATCCCCTTAACTTCTTTAAGAGATTATCTCTTTGTATGAGAAGTGCCTCTGGGATATTTTCTAGCTTCCAACCCTTCCAACCTCCTTGCTGGTTCCACTCCACAATCTGGCTTAAATTTTCCTCCCCCCTATTGCACAAGAATTTTTTGAGATTCATTAGGGATAGGTCAGAATCGAAGGGTTGGAACCCCAAATTGAATTAGAGAAAATTTTGGTGGAGGCTCCATTTCCCAGAATTTTGCTTATATTTTTGGTGATAATATCCCTGGAGGAGAAGATCAGTCGCTAGATGGGAGAGCCCATACCAAAGACCTCCTGTCCCCCACTATCAATTTGCTAGGATGGATATTTAGCATTGATCACTTGGGACCACCATTGACTCAACTTCGTGATCAAACTCCAATACATTTTTTCTCCCATTGCCAAGTTAGATATCTCTGGATCCTTGATTCCCAGACCTCCATGTTGTTTTAGAGCTCTGACCATTTTCCAATTTACTAAATGATATTTCTTTGTTTCTTGTTTCCCTCCTTCCCACATGAATTTTCTTATATATTTGCCCATTTGTTGAAGCACGCTCTTGGGGGCTTGAAGGGTAATGAACTGATACAGAGGGATTGTCAACATGTCTGACTTAATGAGGATTTCTCTTCCAACATAATTAAGCCAAATACCACCCAGTTTAAATTTTTTATTTTTTTTTTTCTTGCACTTTTTTCCAGGCATGAGGTATAGCTTTCCTTCGGAAGATTGGGATCCCTAAACAATTGAAATCAATCCACTCTCGGATTACTTTGAATGCCAGGATTTCTTCTATCTTTTTCTCCTAATGTATTGAGATGTTCCAGCTATATATGTGGTTTTTGTTATCATTAGTGGCTCCCCCAGAAGCACTAATAAAACTATCTAAGACTCTCTTAAAACGATGAGCGATTGTGGTCGAGGCTCCTCCCATCATAATAGTATCATCCGCGAACTACCCATGGTTTATACTTCTGATGCCTTCCTTGTAACGGATGCCAGGGAGGTTGAGGGAGACTCTTTCAAACTCCAATTTTCGACTTAGGGCATCATCTATGATAATGTATAAAAAAGGAGAGAGGGAGCACCCTTACAGGAGGCCCCACAAGGCTTTGAAGAATCCAACCGCTCTTCCATTTACCAACGGAGCAATCCAAGGGGAGGCAATACAAAGATTTATCCATCTGATGAAGGTCTCATCCAACCCCATTTTCATGAGAACTTTTAACAGGAATCCATGCCTAACCTAGTCAAAGGCATTTTCCATGTCCAACTTTATAATCATACCTTGATCCCCCTTGTGCTAGCTTGACTCCAGGGCTTCCTGGTTTAGAATTATATTATATAAGAATTGCCTACCTGGAACAAATCCACCCTAGTTTTCAGACATCATAGAGGGCAATAAATGTTTAAGGCAATAGGCTAGAAGCTTCGAGAAGATTTTGTAGTAGACATTGCAAATGGAAATAGTGCAGAATCTGAAGAACAAGGAGGGGTTCGCTTCTTTAGGGATTAAGGCCAGGAAAGAAGAGTTTATGCCTCCCCCCATCACAAATATTTTAAAGGAGTATCCCACTAGTGTGAAAAAGTCTATCTTGATAACATCACAAAATGAATGATAGAAGCTTGTTGTGAATCCATCTGGGCCCGACGCTTTTTCTGGGGGAAAGGAGTAAATTACTTTTCGAATTTCCTCCAACATCAAGCGGGAATTCAGAGAGCGATTCCCCTCCTCCATCGCCATTTGAGGGATGCTCTCGAGAAAGTAGTCTTCGTTGGAAAGATCCCAGGTATTATCCTTTGCTTCTTTTTTTATTTCCTCAAACTTATTAATGGTCTCCCCCCCATGAGTTATCTAAGTTATATTATTTTTTGATTCCCTGAACTTGGCTTGTTTGTGGAAGAATTTAGTGTTCCTATCCCCTGCCTTAAGCCAGTTATTTCTGGATTTTAGTCTCCAATATTCCTCTTCCTTTCTTAGGTTTGTGTGGAGAGCCTTAAAAAATTTTGCTTCCTTATGGAGGTTTGATTCCTGTATCGACATTGTTTCCATTCTCCCTTGGATTGAAGCAAGTTTCCCTTCCATGTCTTTGATGTTGTTATGTCTTTCAAATTGATGATCCTTTAGCCAATTTTTGATGTCGCCTTTCAGTCTATGAATCTTGGACTCCCAGATGGTGATTGGGCTTCCATCAATCCAACCAGCCCAGGAGAGGGAGACCATTTCCAAGAAATTGGGGGATTCCAGCCAAAGAGGAGAGAATCGAAAGGGGATAGGGCCCAGATCCAAGGGTTGAGAGATCGACAAGCTGATCAGGTGGTGGTCCAAACCTGCCCACGACAAGATGGAGGATTTGAGGTTGTAATTCAGGGTTAGGAGGTTGTCAACAGCAAGGAAGTGGTCTAGTCAGGTTGCTATATGATTTACCCCCCCCCCTCTTTTGTTAGTCCAAGTATACATAAATTTTTGAGGTTTGACATTGAAAAGGTTTAGGTTTAGAATGAGGTCCTCCATGTATTCTTGTTGGGCATCCTGGATGATAGAGCCCCCCCTTTTTTCGTGGTTTCCCATTGTTGTGTTGAAATCTCCACCAAAAATGCAGTTATGCCCAAACTCTGTGTCTTTTAGCTCCATTAGGGAACTCCAACATACATATATATATATATATATATATCTATATATATATATATATATATATATATATATATATATATATATATATATATATATATATATATATTTACATTGACCACTGTGAAGGGATGTTGTTTCTCTTTAATTTTAAAAATAGTTGCTATCCAATGAGTTTTTTTTAAGGTACTTAACATTTGTAACTTCGACAAATTCCATAATGTACAGAGGCCTCCTAATGCTCCTCTTGAACTGACTGATTCCAACTTGCCAGTATTCCAAAATTTGTTTTTAATAGCATTGATAGACTCCTCATACAGCTTGGTTTCTTGTAGGAGGATGACATCTAGTCTTTCTTTACTGATTAGGGATTTCACTTTTGTAATTCTTCTTTCAGACCCCAGGCCCCTACAATTTCAAGATATGATATTCATTAATCACTTTTTTAAGTTCCTCGCTCCCTTTCGAGGGTTCATATTGTTTCCTTTTTTTCCCTCTCAATTTTTTCCTGCACTTGCTAACTGATGAGGAATAGTGTGCTGGACTCCTAACTCTTTGTATTTTTCTATTTCCTCCCTTCTAACTTCCTTGTTTGTTTTTCTTCCTTTCCCTTTTCTGATGGGCTACTTCAGGCCTGCCCCCCCAGGTCTATCATCAGCAGAGCTCAACTGTGCTAAAGGACCCAGGCCTTCCGTAGATGTCAGGAAACCTTCCGCATCTTCATCCTCCTTTGATGATTCATTAGAACTGCTATCAGTGTCTGGGATAGATCTCACCTCCTTGTGATTGTTTAGGGGAGGCCCAAGGGGAGTAGGATGAGGGGTCGGTTCCTCTTGAGGTGAGGAGGGAGGGAAGGTTAGTACTGAACCTTCAACAACACCTTCCAAATCTAGGATCCCAAAATGATTTTGTGACCCCGACCCAAGTCTGCCCCCGGCTGGCTTGACTAGGGGGGTAGACTCCACTTCCTTTGAGATGGGAACCACACCAGGGTTGCTGGCATATTAGAATATTTCGAAGGATTATGCCTCTTGACCTATTTCCACTGCACTTTAGGGTCCCCAGGTTGATTCTCCACAAGGACCCCTCCTTTCAGACAACCTTTTGCAAAGTGCCCATATTCATGGCACAACTTACACTTAAAGGGTAGCTGGTCATAGTCTACTTCCTGAACATGCGTCCAACTATCCATGAAAAAATTGACAGTTGTCGGGAGGCCCTTCTCTATATTGAAATCCACACAAATCCTTACACAGGGGAAGAGACCATCATTTGGTTCAAAGCAGTCAATATACCACCCTAGGGAGTTCCCTATGAGCCTGAAGGTCACATCGTTCTAGCAGTGAAGGGGAAGGTAAGGCAACTTCACCCATACCAGGACAAATGAAGGGACATCACAATCTGGGTTGAAACTAAGACTCCAACGGTCCAAGTAGAGCCCCTAGGTCCCCATAAAATAAGGACCACTCCTAAAAACTAAGTCATGGTCCAAACGATTCTTAAAATAAAAGGTATAGAAACCTTTGCCACAAAACGAGGAGATGACTGCACCTTTAATGAGAGGGGTCTAGTTCTTCGCAATCCAAGCCTCGACCATCTGAGGGGAAGGTCATAGATCCATGAAATAGCAATAAAGCCTCTATCTGCAAGCTAAAAGGCCTGAGAGCGAGCCTGTCGGACACTTATTTCAATCTTGGGGATCTCCTTAGATTTATTTACAAATTTGGAGACCCCCTGCTTGCCGAACTTTAGAGCGGAGGCCACCAGAGAGTTGAAGGTGGAAATATCTACCAAGAGCACCGTAGACATTACACTTCCAACCCCAATACCAGTAGGGGGAAGGAATGAAGTGCCCCATATGTCAGTAGTTATGGATAAGGAACACCCAGCAGCAAAGACCAGAAGGAGAGGTTAGTGCCCAGCCAATCCACACAACCAATGCGCTAAATAGAGAAAAGAACAAGAAGAAAGCAAAAGGCCATAGGAGGACGAAACAGGACTCCAGTAGCCCCGACCCACAGGGGTCAACCTGCAATGGCAAGAAAGGCATGTTGGTCAAGGTTTTCATTGATGTCAATATGGCATTGTTGGACATGGAAAATATTATTGTGATACGTGATGTTTCCCTAGATGCCCATGAAACCCTACCTTTGGATAGCTCTTGATTATTGATCATAATGACCTAGTCCTAAATTCTTGTTGCAAGCCCTAGAACTAATGCTTGATATATGATGTTCTAACCTAGGTGAGAATGTCATAGCCCTCACAAATAGAAAACCAATGTAAAAGATACGTTACCTTGTATGCCATAACATTAACCATATTCATTAATGAAACCCTAACCCTAAATCTAAAATCTTGCTCCTAATGATACCCTAATCCTAACAATTTAAAGAATTAAACCCTAAACCCTAACCATACATTTACACTACCATACATTACCATATGCTCGATAAATTATCTTACAATACACACTACCAAACATTATTAAAACAAACATAATCCTTGGAAACAAATATGTTTTGAAACAATATAAAAAATTCTTTATTAACAAATGGCTTTGTTTAATGGCAAACAAACATGGCATACATATGACCATACATGGCAAACATAATGGATAATGTAGGCAACATGGTTCCCTGCGACCATACATGGTAGACATAATGTATAATGTAGCAACATGGTGTTAGACATCACTCACATGGCAGATAAGGCACTTTCCATAGTTCTTATATGATCCATCTTTCACATGGCATGCAAATGTAATGCATGTATGTTACATCACATGGAAGACCAAAAAAAAAATCTTTACACTAAAAATTGGTCACAATTCATTGAAATTTAAAAAATTGAAATCGACTCTTCCGAGGCTTGACTATTCATATTAAATAAAATCAAATAAAATTAATCCACTACAGGTCAACTATGAAAAAGGGACATGACAACCCATATATAAGTTGTCTTTCTCCAAAGAGACATGACTATTCAACCTAACAGGTCGACCTCCATAAAATGACGCCTCTCTTCGCTTTGGCTTACAAAAACACTATTTATAAGGGGTTCATACTTCACTTCATTGTCATCCTTTCGGTCAAGTAACACAAAAAACACAGTTATAGTTCAAAACTTGTGAAAAAGGGAGGGTAAAGAATATAAGAGGCTACATTTTTTTTTTTGGGGCTTATACCTATTCTCTTTACAACTATTCTATAGCTCAAACTATGATCACATTGCTTCACAAAAGTAATTAATTGCAGACAGATATGAACTATAGACTCAGTCTAACTCGGATTAGATACTCATCTCAGTGCTCAAATTATATACATTGAGGTTGAGAGATCGAAAATTCCACATTCTGCATTTTTAAGTCTATGTTTTGAGTCTAGAACAAGACTCATCTTCAGGACTGAATCTACAAAGAAGAGAAAATATGGAGGTCTTGTTCTAGGCTTGAAACATAGACTTAAAAATGCAGATTATGGAATTTCGATCTCTCGATCCAAAAAATTGCACCACAAAAATCTCCAATCTACAAATATATACATTGAACTGTGGTGTAGCATTACCTTGGCACTGATTCTTTGGCCTGACAACTCGGGAAGTGAACAATGGACTAGATTGTAACATCTACCTTCATTATAGTACCTCAGACTATGTTTGAACAAAATCTTGGTGAAACAGAACTTCAGATTATACCTTTACCTTGGACTGTGCAAACTTCAATGGTTATACACCTTTGTTCTTGTGCAGTAATAAAGGCTCAGATCAAGTGCTCAGATTAGTAAAACAACTATGATGATAAGTGCATCAACCAATCATTGGTGAATTTTCCTAATTACACCTTGGGTTCTTTGCCTCAGAGACTCAGACTGTGCCCTTTACTACAGAGCTCAGATTACATAATTGACAGGGCCTCGGACTTGGTGTGAAGCCTCTTGTGAGAAATCAGAGAGAATATAGCCTTATTGTGGTACATCATGCATTCTTGATAGTGGATCATCATTGTTGTAGCAACCATTATTGTACATTGGTTGGGAGCCTTATTTTACATGTCGAGATTGTCTCGGTTATACCATCATCACCCTCGGCTTAGTAAACGCAGTTGGAGGTGTGTAACAATGGTGAAGACCAATGCTAGAAAGTGAAGTATTGTTTGGATCTATTTGAACATATGAATATTTGAAGACATACAAAACTTATTTGAAATCTTTGTTGAGTGATATTGAAGAAGATCTTAGATTGAAGCCTTCTTATTTAGTAGCCTTGACTGACGTTGGAGATATTCTTAGATACATTCTTTGAATACCTTGTGGAGATAATGTTGAATACCATGATGCATTAACCATCATGAGGTAATTTGGAGATCTTTGTTTGGGTGACATGAAGATCAGTGGCAACACCTTCTAAGAAGACAAGGTTGTCATTGATGACATGAAGTGGAGACTAAGGGAGCATAGCTAAAGATTAATAGGGCTTGTTGAAGAAGACATTGTGAGATGTGAAGTATAATCAAATATATCTTAACGAACTAAAGTTAAGGGTTGGAGCCTTGAAAAGACAAGGTTGGTGCCTTAGAGAATAGGGTTGGAGCCCTAGAGGATCAGAGTCCTAAAGAAGCCAGGTCAGAGCCTGAACCAGATATAGGGTTGGAGCCCTTGAGATTGGTGCCTCAAAATTGAAAAGGTTGGAGCCTTCGAAGTCCAAGTCGGTGCTTGGAAAATACAGGTTGGAGCCTGGGAGATTTAAGATCAATGTCTTCACCTAGGGTTGGAGCCCTACATATATTATACTTGATTTATTGAAGAAATTAATAAAATAATTTATTCTTATTATTAATTTTGTGTTTTAAATATAAGGGATCTAACTGGTAAAGGTAACAATTGAAAATAAATATTGATTCACCCCCCTCTCAGTATTTCCAACAATTGGCATCAGAGCCAGTACCTTCACTCAAAGTCTAGCATCTTGAAGGTTGAACCTTAGAACACAAATGGAAAAGCCAAGGAATAAAGCCTCCAATCCTCCTAAATATGTCTCTTCCTCAACCATGAAAACAAAAGACAATCAAGTTGAGAAATTTCCAGTGTTCAATGGAAACTTTTATGTATGGAAGGTAAGAATGAGAAATTTCTTAATGGCTCAAGGTGTTGGAGTATGGGAATTAGTGATTACTGATAACATGATGAGTGGAGAATCCAAGGAGTACAATGCAAAAGTAATGAAGGAAATCTTGAATGGGCTACCAAATTCTATAAAGGCCAATTTGGAAAAATGTTCATCAACAAAGGGTATATGGGACAAAATTCATGACCTTCACTCAAAAGGAGCATTCACCATGACCACTAGTCAAGAAGATGATGGAAAGAAAGAAGGAAATCCAGAACCCATCAAGGAAGCTAAAAATAATAATGATGACATCAAGGCCAAAGAAGACCTAGAAGAAGAAGAAAGAAAACAAGACTTTGAAGAAGATCTCCTGACTAAACTTATAACTGCTATGAAAGAGATTAATAGTTTGAAAAAGGAAAATGAGGAACTTAAGAAGAAAGTGCGAGATGGTGATTGGGACAAGATAAGGAAGGAATTTGACCTTTTCAAGCTTCAAGAAATATATGAGGATCTCACCAAGCTTAAGGGGGAATTTCATAAAAACAAAAGAAAGCATCATGAAGAAGTCATATCCATGACAAATCAATTGGATAAGGCAAAGAAAAGGGAAGAAACTTTTTCAAGCCACCTTGAACAAAGACTCAAGAACTTGAACAAACTTGAAGCAAAGATTGGTCAATATAGGGAAGAGGTCTCATCCCTTATATATAAACTTGAAGAAGCAAGGAATGAAGCACAACGAGTTGAGAAGGTAATGGAAGTTTTGGAATTGATAGAAGGACAAATTGATGAAGCAGAAAAGGAGAGAAACACCATGATGTGCCAACTAGAAGAAAAGGACGATGACATCACCATGTTAAGATTATAAATCACTTCTCTTAAGGCCCAATCATGTGAAGAAATCAAGATGAAGGAAGAAATGGAGATCATTCTATCAAAGAGGGATGAAGAATGCAAGAGAATGAAGGAAGAAATTGCCTTTCTTAAAAAGGAAGTTGACTTTCTGAATAAGAACTTGAAAATTTCTCAAACCCTAGATGGCATCCTAAGTCATCAAAGGTCTCCCCTTGATAAACCAGGGCTTTCTTATGTAGGTGAGTCCTCAATCAAGAATGGTAATGATTCAAACATCAAGTATGTGAGGAAGCCTAGAAGAAATGTTGATGCTCTTAGTTCCAACAAAGGCAAGGAGAAGAGTCAAGACAACTATGGAAGAAATCCTACTCCAAGGAGACTTGCAGATGGTGTCAAGAATACAAAATGTAATGAATATCGTCAAAAAATCCCAAGGTAAAAAGTCTTTATAAGTACATCAAGGAAATATTCATCTTTCAGGTACCAAAGTATATTTCTTGGTTATTTCTATCCTTGTACAAACTTTGGGCACATGGCAAAAGATTGTAGGGCATATCACAAAGACAAATATAATGGTCCCCGTCAATTCCCTAGAAGAAACTTTGCAAGAAGTCATGATTCCTCATTCATGAACAAGATGAAGAGCTTCAAATTCCATAACATTGGACACATGGCTCGTAATTGTAACTTGACTTGGGTCCCTAAACAAGCTAAAACCATGACTACCAAGCCAGAAAAGAAAGTTACACAAGTATGGAGAAGGAAGCAAATTGGATCTGAAAGTCTCTTGAACACTCAAGCCAACAACACATGTTATTGATTTGATGAAGACACCTTTGGCAGATATGATATTCCAAGTTTTGATGATGAGACTCTACCAAAAAGAGACCACACATATAGTTAGGGGGAGCTTGTGATTCTTAAATATTCTTGTAGAAGTTATCCGAGAAGAGCACTATGAAACCCTTGATGAGTCATACATGGACAATCTCAATAGATCATCTCTCAGGAGTAACTCCATTGAATAAAATCATGAAATTGTGAAGATGTCTTCCACTTGATCACAAGGTAGAAATATTTCTTGTCTAAAGCAAAAAGAAGAGCTAGAGGAGTTTATGCAAGTAGGGGGAGTCGGTTGATCATCTACGTCATCCATTTCCATGAAGGCATGCAAAGGCTTAGGGGGAGCAAGTTCATTGAAGCAAGAGCACCATGACAGCGGGAGCAATATATTTATGAAGAACTATCATTGATGAAAAAATACGATGAAGAGTAGCAGCTTGATAGGGGTATTTCTTGGGCACACCATTTTCCATTGATGTTAAATGGGGAGAAATTGTTGCAAGGGAAAGAATATTTTCGTCAATGATAAAGGGGGATATTGTTGGTCAAGGTTGTCATTGATGTCAATATGGCATTGTTGGACATGGTAAATATTCTTGTGATATGTGATGTTTCCCTATATTCCCATGAAACCCTAGCTCTGGATAGCTCTTGATTATTGATCATAATGACCTATTCCTAAATTCTTGTTGCAATCCCTAGAACTAATGCTTTCTATATGATGTTCTAGCCTAGGTGAGAATGCCATAGCCCTACTAAAAAACAAAAAACCCATGTAAAAGAGTATTTACCATGTATGCCATCACATTAACCATATCTATTAATGAAACCCTAACCCTAACCATAAAATATTTCTCCTAATGATACCCTAAACCTAACAATTTAAATAACTAAACACTAAACCCTAAACATACATTTACACTACCATACATTACCATATGCTTGATACATTATCTTACAATACACACTACCAAACATTATTAAAACAAACATAATCCTTGGCAACGAATATGTTTTGAAACAATATAAAAATTAATTATTAACAAATGGCTATGTTTAATGGCAGACAAACATGGCATACATATGACCATACATGGTAGACATAATCTATAATGTAGGCAACATGGTTCCCTATGACCATACATGGTAGACATAATGTATAATGCAGCAACATGGTGTTAGACATCACTCATATGGAAGACAAGGCCTTTTCCATAGTTCTTATATGATCCATATTTCACATGGCAGACAAATGTCATGCATGTATGTTACATCAAATGGCAGACCAGAAAAAAGAAAAAGAAAAAGAAAATTATTTGCAAAGAACATTGGTCACAGTTCATTTAAATTTAAAAAATGCAAATTGACTCTTCTAAGGCTTGATTGTTCATATTAAATAAAAATCAAATAAAATTAATCCACTACAAGTCCGCTACGAAAAAGGGATATGATAGGCCATATTTATGTCAGCTTTCTCCAAAGAGACATGTTGGCTTGATGTTCAACGTTAATTAGCCAAACGAATCCCTACACTACTGACCCTTTCGGCATCAGCCCGCGGAGCGCGGATTGAAGTCTCACCAAAAGTAGTATGGGGGGATGTTGGAACCAAGTTTCAGCACGCTAAGATGGTTGTGATGTTGTTTGATTCCTTCTATCCCTGCCTTCGCGCAAGTTGCTTCTTTCTAGGGCTTGTAAGAAGAGCCTTCTATTCCGTTCTTCTATACCACCGCGAAAGAGTACAATCGACCTTTGCGCAGCCCTAACCTGCTTCTCAGGTACTTTCATGCTGCTATGGCTATGTGCCGTGCAAATTCGCCAATTAGTCTAAGTGATTTTCTTATCTCATCAAATACTTAAAGTTAACACCACGTAAGCAGATATTCATAATTACGTTCAATTATTCAATGTAATTGCATTCATTTGTGCATCATATAAGAATAATAAAGGAAATTCATACATAAAATATCCAAATGCATCAATAGAATAAAGACACAGAAATTGCAAAATATCTCCTTTTATTAATATCTTCCAAGTGTTACAACTTTTGTCCGTCCTGTGCACACAGCTACAGGGGTCCGCGCACTCAGCCGCAAACTTCTACCCTAGGCCTCTGCGCACTCAGCTGCAGAGCCTCTACCTATGCTACGACCCAAGAATTAGACTTCTTGCTCCAAAGGTATGACTCTGTTACAACGTGTGTCATTCTATCCACCTTAAAACTACTTAGAGCTTAGCTCTTTTTATACAATCCCATGGTCCGCAGACCATGGGTAGATCTCTTACAGTCGAATTTACTTTACAAACATAAGGGCGGACTACCCTTTTTGACACATAACACCTTCATGCTCCGTGACCACAAAATGTAGAGTCTTTAGAATTATATTACAAAAATTGACTTAAACATGGGCTTTTAGCCCCAAAATTTCCCTTGGGGGATCTCGCTCCCAATAGGCCCCCAACACAAACATTGTGACTCACCCTCGAGTCACTCGATAGGCACAGAGATCTTTCTGCGAAGCCCATCCAGCACGACCCGGATGACCGCAACTTCGGCTGTGCACTGAGCTACTGCCTACTTTGCATCTTCAACTGTCTTCTTGGTTACTGCTCCTACGCTGTCAGCCTGAAGCTTTTGTTGCGTTGCTTGCAGGGTCACAAGCTTACCTTCGATGTTTCCTGTGACTGTGTAATCTTCCTCCAGCCAGGGCTTTAGTCGCGCCTTCAACACTGCTTCCTTATGCAGCACTGCGTCCACCTGTTCCTTTAGCTGCTTGGCTTCCTGTAGCTTGGCTAACCTCTGTGTTAGCGCGACGGTTCACGTTGTGCCCTTAACTTCATCATAGAATTATTGTAGCTCATGCGCTTCCGTCTCTAGCCTCTGGATGTTTGGGTCCTCCTGCAAGCTAGTCAGGACCTCAAATGATTGCTCGAACAATTGTGTACAGTCTGCTACTACACTCTCCACCGCTGTGACGACTTCTATGACAATGGTCGCTCGCTGTTCCTTTACCTCTGGCAGTGTTGAAGGTTGGGCCCTCAACTAGAGCTCTGTAATCTGTAGGTTCAGCTCCAACTAAACCTGCGCCATCTCTGTTCGAGTGTCGTGCACCCCTGTGGCCAATTTGCGGATGCGGACCTCGACTGGCTCCTCCTCCAGAATGACCAACTCTGGGACCATTTTGCATGCCTCCTCCATGACTTGCATGATCTTCTTGCTCTGGTTGGTCACCTCAGCCTCAGCAATGATGGAAAAATTTCTCTGTAGGGCCATCTGTTCGTTGTTTATTCGTTGTTCGCTGATCACCTGGAGGGCACGGTGCTCACGGGCCCTCAACTCTGTAGTTACTCCGTCCTGCAAGAGGTGGAGTGCTTCGCGTGGAAGCGCTGCCAGGTTCAATCCAACTCCCTTCAAGCCACTGACAGTGGGCCTGTCAGCCTCATTTTCCGTGGTTAGTGGTCCATCAGGAAGCACTATCGCACTAGAAGCATTTGTGCGCAGCATATCAGCAGCCTTTGAAGTGTCGATGGCCAAGCTAGTAGAGAATGTACCAGCCTGCGACGTGTGGGTCTGCAACTCCTGCAACCCGATTTGGATGGCCCCTAGTATGATCTGATACTGCTTTTCAAATTGATGTAGGGCCTCCATGGTGACATCTCTAACTATGTCACCAATCTCATATAAGTCACCCTCCGTCGATGTGATAGGGTCTAATGAAGTATTGGTCTTTTTGTATTTCTTTCTGGACCCACCCTTCTCCAACTCTCTTGGGCACTTAATGTGGGCAGACGTCTCCTAAGGGTCAGTTCCATGCTACTCTGTGTCCTCCTCTTCAGTCTCAGGTGAAGGCGACCACATGCCTTTGTTAGAGCCCTGGTTTGTGCCACCTGTCTGTTTTCCTGCCTCCTTTCCTGCCTATTCTGCCTGGGCCTTCTCAGTGGCCTCCTTTTTTCTCTTTTCGACCATCTGCACCATCTTCAGCTGGGCCTCCTCTTTCTTCTTCTGTGCAGTGCACTTGCTTCCACCCACCGCCAAGTTCGTGGTAGTGTGCCACTCTGCCGGCCATTTATCAAGCACCGCATCAATGGCATCATCTGTGGCTAGATACGGCAAATCATACCACTTCTGCACAGGGTCCTTCTTCGCCCTGATTGATATTGGATGGAAATTAGCTTTAAAATCGGCATAGATTTGCAGGTTATCATATACCATGGACGACAATCACGGCTTGCGATTAATGGCCATTCTGATATTCATTTCCATCAAGATCCAGAAGATCTTTTTGTCCTGAACTCGCTCCGCGTCCTTGGTCACCCACAACGAAGCGTACTTCGCTGCTTTAAGAAGGTTTGGTGCGACCAAAGGGAACTGGCTCTCCTTTGGTAGCTCCCACGCTACCAACACAATCGATAGCAAGAGCCACGCGTAGTGGAATGTCTTGCTTTGCTCTTGCACTTCGGGGCAGTTCACTAAGAACTCTTCATAAAGGTAGTCTGACCAGTTAAACTGGACTCCTTCCGCACACTTCTGTGTGAGCGCGACGACAGGCGCCGACACCACATCGACGCGGCACTTCCGAATCACCTTCCCTACAAGGATCTTCGTTTACACCTTCACAGCGGGGTCGCAAATGCTAGATATAGTGTACCTGCACGGCTTCTTCACCAGCTTGAATTTCTCCTTCATTGACTCTGCGAGTGCCTGCTCGCCACCCTTGCTGCCAAAGATCATAACTAGATTTTCTCCTGTATACGGTAGGTGCGTTATGCAGTGAATCAACATATCTGTGATGGCTATTGGCTCTTCCAGCCACATAAACCCATCATGCACCAAGCACAGCAACTGCTTAATGACCAAAACTGTAACTAGTGTGCGTTATAGTGTGGCACCCATAGTAGGTTCAGAAATCCTGCCTTCTCTACCCCCTTGAGCCACCTCCACGGCTCCAAGGTAGTCATTCCCATATTTGTGTCTATGGTGTGGCGCATCAGCTGCTTAGCCGCCGGGTGCGAGAACTTCTTGTGGTCGCCAAGTCCCAGTCTTCAAGCTTCAGTATTAGCAATCGGGCCAAGCGCGGACCGTCGAAAGTAATTTCATCCAGTAGCAGAGGGGTTTACAAGGGAGTCTTACTCTCATCAATGTCCTTTGGGACCTTGGACTTAGGCTTGCATAGAGGGACATACTCCGGCAACCGTGTAATGGGGTCCGCACCCTGGGTTTCAACCTCCTCTACTTCCACTCCCACATCCTCATCATCCATTGGGATGTCTTCAATATCCTCCTCCTCTGATTCTAGGTTTATAGCCTTGCCTTTCTCCTGTGCAGTGGGCTTTGGTGGGTTTCGTCTTGGCGAGGTGCACACCAATATGGCAGGCTATTTTCCCTTCTTTTCCTTCATGGTTTCCTTGGTTGGGGTTGGCATCGGTCTTGGTGTTCTCGGTGATTTAGGGACCTCCACCAATACTTTGTCCACTTCCAGGGCAACTACTTCTAGAGCAGCTACTTCATCCTCCATATCGATTTCCTGCACATTCTTCTCAGCTACCACTTCTTTGGTGTTCATAGCTTCTGTGCATGTTGACATGATGTTATTCACTAGTTCCTGTGTCTCCTTTAACAATTTTTCAAACACCGGGCTCGCTATTAGATCTTGAAAGAATTCACAGTTCATGTGCACCTAAGAGCGCAACAACTCAATTCTCAAAATGCCAAGTGTTCTTCGCTGGATAGCCACTTGTAATTTATAGGGAATTTTGAATTCAAATCCAACCGTTCCCCCTAAAATCGGTTCATTAATGCCGGATTGGCAGCATATTTTCAAGGATCTAAGCCATAAATTTCGTCTTAAATGCTAGCCGCCCGCTCCATTTGGCCTCACTTCTACCATATTTTCATGAACAATGACTTTAACGATCACTTTCTGGCCAACCTACATGATTTCTCCCTGGGTAGCTTAGCTCCCTCCGTGTTGTCGCGGACCCAGTGACACTTCCTTGCTTTGCACCATCTTCCAATTGCGTAGCTCCCCAACCCGGGCAGTGTAGTTTATAGTCCCACGCCTCCTTTCAGCTGCCTGAAGTGCTAAGACTGTGCTACCTTCATTTAGTCACATGGCTGGACTGGCTTCAAGAGACTACCATTCACCTTTCATGGGAAGGGTTCTCCATTCAATTTGACCAGCTGCATCGCTCCTCCGTCGGTAATATCCTTAATGACATAAGGCCCTAACTAGTGCATCCTAAATTTCCCTGGAAATTTATGGAACTTACTATCATATAGAAAAACCAGGTCATTTACCTTAAATGAGTGCAGCTTAATGTGCCGATCATGCCATGCCTTTTCACGCTGCTTTTGGACCTGCTGGTGAAATCCTGCTAAAAATCTTTCTTCCTCCAATTCATCTAGCTGTGCGAGCCTCTCCTCTAGGGCTCCATGATCCGTCATACCTGTGAGTGCTACTATGCACACGCTAGGCACGATATACTCCATAGATATTACCGCTTCCACACCATAAACAAGCCTAAAAGGGGTTTGTCCAGTCAACCTCTTGCATGTCGTTCAATAAACCCACAGAACTGTAGGTATGCATAGGTTCCAATCACTTCAATTAGCATTTCAAACCTTGGTCAGTGCATTTTCGAGCACTTTGTTGAACGCTTCCACCATCTCATTAACCTGTGGGTGATAAGGCATACTCTTCTAGTGGTATACCTGAAATTCCTCCATCAGCACGCTGATCGTCTCATTCAGAAAGTGCGTACCACGATCACTCATCAAGATCTTCAGATATCCAAATCACATCAGTACATGCTCAAATAAGAACTTTGTGGAAGTCACGCCCATGCAATCCTTCACCGGCTGCGCTTTTGCCCAATGAGTCAAATACTCTGTTGCAGTGATAATGTACCTTGCTCTCATCTTTCCTTGTGGCTGAATGGGTCCTACAAAACCTATTTCGCACTTATCAAAGGGTTGCAACGTCATTTATGGATTCAAAGGCATCTCATCCCTCCTCAATGGTTTTCCAGTCCTTTGACACACATCGCATGCCTTGCAATATGCTTTTGAGTCCTGATGAAGGGTTGGCCACCACAACCCTGCGCATAGAATCTTCTGCGCAGTTGCTCTCCCTGCATAATTGCCTCCCGCGGTGCCCCCATGAGCATCCACGAGGATGTTTCCTTTTTCAAACTCATGTACATATCATTGTAATATCTCATCATTCCCCATCTTGTACAAATGCCCAGCAATGATAGAGAAATATACCGCACACACCACTAATTCCTTCTTTTGCTGGATAATGTAACCTACTGGTGCAGTTCCTGTTGTTAGGAATTGTATTATATCCTCGAAACGACCATCCAAGATGCGCACAAAAAATAGCTGCACGTCAGGCAATCCTTCTTCTAAGTTAGTAGGTTCCTCCCCTGTTTTGATGCACAAGAGATGGTTTGGTCTCGTGCTCAATCATCGAGGCTTCAAAGCCACTTCAAAATCATACTCCTAGAACAATAAGAGCCACCTGCAGATTCTCCCCCCCCAACACAGGCTTATTGACCAGGTACTTCAGCATGGAGTGATCTGTATACATCTTAAAGTGGCCTCCCAGCAAGTAGTGCCTATACTTCTGGAGCGCATACACCAAAGCTAGCCCTTCATGCTTGGTGGTGGAATAATTCTTCTCTGCTTTGGCCAAACGCATGCGCGGATCATCCTACCCATCATACTTGTCTGTCATTCACATCTTTGGCTTCCCAAAGTGAGTTCTCATCATTCTCCTACATTCGCGCCAATCATCAAAGCTTCCCTTGTGCATACCCCACCATCTTGTGGGCGTAGCGCGCAGTGCCCAGTCCAACGCCTGGAAGCGTTGCTTTTCTAGTACCTCCCTTTCAAATGCATCCAAAAATATATCTACCTCATTCAGACCATCATAAGTAGGTAGATTTCTTACTTCTTGTTGGGCTCCAAAAATGGCACTCATTACCATACATTTTTCACCTATGCTTCCATTATTTCGCTCACTATTCATCACCTTGTCACTCCATTTTCCCTACTATTCACCATTAATGGGTCTCATTTATATTTTCCAAATATTGTTTATTATTAAGCATTTTTGAGAGAAATTCTTGATTAAATATTAGAAAATAATATATTTTACTTTATATATGGAAAGTGGGTTGTTTTGGTGACATGTGTAGGTTCCAAGGAAGCTTCCAAGACACCTTTATGTGGCCTTGAAGGATCAAATTCGAATTTGAGAAGATAAACCTCATGGAGAAGATCATGGACCTCATGGAGGAAATCATGGAGGATAGGGTTATGTGTCTAGATGGTTGAGAAATGTATGGAACTAAAAGAGAGATTAATGGATCATCATTATGAGTTTGTTATCTCCTCTCATTGTATAAATATGAGTACCTCCTCCATTCCAAAAAGAGGACTCTTAGAGCATTGTATCCAATTGATGATGGAATAGAATAAAGCTTCATTTTGCATATATTTCTATTATGTAGTTATAGATATAAGTTTTACATATATTTCCATTATGTAGTTTTAGATTTAATTTCCTTAATGTAGTATATGGAATAATTTGTCTTGTTCTTAGGAGAATTGAGCTCACTCTAAAAGGATGAGAGAAACATGTTATTTCATATTAGATCTTATTTCATTTACTTGTTTAGATATTTGAGGATTTGTTTGTGATTGATGAATGAGTTTTAAATTAGAATCTAATCAACATATGAGAGGACAACTAAGGGTCTAAGTTAGGCTCTCTCTCTCTATTTGATTTGCATGATAATTAAAATTCATTCTTTTCCTTTTATGTTTCAAGTATCATATGAGGAGATACCAAGAGTCTAAGTTAGGCTCTCTCTCCATTGATTTATATGGTAATTGAAATTCATCCTTTTGCTTTCATGTTTCCAGTTATTTCATTTCTTATGCTTGTGAATGAATCTTAGTTTAGTTTCGACTAGTACATGAGAGGACAATCAAGAGACTAAGTTAGTCTCTCTCTCTACATGAATCTGAACAACAATTAAGTTCATTCTCTTGTCTTTATTTCAAGTTTCTAGTTTTTGATTTCTCTATGATACTGTAGGGAATGATAACCAGGACCTCCTTAGTTAGGAGCCTCTTCCCTTGCATATTGTATTGAATCTTAAATAATTTCATTAGACATAGAATTAGTTGCCTACTCTTGCATATATATTGCTGGCACCATCACAAGCTTACGAGTTTTCCTGGTCGATAATTTATGCAACAATTTAAGTCCAATAAATTGCCCAACATTTTGGCGCCGTTGCCGGGGATGGTGCTAAGGGATTAGGCATTAGAAATTTAATTCAGTTCTAGTAGTTTTCTTTAGACAAAATAACTTGTGAGACCTGGTGACAGCAGGATCTTCACAAAGAAGTTTAAGTTTGAGTTTTCTAATGTTTCAGTATTTAGCTAGTTTTAAATTCAATCCTTTTTGAAACCCCCCTGCATGAATAAAAACGAATCAATCGATTAGTATGCTCTCTTCTTGCGCTTCGTGTGATCAGGAAGATCAGAAAATCTATTGATTTCGTTCGAATAAAACTACTCTTGCTGAAGAATTATGTGAAACATGACAATAAAGAATTTTGTGAATGAAAATTTTTTTAGATGAAATTTAGTTTTTTTAATTTTAGATTTAAAAAATAAAAATTTTAATAATATATGTATCATATATACATATTATTATTAAAAATAAAAATAAAAAAATAACCATTTCTTTTGTTTTTTTAGATATTAAAAAAAAAAAAAAAAAAAACCAGCAAACACATTAAATAACAACAACCATAAATAAAAAATAAAAAAATCGATTATGAGAATCATTAGTTTGTGTTTCTGAGGAAGTGCACATCAGATCTATGGTGCCTTGAATATCTTGTGAACTTGCAGCTTGAGCCCCTGCAGCAAGCAATTAGATAATAAAAAAAAAACGCGCAAAGCAGGGCTCCTGCTGTGGGTTCTGGCATCAAGCGAAGAACATGCAATCCAGCCATAGCACAAGCCCTTTCAACACGAGTTTGCTGGAAACTGGTTAAAGGAATCAGGCATTATTAATACAACGCACACCTCTGGAATTTGTCAACGCTGCAATAAAGGGGCGCACACCACTATCCAAAGTTTAACCATAAATGGCAATTTCTTGCTCTTGTGAACAACAGGATCGGTGTCCATCCTGCCAATTAGTCTTTTCACATTCAAAATTGCATTTCCTGAAAGCAATTCCTTCTCTTCGTTGGGCGTTTCTGCACTTATTCCACTCAAAGGGCTATCACATAAGAGGGCATCATTTTAAGTCCTCTGGGGTTTTGTAGAAGCTCGATCTTTGAAATCCTTCCACACGACCAACAGTAATTCCAATAGCCGTTTCCACGAAGGGGATAGGATGTTCAGCATCATCACTAACCGCTTTATTGTCGGAAGCTACAGTATACCCTGTCTCTGCCTTGGTCATTTTTGCAACCCTTAATTCCGCATTAAATAGTAAAAAACAGTCATTTTTTTTTTTTAAGGGATGTTAATGCAAAGGCTAACTGGAAAGATGTCGATATCCTGGTGGACGCATGAGAATAAAACAAAAACAGAAAACTTATTTCAAGAAGGCAACTTTCTTCGCCTCCTGTTGGTGCTAGGTAGACTCGAGTCAGTCCCTCTCGACTCCACTGTACAGGCTTCTGCGAAACTCCTCCCGGAATCCTTTCAAAATTGATAAAAGTCCCAAATGCACGTTGGCTAGGGTTGGTCAATCAGCCAGCCAGCCATGGATTCATGGTTTCAGGTAGCCCGGGATTTCGCAAAGGAAGCAGCCAAGAAGTCTCCGGAAATCGCGAAGGAGGCCGCCAAGTTGTCGCAGGAAATCGCCGTGGAGACTGCCAAGAAATCGAAGGAGATCGCCGTCGAGGCCACCAAGAAAGCCGATCAAATCAAGATCGAGGCCTCCAAGCGCGCGGATCAGCTTAAGTCCCTC
Organism: Pinus tabuliformis; assembly: GCA_031772625.1. Classification (NCBI taxonomy): domain Eukaryota; kingdom Viridiplantae; phylum Streptophyta; class Pinopsida; order Pinales; family Pinaceae; genus Pinus; species Pinus tabuliformis. Next base: position 431,285,954 of record CM062807.1, read on the forward strand.
GCCGGGGATATTTCTCCTTCCATCACCAAGAAATCCATTCTTCTCTACGAAGATCAATCTTCCACAGCGCTGCCATCCGTTTTGTTCTGCATATATTTTGGTTTGTTTTATATTTTTAGGTTTATTTTGTTTTTCTTTAATTTGTTATGATTCTGCTTTAATGTTTGTTATATTATTAATATGTTAATATATTAATTATATTAATATATTGATATAATAATTTTAATTATAATTTGTTGTAAATATTTATTAGTTATATCATTAATTAATGATTGTTATAAAAATATATTAATATATTAATTGTATTAATTATATTAATATATTAATATCTTTTATAATTGCATTATAAAAGATATTAGTGTTGTTATTATAATTAATACATTGATATATTAAATGTATTAATATATTAATTTATTATTATATTTTGTTGTGTGATTTGTTTTTTATTTTGTATATATTTTGATTGATTAGATTTGATATATTTAGTTAACATTTGATTTGTATTAATATATATATATATATATATATGGTTGTAATAATATATTAATATATTAATATGATTGCCTTAATTATATTAATATATTAATTTAATATATTAATATGATTGTATTAATTATATTAATATATTATGATCATATATTATCTTTTGTTATCATTTTTCAAAAAAAAATAATAATAATAAAAAAAACAAAATAATAAAAAATATTGTTGTTTAGAACGATTGGCATGTGCGGGGTGCTGGGAGAAAACAAAACTTTGGGGGCAAGAAAATTGAGAGAATCAAGAAAATTACAGGAATTGATTGAAAGTGCAACAGTTGGTACAAGGGCAAGAACTAAAAAAAAAACAGAAACAAAAACTTTTCACAAAATTCAAAGCTTGAAAATAAAGAATGGAACATTTGGAAGCATAATTTGAAAGAACATTTGGTGGGTTATTTAAATGCTGACTAACTTGTTTAGAGATGGCAAATTGATATTGTTGTATGCTTTTATAACATACTAATCTGCAGGACACAACAAATCTATGATGCCAAACTTTTCGCCATGCACAGAAGTCAGCTGACACAAACAGGGAGTACTACTCTTCAAGGTTATTTTCACAAATGGATTGATATTAATATCATGATTAAGTCAACTTTAACACTTTGTCTGTCCTTAATTTGTTTTATTTGGTATGAAATTTTTGCGTAAGAATCATGAAGCAACTGGCCATTTCTTCATGAGCACACTTATGTTTTCTTTGTACCAAGTTTTTTTACAGGTTACAGGATAATCAAGTGATCATAAGGAGATTACATTATGTGCACAATTGGTCTTCCAAAGACTAATTCATGAAAAAATTCTCAAGACAAATCCATCTCCACAACCACTACCTTCCACCTCTCTTTCTGAAAAGATTTTGAATCCCACCAATTGTACATCCATAAAGCATGACATTTCCATATCCATTTTTCACAGCAAGAGTTCTTATTCATCCAACATGCATTTCCTTACATTCATTTCTTACAAGCTTATTGCCATTTCCATTGTCTTCACCATTCCCCTTCATTTCCACCAATAAAACTCTGCTTGAGTCAAAGTCCTAGAGTCTATGTATCATTGAAAAAGCACCTAGAGGCTTGCATGCCTTAATGGCAAGTACTCTTGCCAATGAACAATGGGAGTACATTAATATCCCTTGTTCGTTGGATCTTGTAGGTGACTCGACCACGACAAATTTATTCGTACCTACAAAGATGTGTTAGGCATCCTGACTCCCATTGGAATCAATGGTGGGAGCTCTTGTGTTGGCTAGGGGCATTCATTAACGACCACTAAGTCAACAACTTCTTGCTATGTTCGACATCGACACATTTAATCACATAGTAAGATTTGTGCCATCGAGCGTTGAAGACTTGAAGACCCATATTTTGTAGCAGATGAAGCCAATTTCTTTTCATTGTTTTTCAGTTTGCCATCACTTGAGGACAAGTCAATCAATAAGGCTAGGAGGGACATGTAACTTATATATATTTTGTATACCTTCCAAGCCTTATAGTTTTTCAGCCATATTTAGCAGACTCATCAGATTCATCATCCAGCAGCAGAAGATCCAGCAGCAGATACGACTTTCAGCCATGTTCAGCAGACTCCTCGGATTCATCATCTAGTAGCAGAGGATCCAGCAGCCGATACGACAACACAAACCCATCTTTCATCCACAACTTGAAGAAGAAGCTTCAGATCAGAATTGTGGCAGCTGAACATGCATGATTCATCCACTTCCTTAGGTAAGTAAGGTATGATGTTTTCTAACCTTTAATCTTGAAATTCTTTTTAGATGCTAAAATGATGATATTTGGAAAATATTCCACTATTTCACTATTTCCTTTCTCATTTAAAATTGCCAAAAACCATCAGTTGGGGAGGGGGGAATTTCACACTTCATTCTTTTTCCTCATTCATATTACATCTTAACCCACATAGTCTTCTCACAATAAAAACTACTACAAAATGATGAGCATATGATTGATCTCAACAAAGTAAATAATGATTGTGAACACAAGAACCAATCATTAAAAAGAGATCAAAGTAAATAATGATTGTAACACAAGAACCAATCATTAAGAAGAGATCAAAGTAAATAATGATTGTAACACAAGAACCAATCATTAAAATATGTCAATGCTTTGCAAACAAATAAAAGTTATCCAAAGATGTGCAAAGTTAAAAGGAAGCTCATTTAAGAATCAAATCAAATAAGTCATTGTAGTAGCTTGCATGAGGACATGCAAGAAATTCAGTTGGGGAGTATGTTGGGCTCCAAAAATGGCACTCATTACCATACATTTTTCACCTATGCTTCCATTATTTCGCTCACTATTCATCACCTTGTCACTCCATTTTCCCTACTATTCACCATTAATGGGTCTCATTTATATTTTCCAAATATTGTTTATTTTTAAGCATTTTTGAGAGAAATTCTTGATTAAATATTAGAAAATAATATATTTTACTTTATATATGGAAAGTGGGTTGTTTTGGTGACATGTGTAGGTTCCAAGGAAGCTTCCAAGACACCTTTATGTGGCCTTGAAGGATCAAATTCGAATTTGAGAAGATAAACCTCATGGAGAAGATCATGGACCTCATGGAGGAAATCATGGAGGATAGGGTTATGTGTCTAGATGGTTGAGAAATGTATGGAACTAAAAGAGAGATTAATGGATCATCATTATGAGTTTGTTATCTCCTCTCATTGTATAAATAGGAGTACCTCCTCCATTCCAAAAAGAGGACTCTTAGAGCATTGTATCCAATTGATGATGGAATAGAATAAAGCTTCATTTTGCATATATTTCTATTATGTAGTTATAGATATAAGTTTTACATATATTTCCATTATGTAGTTTTAGATTTAATTTTCCTTAATGTAGTATATGGAATAATTTGTCTTGTTCTTAGGAGAATTGAGCTCACTCTAAAAGGATGAGAGAAACATGTTATTTCATATTATATCTTACTTCATTTACTTGTTTAGATATTTGAGGATTTGTTTGTGATTGATGAATGAGTTTTAAATTAGAATCTAATCAACATATGAGAGGACAACTAAGGGTCTGAGTTAGGCTCTCTCTCTCTATTTGATTTGCATGATAATTAAAATTCATTCTTTTCCTTTTATGTTTCAAGTATCATATGAGGAGATACCAAGAGTCTAAGTTAGGCTCTCTCTCCATTGATTTATATGGTAATTGAAATTCATCCTTTTGCTTTCATGTTTCAAGTTATTTCATTTCTTATGCTTGTGAATGAATCTTAGTTTAGTTTGGACTAGTACATGAGAGGACAATCAAGAGACTAAGTTAGTCTCTCTCTCTACATGAATCTGAACAACAATTAAGTTCATTCTCTTGTCTTTATTTCAAGTTTCTAGTTTTTGATTTCTCTATGATACTGTAGGGAAGGACAACCAGGACCTCCTTAGTTAGGAGCCTCTTCCCTTGCATATTGTATTGAATCTTAAATAATTTCATTAGACATAGAATTAGTTGCCTACTCTTGCATATATATTGCTGGCACCATCACAAGCTTACGAGTTTCCCTGGTCGATAATTTATGCAGCAATTTAAGTCCAATAAATTGCCCAACACTTCTGATGATACACAACGTAGTGATCGAGTCATCATGTTGCAATTGAGCGTACTTACTTCATGTAACCAATTCTGCTAGCATTATATTTCTTCATCGGAGTCCGCAGTGCAAGAACTCTCGTGATCCCAAGTAATCCGTCCATCTGCGATGGGATTCACCAAATCTTAGTCTTGCACTATTATCTTATAGATATAGTCCAGATCATTATCACTTTCATAATTGGAGATTGGTTCCGTATACCACGATCCTTCAGACAGATCTAGGGGTATTATTACGCACAACGATTTCTTCTCAAAGATCATCTTCCACTTCTTTAGATTGATTACCCCGTTCATATCAGTGGCCCAGTCAATTCCTAGGAGTGCAGGATAGGGATTGTTGTCATCCACTATCTCTATTGATTCAAAGTCAACCAGCACGCTCACTCCCTCAATATCCATGGTCACCCCCTCCAGCCGCCCCATGGGGATGATCTTTTGCTGATTCGCCATCCTTAGATGAATCAGAGACCATTGCAGTGCAAGTCTTCCCATTCACTCCCAAGTCTGCTTCGGTAGGATAGTCACGTCTAACCCCAGGTACAAAATAACCTGATCCATTTCATACTCTCCTATCTGCACGGTCAGTCTCATCTCCCATCCCGTCTTTGTTTTATGCTTGCCAATATTTCATACTACGCGCGGCTCACCCACTACGGTTCCAACACATCTATTGATGAGCTCTTGTAACCCTTTCACAACCTTACTATCACGTAGTAACTTCATACAAGTCTTCAGGAAAGTTGTGAGCATAGAGGGGTCCATCTCCTACTCAGGATTATCCTTGCTTCCTAAGGTGGAGGCCTCATTAAAGCTCTTCTTAGCTTCCATGAAGGTTTTTCGTGCACACTCCAAATAGAATTCATCCTCCTTCATCAGAGCTTTGCGAACCCATGTACTATCTTCTGGTTGTTTTCCCTTGTCATCTCCCGTCGCAATTCCATTTCTGACCACTATATTTACATTTGGATCCTCTTCGCACTGCTCAGACCTCATCATCTGTAGGTTCTGAGTCAGTGGAGGTGGTAGCGCCCCTTTGTCACATATCCTAGCTATCAGCATAGGATAGTCTTCTGTTTCATGATCAAACAGTGTGCAATACTTGCACAACGGATGCGTTGGATTAGTGAAATCACGGGCATAGTGTCCTGGTCCTCCGCAATTGTGGCAAATCAACTGTCCTCGACCTTTACCAAGTCCTCCTCCACCTCAGCCTCTTCTGTGCCCCTGAAATTTTGTCCGCACCATCCCTGTGCTCTAGTCAAGGGGTCGTGTTTCGGCCTAAACCCTATATGCGAGAGTTCTATCCATCATCAATTCATAGCTCCTATAAGTATCCTCATCATGTCCTACCGACCTACAAAAGTTGCAGTACAGCTATTGCGGTGCCTGTACAAACTTCTGTAACAAGTGACAATTATTCGTGGTATGTTTTCCGGTTACATGATAGATAGTGCACCATAATGCAAGTCCCACGCTAGGTCCTGCTTAAGCTTCTAGCCTTAAAGGCATCGATCCTCCTCCTGCAATATAGTTTGCAAAGACCGAGCAATGGTCTTTGTCATGACCCTGACTCTTGCATTTCAAGCACCATACCTCCTCGTGCACCTCTAGTCGAACCGTCCTATCCTGCTTCAAACTTTGCATCTCAAGGCACAGATTCTTCAGCTACGCATGGATCTGCTGAACTCCTAGATTTGGATCTTGCATCAAAGTTTCATGTAGTCTCATGGAAATCTCTAAGGCCTCTGCCTGAGTTGTTATCTTCTGTTGCGACAACGCACTCCTTAAGTGTGGTAGTAGTGAAGCTACAAATCACTCACGATGTTGTCCATCTATAAAATTCATGTTGGCTTTGCGGATTGTACACTTCAACCTCTCATCTAGTTCATAAGGTGTATTACCTGGTTGCATCACGATTTCTTTGAATCCCACAATCGATTGTGACACATATTTAGGCCTACTGAATTCTCTATTCAGTGTTGCTTGGATGTCTTCCACTCCAGCATTTGGATTATCATTAGAGTACTTAATATACTAGGTTAGTGCGCGATCTTGCAAAGCACTAACTAGTTTCGCCTTCTTTATATGATCATTTGTAACACCTTGAGCTTCCCATACAGCCCTTACAATGAACCAGAATTGGTCCGGGTCCTCATTTCCCAAGCCTTTGAACAAAGGAAGCTTCATTGTATTTTCCATACTGAATTGCGGTGGAGGTGGAGGTGGTACGCGTGAAGTCGGAGGTGATGGTGGTGAAGTTGGAGGTGGTGTGGAAAAAGGTGGTATTCGCGAGAATCCTTGTCTTATTAACTGAATAGATCTTCGTGGATAAACCTTCGTTATTTCTTCCTCGTCACCTCACGGAGGAGAAATCAATTGACTATATTCCGGACCCATTTTTCCTTTGTTCTTGTAATTTTTTTGCGCCTCGCATAGTTCTGAACATCAAGGTAGCTGCATAACCCATTTTTCACACAAGAACATTTTAATCCAGGCATTCAAAGATTTTACGTACTTACCTCGTGGTCCTTTGAAAAGTTTCGCCCGACCTCGGTGTAGCTGACTGAGGTGTCGACTGCGAATTCAGTCACAAATCCTCCTATGACACGATCGAGACAATGATCAACAACACGGGCGATCTTATCCTCCGATGCTTCCAACCTTCGTACTAGCTCCGGGGTCCACACAATAGGACCATCAAGTTTCCACCTTACTTGGCTATCTGCTAGCTTCGCAATCCACTTGTATAGCTCAATAAGGAAGGAGCATAAAATGATCTCGTGGATCTTTGTATACATGTATCTGTCCAACCACTATTCCTTTATTAGTCGTAGGTTTCTATTCTCCTGTGCCACGAATTCATGGATCTTCCTATCCAACCAGTCTTCGATCTCCTTCTTAGTTGGATTCCAGTGATACGACATCACACATCTCTTATGCAGATTCTGATCCCGGCAACAGAACCATTTGTTGGCTTGAGGGGGCCTGATCCAGGTTCAACGTTAATTATCCAAACAAATCCCTACACTACTGGCCCTTTCGTCATCAACCTGTGGAGCGCGGACCAAAGTCTCACCCAAAGCAGTATGGGGGGATGTTGGAACAAATTTTCCGCTCCCTGAGATGGTTGTGACGTCGTTTGATTCCTTCTATCCCTGCCTTCACACAGGTTTCTTCTTTCTAGGGCTTGCAAGATGAGCCCTCTATTCCATTTTTTCGTACCACCGAAAAAGGGTATGATCAACCTTCCCGTAGGCCTAACCTGCTGCTCAGGTACTTTCGTGCTACTATGGCAGTGTGCCGTGCAGATTCCCCAATTAATCTAAGTGATTTTCTTATCTCAACAAATACTTAAAGTTAACACCGCGTAAGCAGATATTCATAATTATGTTCAATTATTCAATGTAATTGCATTCATTCGCACATCATATAAGCATAATAAAGGAAATTCATACATAAAATATCCAAACGCATCAACAAAACCAAGACATAGAAATTGCATAATATCTCCTTTTATTAATATCTTCCAAGTGTTACAACTTCTGTCCACCCTGTGCACACAGCTGTAGGGGTCCACGCATTCAATTGTGGACTTCTACCCTAGGCCTTTGCACACTCAGCCACAGAGCCTCTACCTACGCTATGACCCAATACTTAGACTTCTTGCTCCAAAGCTATGACTCTATTACATCATGTGTCATTCTGTCCCCCTTAAAACTACTTAGAGATTAGCCCTTTTTATACAATCCCATGCTTCACGGACCATGGGTAGATCTCTTATAGCCGACTTTACTTTACAAAACTAAGGGCGAACTACCCTTTTTGACACATAACACCTTCACGCTCTACGACCATAAAATGCAGAGTCTTTAGGATTATATTACAAAAATTGACTTAAACGTGGGATTTTAGCCCCAAAACTGCCCTTGGGGGATCCTGCCCCTAACAGGCATAGGTAGAGGCTCTACTTGGATTTCTGCCACTCCAGCATTTGGATTATCATTACAGTACTTAATATGCTAGGTTAGTGCGCGATCTTGCAGAGCACTAACTAGTGTCACCTTCTTTATAAGATCATCTGTAACACCTTGACCTTCCCATACAACCCTTACAACGAACCATAATTGGTCTGGGTCCTCATTTCCCAAGCCTTTGAACAAAGGCAACTTCACTGTATTTACCATACTAAACTATGGTGGAGGAGGAGGTGGTACGGGTGAAGTTGGAGGTGGTGGTGGTGAAGTTGGAGGTGGTGGTGGTGAAGTTGGAGGTGGTGTGGGCGAAGGTGGTATTCGCGAGAATCCTTGTCTTATTAACCGAATAGCACTTCGCGGAGAAACCTTCGTTATTTCTTCTTTGTCACCTCGCGGAGGAGAAATCAATGGACTATACTTCGAACCCCTTTTTCCTTCGTCCCTGTAATTTTTTCCACTTCACTTAGTCCCAAACATCAAGGTAGCTGCATAACCCATTTTTTGCATAATAGCATTTTGATCCAGGCATTCAAAGATTTTACGTACTTACCTCGTGGTCCTTTGAAAAGTTTCACCCCGCCTCGGTGTAGCTGACTGAGGTGTCGACCGCGAATTCAGTCACAAATACTCCTATGACACGATTGAGACAATGATCAACAGCACGGGTGATCTTATCCTCCCATGCTTCCAACCTTCGTACTAGCTCCGGGGTCCACACAATAGGACCATCGAGTTTCCACCTTACTTGGCTATCTGCTAGCTTCGTGATCCACTTGTATAGCTCAATAAGGAAGGAGCATAAAATGATCTCGTGGATCTTTGTATACATGTATCTGTCCAACCACTATTCCTTTGTTAGTCGTAGGTTTCTGTTCTCCTTTGCCATTAATTCATGGATCTTCCTATCCAACCAGTCTTCAATCTCCTTCTTAGTTGGATTCCAGTGATACGACATCACACATCTCTTATGCAGATTATGATCCCGGCAACAGAACCATTTGTTGGCTTGAGGGGGCCTAACCCAGGTTCAACGTTAATTATCCAGACAAATCCCTACACTACTGGCCCTTTCATCATCAGCCCGTGGAGCACAGACCAAAGTCTCACCCAAAGCAGTATGGGGGGATGTTGGAACAAATTTTCTGCACCCTGAGATGGTTGTGATGTTGTTTGATTCCTTCTATCCCTGCCTTCACACATGTTTCTTCTTTCTATGGCTTGCAAGATGAGCCCTCTATTCCATTTTTTCGTACCACCGAAAAAGGGTGCGATCAACCTTCCTGTAGCCCTAACCTGCTGCTCAGGTACTTTCGTGCTACTATGGCAGCGTGTCGTGCAGATTCCCCAATTAGTCTAAGTGATTTTCTTATCTCAACAAATACTTAAAGTTAACACCACATAAGCAGATATTCATAATTATGTTCAATTATTCAATGTAATTGCATTCATTCGCACATCATATAAGCATAATAAAAGAAATTCATACATAAAATATCCAAACGCATCAACAAAACCAAGACATAGAAATTGCATAATATCTCCTTTTATTAATATCTTACAAGTGTTACAACTTCTGTCCACCCTGTGCACACAGCTATAGGGGTCCACGCATTCAACTGTGGACTTCTACCCTAGGCCTTTGCACACTCAACCACAGAGCCTCTACCTACGCTATGACCCAATACTTAGACTTCTTTCTCCAAAGCTATGACTCTATTACATCATGTGTCATTCTGTCCCCCTTAAAACTACTTAGAGATTATCCCTTTTTATAAAATCCCATGCTTCACAGACCATGGGTAGATCTCTTATAGCCGAATTTACTTTACAAAACTAAGGGCGAACTACCCTTTTTGACACATAACACCTTCACGCTCTACGACGATAAAATCCGGAGTCTTTAGAATTATATTACAAAAATTGACTTAAATGTGGGCTTTTAGCCCGCAAACTGCCCTTGGGGGATCCTGCCCCCAACAGGCATAGGTAGAGGCTCTACTTGAATGTCTGCCACTCCAGCATTTGGATTATCATTAGAGTACTTAATATACTAGGTTAGCACGCGATCTTGCAGAGCACTAACTAGTGTCACCTTCTTTATATGATCATCTGTAACACCTTGACCTTCCCATACAGCCCTTACAACGAACCAGAATTGGTCTAGGTCCTCATTTCCCAAGCCTTTGAACAAAGGCAAATTCACTGTATTTGCCATACTAAACTATGGTGGAGGAGGAGGTGGTACGGGTGAAGTTGGAGGTGATGGTGGTGAAGTTGGAGGTGGTGTGGGCGAAGGTGGTATTCGCGAGAATCCTTGTCTTATTAACCAAATAGAACTTCGTGGAGAAACCTTCGTTATTTCTTCCTTGTCACCTCGCAGAGGAGAAATCAATGGACTATACTTCGAACCCTTTTTTCCTTCGTTCCTGTAATTTTTTCCACTTCACTTAGTCCCGAACATCAAGGTAGCTGCATAACCCATTTTTTTCACAATAGCATTTTAATCTAGGCATTTAAAGATTTTACGTACTTACCTCGTGGTCCTTTGAAAAGTTTCGCCCCACCTCGATGTAGCTGACTGAGGTGTCGACCGCAAATTTAGTCACAAATCCTCCTATGACACAATCGAGACAATGATCAACAGCACGGGCGATCTTGTCCTCCGATGCTTCCAACCTTCGTACTAGCTCCGGGGTCCACACTATAGGACCATCGAGTTTTAACCTTACTTGGCTATCTGCTAGCTTCGCGATCCACTTGTATAGCTCAATAAGGAAGGAGCATAAAATGATCTCGTGGATCTTCGTATACATGTATCTGTCCAACCACTATTCCTTTGTTAGTCGTAGGTTTCTGTTCTCCTGTGCCACGAATTCATGGATCTTCCTATCCAACCAGTCTTTGATCTCCTTCTTAGTTGCATTCCAGTGATACAACATCACACATCTCTTATGCAGATTCTGATCCCGGCAACGGAACCATTTATTGGCTTGAGGGGGCCTGACCCAGGTTCAACGTTAATTATCCAGACAAATCCTTGCACTACTGGCCCTTTTGTCATCAGCCCGTGGAGCGTGGACCAAAGTCTCACCCAAAGCAGTATGGGGGGATGTTGGAACAAATTTTCCGCACCCTGAGATGGTTGTGACGTCGTTTGATTCCTTCTATCCTTGCCTTCGCGCAAGTTTCTTCCTTCTAGGGCTTGCAAGATGAGCCCTCTATTCCATTTTTTCGTACCACCGAAAAAGGCTGCAATCAACCTTCCCGTAGCCCTAACCTGTTGCTCAGGTACTTTCTTGCTACTATGGTAGCGTGTCGTGCAGATTCCCCAATTAGTCTAAGTGATTTTCTTATCTCAACAAATACTTAAAGTTAACACCGCGTAAGCAGATATTCATAATTATGTTCAATTATTCAATGTAATTGCATTCATTCGCACATCATATAAGCATAATAAAGGAAATTCATACATAAAATATCCAAACGCATCAACAGAACCAAGACATAGAAATTTCATAATATCTCCTTTTATTAATATCTTCCAAGTGTTACAACTTCTGTCCACCCTATGCACACAGCTGTAGTCATCCACGCACTCAGCTGTGGACTTCTACCCTAGGCCTTTGCACACTCAGCCGCAGAGCCTCTACCTATGCTATGACCCAATACTTAGACTTCTTGCTCCAAAGCTATGACTCTATTACATCATGTGTCATTCTGTCCCCCTTAAAACTACTTAGAGATTATCCCTTTTTATACAATCCCATGCTTCACGGACCATGGGTAGATCTCTTATAGCCGACTTTACTTTACAAAACTAAGGGCGAACTACCCTTTTTGACACATAACACCTTCACGCTCTACGACCATAAAATGCGGAGTCTTTAGAATTATATTACAAAAATTGACTTAAACGTGGGCTTTTAGCCCCAAAACTACCCTTGGGGGATCCTGCCCCCAACAGGCATAGGTAGAGGCTCTACTTGGATGTCTGCCACTCCAGCGTTTAGATTATCATTAGAGTACTTAATATACCAGGTTAGCGGGCGATCTTGCAGAGCACTAACTAGTGTCACCTTCTTTATATGATCATCTGTAACACGACCTTCCCATACAGCCCTTACAACGAACCAGAATTGGTCTAGGTCCTCATTTCCCAAGCCTTTGAACAAAGGCAGCTTCACTGTATTTGCCATACTAAACTATGGTGGAGGTGGAGGTGGTACGGGTGAAGTTGGAGGTGATGGTGGTGAAGTTGGAGGTGGTGTGGGCGAAGGTGGTATTCGCGAGAATCCTTGTCTTATTAACCGAATAGCACTTCGTGGAGAAACCTTCGCTATTTCTTCCTTGTCACCTCGCAGAGGAGAAATCAATGGACTATACTTCGAACCATTTTTTTTCGTTCCTGTAATTTTTTCCACTTCACTTAGTCCCGAACATCAAGGTAGCTGCATAACCCATTTTTTGCACAATAGCATTTTAATCTAGGTATTCAAAGATTTTACGTACTTACCTCGTGGTCCTTTGAAAAAGCGTCGCTCCGCCTCACTGTAGCTCACTGAGGTGTCAACCGTAAATTCAGTCACAAATCCTCCTATGACATAATCGAGCTAATGATCGACAACGTGAGCGATCTTATCCTCTGATGCTTCCAACCTTCGTACTAGCTCCGAGGTCCACACAATAGGACCGTTGAGTTTCCACCTTCCTTGGCTATCTGCTAGCTTCACGATCCACTCGTATAGTTCAATAGGGAAGGAGCAGAAAAATATCTCGTGGATCTCTGTATACAAGTATCTATCCAACCACTCTTCCTTTGTTAGTCGCGGGTTTCTATTCTCTTGCACCGGGAATTCATGGATCTTCCTATCCAACCAGTCTCCGATCTCCTTCTTAGTTGGATTCCCATGATATGACATCACACATCTCTTATGCAGATTCTGGTCCCGGCAACAGAACCATTTGTTGGCTTGAGGGGCCCTTACCCAGGTTCAGCGTTAATTAGCCAAACAAATCCCTACACTACTAGCCCTTTCGGCATTAGCCCACGGAGCGCAGACCGAAATCTCACCCGAAGCAGTATGGGGGGGTGCTGGAAAAAATTTTATACACCCTGTCACACGGAATCAGTCAAGGGTGCGGACACAACTGACCTTCCTAGAAGTCTAAGACATTCTAATGACAAACAAAACAAAATGGAGTGATCTTTCTCTAAATATACCTTTAAAAACATGAAAACTACAAGTGTTTAGGCTTACCTTATTCCAGAACGCTGTTGTTGTAGTCCGTCTTTGCCGATCCGGATGAGCTCCTCCTTCACATCAATTCCTGCAACCACAAACAATCAAACAATTACCAAGCACTTGCATTTCATATAATAAAACATATATTCAACATGCAGACCAAGGAACACATGAAATAACTCATTAACACAAGCTATTGAGAAAAATAAACCAGTTTGTATTAATAACGAAACAAAGAAACTCTTACAACCTGGCCTTGGTGTTGTGCAAGTTCCTCCCAGGGTCCATCAAGGGTTTTCCTCTACTTTGACAAAGCTCACCCACTTCCAAGTAGAATCAAGCAAAGACAATCTCTCCTCACAAGCTTCTAAATGGGAGTCCTAATTCCTGCAGCATTTACCCTTAGAAATCTATAGCTTTCAACCTCTCCTCCCTCTGGCTCAATGTCTTTATTTATAGTGCTGTAAAGAGGTTATTCAGGTCCACCATCAATGGGATAATCCCCCTCTTTGGGTGGGATAGCTCCCTTATTGATGGGATAAGTTCCTCCTTAATAGGGATACATGAACCAACTGGAGGCGCATCCATTTCATCAAACCGACCTCTAGAAAGTTCTAGAAGTAACCACAAGTAACTTTTTTAAGATGAAACTTGCGCATTTTGCCTTTTACAGAAGGACGCACCTGTCCCTTAACATACAGAGCGTCCAAGGACGCAGCCTTTGTGAACATTGTGAGCGTCCCCGCAGGTAAGGCTAGAGAGAACCTGCGACCCCAGAGATAAACACATTTTTTACAAGACTTTCTCTCTTCTTTGAGTTTGAGATGGATAGCAGAGGCATAAGACTTGCCTAAGAGGGTAGCATGACTGTTGATTTGAGCCATACTAACTGTAAGTAGTCATGGTGACATTTTTTAGTGTAACAGATTGCCCCCTAAAGTGCGAAGCCTGGAATAGATTTAGGGTTTTGTAATTCTAGGAAGGGTGAAGCGCTTTATCATTTCAAGGATTGTCTTGTGGATGACCTGGTTGGAACCTGCAATTTTCAACACAAAATACATGTATAAGATTATATCATCACTGAGGTAGGCATTCCCATACTCAGATTCAAAACTTTAACTAATGGACTAACTATTCTGATACAGGAATGATCTTGCAGTACATCATTTTTATAGACTTTTGTAGACACAGTATGGACGCAGCCATCTGTTTATGATTAGTCTACATAGATAATGAATACAAAACTCCTCGCAGCCTGGATGGTAGAAACTAGATCCAGGGTCTTCACTTCTACTTCCCGAATTGGTACGATTCTAGCCATGTGATTAAATGATTCGATGTCGAACATGTTAGAAACCACTTGATTACCAGTCGATGATGCAAACTGTTAACAAGCGTGAGAGAAACCACCAGTAATGTCAATGGTTCTCAAAGTACCAAGCACAACCCGTGAAATGTGAATAGATGTTTTGATGTCGAACACTTCACGAAATCCTTTGATCGAAAGTCAATGATGTAAACTGACGTCAAAGGCGAGAAACCTGCCATTGATGCATGCAGACTTCAAGGTGCTGTCGATTCCTAAGTCATCTTTCTAGATAATGTGTCGATGTCGATAGAAAGCGACCCGTTGCAGGCAAGCCCGCAACACGAAATCATTGTTCAAGTTGAATAAATGTTGCTGTAAGGACTGACTCAGGGATGGTCAAATGGATGACAAGTATTTTGCAGATGAAAGTTTTTGCTTGCAGACCTCTTGAACACATAACGACACGACAGATGGCTTGGTGACGAATAACTCAAAGTTAATCCCCGGAACCCGGTTAAAGACTTTCAAAGTGGTTTGGTCAACTGTGAGGTAAAAGATTTCCCAACCCAGGTGAATGAAAAGTGTCGTGTTCAAGAGCGGTAATAAAGTTTCTTTTGAGACAAAAGGTGACAAACAGGTTCATTCTTCTCTCTTTTCCCCCACCATTTCTGGCAAGTACCTCTTTATTTTTAACAAGCTTGAGGAGGATAACATATGCTTGATTATAAGCTCATCCTTCGGACGAGTCCAACCTAGTTTAAATTCGAACCCTAGGAAGGAGTGGTTCGTTCCTGTTTGTAATTGAACAGGTCCTTTACTGTAAAAGTTTAACGAGCCCAGTATAGGAGAAACTCGACGTTTTTCAATTTTTAGAGAGTCTGAAAAAACAAAAGGAGACTCCACGTTGAACTTTTTCGTATATTTGTGTCCCCCAAGCCCGAAAAAGTATAAAATAATACCTGGGGGAACCGCTTGATCTTGCGACCAAGGAGTACTTTCATAATTAGTGTCACTGACCTGAAAAGTAAAAAGCGATCAAGGACACGTCGTTTTATTTCCGTATCGAGTTTGAAACGACAAAAACCCGGCAATCTTTTCCTGATTTTACGGTCAGAAAAGAGCTATAAGGGGACCGTCTTTTAATTCCGTTTTAACGAGTGTAAAAGAAACGCTCGGCAATCTTTTCATATTTTAGGAGTTTGAAAAGGGCTTAAAAGAGAACTCCAAGGTTTCACTTTTTCGTAAGTTTTAACGAGTTCGAAAAAGGGATAAAAATGTACTCATGGTTTTCACTTTTTCGTAAGTTTTAACGAGTTCGAAAAAATGATAAAAATGTACTCATATGGCCGACTTTCAATTTAATTTACGAGTAGGAAAAGACGGAAAGATCTCGGCATTTTCATTTGTTTTACGAGAATGAAAGATAGCAAAATAATCTCGGTATTTTCATGAGTTTAACGAGTCTTGAAAATAACTGAAATTGACTCGAGATAGGTTTCATTTTTACAAAAGCTTGAAACAGAGAAAAACTATGCTTCAGAGTAGTTTCATTTTTACACAAGCTTGAAACAGAGATAAAACTGTGCTTGATGCCCCCTAAGCATAACTGCTAGAGTGCATGCCCCCCTAGCTTCATTTCATTCAACCATTTGGATGAAATGAAGGTTCAAGAACGAGATCATTTGAAAGACTCGACCTAAAACTGTAAGAAAATTATGCAAAAACTGAAATAACTAACCTAAACATACAACCTAACATCTACGAGATCTAGTCAATCTCTCGACTCAAGTAGAGGAGGATTTGTTTCATTTTTTAACGAGCTTGACACAGGAAAAGAACTATGCTCGGATTCGGTTTCATGTTTACACAAGCTTGAAACGAAAAACTATGCTTGTTACAAGTTCACATGCCCCCGGCATAATGATGCAAATCAAGGTACATGCCCCCCAAGCTTCATTGCATTCAATGAGGTGGATGGAATGAAGCTTTTCTTTCAAAATCTTGGAAAGACTCGTGGGAGTTGTTTCATTTTTTAGTGAGCTTGACACAAGACGAGGAACTATGCTCATAACTACTTTCTACAATCTACCTAACAAAAAGCTATACTCTAAAAAACCTTGATTCATTTTTTAACGAGCTTGACACAAGACAAGGAACTGTGCTCTAAAAACCTTGATTCATTTTTTAATGAGCTTGACACAAGACAAGGAACTATGCTCTAAAATCCTTGTTTCATTTTTTAACGAGCTTGACACAAGACAAAGAACTATGCTCATGACTACTCTCTACAATCTACCTACTTAACCTACCCTTGTTTCATTTTTTAACGAGCTTGACGCAAGACAAGGAACTATGCTCAAAAAGTTCGCATGCCCCCAGCATAATGATGCGAAATGAGGTACATGCCCCCCAGGCTTCATTGCATTCAACCGGCTGGATGAAATGAAGGTTTACTTTCAATATTTAACTTGAAAAGGGAATTGTTTCATTTTTAAAGAGGTTGACACAAGAAAAGAACTATCCTCATACCTGATTCATTTTTTAACGAGGTTGACTCAGTAACAGGAACTATCCTCAAACCTGATTCATTTTTTAATGAGGTTGACTCAGTAACAGGAACTATCCTCAAACCTGATTCATTTTTTAATGAGGTTGACTCAGTAACAGGAACTGTCCTCAAACCTGATTCATTTTTTAATGAGGTTGACTCAGTAACAGGAACTGTCCTCAAACCTGATTCATTTTTTAATGAGGTTGACTCAGTAACAGGAACTGTCCTCAAACCCGATTCATTTTTTAATGAGGTTGACTCAGTAACAGGAACTGTCCTCAAACCCTACTTTCTACAATCTACCTACATATCCTAAAATCTAGCTGATTCATTTTTTAATGAGGTTGACTAAGTA
Organism: Pinus tabuliformis; assembly: GCA_031772625.1. Lineage (NCBI taxonomy): Eukaryota > Viridiplantae > Streptophyta > Pinopsida > Pinales > Pinaceae > Pinus > Pinus tabuliformis. Next base: position 431,303,563 of record CM062807.1, read on the forward strand.
AAAGAACTGTCCTCATGCTAGCCTATTTCATTTTTTAACGAGGTTGATACAGGAAAAAACTATCCTCGTAGCATCCAGTTTCATTTTTTAACGAGGTTGAGACGGGAAAAAACTATCCTCGTACTTATTGATTCATTTTTTAACGAGGTTGACACAGTAAAAGGAACTTTCCTCGCACACACTGATTCATTTTTTAACGAGGTTGACACAGTAAAAGGAACTTTCCTCGCGACATCCAATTTCATTTTTTAACGAGGTTGAGAGAGGAACAAACTATCCTCGTACACACTGATCATGTCAATGGACACACCTTGATCATGGCTTCCAAGAGATCTTCATCAGAAGGAAGAATAGTTCTCTGGAAGGAACACATGTCAAGGGACTCAAAAGGGATAAGAACATCGTGTTCAAGTAATCCCATAGAGTTTTCCATGTCAATTACCGGAGCTAAATCAAAGGAAGATGAGCAAACAGTGAGAGGCTCACTTACATCGGTAACTGAAAACATGGGACCAGTTGCCACATAATTAACCCGTGGCAGGGTAGATACCACTTTAGAATCAGGAACATTTAAGGGTGTCATATTATTGGTAGTTGAAAAAAGACTAGGGAACGAAAGCTGGTCTACAGTCACAATACTGCCATTGTGAGGGAAAGACATCACACGAAAGAGTGTCGATACGACAGCTTTCATTGCATAAACATAGTCTCGCCCAAGGAGTAAATTGAAATCCAAGGGACCTCGAACTACCATAAGATCAACACAAATAGTTTTACCTTCCAAGGTAATAGAAAACTTAGGAAGGATCCCTAAAGGTTCACTAATTGTTCTGTTAAAAGCTTTCAGATTCTGCGTAATAGGCGCAAGCTGAGGGGAACCCAAAGCTTTCCAAACAGCTGAGGATAAAATACTAACAGAAGCACCTTCATCTACCTGAGTACGATGTATGTCCCTACCACCAGCCTTGACAATGATTTGGAAAGGGATGGAGGAAGGAAGACGAGGTTCTGTCAGTCTATTCCAATCAAAGGAAAAGACCTCAGTACTTGGAGGGGGTTCTGTAGAAACAGGTGAAATGCCCCCCGGCATAGAAGAATCCGATGTAACAAGAAGAACATCAGCGGTATGAAATTTACTCTCGAAAAGGAGAGTGTGATCGACCGAATGTGAAATTGAATCGACCACTTGATCAACTAATGGATCATCAACCTGAGTGACATGAGTTTCACTCTCCAATGGGAGAGTGTGATTGACTGTACTTGAATTTAGATCAATCACTCCGTCAGTTGACGGTAGGTTGGGAGAAAGTTTACGGTAACCAGTTGGAAATTCTTGCTGTGGAACAGTAAGGTTTTCCAACAATGTTGAGGCTTCATCCATGTGAGGGCAAATGTGAGTTTGATGACTCCCTTTGCATAACTTACAAGGAAACCTAACTTTACCCTTTTTCCCAGGAACCTGACTATCACTGGTTGATGGATCAATGGAAAGTTGATGAGATTTTTCTGACCATACTTCCAAGACCTTTGGAATACCAGGACAATTGACAAGGAAGTGGTCACCCTTACAAAGCCTGCAAGGGTATTTGGGTTTACGATGCATGTCGGAATTTTCCTCAACACAACTAACACTTACAGCCATGGTTGGTTGGTTGACTTCTTTCTTATCTTGCTTCTTCTTCTTCTTCTTCTTCTTCCCTTTCTTCTTCTTCTTAGCCTCCTGGTTACTAGCATCAAGGCTTTTACCAGGCGAAGAGGAAGAAATGGAGGAAGAAAAATTAGGCGAAGAAGGTAAAGGGTCAACAGAAGGTTGGTGATGTTGAGATGGTGAACTCTGTTGAGGTGAAGCATCCGGTTGAGATGGAACAATTGGAGTATTTTGGGCCAACGAAGTTGAAAATAACCATATCGGTAAACCTATTGTAAATCCAGGTAATGACAAAGTAGCCATATAAGGAGGACCAACATTTCCAAAGTAAGGAAAAGTACTAGGATTCTCATTAGGAGGGGTTCCTAGGTTGATAAATTCCGGAACATTTGCCATTATATTCAACTTCAGTGAATTTTATTAACAATTTAAAACTAAAATTAACAATTCACAATTCACACTTAACAACTAAAATTCACAATTCACACCTATGGTCTCTAAAAGTAAAAACAAACAAATTAACATGCGCTATCAAATCTAGGAGTCAAACCATACACAAACAGTAGCCTTCCGGACCGAAAACACTAGTTGGTGATGAAGCCCAACATCGCCGAATTCAGTACAGAAGTGGTGGGTGGAACAGTTACCCCGACAACCTGCTTAATGAATAGACCGGCACAAGTTCCTCCACTTTAACCGTCTCGAAGTGAAGTGAACCCCCCGGAAAATCCAAGTGAGTATAACCGACGTCTGCTCCAGGTACAGTGGGACCTTCCCTCCACCGTCACCTCGGTAGAACCCTAAAGATTATGGTCACTAAGGTCACCAACAGTAACAAATACACCTGGGGGAACAGTCTAAACTCCGACAGCACGCAAGGGCAGAGTAGCAAGCTCAATCCCCTTACCGGCTCCTTGACAACAATCCAAGGTTTACTGATAAGTGACCCCTGGATCCTCGACAATGGTTAATCCGAGGTTTACCGTTTGTAATACGTACTGTCTGGCGTCGTTCCCAACGAGGGGGGAATGATCCCCTCACTGGTTCGGACACGAGCTCGTGCTTCTCCTTTAAGAGGAGCTTTCCCAGAGTGCAATTGAAACAATTGGATTTATTCTACTCAAGATAAACTATCTGTTTGGTTTTGTAGTCTTGGAGAGTTAAGTACTCACCTACTCCAAGACCCTAGCCTAAGCTATGTTGGTGTTTCAGAGCCCTAGAAATGTAAAAATTACTAGATGAATTTTAATTAAGCGTTGTGTTATTAAGGCTGTTATTACTCAAATGGATAAATGGAGATGAAACCAATGGTGTTATGACCCGACTCAACTGAATGCAATCGAATATGATAATGCACTCCTTTCAATTCGATGAATCCTAACTAGAGTAAGGAGAGAGTTTCCATTCACTTCCAACAATGCAAAAAATTGATCATTAAGAGAAAATTTAACAAATTCTCCAATGCACTAATTTCATCAAGAAAAACTAATGCAAATCAATTCCAAACCAATTTTTATTTTTATTTTTGTGTAAATTCAAATCAAAGAAAGTTGATCTAAATCTACGATTGATTTTTCAGAATGTAAATTATGCAATTGTAATCTATGCACAATTCACATGAAAAGTATGCAAATGTAATCTATGCACATTTTTCATTCATATTCTGAAACTGAGAACTCTAATTATGCAAATGTGATCTATGCAAGAGAATTCTCAAACACAAGATGATTCTAATGTAATCTAAGAACCAATCAAGTGCAAGTCCAGAAAATTGGGTGAGAGTTCCAAAGATCAAAACATAAAAACACTCAAAGGCGATTAACACTCATACACAATTTAGCCCCCCCCGACGAATGAGGGGGAAATTTTTTTGCAAAAACAAAAGCAAAAAGATGCAAAATTGTGAAAAGACTGAGAGAAACCTCCAAGTAATGACCAAAGGAAATCAAATTAAGAATTTCTCAAAAAAGAGACTCAAAACACCCAATTGATGAAAGCTAAAAGCAGGAATGCTAATGAAACAAGTTCAGGTGAAAATTTTTGACAGGGTACTAAAGGATTTGGGCAGAAAACACTAAGAAAAAACAAAATCTAAAAGCAATTAAATCAAAAATGGAGTTTTCCTAAATTTTTACAGGAAGACGCAGGCAACCCGTTAGAACAGGCGCGGGCCCGCTCTGTGCAAACGGCAACAGCGCGTCCAAAGACGCACTGTGCAGTACTCAGAGGGTGCGTCCTTCTGGAAAAGTTAAGAAAAACCAAATCTAACTAAATCTAAAGCTAAGCCACCCAAATACTAATTCTCACAGTCAAAAACCAGAAAATAAAAATGATTTTCTCAGAGCAAAGTTCACACAAAGGAAAAGACTTTCACATTAATGGATTCCCCAGTGGAGTCGCCAATTTGTCACACGGAATCAGTCAAGGGTGCGGACACAACTGACCTTCCTAGAAGTCTAAGACATTCTAATGACAAACAAAACAAAATGGAGTGATCTTTCTCTAAATATACCTTTTAAAACATGAAAACTACAAGTGTTTAGGCTTACCTTATTCCAGAACGTTGTTGTTGTAGTCCGTCCTTGCCGATCCGGATGAGCTCCTCCTTCACATCAATTCCTGCAACCACAAACAATCAAACAATTACCAAGCACTTGCATTTCATATAATAAAACATATATTCAACATGCAGACCAAGGAACACATGAAATAACTCATTAACACAAGCTATTGAGAAAAATAAACCAGTTTGTATTAATAACGAAACAAAGAAACTCTTACAACCTGGCCTTGGTGTTGTGCAAGTTCCTCCCAGGGTCATCAAGGGTTTTCCTCTACTTTGACAAAGCTCACCCACTTCCAAGTAGAATCAAGCAAAGACAATCTCTCCTCACAAGCTTCTAAATGGGAGTCCTAATTCCTGCAGCATTTACCCTTAGAAATCTATAGCTTTCAACCTCTCCTCCCTCTGGCTCAATGTCTTTATTTATAGTGCTGTAAAGAGGTTATTCAGGTCCACCATCAATGGGATAATCCCCCTCTTTGGGTGGGATAGCTCCCTTATTGATGGGATAAGTTCCTCCTTAATAGGGATACATGAACCAACTGGAGGCGCATCCATTTCATCAAACCGACCTCTAGAAAGTTCTAGAAGTAACCACAAGTAACTTTTTTAAGATGAAACTTGCGCATTTTGCCTTTTACAGAAGGACGCACCTGTCCCTTAACATACAGAGCGTCCAAGGACGCAGCCTTTGTGAACATTGTGAGCGTCCCCGCAGGTAAGGCTAGAGAGAACCTGCGACCCCAGAGATAAACACATTTTTTACAAGACTTTCTCTCTTCTTTGAGTTTGAGATGGATAGCAGAGGCATAAGACTTGCCTAAGAGGGTAGCATGACTGTTGATTTGAGCCATACTAACTGTAAGTAGTCATGGTGACATTTTTTAGTGTAACACACCCTGAGATGGTTGTGATGTCATTTGATTCCTTTTATCCCTGCCTTTGCATAGGTTGTTTCTTTCTAGGGCTTGCAAGAATGACACAAGATGTAATAGAGTCCTAGCTTTGGAGCAAGAAGTCTAAGTCTTGGGTCGTAGCATAAGTGGAGGCTCTGTAGCTGAGTGCGCAAAGGCCTAGGATAGAAGTCCGTAGCTGAGTGCGCGGACCCCTGTAGCTATGTGTGCATCACAGACAGAAGTTGTAACACTTGGAAGATATTAATAAAAGGAGATATTCTGCAATTTCTATGTCTTTGTTCTATTGATGCATTTGGATATTTTATGTATGAATTTCCTTTATTATGCTTATATGATGTGCGAATGAATGCAATTAAATTGAATAATTGAACACAATTATGAATATCTGCTTATGTGGTGTCAACTTTAAGTATTTGATGAGATAAGCAAATCACTTAGACTAATTGGGGAACCTACACGACACGCTGCCATGGCAGTGTGAAAGTACCTGAGTAGCAAGTTAGGGTTGCGTGAAGGTCGATCGTACCCTTTCGCGGTGGTACGGAAGAACGGAACCATTTGTTGGCTTGAGGGGGCCTAATCCAGGTTCAATGTTAATTAGCCAAACAAATCCACACACTACTGGCCCTTTCGGCATCAGCCTGTGGAGCGTGGACTGAAGTCTCACCCGAAGCAGTATGGGGGGATGCTGGAACCAAGTTTCCACACCCTGAGATGGTTTTGATGTCATTTGATTCCTTCTATCCTTGCCTTCGCGCAGGTTGCTTCTTTCTAGGGCTTGCAAGATGAGCCCTCTATTCCATTCTTTCGTACCACCACGAAAGGGTACGATCGACCTTCGTGCAGCCCTAACCTGCTACTCAGGTACTTTCGCACTGCTATGGCAGCGTGCCATGTAGATTCCCCAATTAGTCTAAGTGATTTGCTTATCTCATCAAATACTTAAAGTTAACACTGCGTAAGCAAATATTCATAATTGCATTGAATTATTCAGTATAATTGCATTCATTCGTGCATAATATAAGCATAATAAAGGAAATTCATACATAAAATATCCAAACGCATCAACAGAACAAAGACACAGAAATTGCAGAATATATCCTTTTATTAATATCTTCCAAGTGTTACAACTTCTATCTGTCCTACACATACAACTACAGGGGTCCGCGCACTCCAGCGGTCCAAGTACAGCCCCTGGGCCCCCATAAAATAAGGACCACTCCTAAAAACTAATTCATGGTCCAAATGATTCTCAAAATAAAAGGTATAGAAACCTTTGCCACAAAACGAGGAGATTACCACACCTTTAATGAGAGGGGTCTAGTTCTTCGCAATCCAAGCCTCCAGCATCTGAGGGGAAGGTCATAAACCCATGAACTAGCCAATAAGGCCTCTATCCACAAGCTGCAAGGCTCAAGAGTGGGCCTGTCGGACACTTATTTCAATCTTGGGGATCTCCTTAAATTTGTTTACAAATTTGGAGACCCCCTGCTTGGCGAACTTTAGAGCGGAGGCCACCAGAGAGTTGAACGTAGAAATCTCTACCAAGAGAGGCATAGACATTACACTTCCAACCCCAATACCAGTAGGGGGAACGACTGAAGAGCCCCATACATCAGCAATTATGGATAAGGAACACCCAGCAGCAAAGACCAGAAGGATATGTTAGTGCCTGATTGACCCATGCAACTAATGTGCTAAATAGAGAAAAGAACCAAAAGAAATCAAAAGGCCATAGGAGGACAAAGCCAGACTCTAGCAGCCCCGACCCACCAGGGTCAACCCGCAATGGCAGGAAGAGCATGTTGGTCAAGGTTGTCATTGATGTCAATATGGCATTGTTGGACATGGAAAATATTCTTGTGATACGTGATGTTTCACTATATGCCCATGAAACCCTAGCTTTGGATAGCTCTTGATTATTGATCATAATGACCTAGTCCTAAATTCTTTTTGCAAGCCCTAGAACTAATGCTTGATATATGATGTTCTAGCCTAGGTGAGAATGTCATAGCCCTTACAAATAAAAAACCCATGTAAAAGAGACTTTACCTTTTATGCCATAGCATTAACCATATTCATTAATGAAACCCTAACCTTAAATCTAAAATATTGCTCCTAATGATACCCTAATCCTAACAATTTAAAGAACTAAACCCTAAACCCTAACCATACATTTACACTACCATACATTACCATATGATCGATACATTATCCTATAATACACACTACAAACATTATTAAAACAAACATAATCCTTGGCAACAAATATGTTTTGAAACAATACCAAAAATTCTTTATTAACAAATGGCTTTGTTTAATGGCAGACAAACATGGCATACATATTACCATACATGGCAAACATAATGGATAATGTAGGCAGCATGGTTCCCTGTGACCATACATGGTAGACATAATGTATAGTGTAGCAACATGGTGTTAGACATCACTAACATGGCAAATAAGGCACTTTCCATAGTTCTTATATGATCCATCTTTCACATGGCATACAGATGTAATGCATGTATGTTACATCACATGGCAGACCAAAAAAAAAATCTTTGCACTAAAAATTGGTCAGATTTCATTGAAAATTAAAAATGCAAATCGACTCTTCTAAGGCTTTACTGTTCCTATTAAATAAAAACAAATAAAATTAATCCACTACAGGTCGGCTATGAAAAAGGGACATGACAACCCATATTTATGTCGTCTTTCTCCAAAGAGACATGACTATTAAACCTAACAGGTCGACCTCCATAAAATGACGTGTCTCTTCGCTTTGGGTTACAAGAAAACTATTTATAAGGGCTTCATACTTCATTTCATTGTCATCCTTTCGGTCAAGTAACCGAAAAAACACAGTTATAGTTCACAACTTGTGAACAAGGGAGGGTAAAGAATATAAGAGGCTACGTTTTTTTTTGGGCTTATACCTATTATCTTTACAACAATTCTATAGCTTAGACTATGATCACATTGCTTGACAGAAGTAATTAATTGCAAACATATATGAACTATAGACTCAACCTAACTCGGATTAGATACTCATCTTAGTGCTTAGATTATATACATTGAGGTTGAGAGATCGAAAATTCTACAGTCTGCATTTTTAAGTCTACGTTTCAAGTCTAGACCAAGACTCATCTTCAGGACTGAATCTACAAAGAAGAGAAACTATGGAGGTCTTGTTCTAGACTCGAAACGTAGACTTAAAAATGCAAACTGTGGAATTTCTGATCTCTCAATCCAAAAAATTGCACCACAGAAATCTCCAATCTACAAATATATACATTGAACTGTGGTGTAGCCTTACCTTGGCACTTATTCTTTGGCCTGACAACTCGGGAAGTGAACAGTGGAATGTACAACTAGACAACAAATCAAATTGTAACATCTACCTTCATTATAGTACCTCAGACTATGTTTTAACAACATATTGGTGAAACAGAACTTCATATTATACCTTTACCTTGGACTATGCAGACTTTAGTGGTTATACACCTTCATTCTTGTGCAGCAATAAAGGTTTAGATTAGTAAAACAACTATGATGATAAGTGCATCAACCAATCATTGGTGACTTGGCCTAATTACACCTTGGGTTCTTCGCCTCATAGACTCAGACTGTGCCCTTTACTACAGAGCTCAGATTACATAATTGACAGGGCCTTGGACTTGGTGTGAAGCCTCTTGTGAGAAATCAGACAGAATATAGTCTTATTGTGGTACATCATGCATTCTTGATAGTGGATCATCATTGGTGTAGCAACCATTATTGTACATTGGTTGGGAGCCTTATTTTACATGTGGAGATTTTCTTGGCTATACCATCATCACCCTCGGCTTAGTAAACGCAGTTGGAGGTGTGCAACAATGGTGAAGACCAATGTTGGAAAGTGAAGTTTTGTTTGGAACTATTTGAACATATGAAGATTTGAAGACATACAAAACTTATTTGAAATCTTTGTTGAGTGATATTGAAGAAGATCTTAGATTGAATGCTTCTTATTGAGTAGCCTTGACTGACCTTGAAGACATTCTTAGATACATTCTTTGAATACCTTGTGGAGATAATGTTGAAGACCATGATGCATTAACCATCATGAGGTAATTTGGAGATCTTTGTTTGGGTGACATGAAGATCAGTGGCAACACCTTCTAAGAAGACAAGGTTGTCATTGATGACATGAAGTGGAGACTAAGGGAAGGCATAGCTGAAGATTGACAGGGCTTGTTGAAGAAGACATTGTTAGATGTGAAGTATAATCAAATATATCTTGACGAAGTAAAGTTAAGGGTTGGAGCCTTGAAAAGACAAGGTTGGTGCCTTAGAGAATAGGGTTGGAGCCCTAGAGGATCAGAGTCCTCAAGAAACTAGGTCGGAGCCTGAACCAGATATAGGGTTGGAGCCCTTGAGGTTGGTGCCTCAAAATTGAAAAGGTTGGAGCCTTCGAAGTATAAGTCGGTGCTTGGAAAATACAAGTTGGAGCCTGGGAGATTGAAGATCGATGTCTTCACCTAGGGTTGGAGCCCTACATATATTATACTTGATTTATTAAAGAAATTAATAAAATAATTTATTCTTATTTTTAATTTTGTGTTCTAAATATAAGTGATCTAACTGGTAAAAGTAACAATTGAAAATAAATATTGATTCACCCCCCTCTCAGTATTTCCAACAATTGGCATCAGAGCCAATACCTTCACTCAAAGCCTAGTATCTTGAAGGTTGAACCTTAGAACACAAATGGAAAAGCCAAGGAAGAAAGCCTCCAATCCTCCTAAATATGTCTCTTCTTCAACCATGAAAACAGAAGACAATCAAGTTGAGAAATTTCCAGTGTTCAATGGAAACTTTGATGTATGGAAGGTAAGAATGAGAAATTTCTTAATGGATCAAGGCGTTGGAGTATGGGAATCAGTGATTATTGATAACATGATGAATGGAGAATCCAAGGAGTACAATGCAAAAGTGATGAAGGAAATCTGGAATGGGCTACCAAATTCTATAAAGGCCAATTTGGAAAAATGTTCGTCAGCAAAGGGTATATGGGACAAACTTCATGACTTTCACTCAAAAGGAGCATCCGCCATGACCACTAGTCAAGAGGATGATGGAAAGCAAGGAAATCCAAAACCCATCAAGGAAGCTAAAAATAATAATGATGACATCAAGGCCAAAGAAGACCTAGAAGAAGAAGAAAGAAAACAAGACTTTGAAGAAGATCTCCTGACTAAACTTATAGCTGCCATGAAAGAGATTAATAGTGTGAAAAATGAAAATTAGGAATTTAAGAAGAAAGTGCGAGATGGTGACCGGGACAAGACAAGGAAGGAATTTGACCTTTTCAAGCTTCAAGAAATAGATGAGGAGCTCACCAAGCTTAAGGAGGAATTTCATCAAAACAAAAGAAAGCATCATGAAGAAGTCATATCCATGACAAATCAATTGGATAAGGCAAAGAAAAGGGAAGAAACTTTGTCAAGCCACCTTGAACAAAGACTCAAGAACTTGAAAAAACTTGAAGCAAAGATTGGTCAATATAGGGAAGAGGTGTCATCCCTTAGATATCAACTTGAAGAAGCAAGGAATGAAGCACAAGGAGCTGAGAAGGTGATGGAAGCTTTAGCATTGATAGAAGGACAAATTGATGAAGCATAAAAGGAGAGAAACACCATGATGTGCCAACTAGAAGAAAAGGACGATGACATCACCATGTTAAGATTAGAAATCACTTCTCTTAAGGCCCAATCATGTGAAGAAATCAAGATGAAGGTAGAAATGGAGATCATTCTATCAAAGATGGATGAAGAATGCAAGAGAATGAAGGAAGAAATTGCCTTTCTTAAAAAGGAAGTTGACTTTCTGAATAAGAACTGGAAAATTTCTCAAACCCTAGATGACATCCTAAGTCATCAAAGGTCTCCCCTTGATAAACCAGGGCTTGCCTTTGTAGGTGAATCCTCAAGCAAGAATGATAATGATTCAAACATCAAGTATGTGAGGAAGCCTAGAAGAATTGTTGGTGCTCTCAGTTCCAACAAAGGCAAGGAGAAGAGTCAAGACAATTATGGATTAAATCCTACTCTAATGAGGCTTGCAGAGTGTGTCAAGAATACAAAATGCAATGAATATCGTCAAAGAATCCCAAGGTAAAAATACTTTATAAGTACATCAAAGAAATCTTCATCTTCCAGGTACCAAAGTATATTTCTTAGTTATTGCTATTCTTGTACAACCTTTGGGAACATGGCAAAAGATTGTAGGGCATATCACAAAGACAAATAGAATGGTCCCCGTCAATTCCTTAGAAGAAACTTTGCAAGAAGTCATGATTCCTCATTCGTGAACAAGATGAAGAGCTTCAAATTCCATAACATTGGACACATGGCTCGTAATTGTATCTTGACTTGGGTCCCTAAACAAGCTAAAACCATGACTACCAAGCCAAAAAAGAAAGTTACACAAGTATGGAGAAGGAAGCAAATTGGATCCGAAAGTCTCTTGAACACTTAAGCCAACAACACATGTTATTGATTTGATGAAGACACCTTTGGCATATATGATATTCCAAGTTTTGATGATGAGACTCTGCCAAAAAGAGACCACGCATATAGTTGGGGGAGCTTGTGATTCTTAAATATTCTTGTAGAAGTTATCCGAGAAGAGCACTATGAAACCCTTGATGAGTCATACATGGACAATCTCAATAGATCATCTCTCAGGAGTAACTCCATTGAATAAAATCATGAAATTGTGAAGATGTCTTCCACTTGATCACAAGGTAGAAATATTTCTTGTCTAAAGAAAAAAGAAGAGCTAGAGGAGTTTATGCAAGTAGGGGGAGTGGGTTGATCATCTACCTCATCCATTTTCATGAAGGCATGAAAAGGCTTAGGGGGAGCAAGTTCATTGAGGCAAGAGCACCATGACAGTGGGAACAACATATCTATGAAGAACTATCATTAATGAAAAAATACGATGAAGAGTAGCAGCTTGATAGGGGGATTTCTTGGGCGCCCCATTTTCCATTGATGTTAAAGGGGGAGAAATTGTTGCAAGGGAAAGAATATTTCCATCAATGACAAAGGGGGATATTGTTGGTCAAGTTTGTCATTGATGTCAATATGGCATTGTTGGACATGGTAAATATTCTGTGATGTGTGATGCTTCCCTATATTCCCATGAAACCCTAGCTCTGTATAGCTCTTGATTATTGATCATAATGACCTATTCCTAAATTCTTGTTGCAATCCCTAGAACTAATGCTTGCTATATGATGTTCTAGCCTAGGTGAGAATGCCACAGCCCTCCTAAAAAACAAAAAACCCATGTAAAAGAGTATTTACAATGTATGCCATCACATTAACCATATTCATTAATGAAACCCTAACCCTAACCATAAAATATTTCTCCTAATGATACCCTAAACCTAACAATTTAAAGAACTAAACACTAAACCCTAACCATACATTTACACTACCATACATTACCATATGCTTGATACATTATCTGACAATACACACTACCAAACATTATTAAAACAAACATAATCCTTGGCAACAAATATGTTTTGAAACGATATAAAAAAATTACTTATTGTTAGGACTCCACATTGTCCCTTTTTGTTTACACATTTTGTTATTTTCCATCCTCTTTCAAACTATAATTAAATCCCATGTTATTACTTTGATCTATTTTCCAAGGTATATAGCATGTCTTCTCATTACTATATGTTTGATTTATTTTACATGTAATTTTACATTTCCTTCATGGTTAATCGCTGATCGAATAGTTGTTGAAATAGCCATGATTTGCATTTTTAGATTTAGCAGCAACAGAAGAGGATCATTGAAGGAGCTGTTACATGGGCCATAATAACTATATTCCAAAGTCAGGCATTGTCATAACCATTGTAACAGTATTTTGTTAATGGAAGACTTGGTTATCCTATTTTAGCATTGCAGGTCAAAATAGGATCGACAATGTAATTAATTGTAATTGATGTCTCCTCTTTAAAAAGAGGAGACATCAACATTAGAAGGATATAGAGAGATCATGGGAAGGTCTAGCTGGAGAGCAAGGGACTTTAATCTTTTGTAATATGATACTTTGACAGATGAATAAAAGACTGTTTTGAGCATTTTCTCTTAAGTTCCATTGCTTGGGGAATCTTGTGAGAAGGACAGGGCCCACCTTCATCACAAGATTCACCCCTTAAATTCTGTAGTGTGTTAAGTATTATTTTTACATTCATATCTTGTTAAATTCCTATTTGCTGAATTTACTTATGCGTTATTGAAACTTTATATTTGCTGCTGAAACTTTGTTTCTGCTCGGTTATTGCATTGTTTCCATAATTTCATTCATAGGTAATCAGTGATTATTTTGATTGGTTTCCTAGAGTGAGTTTGTGAAGCATAGTAATCAGAAATAGGTGTTGAAGATTCCTGCTTGGGGAATAGGGTCCTGTTCTCTGTTAGAGCACAACTAGTCTTTTCCTTTGCAAATTGATTTCCTTTCTAGATTGTTCTTTTTAACTGTAATCCAGGATTTCCTTGATCATTGTCTGCAATAGAGATATTGATTTTGTTGTAACTCAAAGTAGAACTTTAGTTGTTTAAAGCCAGGTGTGATTAGAATAAATTATACTGCAACTTTCTATTGCTTTTGGAATTGAGCATATATAGTGCGTAATTGCCTTTGAAATAAACAGACTTCCCTGGGTTGACAATTTATGTAGCACTGGTTGTTTAGATTAATAAGCAATTAAATTGACCAACATTTTGGCGCCGTTACCGAGGAAGGCAATTGTAGATTTCAAAAGCATTAACGTTTTTCTTTTACATATGCAGAATGCATGAGAGGACGCAAGAAAAATAACAATACAGGTGGCAAAGGTAAAGGAGGAGGAAGAAAGACCTTTATTAACGATATCTTATCAAAGGTTGAAACTTCTCAGAGGCTAAGCTCTCGGAAGCCCAAGCCTCAGCTCTCCCTCCAAACAAACTACGAAACAAAGGAAGTTGTGGGCCCTGAAAAGTTTGAGGAAACAGTAGAAGAAATTGAAGAACCAGTAGAATATTTTAAGGAGCCGGTTGAGGACATTGAGGAACCAATTAAAGACATTGAGGAGCCAATTGAAGACATTGAGAAACCAATTAAAGACATTGAGGAGCCAACAAAAAGCATTGAAGATAGAGCAAGTGCAGTAGGAGAACAACCAATGGAAGAGAATAATGAAGGATTCTATAATGGAAGACAGGTAGAACCTAAAGGAAGAGGTGAGAATTCTCTCTCTACCTTGGGATTTCCTATTGGTGATTTGCCTAGAGGAGCAACTCCTATGAAGAATATCCCACTTTCAGCCTTGCCTAACTTCCATGGGTTATCTTCTGAAGATCCTGATGAGTTTCTTTTTGAGTTTGATATATTATGCAGAAGCTATGATTATGTTACTAATTCTCAAAAATTGAAGTTGTTTCTAGCAACACTAAAAGTAAATGCATTAAGATGGTTCATGAGTCTAGGAGGTCATGTAATCACAACATGGGAACAGATGAAACATAAGTTTCTGGTCAAATATCAGGACTACTACCGAACGAGAGAAAAGAGGGAAGAACTATTTAAGATGGTGCAAAAGGAGGACGAGAATCTGGAAGACTTTATGGAAAGGCTACAATATAACTTGCAAAGATCCAATCACCCCGATGTAAGTAAAGATATTCTTAAAACAATACTATTGAAAGGGGTGAGGCATGATTGTCTAGACATGTTAAACATGCTTGGTAAAGGGGACATATCTAGGAATCATATGATGAAATTGTTAACCTCTGCAAAAGATGTTCAAGAGGAGCTGCAAGGAATAGATCAAATAGCAGGGATAATACATATTCAAGAGTTCAGAAATCAGCCAGTGGAGCAACAAGAGTTGAAATAGGTAATTTACTTGAGGAATTTAAAACTGAAATGTTAAGTTCTTTTGCTGCATAGATTGACACCTTGCAGGCTAAGAAGAAACAAGCAGAAGCAGAAGCTGCTTTGACCATCTTTTGTTAAATGCAGAGAAAAACATCCACTAAGGGAATGCCCATTGGACAAAGTGACAATTTGTACCATTTGTGAGAGGGATCATGAAACACAACAATGCCCTTCTTTACCAGGAATAAAGGCAACATTGCAACCAACTGAAGAAGAAGCTGAAGCAGTTTATCTGCTGACACAGAGAAGGCAATGGCAACCACGAGGATAAGGTATGAACTCTAATATGCCATTTTCTAATCGTTGGAACAATTACCCTTCTTTCAATCAAGCAAATTACCCTCCCTTTAACCAGATGCAATACCCACCCTTCAATCAAATGAGTTACCCACCCATGCAACAACCAAACCCTCCCTTTGTAGATCCAGCAATGTGGACTTCTTGGCCCCCACAACAGCAATCTTATTTTAATCAATGGAATCCAAACTGGAGGGGTCAACAACTCCCATTTCCAAACCAATTTCCTCAGTTTCAGCAACCACTCCTGCCATCAGGCGCTCCACCTAATAATCAAACAATGAGACCCCAGCTACCGGTACAACCAAACCCTAACCCCAATAATAAAGTCGTACAAGTTATTGATATTCAGAACCAGCCTATGCAGTGCAATGATATCCACTTACGATCTGGGAAAATAGTTGAACCTATTATTGATGACATTACCTCTTCTAATTCTGATAAAGAAGAGACTGAGAAAAATAATTCTCGTAAGGAGGAACAACCACCCTCTAACAAGGGTGCTGAAACAGCAGAACCACCATTCCCTGAGCGTTTAGCCTTGACTAAAACACCTGAGCCACCTGCTTTTAACCTTCTGGGGGAATTACAGAATCTTTATGTTAAAATTCTACTTTTACAAGCATTAAGAGATGTACCAATATATGCCAGAACTATGAGAGATATTTGTATCAAGAAACCTGGTAGGAAAGCTACAAATCCCCTTATAGTTCATGTTATGGGTGATCTATCAGCCTTAATGACTGGAAAGGCTCCCCCTGTTAAATATGGTGACCCCAGACATCCTACTATTACAGTTCAGATTGGAAAAACTATCATCTCACGAGTTCTGGTAGATTTAGGTGCTGCTATAAATATTATGACTCTGGAAACTGCACAACTGTTACAGCTGAAGAATGTGATCAGAGAGACACCAACCATTCTAGAATTAGTTGACCATTCTACAATCAAACCGGAAGGAGTCATTGAAGACCTAATCATTTCAGTTGAGTCCTAGAATTACCCAGCTGACTTTGTGGTATTACATACTAAAACAAAGTTGGGGGGACACCCTCTAATTCTGGTAAGTCCCTGGTTAGCCATAGTCGATGCCTTTATTAGTTGTAGATCTGGTTCAATAACAATTTCTAATGGGTGTGAAACCAAGCAGCTTACCCTCTACCCTCATGCCACACCTATGATTAATAATGATAATTCTGTATGGTTGGACTATGATGATGATGCTACTCAACCTATTTTGACTATCAAACAAGCTTTAAGTCTTAAAGATACCACTGAGGATGAAGTAATTAATAATTTTATTTGTGAGCCTTCCTCGGTCACTGCTAAAACACACAACCAGTTGACTAAATCTTGAAATCGGATGCCCAGGAAAAGCTTAAATCAGAAGATCTACCTCCAACATCAACCACCATCGCCTCTAAAATCATAACAGTAGAAATCGAACCTGGCAAAACATTGAATATAAACCCTAATTTAACAGATGCTGAAACACAACAATTAATGAAGCTACTTCGTGAAAATAAGGAGGCATTTGCATGGGATTATACAGACATGAAGGGAATCTCTCCTGAATTATGTACTCATCGCATCTATATCAAGGAAGGTTTCCAACCAATCTGTCAACCCCAGTGACGAATGAATCCCAATTTAAGGGAAATTGTCAAAGAAGAACTTCAAAAATTACTTAATGCAGGGTTTATATATCCCATATCTGACAGTGAATGGGTTTCTCCATTAGTTATAGTACCTAAGAAAAATGGGAAATGGAGAGTATGTGTAGATTATAGAGCCTTAAACAAAGCAACTCAAAAGGATCACTTTCCCTTGCCATTCATTGATCAGGTGTTAGATAGTTTGTCAAGAAAGAAATTCTTCTCCTTTTTAGATGGTTTTAGTGGGTATAATCAAATCAAAATTGCACCCCAAGACCAAGATAATACCACCTTTACTAGTCCCTAGGGAAATTTTTCCTATAGAGTTCTCCCATTTGGATTATGTTGCCTATAGAGTTCTCCCATTTGGACTATGTAATGCTCCAGCAACTTTCCAAAGAGCAGTGATAGGAATCTTTTCTGATATGATTAATGACTCCATGGAGATATTTATGGATGATTTTACCCCTTATGGTGTGTCTTTTAAAGATGCATTGAAAAACCTTGAAAAAGTACTTAAACGTTGTGTACAAGCTCACCTTTCCTTAAGCACTGAAAAATGTCATATGATGATGAATGAAGGAATTGTACTTGGACATTTTATTTCATTTCAAGGAATTCAGGTAGATCCATCCAAAATATAGGTAATTCAGAATCTTCCTATTCCTAGAACACAAACTGATGTAAGAAGCTTTTTAGGACATGCAGGATACTATAGAAGATTTATTAAAAAAAATTCTAAAATAGCTTCTCCTTTGTTTGTGTTACTTATGAAAAATGTTGAATTTAAGTGGACTGATCTTTGCCAGAAAGCATTTGATGAACTCAAGCATCAGCTATCTACAGCTCCTATTTTAAGGGGACCTGATTGGGCACTTCCCTTTCATATATCCTCTGATGCTTCAGATACTGCAATTGGAGCTGTCTTGGGACAAGAGGAAAACCATCTTCCTTATGCTATCTATTTTATTAGTAAGAATATGACTCCTGCTGAGCTTAATTACACAGTTACTGAAAAGGAATTCTTAGCAGTTATTTATGCTATTAACAAGTTTCGACATTACATTACTGGTTACTCTACTTTTGTCCATACTGACCACTCGACTATTAAGTATTTAATGAACAAATCTGTCACAAATGCCTGAGTTACCAGGTGGTTATTATTATTACAAGAATTTGATATTACAATTGTAGATTGACCAGGTAAAGAAAATGTAGTTGCTGATTTCCTTTCTCGGTTAAAAGCTGATGATAATACTCCAGTAGATGATTCCTTTCTTGATGAGTATTTATTTGCAGTATCTACTCACTCACCTTGGTATGCAGACATTGCCAATTATTTGGTTGCAGGGAAGTTACCATCACACCTATCACATCAAGAGAAAAGAAAGATCATTCAACAAAGTGCTCAGTATAGCTGGATAAGTGGGTGTCTTTTCTATACAGGACTTGATCATGAAATCTAGAGATGCATTAGAGAAGATGAGGTTTATGATATATTGAAAGCTTGTCATGATGGCCCTTGTGGAGGGAATTTTGCTGATAAGAGAACGGCACATAAAATTCTCAGGATGGGCTATTACTGGCCCTCACTTTTCAAGGATGCAAAGAAATATGTTCGGGCCTACGACAGCTGTCAGAGAATGGGTCAACCGAATCATAGAGATGAAATGCCATTGAATCCCCAGGTAATACTTGAACCCTTTGAAAGATGGGCTCTAGATTTTGTAGGGCCCATTAATCCTCCATCCAATCAAAGAGTTTACATATTAGTTTGTACAGATTATATGACTAAATGGGTGGAGGCTAAAGCACTCATTAGAGCTAATGAAGAATCTGTTCTAGCTTTTCTATTTGAAGAAATATTTGTTAGATTTGGAGTACCTAGAGAGCTAGTTACAGATGGAGGACCTCCTTTCAATTCTCATGGTTTTAAAGCCACCCTTCAAAAATATCATATTCATCATAGAATGACTACACCATACCACCCCTAAGCTAATGGGCAGGTGGAGAGTACAAACAAAGTTATAGAAGCCATTCTAACAAAAACAGTGAAGGAGAATAGGAAGGATTGGTGTCAAAGGCTCCCTGAAGCACTATGGGCTTACAGAATTACTTGGAGGAATACTACATGATTTTCTCCCTATGAATTGGTTTATGGTAAAAGTGTTGTTTTTCCTGTGGAATTTGAGATTAAAACTTTAAGAACTGCTTTAGCTGTTAACCTTGATTTGACTGATGCACAGACAACAAGGTTGCAATAGCTTCAGGAATTGGATGAAAAGAGGTTAGATGCCATTCATCAAACAACTATGATCCAACAACAAAGAACAAGGTGGCATGACAAAAACATCAAGCATAAGTAGTTCCAAAAAGGTAATTGGGCTTTATTGTATGATTCTCAGTTTGAAAATTTTCAAGGGAAACTACGTACAAGATGGCTAGGACCTTATGAAATAGATACTATTTTTCCCAATGGAACAATAAGGCTCCTAACAATTGATGATTCTAGGACACCATTATTGGTAAATGGTCATCGGCTTCGTCTGTACCAGCGACCCATTTCCAAAGAGGACTTTAAGGCCACTTGCATGGCAGATTCACATTATCTTTTCTTGGGGGAGCTTGCTGCCCCTCATTGCTATTAATTTCTGCATTATATTTTTAAGTATTAGATTAGATTTCTTAACTAATAATCCCTATCAAGGGTTGGCATGTTACAATTGACTTTTTGCAGATTCCAAATTTAGGAAACGCTGATTGAAAAGGATGATCCTACTATAAGCAGATCCAAGCGTCATTTTGGAACTCTGTCATCTCATTTCAATCCATCCATAATTCATTTCCCCATCCTCCAGTAACATTTCCATCATTTCTCATGCCCCCATCATTTTTCAGCAACATTTTTCTCATCAAGTAAAAAAATTATCTTTCAGCAACATTTCCCTATTTTTCCCATCCCTGCAATAGTATTCTTCAACAACATTTCCTTTATCTTTCACGTTGTTGAAACAACGTTCTTCATCCATTTCCTGTTGTTGAAACAACATCCTTTACTCATTTTTTTTTTGTCGTTGAAACACCATTCTTCACCCATCTTTCCTGTTGCTAAAACATCATTTCAAAGAATATAATCACACAACACTTTTTGTCATAAAAATCACTTCCAATGTCGTCCCTTCACTACCTTCTCCTATAATTATACAGACCTATAACAGAATTATCCTCATAATTTCTTCCATGATTGTTGATGACCTATTGGCAACGAGTATTATGTTTTTTTTCGAAATATGGACTAAAGGCAAACATGAGGTATGTAAATATTATGTGTGAATACGATTAAACTATAGTTAAATGAGAAGATTATGTCATAATTACCATGATCCCTATACATTTAAAAGCTATCATTTCAACCGTAGTTGGGCGGGTGATACCGAAATCATATGCCATTATTTCACTTATACGCCATCATTTCACAGCAAGCCAATTACCGTCATTTTTTTTACCCACGAATTACGTCTCATCACCTTGCCTCAATGCCATTACTCCATGTCCCCATTTACAAAAGTTACTCTGTCTGAAGAGCGGTAACTCAGTTTTTGACTGTGCATTTTACTGAAGTTGGTTAACTATGGGGGGACCTGCTATTCGACATGAGCCCGGCTCGATAGCTCTACTTGAACTACATCCAGAAGTATATCAAATTTTTCAGCGGGCAGGCTAGGTAGATTATTTTCAAAGGCTTCAGGGATTCGATCCACAACAAGTCCTTGAATTTGCACGTAATTTACGTGATGGTTATTCTACGGTTCAGGGAGTTCGAATTCCGATTACAGAGCATGACATAGCACAGGTTTCAGGCCTGCCAGTCACTGGCATTCGTTGGTTTAGCTGTAAGCATATCATTCTGAATGCACAAATGGATTTTCTTCTGCCAGGAGAACAGGTCGAGCCCAAAGGCCGGGGCACCCGACTTCACTCATTACCACCTCCATGGCCGACGGTTGCTGAATTCGTCAAGCATTATCTCACTTGTGAAGGTCACTACCAGGTAGTCTATCAGCATGACTTTGTCCTATTAAATCATTTGAGACATGGTAGACTGTTGAATATGTCATATTATTTACTTGGGTGTCTGAAGAATATGTCACATTATTGTAGATAGGCAAAATA
Source organism: Pinus tabuliformis (assembly GCA_031772625.1). NCBI lineage: Eukaryota > Viridiplantae > Streptophyta > Pinopsida > Pinales > Pinaceae > Pinus > Pinus tabuliformis. The sequence continues at coordinate 431,324,800 of CM062807.1, forward strand.
CCCACTCCTTTCCCTCACCCATCACCGTCTCGTCCAACTACTAATTCAGAAGGGCTTTGCTCAACAAGCTCTCCCTCCTAATAACCCACCCCTGGACCCTTAGCAGGCTGCTGAAAATCCTCAAGAAGTCCTTGAAAATCCCCATGAGTAGCAGCCTGATAACATTCCTGATCCCCCAGAAATTCCACCAGTAGAATCAGTTAATCCAATTGGCCCTCCCACTGTGTCAACTCCATCCCGCAATTTAGCAGAATCATCTAATCCCACTGTTCATATTCCTAGTGATGACTCTGAAGATAACCTTCCCCTCGCTATGCTAAAAAGAAAAAGGCAGAGTAAGACCACTTTCCTACCAAAAAGGCGAACTAGGGCCTTGACCAAAGAAGCTACCATTTCTGATAGCCCTCTCCCTCAGAACAAACCTACTCGTAAAAGGAAATTTACTCCTCTCCCTGCCTTTTTACCCCGAAGATGAATGAGGGTGTCAACTGAAGCAACAACTGCTGCCACCATCCCAAATTCCCCACCAATTCATCTAAAACCCCATACCCCATCACAGTCCCAAGACCCTGAATCCTTGCCTGTCTCACCCTCGGGCACTGAAACACAAGAACTAGATGCCCAGGGTTTTACAACATCATTTCTTTCTGAGCCAGTAGCTGAAACACAAGAACCAGCTACTCAATCAACATTTTCCACACAAGAACCAGCTGCTGATTTACAAAATCCAGATGCCCAGGAAATTGCCCAATCAGCAGTTGCCACACAAGAACCAGATGCTGATTTACAAAATCCAGATGCCCAGGAAATTGCACAACACACAACTATCACACAAGAACCAGCTGTTGATTTACAAAATCCAAATGCCCAAGATATTGCACAACAGGTAGTTGCCCCACAAGAACCAGCTACCTATCCAACAGTTGCTCCACAAGAACCAGCTGCTGAGATACAAAACCTAGATGCCCTGGACGTTGCACAGCAGGTAGCTGCTCCACAAGAACCAGCTGCTGAGATGCAAAACCTGGATGCTTTTAATGTTGTACATGACGTAGCTGCCCCACAAGAACCAGCTACCCATTCAGCAGCTGCCACACAAGAACCAGCTGCTGATACACAGGATCTGGATACTCAGAATGTTGCCCATCCAGTAGCTGCCACACAAGAACCAGCTGCTGAGACCGTGATGGATACACAAAGCCCGGTCACTCTGGCTTCCCTTTTGCAGGAAAATGAGTTTTTAAAGTCAGAACTTGAAGCTTATAAGCAGGAATTAGTAAAGGCAAGGGAAGCCTATGACAGAGAGCTTAATTTATATACTCTAGCCCATGCAGCATCCACAACCGAGAAAAGGGCAGAGGCAGATCAGTACAAGGAATATATGTGCAGCCAATGCGGTAATATTTATCATCAAGCAGGGTATAAAGTAGTTGAAATCCCACTGCCTGGAGCTTCCCCTGCACCCACCTCTTCAGCAACCAAAAAGGAATACCCTACTGTCACACAAGAACCAGTAGGGCATCCAGAGATTAAAAAAGAATGCCCTACTGCTACATAAGAACCAGTAGGTCCTTCGAAAACTTTTGAAAAGGAGGACAAACCACAAAGTTCTCAGCCTACTGTGCCAATTAAAGCTAAAAATCATGTACCACAGCCTACAAAAACAGTCTTTACTTAGACTGAACCTCGGCCTACAAAAATTGTCTTTACTCAGACTCCCAATACTGAACAGCAAATCGATAGTTGGAAGAAAGCATATGTTATGTCACAGGATAAGATATTACGGGAGCATAAAACACTCTGGAAAAATCACATATATTCAAATTGGGAAGCCTTAGAGCAAATACTCCAGTAGTTTTGTGCACAGAAGAAAGAAAATAAACAACTAAAGAATAAACTATTTCTTATATTTGACCTTGTTCAGAAGTTATTAGCTGCTAGAAAACCATCCTTGAACTACTTGCTTTTTCTTGCAGAACACCTAACGTTCTTCCAGATAAAAGCAATCAAAAATGGGAAACCTCATGAAGTTTCTACACCTGAGCAGTTTGTGGAAACTTTCACAAAAGCATCTATCACTGATCAACATTTGCTCTGTGAATTGTATCTACATAATGAGGCTATCCCTGAAGACAGGAAAATCAATCTTAACCCTTTGGTGGGTGATGTTTAGATTAGGGCCTTTGTCTCTTTCCTGGCCAATCAGATCACATGGCAAACTGCCTTCCTTGCAGCAAAACACAATGAGGACAACAAACTCTTGTGGATTCGATCAGAGCCACAAAATTCTGCCATGTTCATCTGGGAGTATTCTCAATTCTTGAAAGAACCAGGGATGGTTGAGCACATCAGGCAGCTACAAGCAACAGTCATACAGGATTGCCAATGTTTTGTCAAGACTAAGCAAGTTGCTTCCTTGAAAGCAAACAACTTACTCTGGCAGCAATCCTCCAAAGAAAGGCAGGAGTATAATCCTTTCAGCCCAACTAATCTTGAAACAACAATTGCAAGGCTACCTGACTATATCAGATGTGTTCAGCAATCTACTGAAAAATGGATAGGCTATCATTTTCATTTTCCTCTTTTATGGATGCCAACACAGGAATATAAGGCACATCACAGGTTAAGTAAGAAGGAAGAAGCAGCGGCATGGCAGAAGATACAAAAGGTCCATGGGTTCAAAGACTTAGCTGACAAAACCTTCTACAGTTATTGCCTAAGTAATGTGCACTCCAAAGCCTAGTACCCCGACTCAGATTCAAAGTAAAAGTTGCATGAGGACATGCAACCCTTTCAATTGGGGGGGATGTTAGGACTCCATATTATCCCTTTTTGTTTACACATTTTGTTATCTTCCATCCTCTTTTAAACTATAATTAAAGCCCATGTTATTACTTTGATCTATTTTCCAAGGTATATAGCATGTCTTCTCATTACTATATGTTTGATTTATTTTACATGTAATTTTACATTTCCTTCATGGGTAATCGCTGATCGGATAGTTGTTGAAATAGTCGTGATTTGCATTTTTAGATTTAGCAGCAACAGAAGAGGATCATCGAAGGAGCTATTACATGGGCCATAACAATTGTATTCCAAAGTCAGGCATTGTCATAACCATTGTAACAGTATTTTGTTAATGGAAGACTTGGTTATCCTATTTTAGCATTGCAGGTCAAAATAGGATCGACAATGTAATTAATTGTAATTGATGTCTCCTCTTTCTCCTCTTTAAAAAGAGGAGACATCAACATTAGAAGGATATAGAGAGATCATGGGAAGGTCTAGCTGGAGAGCAAGTGACTTTAATCTTTTGTAATATGATACTTTGACAGATGAATAAAACAATGTTTTGAGCATTTTCTCTTAAGTTCCATTGCTTGGGGAATCTTGTGAGAAGGACAGGGCCCACCTTCATCACAAGATTCACCCCTTAAATTCTATAGTGTGTTAAGTATTATTTTTACATTCATATCTTGTTAAATGCCTATTTGCTGAATTTACTTATGCGTTATTGAAACTTTGTATTTGCTGCTGAAACTCTGTTTCTGCTCGGTTATTGCATTGTTTCCATAATTTCGTTCATAGGTAATTAGTGATTATTTTGATTGGTTTCCTAGAGTGAGTTTGTGAAGCATAGTAATCAGAAACAGGTGCTGAAGATTCCTGCTTGGGGAATAGGGTCCTGTTCTCTGTTAGAGCATAGCTAGTCTTTTCCTTTGCAGATTGATTTCCTTTCTAGATTGTTCTTTTTAACTGTAATCCAGGATTTCCTTGATCATTGTCTGCAATAGAGAGATTGCTTTTGTTGTAACTCAAAGTAGAACTTCAGTTGTTTAAAGCAAGGTGTGATTAGAATAAATTATACTGCAACTTTTTACCGCTTTTGGAATTGAGCATATATAGTGCGTAATTGCCTTTGAAATAAACAGACTTCCCTGGGTTGACAATTTATGTAGCACTGGTTGTTTAGATTAATAAGAAATTAAAGTGACCAACACTTATGAACAAATGGCTTTGTTTAATGGCAGACAAACATGCATACATATGACCATACATGGTAGACATAATGTATAATGTAGGCAACATGGTTCCCTATGACCATACATGGTAGGCATAATGTATAATGCAGCAACATGGTGTTAGACATCACTCATATGGAAGTCGAGGCCTTTTCCATAGTTCTTATATGATCCATATTTCACATCGCAGACAGATGTAATTCATGTATGTTACATCACATGGCAGAACAAACAAACAAAAAATCTTCGCACAAAACATTGGTCACAGTTCATTTAAATTTAAAAAATGCAAATCGACTCTTCTAAAGTTTGATTGTTCATATTAAATAAAATCAGATAAAATTAATCCACTATAGGTCGGCTACGAAAAAGGGATATGACAGCCCATATTTATGTTAGCGAACCCTCCTTTCCTGCCTAAAAAGGGATATGAGACATGTTGGCTTGAGTGGGGCTAACCCACCTTTCCTGCCTGTTCTGCCTGGGCCTTCTCAACAGCCTCCTTTTTCCTCTTTTTGACTAGCTGCACCATCTTCAGCTTGGCCTCCTCTTTCTTTATGCGCAGCAGACTTGCTTCCACCCACCGCCAAGTCTGTGGTAGTGTGCCACTCCGCCGGCCATTTATCAAGCACCGCATCAATGGCATCATCTGTGGCCAGATACGAAAAATCGTACCACTTCTGTGTAAGGTCCTTCCACGCCCTGATTGATATTCGATGGAAATCAGCTTTAAACTCGACATAGCTTTGCAGGTTATCATATACTATGGGTGATAATCGCGGCTTGCGATTGATGGCCATTCTAATATTCATTTCCATCAAGATCCAGAAGATCGTGTTGTCCCGAACTCACTCCACGTCCTTCGTTACCCACAACGAAGTGTACTTCACTGCTTTAAGAAGGTTTGGCGCTACCAAAGGGAACTGCCTCTCCTCTAGTAGCTCCCACGCTACTAGCATAATCGATAGCAAGAGCCATGCGTAGTGGAATGTCTTGCTTTACTCTTGCGCTTCACTGCAATTCACCAGGAACTCTCCATGAAGGTAGTCCGACCAGTTAAACTGGACTCCTTCTACACACTGATGTGCGAGCACGACGACAGGCACCGACACCTCATCGACGCGTCACTTCCACATCACCTTACCTACAAGGATCTGTGTTGCCACCTTCATAGTGGGGTCGCAAATGCTAGATATAGCATACCTGCGTGGCTTCTTCACTAGCTTGAATTTCTCCTTCATTGACTCTGCGAGAGCCTGCTCACCACCCTTGCCGCCAAAGATCATAGATGGATTTTGCCTATATTCGGTAGGTGCATTATGCGGTGAATCAACATATCTATGATGGCTATCGACTCCTCCAACCATAGACACCCATCATGCACCAAGCACAACAGCTGCTTGATGACCAAAATTGTCACTAGGGTGCATTATAGTGCGACACCCAGAGAAGGTTCAGAAATCCTGCCTTCTCTACCCCATTGAGCCACTTCCATGGCTCCAAGGCAGTCATTCCCATATTTTTGTCTATGGTGCAGTGCATCAGCTGCTCAGCCACTGGGTGTGAGAACTTCTCATGGTCCGCCAAGTCCCAGTTTTCAAGCTTCAGTATCAGCACTCAGACCAAGCACAAACCATCGAAAGTAATTTCATCCAGTAGAAGAGGGGTTTGCAAGGGACTCTTTATATACCTAGGGGGGATAATATGGGGTACCAAGGGAGGTACCCAAGGTAATAATGTAATAATGGGATGGGCCATAGTAATAAATAAGGTGGTTAACCCATATCATGTAAGGGACCACAAGTAGTTAGTAATAAGGTAATGGGCCCATGGTATTAGTTTGATGGTATGAGGGAACCATGGTAATGACCCATGGTATTGTATGTATGAGGCCTATATAGAGGCTAGAGACTCCATGTCAAGGAAGAATGTGAAGGATTATTGTCTGAACAGGCATATCGCTTGTGAAGTGTTCTCCTTCCTTAAGGAGTGAATGTATGGTGTTGCTCTACCTTAAGGGTTTGATCAATAAAGAATCATTTCATATTATTTCTGGGTTTATTTGCATTGTCCTATATTTTCATATCAGATCTATAATATTCTTGGGTTAGATCTATAACAAGTGGTATCATAGCACTTTCCAGGGCCAGTGGGATCTCCATTTCTTAGCAAAAAAAAAATTGGCTAGAGACATGTTCCGGCGTCTTTAAACCACGGGATCTGTCGTTGAGCGCATAAGCCTGCGGATTTGGGGAGACATGCATGTAGGAAATACAAGAGGTGGTCATGCTTATTGGACTCCCTTGTAACCCCTATGGGTACCCCTTCGAGTAGTAGCGCATTAGACAGAACCGCGTATGGACTGTCTTCCAAGTACCTTCTGGGTATATCGGAAGCCCCTTAGCTCCTCTGCAACCTTGCCATAGATAAACCATCGGCCGTCTTGCTGCTACAGTACACCGAGAATAGCACTCGGAGAGATTACTCGCCCGTACGATAGGGTAGTCGGGTTGTACGGCTAAGGGTACGGTTGATCCTCCTTAGTTAGAGCCCTGAAACATTGGGCCGAGTACTACTGTCAGACCCTTATGTATATTGCGATCTGTAGCACCTGACACTCCTCGAGACCATAGTTCCCTTTTCTATCTTGGGATCACGCATCATCTCTACCAGATCCGCTCGCGCAAAGGGGTGCAGCAGCAGCAGACATTAGTCCCGCAGTTTCGACCAGCCATTCCGATCTATTAGATCCATCAGATCCGCAGTAGCAATCTGTTCCACCGCTTAGAGCTATCCGATCTGCCATTCAGATCTCTCAGATCCACCGAATCTGAGTAGTTGTGTGGGGTTCTTATACCGAGGCATGATTTTCGCAGGACTTTTGGCAGCATTGAAATTTTGAGGATTCGGTTACTGCAGTATTCCTAAGGAGTAAAACTCCGTGAGGAGTTTTAAGAGAAAAAAAAAAAATCGGTTGAATCAAAGTCTGGATGAAGGAGATATCGCTAATCTAAAAATCAGTGGGGTTGCAGACAATTTTTCAGGGCAGCGAGTTTGCGGCATAGATCTGGATGTCCTGGTGCAAGATCTGCCAAATCTAATGGTAGATCTAGAATCTTTGTGAAAAAATACCTAATTTCAACAAAAAAAATCAGTCGAATCGGAGTCCGGATGAGGGAGATATCGCTGATTTAAAATCAGCTCTTTTTGCAGAAATTTTGGTGACGGCGGGAGAGTTGCAGCGCAGATTTAAAATTCTAGTGCCTGTATCAAGATTTCTATCACATGGGCAGATGCAGAATGATTGTTCCATTTCTGAAAATAGGTCATAATACGAATTCTGAGCAATATTGACTAAATTGTGACAATTTCAAATTTTCACCAAGTAAGTGAATTTTTTCCAAACCTTCATGGCTTCTAGCAAGGAATTTTTTACAGGGAATGATAAGGGTCCTACTATTGAAGAATTTATAGAATATCACAAATCGCGACGCAAACAATTTTGGGTAATTTTCCTGCTAGTTAATCTAAAAGATGAAGCTGCTAAATGGTGGGACTCAGTTGCCGATTCAGTGACGCAACTTCCTCATGAAAAACTAGAAGAACTTCTTTTAGAAAAATGGTCCCAGGCTAGAAAACAAGATAAGGGGAAACATGTGGGGTTATTTTCTGCTGGTATCTCCTTATTGCAGGTTCATGGATTGATGCAGAAAGAGAAGATCATTGTTTCTATAAATCCTAGTTGCAAGCATAATTTCATCAATGTTAATTTGGCAAAAAAATTGCAAGTTCCAGCAAAACAAATTGAAAATACACAGGTTGATGATGAGGATGTTCAAATTTATAAGGATTTGAAGCTTTCTATGGATAAGTATGTGTTGCATGGTGATTTTTATACTTCAGAGATGGATAATATGGATGTTGTTTTGGGATATCCTTGGATGGAATTTGCGGGTACTATCAATATTAATGTGCAGAAGAAATTCCTGAAGCTCTGGTATAAAAAGAATAAAATTACATTACAGGATATTTCCATCAATAAACAGGTAGAGTACATGGAGGTTGAAGCAGAAGATGTTCCAGGGACTGACATAGCAGATGATGAGCCTTTGATGATCGACAATCAAACACAAACAGAGGCTGAAGAAGAAAGGGTTATAGGTACATCAGATGAGGGCTCAGTGGTTGAAGTCATATTGGGAAAGAAGACACCACAACAGGCACCACAGCAGGGTGAATTAAAGAAAAATACATCGTGGGTTAAAACTTCAACATATCATCACCCACATCACCCCGCAAGAAAACAACCAACAAGATGGCAACCAATTAGCCACAAGGACAACAACCCACGTATGACGGATAGCGAGGAGCGAAGATCCACCTACTACACATCAACACAGAAGAGCTGACATGGTCAACTTCCATCTCAAGCGAGCGAGGCACCAGGGAGATCGAGGGTTCACCTTTATCTTGAATGGCTAGATGCACGTCCATGGTACCAGTGGACTACTCTTTTGAGTAGATCTTATTATTTGTGTTCTTCCCATGTTTCGGGGACGAAACATGCTAAGGGGGGTGGATGTTATATACCTAGGGGGGATAATATGGGGTACCAAGGGAGGTACCCAAGGTAATAATGTAATAATGGGATGGGCCATAGTAATAAATAAGGTGGTTAACCCATATCATGTAATGGACCACAAGTAGTTAGTAATAAAGTAATGGACCCATGGTATTAGTTTGATGGTATGAGGGAACCATGGTAATGACCCATGGTATTGTATGTATGAGGCCTATATAGAGGCTAGAGACTCCATGTCAAGGAAGAATGTGAAGGATTATTATATGAACAGGCATATGGCTTGTGGAGTGTTCTCCTTCCTTAAGGAGTGAATGTATGGTGTTGCCCTACTTTAAGGGTTTGATCAATAAAGAATCATTTCATATTATTTTTGGGTTTATTTGCATTATCGTATATTTTCATATCAGATCTATAATATTCCTGGGTTAGATCTATAACATTAGGTATATAACAGACTCTTACTCTCATCAATGTCCTTTGGGACCTTCGCCTTAGGCTTGCATGGAGTGACATACTTCGGAAACCGTGTAATGGGGTCCACACCCTGGGTTTCAACCTCCTCTACTTCCACTCCCACATCCTCATCGTCCATCAGGATGTCTTCAATATCCTCCTCCTCTGCTTCTAGGTTTATAGCCTTGCCTTTCTCTTGTGCAGTGGGCTTTGGTGGGTTTCGTCTTGGTGAGGCGCGCACCGGTATGGCAGGTTGTTTTCCCTTCTTGTCCTTCATAGTTTCCTTGGTTGGGGTTGGCTTCGGTCTCGGTGTTCTCGGCGATTTAGGGACCTCCACCAATACTTCAGCCACTTCCAGAGCAACTACTTCTAGAGTAGCTACTTCATCCTCCATATCGATTTCCTGCACATTCTCCTCAGCTTCCACTTCTTCGGTGTTCATAGCTTCTATGTGTGTCGACATGACGTTATTCACTAGTTCCTGTGTCTCCTTTCACAATTATTCAAACGTTGGGCTCATTATCAAATATTGAAAGAATTCACGGTTCATGTGCACCTAAGAGTGCAACAACTAAATTCTCAAAATGCCAAGCGTTCTTCATTGGACAACCACTTGTAATTTATAGCACATTTTGAATTCAAATCCGACTGTTCCCCCTAAAATCGGTTCATTAATGCCAGATTAGCGGCAGATTTTCAATGATCTAAGCCATAAATTTCGTCTTAAATGCTATCCGCCCGCTCCATTTGGCCTCACTTCTGCCGTCTTTTCATAAACAGTGACTTTAACGGTCACTTTCCAGCCGACTTGCTTGATTTCTCTCTGGGTAGTGTATCTCCCTCTGCGTTGCCGAGGACCCAGTGACACTTCCTTGCTTTGCACCATCTTCCAATCACGCAGCTCCCCAACCCGAGCAATGTAGTTTATAGTCCCACGCCTCCTTTCAGCGGCCTGAAGCACTAGGACTGTGCTACCTTCATTTAGTCACATGGTCAAACTGCCAGTGTATGGCTTCAAGTGACTACCATTCTCCTTTCATGGGAAGGGTTCTCCATTCAATTTGACTAGTTGTACTACTCCTCCGTCAGTAATCTCCTTAATGACATAAGGCCCTAACTAGTGCATCCTAAATTTACCTGGAAATTTATCAAAATTCCTATCATATAGAAAAACCAAGTCATTTACCATAAATGAGTGCAGCTTAATGTGTCAATCATGCCATGCCTTTTCGCGCTGCTTTTGGACCTGCTGGTGAAATCCTGCTAAAATTATTTCTTCCTCTAGTTCATCCAGTTGTGTGAGCCTCTCCTCTAGGGCTCCATGATCCATCATACCTGTGAGCACTGCTATGCGTAGGCTAGGCACAATATACTCCATAGGCATTACCGCTTCCACACCATAGACAAGCCTAAAAGGGGTTTGTCCAGTCAACTTCTTGCATGTCATTCAATAAGCCCACAGTACTGCAGGTATGCGTAGGTCCCAATCACTTCACTGAGCATTGCAAACCTTGGTCCATGAATTTTCGAGCACTTTGTTGAACGCTTCCACCATCCCGTTAGCCTGTGGGTGATAAGGCATACTCTTCTGGTGGTATACCTGAAATTCCTCCGTCAACACACTGATCGTCTCATTCAGGAAGTACGTACCACAATCACTCATCAAGATATTCGGATATCCAAATCACATCAGTACATGCTCAAATAGGAAATTCACGAAAGTCGTGCTCGTGCAATCCTTCACCAGCTGCGCTTCTGCCCAACGAGTCAAATACTCTATTGTGGTGATAATGTACCTTGCTCCCGTCTTTCCTTGTGGCTGAATGGGTCCTACAAAATCTATTGCCCACTTCTCAAAGGGTTGCAACATCATTTGTGGATTCAAAGGAATCTCATCCCTCCGCGATGGTCTACCAGTCCTTTGACACACATCACATGCCTTGCAATATGCTTTTGAGTCCTAATGAAGGGTTGGCCACCACAACCCTGCGCGTAGAATCTTCTATGCAGTTTCTCTCCCTACATAATGGCCTCCCGTGGCGCCCCCATGAGCATCCGCGAGGATGTTTCCTCTTTCGAACTCAGGTACATATCGTTTTAATGTCTCATCAATCCCCATCTTGTACATATTCCCAGCAATGATAGAGAAATCTGTTGCACACACCACTAATTCCTTCTTTTGCTGGATAGTGTAACCTTCTGATGCAGTTCCTGTTGTTAGGAAGTGTATTATATCCTCGAAATGACCATCCAAGATGTGCACTACAAATAGATGCGCGCCAGGCAATCCTTCTTCCTAGTTAGTAGGTTCCTCCCCTGTTTCGATGCGTAAGAGATGGTTTGGTCTTGCGTTCAATCATCTAGGCTTCACAAACCACTTCAAAATCATACTCCTGGAACAATAAGAGCCACCTGCAGATTCTCCCCCCCAACACAGGCTTATTGACCAGGTACTTCAGCATGGAGTGATCTATATACATCTTAAAGTGGCCTCCCAGCAAGTAGTGCCTATACTTCTGGAGCGCATACACCAAAGCTAGCCCTTCATGCTCGGTGGTGGAATAATTCTTCTCCACTTTGGCCAAACGCATGTGCGGATCATCCTACCCATCATACTTGTCTGTCATTCACACCTTTGGCTTCCCAAAGCGAATTCTCATCATTCTCCTACATTCACGCCAATCATCAAAGCTTCCCTTGTGCATACCCCACCATCTTGTGGGCGTAGCATGCAGTGCCCAGTCCAACGCCTGGAAGCACTGATTTTCTAGTACCTCCCTTTCAAATGCACCCAAAAATATATCTACCTCATTCAGACCATCATAAGTAGGTATATTTTTTACTTCTAATGATACACAGCACAGTAATCAGGTCATCATGTTGCAATTGAGCATACTTACTTCATGTAACCAATTCTGACAACGTTCTATTTCTTCATCGGAGTCCGTAGTGCAGGAACTCTCGTGATCCCAAGTAATTCGTCCATCCGCAGTAGGATTCACCCAATCTTGATCTCACACTGTTATCTTATAGATACAGTGCAGATCATCATCACTTTCATAATCGCGGACTGGTTCCGTATAGCGCAATCCTTCAGACGAATCTAGGGTATTATTACGCACAACGATTTCTTCTCGAAGATCATCTTCTGCTTCTTTAGATTGATTACCCCATTCATATTAGTGCCCCAGTCAATTCCTAGGAGTGCATGATAGCGATTACTGTCATCCACTATCTCTATTACTTCAAATTCAGTGAGCTCCCTCAATATCTAAGGCCACCCCCTACAGCCGCCCCATGGGGATGATCTTCTGCTGATTCGCCATCCTTAGCCGAATTGGAGACCATTGCAGTGCAGGTCTCCCCATTCGCTCCCAAGTCTACTTCGATAGGACATTCACGTCTAACCCTAGGTTCAAAATAACCTGATCCATTTCATACTCTCCTATCTACGTGGTCAGTCTCATCTCCCATCCCATCCTTGTTTTATGCTTGCCAATCTTTCGTACTACGTGCGGCTCACCCAGCGCAGTTCCAGTGCATCTATTGATGAGCTCTTGTAACCCTTTCACAACCTTACTATCACACAGTAACTTCATACAGGTCTCCAGGAAAGTTGTGAGCATAGAGGGGTCCATCTCCTGCTCAAGCTTATCCTTGCTTCCTGAGGTGGAGGCCTCAGTGAAGCTCTTCTTAGCTTCCATGAAGGTTTCGCATGCGCGCTCCAAATGAAACTCAGCCTCCTTCGTCGGAGCTTTGCAAACCCATGTACTGTCTTCTGGTTGTTTTCCCTTGTCATCTCCCGTCGCAATTCCACTTCTGACCACTATATTTACATTTGGATCCTCTTCGCGCTGCTCAGACCTCATCATCTGCAGGTTCTAAGCCGGTGGAGCTGGTAGCGCCCCTTTGTCACATATCCTAGCTACCAGTGTAGGACAGTTTTCCGTTTCATCATCAAATAGCGTGCAATACTTGCACGACGAACGCATTGGATTAGTGCAATCGTGGCCATAGTGTCCTGGTCCTCCACAATTGAGGAAAATCAACTGTCCTCGACCTCTACCAGGTCCTCCTCTGCCTCGGCCTCTTCTGCGCCCCTGAAATTATGTCCGTGTAATCCCTGCGCTCTGGTCAAGGGGTCGTGTTTCGGCCTGAACCCTATAGGTGGGATTTCTATCCATCATCAATTCATAGCTCCTGTAAGTACATTCATCATGTCCTACCGACCTCCAAAAGTTGTAGAACAACTATTGCGGTGCCTGTGCAAACTTCTGTAACAAGTGACAATTATCCATGGCATGTTTTTCAGTTACCTGACAGATAGCGCACCATAATGCAGGTCCCGCGCTAGGTCCTACTTTAGCTTCTGGCCTTAAAGGCATCATTCCTCCTCCTGCAATATAGTTTTCAAAGATCGGGCAATGGTCTTTTTCATAACCCTGACTCTTGCATTTCAAGCACCATACCTCCTCGTGCACCTCTGGTCAAACAATCCTATCCTGCTTCAAACTTTGCATCTCAAGGCACAGATTCTTTAGCTGCACATGGATCTGCTGAACTCCTACATTTGGATCTTGCATTAGAGTTTCAAGTAGTCTCATGGAAATCTCCAAGACCTCTGCCTGAGTTGTTATCTTTTGTTGCGACATCGCACTCCTTAAGTGTGGTAGTAGCAAAGCTACAAACCACTAGCGATGTTGTCCATCTGTCAAATTCATGTTGGCTTCGCGGATTGTACACTTCAACCTCTAATCTAGTTCCCAAGGCGTATCGCCTGGTTTCATTGCCATTTCTTTGAATTGCACAATCGATTGCGACTCAAATTTAGGCCTACTGAATTCTCTATTCAGTGTTGCTTGGATGTCTTCCACTCTAGCATTCGAATTATCATTAGAGTACTTAATATACCAAGTTAGTGCACGATCTTGCAGAGCACTAACCAGTGTCATCTTCTTTATATGATCATTTGTAACACCTTGAGTTTCCCATACAACCCTTACAATGAACCAGAATTGGTCCAGGTCCTCATTTCCCAAGCCTTTGAACAAAGGCAGCTTCACTGTATTTTCCATACTGAACTACGGTGGAGGTGGAGGTGGTACGTGTGAAGTCGGAGGTGATGGTGGTGAAGTTGGAGGTGGTGTGGGCAGAGGTGGTATTCGCAGGAATCCTTGTCTTATTAACTGAATAGCACTTCGTAGAGAAACTTTCGCTATTTCTTCCTCGTCACCTCATAAAGGAGAAATCAATTGACTATACTCCGGACCCTTTTTTCCTTCATTCCTATAATTTTCTTGCACTTCGCGTAGTTCCGAACATCAAGGTAGCTGCATATCCCATTTTTCGCACAATAGCATTTTAATCCAGGTATTCAAAGATTTTACGTACTTACCTTTTGAAAAAGTTCCACTCCACCTCGTTGTAGCTGACTGAGGTGTCAACCGCGAATTCGGTCACAAATCCTCCTATGACGTGATCGAGCTAATGATCAACAGTGCGGGCGATCTTATCCTCCGATGCTACCAACCTTCGTACTAGCTCCGGGGTCCACACAATAGGACCATCAAGTTTTCACCTTACTTGGCTATCTGCTAGCTTCGCGATCCACTCGTATAGCTCAATAGGGAAGGAGCATAAAAGGATCTTGTGGATCTTTGTATACATGTATCTATCCAACCATTGTTCCTTTTTCAGTCGCAGGTTTTTTTTCTCCTACATCGTGAATTTGTGGATCTTCCTATCCAACCAGTCTCCAATCTCCTTCTTAGTTAGATTCCAGTGATACGACATTGCACATCTCTTATGAAAATTCTGAACTTGGCAACGAAACCATTTGTTGGCTTGAGGGGGCCTGACCCAAGTTCAACATTAATTAGCCAAACAAATCCCTACACTATTGGCCCTTTCATCATCAGCCCGCAGAGCCCGAACCAAAGTCTCACCAAAATAGTATGGGGGGATGCTGGAACCAAGTTTTCGCACCCTAAGATGGTTGTGATGTCGTTTGATTCCTTCTATCCCTGCCTTCACACAGGTTGCTTCTTTCTAGGGCTTGCAAGATGAGCCCTCTATTCCGTTCTTTCATACCACCATGAAAGGGTACGATCGACCTTCACGTAGCCCTAACCTACTGCTCAGGTACTTTTGTGCTGCTATGGCAGCGTGTCGTGCAGATTCCTCAATTAGTCTAAGTGATTTGCTTATCTCATCAAATAGTTAAAGTTAACACCCCATAAGCAGATATTCATAATTGCGTTCAATTATTCAATGTAATTGCATTAATTCACGCATCATATAAGCATAATAAAGGAAATTCATACATAAAATATCCAAATGCATCAACAGAACAAAGACACAGAAATTGCATAATATCTCCTTTTATTAATATCTTCCAAGTGTTACAACTTTTGTCCACCCTGCGCACATAGCTGCAGGGATCCGCGCACTCAGCTACGGACTTCTACCCTAGGCCTCTGCGCACTTAGCTATAGAGCCTCTACCTATGCTACGACCCAAG
Organism: Pinus tabuliformis; assembly: GCA_031772625.1. Classification (NCBI taxonomy): domain Eukaryota; kingdom Viridiplantae; phylum Streptophyta; class Pinopsida; order Pinales; family Pinaceae; genus Pinus; species Pinus tabuliformis. The sequence continues at coordinate 431,340,377 of CM062807.1, forward strand.
ACTTAGACTTCTTGCTCCAAAGCTATGACTCTATTACATCGTGTGTCATTCTATCCCCCTTAAAACTACTTAGAGCTTAGCTCTTTTTATACAATCCCATGGTTCGTGGACCATGGGTAGATCTCTTACAGCCTACTTTACTTTACAAAACTAAGGTCGGACTACCCTTTCTAACACATAACACCTTTGTGCTCCGCGACCACAAAATGTGGAGTCTTTAGAATTATATTACAAAAATTGACTTAAACATGGGCTTTTAGCCCCAAAACTACCCTTGGGGTATCCCGCCCCCAACAGGCATAGGTAGAGGCTCTACTTGGATGTCTGCCACTCCAGCATTCGGATTATCATTATAGTACTTAATATACCAGGTTAGCGCGCGATCTTGCAGAGCACTAACCAGTGTCACCTTCTTTATATGATCATTTGTAACACCTTGAGCTTCCCATACAACCCTTACAATGAACCAGAATTAGTCTGGGTCCTCATTTCCCAAGCCTTTGAACAAAGGCAGCTTCACTGTATTTGCCATACTGAACTATGGTGGAGGTGGAGGTGGTACGGGTGAAGTCGGAGGTGATGGTGGTGAAGGTGGAGGTGGTGTGGGCAAAGGTGGTATTTGCAGGAATCCTTGTCTTATTAACTAAATAGCACTTCGCAAAGAAACCTTCGCTATTTCTTCCTCATCACCTCATGGAGGAGAAATCAATTGACTATACTCCGGACCATTTTTTCCTTCGTTCCTGTAATTTTTTTGCGCTTCATGTAGTTTCGAACATCAAGGTAGCTGCATAACCCATTTTTCGCATAATAGCATTTTAATCCAGGTATTCAAAGATTTTACGTACTTACCTCGTGGTCCTTTGAAAAATTTCTGCTCCACCTCGTTGTAGCTGACTGAGGTGTCGACCACGAATTCAGTCACAAATCCTCCTATGACGTGATCGAGCCAATGATCAACAGTGTGGGCTATCTTATCCTCCGATGCTTCCAACCTTCGTACTAGCTCCGGGGTCCACACAATAGGACCGTCGAGTTTTCACCTTACTTGGCTATCTGCTAGCTTCGCAATCCACTTGTATAGCTCAATAGGGAAGGATCATAAAAGGATCTCGTGGATCTTTGTATACATGTATATGTCCAACCATTGTTCCTTTATCAGTCGCAGGTTTTTGTTCTCCTACGCCGTGAATTCGTGGATCTTCCTATCCAACCAGTCTCCGATCTCCTTCTTAGTTAGATTCCAGTGATATGACATCACACATCTCTTATGCAGATTTTGATCCCGGCAACAGAACCATTTGTTGGCTTGAGGGGGCCTGACCCAAGTTCAACATTAATTAGCCAACCAAATCCCTACACTATTGACCCTTTCATCATCAGCCCACGGAGCCCGAACTGAAGTCTCACCAAAATAGTATGGGGGGATGCTGGAACCAAGTTTTCGCACCCTAAGATGGTTGTGATGTCATTTGATTCCTTCTATCCCTGCCTTCGCATAGGTTGCTTCTTTCTAGGGCTTGCAAGAATGACACACGATGTAATAGAGTCGTAGCTTTGGAGCAAGAAGTCTAAGTCTTGGGTCGTAGCATAGGTAGAGGCTCTATAGCTGAGTGCACAAAGGCCTAGGGTAGAAGTCCATAGCTGAGTGTGCAGACCCCTGTAGCTGTGTGCGCAGGGTAGACATAAGTTGTAACACTTGGAAGATATTAATAAAAGGAGATATTCTGCAATTTCTATGTCTTTGTTCTATTGATGCGTTTGGATATTTTATGTATGAATTTCCTTTATTATGCTTATATGATGTGTGAATGAATGCAATTACATTGAATAATTGAACGCAATTATGAATATCTACTTATGCGGTGTTAACTTTAAGTATTTGATGAGATAAGCAAATCACTTAGACTAATTGGGGAATCTGCACGACACGCTGCCATAGCAGCGTGAAAGTACCTGAGCAGCAAGTTAGGGCTGCGTGAAAGTCAATTGTACCCTTTCATGGTGGTACAGAAGAACGGAACCATTTGTTGGCTTGAGGAGGCCTGACCCAGGTTCAACGTTAATTAGCCAAACAAATCCCTATACTACTGGCCCTTTCGGCATCAGCCCGCAGAGCATGGACCAAAGTCTCACCCAAAGCAATATGGGGGGATGCTGGAACCAAGTTTCCACACCCTGAGATGGTTGTGATGTCGTTTGATTCCTTCTATCCTTGCCTTCACACAGGTTGCTTCTTTCTAGGGCTTGCAAGATGATCCCTCTATTCCATTCTTCCGTACCACCACGAAAGGGTACGATCGACCTTTGCACAGCCCTAACCTGCTTCTCAAGTACTTTCACGTTGCTATGTAGATTCCCCAATTAGTCTAAGTGATTTTCTTATCTCATCAAATACTTAAAGTTAACACCGCATAAGTATATATTCATAATTATGTTCAATTATTCAATGTAATTGCATTCATTCGCGCATAATATAAGCATAATAAAGGAAATTCATACATAAAATATCCAAACGCATCAACAGAACAAAGACACAAAAATTGCAGAATATCTCCTTTTATTAATATCTTCCAAGTGTTACAACTTTTGTCCGCCTTGCGCACACAGCTGCAGGGGTCTGCGCACTCAACTGTAGACTTCTACCCTAGTCCTCTGCACACTCAGTTGCAGAGCCTCTACCTACGCTACGACCCCAGACTTAAACTTCTTGCTCCAAAGCTATGACTCTATTACATCGTGTGTCATTCTATCCCCCTTAAAACTACTTAGAGCTTAGCTCTTTTTATACAATCCCATGGTCCGCAGACCATGGGTAGATCTCTTACAGTCGACTTTATTTTACAAAACTAAGGGTAGAATACCCTTTTTGACACATAACACCTTCACGCTCTGCGACCACAAAATGCGGAATCTTTAGAATTATATTACAAAAATTGACTTAAACATGGGCTTTTAGCCCCAAAACTGCCCTTGGGGGATCCCACTCCCAATAAGACATGACTATACAACCTAATAGGTCAGCCTCCATACAGTGACATGTCTCTTTGCTTTGGCTTACAAAAACACTATTTATAAGGGTTTCAGAGTTCATTACATTATCATCCTTTTGGTCAAGTAACACAAAAGACACAGTTATAGTTCACAACTCATGAACAAGGGAGGATAAAGGATATAAGAGGCTGCGGTTTGTTTTTGGGCTTATACCTATTATCTTTACAGCTATTCTACAACTCAGACTATGATCACATTGCTTGACAGAAGTAATTAATTACAGACAGATCTGAACTATAGACTGAGCCTAACTCGGATTAGATACTCATCTCAGTGCTCACATTATATACATTGAACTGTGGTGTAGCCTTACCTTGGGATAGATTCTTTGGCTTGACAACTCAGGCAGTAAATAGTGAACTGTAAAGCTGGACAAAAACCCAGACTGTAACATCTACCTTCATTACAATAGCTCAGATTGTATTTGAACAACAGCTGTTATATACCGACGTTCTTGTGCAACAATAAAGGCTTAGATAAATTTCTCGGATTAGTACAACAGCTACGATGATAACTGCAAAAACCAATCATTGATGGCTCGGCCTCATTACACCTTGGGTTCTTTGCCTCAGAGACTCGAACTGTGCCCTTTACTACAGAGCTCATATTACATAATTGACAGGGCCTCAGACTTGGTGTGAAGCCTCTTGTGACAACTCGGACAAAATATAGCCTTATTGTGGTACAACACGCATTCTTGACAGTGGATCATCATTGGTGTAACAACCCTTATTGTACAATGGCTGGGAGCCTTATTTTACATGTGCAGATTTTCTTGACTATACCATCATCACCCTTGGCTTAATAAACACAGTTGGAGGTGTGTAACAATGGTGAAGACCAATGTTGGACAATCAAGTATTGTTTGGAGCTATTTGAACATATGAAGATTTGAAGACATACAAACCTTCTTATTGAGTAACCTTGATTGACCTTGGAGACATTCTTCGATACATGCTTTGAAGACCTTGTGGATATCATGTTAAAGACCATGATGCATTAGCCATCATGAGGTATCTTGGAGATATTTGTTTGGGTGACATGAAGAGTAGTGGCGACACCTTCTAAGAAGACAAGGTTGTCATTGATGACGTGAAGTGGAGACTAAGGGAAGGCATAGCTAAAGATTGACAGGGCTCATTGAAGAAGACATTAGGAGTCGTGAAGTACAATCAAATATATCTTAACGAAGTAAAGTTAAGGGTTGGATCCCAAGAGTTTGGTGCCTTGGAGGATAGGGTTGGAGCCCTACAGGATCGGAGTCCTCAAGAAACTAGGTTGGAGCCTGAACCATATATAGGGTTGGAGCCCTTGAGGTTAGTGCCCCAAAATCGACAAGGTTGGAGCCTTGGAAGTCCAAGTCGGTGCTTGGAAAATACAGGTTGGAGCCTGGTAGATTGAAGATCGATGTCTTCACCTAGGGTTGGAGCCCTACATATATTATGCTTGATTTATTGAAGAAATTAATAAAAAAAATCATTCTTATTGTTCATTTTGTGTTCTAAATATATGTTATCTAACTAGTAAAAAGTAACAATTGAAAAGAAATATTGATTCACCCCCCTCTTAGAATTTCCAACAGGGCCCAGCGTAAGCAAAGGGCCGTGGACCCGCAGCGGGGACCCATAACCTGCGTTAACACCGGGCCATCACACCAAGAGTAGAGGCGCCATCGCTGCAAAGCTTTTTTCCAATCTTTGATATATATATGTGTTGTTTCCTTAGTTACTGTTGGTTGTTTCTTTAGTTTATAAATTAATAATAATAAATTTTATTTAATAATTAATTAATTTATAAATATTTTTTATTTATTAGTTTATTAATAAATAATAACTATTAATAAATAAATAAATAATTATGAATAATGTTAATAAATATTATTTTTTATTAATGATATTAATAAATAATATTATTAAATAATTTTTATTTATTAATTTGTTAATAATTTATTAATAAATAATCATAAGTAATTTATTAATTTATTAATAATATTATTAAGTATTTATTTATTTAATAATTAATTAATTTATAAATAATTAAGAATTAAGAGTTTTTATTTAATAATTAAATATTACCATTATTTATTAAAAAAAATTATAAATTATATGAATTAATTAATAATAATAATAACAATAATAATAATTTTGTTAATTAGATAATAATTTATTAATGATAATTAATTAATAATATCAATTAATTAATTAATTAATGGGGTGGTAGGAGGGAGAGGGATTCTCATTAATCCCGAAGGAATCATTGAAGAAAGATATGCTTGGGGCCTGGGTAGGAAGACAAGCAATCAAGTTGAAGCTTATGGTTTTTTTTCAATCTAACATAGGCTCAAAAAAGGGCATTTGAAAGATCGAGGTCTTAGGAGACTCAATGTTAATCATAAAGAATATGAGCCATAGTTCATTAGCAAAAAAAATGAACCTAAATCAAATAATTAAAAGATCCTAAGGGATGATTCCCTTATTTGAGTTTGTGTCATTTTTTCATATCTTAAGAGGGAATAACTAGGAAGCAGATAAACAAGCAAATTTAGCTTTCCAGTTGAAGGCAGAAAAAAGTATAGCAAACGAGGTTGAGGAAATGGTGTTCATTCCCTAATATTATTCACGGGTTTCAAATATTGGTCTGAGGATGGAATTTTTGGCTCATCCAAGAGATTAGAAATTATCAACAAGTTGGATTTTACAAGTTTTGTTGGTCTTAAGCTTTCCTTGCCCCCCCCACCCCGCTTCAATCTGTCTCCTTTTCCCCTCCGCCCCACCCTCCGCCCCTTCCTCCCCCTCCCCTCTCTTCAATCTATCTCTTTTTGTCCTCCCCCCTCCCGCTCCTTCCTCCCCCTCCCCTCGCTTCAATCTGTCTCTCCCCCCCCCTCCTCCCCCTCCCCTCGCTTCAACTTGTCTCTTTCTTCGCCCCTTCCTCCCCCTCCCCTCGCTTCAATCTATCTCTTTCCCCGCCCCTTCCTCCCCCTCCCCTCGCTTCAATCTATCTCTTTCCCCGCCCCTTCCTCCCCCTCCCCTCTTCTCCTTTATTACCTCTCCTCCCTATCCTCTATCACCTTTCTTCCTCTCACCCCGCTAATCCTCTCACTCTTATCGCTCCTCCTCTTCTCCATTTCGTTATGGCCCCCTCCCCCTTTTCTTTCAATCTCCCGCTTCTTGGTACTTGTCGCATCAACCCTTGCTTGGCCCATCCTGTCCTTGTGCCTCATGGCAAAGGTTATCTTAGTCTGTTGCAACAATGTGTTTGCGTCCTTTATGAAGGTACTACACTTGGGCTCAGGCGATCACAGTTCGTGAGAATCTAGTCCCCACGACATGAATTATGTTGCAAAGGTCGACGTTCCAGTACAGTCGAAGGCAGGTTAATGGGAGATTGGGAGAAACATTTATTTCCTCTGCTCAGATTTACTCTGGCCGCTTGTGGGAAGAAATTGTGGGCGAGGATGAAAGAATGGGAGAAGAGCTGGGAAATTATGGTTGTTAGTTGGGAAATTAAGGAGGAGCATGGGGATCCCAGCTCCATGAATATTGATCTTCAGTACAACATCAATATCCAGTCTTGCACCTTCTATTTAAAGAGTAACGATTTGATCTGCTATTATGGGTTAAGGCTTATCTTTTCTCAGGTGGCCTTTACAAAGGACTGGCAGCTGAATCTCAAGACTCTGAGCATCTATTGCAGGTTCTGGGTCAAAGCACCGACATTCAGCGGGGTCTCTGGAGGATTTTTCTGTCACAAAGGGAACCTGAGTGTCGAATTACCTTTGTGTGTCAATTTACAGAGTGTTGGTTGCCTGAGAGAGCTCAAGAATTGTGTGGATAAGCAACGTCGGGTGGGGGTTCTGGAGCAGAACTTTGTGGGAATTCTAGAGTTGGGGGCCTGTGGTATATTGGAGTTATGGGACTATGGAATTCTGGAGTGGGGCGTCTGTGGCATTCTAGACAACATCATGAGAATGCATACAATAGAAGACAATTCTTTGTCCAACTCCTGAGATCATCGCAGGCCTAGAACTGGGGGGTTGAGGGATGGAAAAGCCAGGGAAGGCGACAATAGCAAGCAAGCCTGCAACAAATATGTTCAGGAGCATTTGATGATTCGGGAAGGTTTGTCAACTCTGCAACGATGTATCTAATAACAGCAATTTGAGACTCTTGCTATGCAGGAGTAGCAATTGGAAAAGAAGGAGCACATCCGACAGTTGGAAGACCAGGTGGATGTGTTGCGACAACAAATTGAGCTATTGAAGTTCAAGATGGAGGAGAGAAACAAGAGCAAGGAAGAAGAATTCACTGGTCTGGATATGAACAGTCTAGTGCCAATGGAAGAATAGTTTTTTCACTCACTTAGTTTTTTCAAAATGTTTTTTAATGACACATTATAAATGTATATATTTACTATGTCAGTTATGTCGATTGTATAGCTATAGGATACCAGAAATAAGAATTTTCTGTAAGAAGCATGGGAAAAACTCTTTGGCAAAGGATGGGGAACAATGGATGTATCAAAAGCCCTTAGCAGGCTTGAAAATATGATTTAAAATCTTGATTATGCATGAGAATGGGCGCGACTTATATGTATAAAAACACTACTCATTCTAGTTAAAAAAAAAAAATTAATTAACAATCACCGTTTTTATAATTTATATTAATTATTGTCAATTAATTAAATCCAAGGGATTTATATTAAACCCCCAAGGATTGATATTATAAACACTATGAATAATATTATTCCCTAGGAATATGAACCCTTAGATTAATAAACCGAAGGTATTGATATTATAATTTTGATGGAATAATAAGCCCAAGGGATTAATATTATAAACCTTAAAATAATCATGGTTGACCATGGTTGATTTTCATATTGAGACAATCTTTGTACAATGCGACATTGGACCATGGTTGACCCTTGTGATTGATTTTCATATGGAGACGATATTTGTCACAATGTTGGACCATGGTTGGTTTTCATATTTACAAAATCTTGGTCACAATGTGACGTTGGACCATGGTTGAACCATGAACTCAAGGGATTTATACTAAACCTAAGGATTAAAATTATAAACGCTATGAATAATATTATACCCTAGGAATATGAACCCTTAGATTAATAGCCCCAGGGGATTGATATTATAAACCCAAGGGATTATAATATTCAACCCAAGGGATTATAATATTAAAAACCAAGGAATTATAAACTCGAGGGATAAATATTATAAGCACAAGGCATATAAACCCTAAGATAAATATTATAAACCCTAAAATAAACATGGATGACCATGATTATAAACCTAAGGGATTTATATTAAACCCTAGGATTAATATTATAAACCCTATGAATAATATTACACTCTAGGAATATGAAACCTTAGATTAATACACCCAACAAATTGATAGTATAAACCTAAGGGAAAAATAAACCCAAGGGATAAATACTAAAAACCCAAGGAAATATAAACCCAATGAAATAATATTAAACCCAAGTGATTAATATTATACCTTAGGTATATAAACCATAAGATTAATATTATAAACCCTAAAATAAACATGGTTGACCATGGTAGATTTTCATATTGATACAATCTTTGTCACAATGTGACGTTAGACCATGGATGACCATGGTTTATTTCCATATTGAGATAATCTTTGTCCCAATGTGACATTGGACCCTGATTGACCATGGTTGACCATGATTATAAACCCAAGGGATTTTTTTTAAACCTTAGGATTAATATTATAAACCTAAGGGATTAATTCTAAAACCCCAAGGTATCATAAATCCAAGGGAATAATATTAAACCAAGGGGATTAATATTATAAACCCAAGGTATATAAACCCTAAGATAAATATTATAAACCCTAAAATAAACATGGTTGACCATGATTCATTTTCATATTGAGACAATCTTTTTCACAATGCGACGTTGGACCATGGTTGACCATGGCTTAGCATGATTAATTTTCATATCGAGATAATCTTTGTCACAATCCGATGTCACAACATGGTTGATTTTCATATTGAGAAAATATTAGTCACAATGTAATGTTTGACCATGGTTGACCATGATTATAAACCTAAGGGGTTTATATTAAACCCATGGATTAATATTATAAACCCTATGAATAATATTTTACCCTAGGAATATGAACCCTTAGATTAATAAACCCAATGGATTGCTATTATAAACCCAAGGAAATAATAAACCCTGGGGAATAATATTAAACCAAAGGGATTAATATGATAAACCCTAGGTATAGAAACCTTAGGATAAATATTATAAACCCTAAAATAAGCATGGTTGACCATGGTTTACTATGTTTGATTTTCATATTGAGACACTCTTTTTCACAATGTGACGTTGGACCAAGGATGACCATAGATGATTTTCATATTGAGACAATCTTTGTCATAATGTGACATTGGACCATGGTTGACCATGGTTGGTTTTCATATTGAAAGAATCTTTGTCACAATGTGATGTTGGACCATGAGAATAATATTAAACCCAAGGGATTAATATTATAAACCCAATGTATATAAAATTTAGGATAAATATTATAAACCCTAAAATAAACATGGTTAACCATGGTTCATTTCCATATTGAGAAAATATTTGTTAGAATGTGACGTTGGACCATGGTTGAGCATGTTTGATTTTCAAATCGAGACAATGTTTGTCACAATGTGACGTCGGACCATGGTTGATTTTCATATTGAGAAAACCTTAGTTAGAATGTGACATTCAACCATGGTTCACCATGGTCTACCATGATTATAAACCTAATGGATTAATAATAGTTTAAAACAAGGAGTTATATTATAAACCCTATGAACAATATTACACCCTAGGAATGTCAACCCTTAGATTAATAAACCAAACATATTGATATTATAAACCCAAGGGAATAATAAACCTGAGGGATTAATACTAAAAATAAATGGGAATAATATTAAACCCAAGGTGACACAATGAAGTTATACAATAGTTGTGAAGAAGTGGAGCTACAAGAAGAATACTGAAAAAATTAACTGAGGAAGGAGGAAAAATGTGCAGAACTAGGGTTTGCAGTAGGATTTCAGTGTTGGGCACCATGGAGGGGTGAGAAGGGGGGAGCTCCACTCCCTCCTACAGTCATGTTGTATCAAACCGCTTCAAGAAGCCCATGGAAGTGGAAACCGAGGGTACAGATAGAGGAAATTAGGAAAACAACAGAGCACAGAGGCAGGCAGAAACACAGGAGGAAGTCAGAAGAGAGAAGTGCATAGGAGTAGACAGTCAGAAGGCTGACCCCAGCGGTAGGACAGGACCATGTAAAACTAAGACATCCATCACACCCTGAGTGGTGTTAATTGATCCAGCGCTACAGGCGCACAGGGAGCACATGGCGACTTATGCAGTGATATGTAAATTCATGGGGTTCTGGCCAATGGAGAAGGCACTACACGCATGGATAAAGAACCATTGGAAACCTAAGGGAGAAATAGATCTAAACCTTGGATCCAAGGGTTTCTTCACAATTGTGTTTACAAACCTAGTGGATAAAGACAAGGTGTTTGAAGGAGGACCCTACTTCTATGCGGCTGCAGGCCTCTATATGAGGCCATGGGTAATGAAATTTGTTCCAGAGTGAGAAACATTTACATCAATGCTAGTATGGGTAAGACTATATTCCCTACCTCTAGATTACTGGCTACCATAATCATTAAAAGCCATAGGTAATAAACTAGGGCATTTTTTTAAAATATCAGAGGCCACTCTACGAGGAAAATATACCTCCTTTGCCAGAATATGTGTGGAAATGGACCTTTCTGGGGCTTTGCTGGATGAAATAATTCTAGAAGTATATGATGAAGAATGGGTACAGGCAGTGGACTATGAGCATGTACCCTTCAGATGTCGCAAATGCCATGAACACGGGCACCTCTTCAGAGACTGCCCTTTAAGTAAAATGGAGAGCAGTATCAAAGCAACCTCAGGTAAAGAGACTGAAAGCTTTACCAAGGTGGGGGGCAGAGGAAAAGGAGGGAGAAAAAACCAAAAAAAAATCTATGAGGAAAAACAGCCTAGTCATAATAGGTTCAAGATATTAGAAGAAGAAGAGGGGGATGAAAGAACGAATCAAGTAATGAAGGACAATCCTGTAGAGAAGGAAAAGGATGAGAGCATGGAGGATAGACCTGATAAAAGCCAGCAAAGGGAGGATCAGCCAAGCACTATGGAACTTGATAGGGACCAAGAGATGACCCCAAGCGAAGTGGGAATGGAGGATCATGAATTGCAGGACATACTGGAAAGGGAGCATCTTGATCTAGAAAAGTTCTTGGAGGAAGGAACAACCAAAGGAGTGGATTCGCTACCTCAAGATGAATTTAACAGAGTACAACAGCTCTTCCTCTGGAGAACACAGGCAAAGGGTGCAGGGGTCAAAAGAAACTATGATAGTCAGGATAATGGAGGGGTTAAAACTATGGAGGCAATAGGGGGACAAGCTCCCAAGAACCCAGGAAGGAAAAGAGGAAGAAAAAAATAGAATGATTTGTTGATTGAATGTGGAAAACTTATGATCAACTCAATTAAGATGAAAGACCTAACGAGTTACTCATTTACAAATCTTTCTTAATGAAGCTTACAACATGGAATATTAGGGGTCTAGGAAGCAAAAGGAAACAAAGAAATCTTAGCAACATAATGAAAGAAGAAAAACCAGATATGATATTTCTCCAAAAAACAAAATGTTCAATAGATAAAATAAGAGAAATACACAGCAAATGGTTGATTAAATCTGAATATCTAGAAGTTAAAGCAGACAAAATAGAAGGAGGAATTCTCACACTTTGGAACCCTCAGAAACTAGGAATCCTAGATGTTGAAGCATCCAGGAACTATCTATCAGTGGTCATCCAACCTTTGGGGGACAAGGAAGTTTATTTGATCACAAATTTTTATGGTCCACAAAAGCTTGAAGACAAACTCAGGCTTCTTACCTCACTGGAAGAATTAAGAGACAGACATTCGGGTATCCCCTAGGTTCTGGGAGGGGATTTTAACATGATCAGGTCCCTATCGAGAAAAATAAAATAAAAGAAAATAAAAAAATAAAAAAATTTGGAACCAGATTACTAGGCAGAGATTCCATAACATTTCATAATTTCATAAACAACATGAGGCTATTAGATACAGAGACAAGTAATGGTATCTTCACTTGGAATAATAAAAGGGGAGGAGAGTCTCAAGTGGCCTCAAAACTAGATAGATTTATTATCTCGGAGGACCTCATCCTTACAGGCCTTGACTTGTCAGCTATGATACTCCCTTTTGGTGGCTCAGATCACTGACCTGTTCAACTTGAAGCATCCTTTATAGGAACTCCAAGAAACAGACCTTTCAAGTTTGAAAACATTTGGCTTACCCATCCTGACTTTATCAACAATATTGAAAAATGGTGGACAGAGGATATGCAAGTTCAGGGCACTAAAATGTTCCTCCTGCATAAAAGATTGAAACACATCAAACTCAAGCTTAAAGATTGGAATAAGAATGAGTTTGGAAACATTTTTGAAGCCAAAAAAGTAGTTGAACGGAAGCTACAAGAAATTAACCAGATCCTCATCACAGATGGCTTCAACGAGGAGAGAAAGGAACAAGCTAACCATCATCAAAAGGAATGGGAAGGATTATGCAAGCAAGAGGAGATATTCTGGAAACATAAATCAAGGGTACAATGGTTAAAAGAAGGAGAAAGGAATACACGGTTTTTTCACAAATCTACCATGGATCACAGGTCTCATAACAGGATTTCAAAAATCAAAGATTCTCAAGGAAATCAACTCAATACCCACAAAGAAATAGAAGCTGCTCTGGTTCAACATTTCCAAGGCATAGCTGAGGAACCTCTCTTAGACAGATCACAATTCATCAATGACTTTACAAAGCACATTCCTAAGCTTGTGACAAGAGAAGACAATTATAATCTAAACAGGCCAGTGAATGAAGAGGAGGTCAGTGGAGTCATCAAAGAGATGCAAAATGGAAAAGAGCCAGGTCCAAATGGCTTCAATGTTGACTTCTTTAAAGCATGTTGGGGAATAGTCAAGCACGATATCCTCGATGTGGTGGAGGACTCAAGGAAAAACAGAATTGTTTTGAAGGTGCTCAATACCTCTTTCATATCCTTGATTCCAAAGCAGGATAATGCTATGACACCAGACATATTTAGACCAATAGCATTATGCAATGTGGTGTACAAAATTATTTCCAAAATAATTTCCAATAGGCTTAAGCCCCTTCTTCCAACTCTCGTGTCTGAGGAGCAAACTGGATATGTGGAAGGCAGGAAAATTCTCAACAATATCATTCAAGCTCATGAGGTGGTTCACTCACTTAAGAGAAATAGGCAGGCAGGAATGATTATACAACTTGACCTAGAAAAGGCTTATGATAAACTAAGTTGGGCTTACATCAAGGAAGTTCTAATAGCGTATGGCTTTGACCATCACTGGATAATATGGGTAATGGCCCTTGTAACTACCTCCATTTTTTCAATCCTATTAAATGGTTCACCATCCACAACCTTTAAACCTTCGAGAGGTCTCAAACAAGGAGATCCACTCTCACCCTTCCTCTTTATTCTCATGATGGAAGGGCTAGGAAATGCTATCAAATTTGCCAAAGCAGAAGGCCAAATCTAGGGTCTCAAACTCACCATGAATGGAGAGGCTTTGACCCATCAACAATTTGTGGACGATACCATGCTGCAGGGTACACCCACGGTCAAGGAAGCTCTAGCCTACAAACAAATCCTGAACGACTTTGCAATGGCTACGGGTATAGAGGTAAGCCTTACCAAATCAAAGATTTTCTTTTTTAATACTGACATTGTTATTCAAAGAAATATATCTAGAATTCTAGGCTTTCAAAGAGATATGTTACCCTCCAAATATTTGGGAGTACCTCTAACAGACAAACCTCTAAGCAAGGAAATTTGCGAGCCTGTCACTAACAAGCTCCAGGACAAAATCCGAAAATGGACAAACAGGTCTTTAAATTTAGTAGGATGACTAGTGCTCACAAAGGATGTCCTACAAACTATCCCCATCTTTATGTTTTCAGCCCTTCCAGCTCCTAAAGGAGTTATGCAACAATGCAGAAATATCCAAAGAGATTTTCTTTGGGGCAAAGGGGAAGAGAAAAAAAATGGGCTTTGGTAGCCTGGGAAAAGATCTATAAACCTAAGACACATGGAGGTTTGGGACTTGATGACCCTGAAATACTAAACAAAGTTTTGGGGGCAAAACTATGGTGGAGATGGCTAAAAGATTCGGCTTCACCTTGGGCCAAAATTTGGAAACAGAAATATGCAAACAATTGGCAAGAAATGGATCACATTAGAATGTCTGGGCTCATCAAAGGCTCCCACATTTGGAACAAAGCTTGGGAGAATAGAGCCATTGTTCAGAAACACAGTTTCTTGGAAATAAGAGATGGAAAGCTTGCTTGTTTTGGGAAGATAATTGGAAATAGGAACCTAAATTGTTAAGAGAAGAATTCACCAATCTCAAGAACGATACTGACAGCAAAGAGTTACTCAGGGTAAAGGACTTCTGGGATCAAGAAAGAAGCGAGGGAAAATGGAGATTATGGAAGAACCTGGTATACAGTGATGATTCCCTGTTGAAGGCACGGGTAGAAGCTTTAACGGCCATCTTGGAACAGAGAAAGATTTTGACATCAGCAAATTCAGACCAGCTGAGATGGGGAAAAACGATGAAGGCAACCTTAACCTCAAAGAGGCCAAGCGCATAGCCCTTGGGCTTGACTTTCCAAACCCTAATTAGGTATGGAAGGACCTATGGCAGAACCAAAGCTGGATGAAAATCAAGCTGTTCACGTGGTTAGTGCAACATAAAAAAATTCTGACCTGGGAAAACCTTAGGAAAAGAGGGGTATCCAGTCCATATAGATGCCAGCTATGTGAATTACAAGAAGAAACTATGAATCACCTACTCAACTTCTGCCCATTCACATCCACCTTGTGGAACTGGGTAGCTTCAATATTCAGACAAACAGACAGGGACATGGGCAGCATTACCAGCACTTTGAAGAAGTGGAGGAAAATTTCTCTGATAATGAAATAATCAACAAAGCTTGGGCTTTAGTTCCAGGATTTCTAATCTGGGATGTTTGGAAAGAACGCAACAACAGAATATTTAAGAATAGGAAAGGTTCTTCCCATAGCATCATGGCTCAGATTTTAAGACAGCTCAATGAGATGGTAGGAACCCTCATTAAAAACCCCCCTGAGGACCAACCAAAAGATACGAATGTGTAGATACTACTACATTTGGGTCTTCAGGGGCTTGTCCCACAGGGAAAAAACAAGAATGTAAGTCATATAATAACTGATAAGGATTTTTGGCAACCTCCTCCTTAAGGTTTTATGAAATGCAATATATATGGGGCCTCAAAAGGAAACCTGGGCATGGCGGGGTATGGAGGAGTAATAAGAGATGAAAAGGGTTTCATAAAAACCATCTTTCATAGTCATTTGGGGAAAGCCACTAAAAATATGGCAAAGCTCATGGCCCTTGAGCAATGCCTAGAAATCTTGAGGGACTCAGATCTTCATAGTACCATAATTGACATTGATTCCGAATTGATTATTAATTCGGTCAAGAAAATTTGTTATGGCTTAGCTCCAAATAAAGTTTCGAGACATTGGCGGCTTCTGTAAATTTATCAACGGATTCAATCCCACCTGCAGAACATGAGAACACTTAGTTTTACTCATGTGCACCAACAGCGAACAAATTAGCAGATATATTAGCTAATGAAGGTGTACTCTACACTAAGAGAAATAAAAAATATGACTGGATAGAGACCCCCCAACGTAGATTGAAGGAAGAGTGTCTCAGATAGGCGAACGCAGACAAGGAGTTCTATCATAGCAGGGGAAACTAGCCAGATGTAGACTAATGGAAACAGAGGAATTTTGGTATATACGGCGAAGCAGTGCATGGAAATATGCGAACAGGATATCTGGTCTTCAGGCGGGAATATGTACCCAGAACTCTACAAACCCAAGGTTCTCGGGCAGGATTCAATTTATAGGACAAGTCTTTTTATGTAAATGAAATACACTAAAGATTGCCTTTTTATTAGCTATGCCGGGAGCTCAGTTAATGTGTTGGAAGATAGGTGAAATAGAGGCAATCCTAGGAATTTCGCATGGCAAATAGCAAGGCAGTTACCATGCCAAACAGACCCAAAATTTACTTAAGCGGCGACTTTATAAGGCTTCGGGTTCGAAAGCGTTGTTAATTACCGAGCAAGTTACTCAGCATGGTGGGGATTGCCCGCATCCAGTGGATTTTGAGCAGATTACGTGCTCGAGGGTTATCCTCCCAGGCAAACCAAAAATATTTATATTGTTGTCTCTATATCCTTATCGGGTCCAATTCAAATTTTAAAGGGTTTTCATGTTAGCTTTTCGAAATAGATCCTCAACCGTAAGATCTCTGGAGGAGGATCGCACGGTCTTGGCGAAAGTTTGATTTATGGAGGTCACGATATAATGTTCTATGGGCCCTTGGCCTAGATTGTGGGCCTTTGGCTCGGCTTCCAAGGCTTTGTGTGGCTCGATAACTTTATGGCCCACATCTCCTTTGGGTATTTTGCACTTTATGTAATTTGTTTCTATGATATAGTTAAATAGAAGGACCGACTCTTGCATCAGCAAAAAAAATATTAAACCCAAGGGATTAATACTATAAACCCTAAGTATATAAACCCTTAGATAAATATTATAAACCTTAAAATAAACATGGTTAACCATGGTTTACAAGCTAGAAATTGCCTAGGTTGGGTATAAAGCAATCAACTTTTCTACGATAGGTAATCCCTAACTACATTTACCTTGAATGACCTCATTATTTTATCTAGGTTTCCACTAAGAATATATTCCTGGGTTAACAAATCCATTTCTTTTCTAATGGAAGAAGTTATTTATTGCGGAGAGGAGCCACTACAGGTAAATTTAACCCTCTTTTGCATTGCATTTTCCAATTCTCTTCCTTAAAGTCACAAGAAGGGGTTTGTTCCCTTCCCTACAAATTTTCATTTCGTGATGTTAAAATGCAGGGAAATTGGTTATGGTGAGTGCATTCACACCCATACATCCTAATCTCCTTGGCTCGTTGGAGGATTTTCTATTTTTTGACTGCTCGTGGATTCTCTTCACCAACTTATTACCAGATTCCAAGTCTTTTACTATGGTCGGTCCTTAATGCAGCTCACACAGGGTTTCAAAGTAGAAAAAATCATGGGATTAGGAGAGAATTTAAAAGTATATAATATTTGTTTTCTGGCTACTGAAAAGAAACAAGTATATCATCCCTTGTTGCTAGACTTTAAAGGAGAAACCCTTGAAAACATATTGTCATGGTCCAACGTCGTGGGATTAATATTATAAACCTAAAGTATGTAAACCCTAAGATAAATATTATAAACCCTAAAATAAACAGTGTTGACCATGGTTGCCCATGATTCATTTTCATATTGAGACAAGCTTTGTCACAATGCAATGTTGGAACATGGTTGACCATGGCTAAGCATGGTTAATTTTCATATCGAGACAATCTTTGTCATAACGCGACGTCACACCATGGTTGATTTTCATATTGAGAAAATATTTGTCACAATGTGATGTTTAACCATGGTTGACCATGATTATAAACCTAAGGTATTTATATTAAACCCAAGGATTAATATTATAAACCCTATGAATAATATTATACCCTAGGAATATGAACCCTTAGATTAATAAACCAAACAAATTAATATTATAAACCCAAGTAAATAATAAATCCTAGGGAATAATATTAAACCAAAAGGATTAATATGATAAACCCTAGGTATTAAACCCTAAGATAAATACTATAAACCTTAAAATAAACATGGTTGACCATGGTTTACCATGTTTATCTCCATATTGAGACACTTATTGTCACAATGTGACATTGGACCAAGGATGACCATCGATGATTTTCATATTGAGACAATCTTTGTAATAATGCGACATTGGATCATGGTTGACCATGGTTAACAATGGTTGACCATGGTTGACAATGGTTGACCATGGTTGACAATGGTTGACCATGGTTGACCATGGTTGACAATGGTTGACCATGGTTGACCATGGTTGACCATGGTTGACAATGGTTGACCATGGTTGACCATGGTTGAAAATGGTTGACCATGGTTGACCATGGTTAACAATGGTTGACCATGGTTGACAATGGTTAACAATGGTTGACCATGGTTGTTTTCATATTGAAACAGTCATTGTCAAAATGCAACGTTGGACCATGGGGATAATATTAAACCCAAGGGAATAATATTAAACTTCAGATAAATATTATAAAACCTAAAACAAACATGGCTAGTTGTGGTTGACGGTGGTTCATTTTCATATTGAGAAAATATTTGTCAGAATGTGATGTTGGACCATGGGTGACCATGGTTGAGCATGATTGATTTTCAGATCGAGACAATCTTTGTCACAATGTGACGTCGGATTATTCGAATTGGATCCATAAAGAACTATCAAAGAACCATGACTGCATCAGGTCGGGACAAACTCAAAGAATTCCAAAACAATGATCAAAGACACCCTAGACCAGTGGCAATGGCAGCCAACGTGGAACGACGAAGACCTCGGTCAAATCGCGCTGACCGAGGCCCATGGAGACTATGCGAGAGGCCGAATTAGCCCCTGGAAGGCCCAGATCGGGAAATGGAGGTGATTTTTGATGTGCGATTAGCATGCATCGCTGGGCGAAAAAGGCCGAAATGGGGAAGCTCGAGCACTCGGTCGCGTGGGGAGTCAGAGAACCGCGAGCAAAAGGCAAAAAATGCTAAAGGACAAAGGCGGGACCCGCACTCTGGAAACTGGCGGTATTGATCGGGGCGCCCTCAAACGGTAAGTGGTTTGGGATGGAAGCGAAGCGATCCCACTCAACGATCGACATGTGGCAAGCGGAGGTGAGAGAAAATTGTTGTTGATCGCGTGCTAAAGGTCGAGCAAGTCAACCGCACGAAACGTGCGTATGGCATCAGATCTGGAGGCCCTAGATCTAACGGCTAAGATTGCGCCCGATGGGGGAAGCGGAACCGACGAGGGATTAAGCCGCAGTTTGTAAAGATTTGAGTTCTGTTTAACCGCCACGGTGGAGAAAGACTCACTCCACGAATGTACCGAAAAAATGAACCGACGAAGCAGGTTGGCACGAGTTACAGGAGGACATGTGGCTGCTCCCTGCGAGCTGATGATGATGCCGAGCCAGGAACTCCAAGCACAGCTACAGAAGATGATTCGATGGAGGCGGAAGAGGAACCAAACAGACATGGAAACGAAGGGCTTCAAAGCCATGAACAGAGACAGAATACACAGTCAGTCAGTCAGTCAAAGAGAATCCTGAGAGGAGGATGAGAGACAGAGGAACCAGAATCCCGAGACGAGGATGGAACACAGAGAACAGCGAAGCAAAAGCAAAAGACTGAAGACAGAGGGCTGATCTGACCAAAGGCAGCATCGAGCACCAAAGAGCTTGAGAGATTCAAGCCATCCCATAGAGGATCTATCCGGACTGAGTACCACATTGGGCTCTCTCCATTGTAGACCAAAAGGTCACAGAGCTGGTAGGCAAAAGAACTTTGTGTACTCAAGTGGCTTGGGGAATCCAAGAACCACCCTACCAAGAAAATTTTCGTATCAGGAGACTTATATTGAGTCCCTGCATTGTAATTTTCTGCTTAAGACACAATAAAACAAGGCCACCACTGAAAGCTGGACCGAAGATGTAGCCCTAGAGAATAGGGTAAACTCCTTATTAATAGCTTGTGTTCTTGTATTGCTTACTGTATTTCTCTATTGTTTTTCCATTTTAAATGTCTATGTATTGGCAATATGATCGATCTGTTGCTTAATAACATAGACACACACCAGCACATGAGTCTGTAATACCTTTATTCAATAAATCTTTAACTGAGGTCACTCATAGGGTGAATATCAGATCAAGTGGTATCAGAGCTCTAGGCTGTAAGGTTAGACAAGCTTGTGTTGGTTTAGCTGCGAATGCTCACTAGATCAAAGCTCAAATTAAGAGAAGGAGAGTTGGTGGAAACTAATCCTGAAATTGGGAGAGTCTATCCTCAGAAGACAATGTGAGAGGAAGGTTCTATGGGGCCAGACCCTCAATTCATAGAAATTTTCCTAGCTATAAAGTCTATGGTAGAAGAAATGTATAAGGACTTTAGAAAGCATAAGACTGAAGACTACTCAGGTTCTAAACAAGATAAAGAAGAAAATGAGTCTCACTTCCA
Organism: Pinus tabuliformis; assembly: GCA_031772625.1. Classification (NCBI taxonomy): domain Eukaryota; kingdom Viridiplantae; phylum Streptophyta; class Pinopsida; order Pinales; family Pinaceae; genus Pinus; species Pinus tabuliformis. The sequence continues at coordinate 431,360,823 of CM062807.1, forward strand.
TGACCACTCCAAAGGAAAAGGGAAAGAGGAAAGCTTTCTCACACCTCCTAATAGCCCTGTGCATAATAAGAAAGCATCTTTGATTAAGTTAGATGTTAAGTTTGATTGCATATTTTATTAAGTTAGATGTTAAGTTTGATTGCATATTTGATTAAGTTAGATGTTAAGTTTGATTTGCCTATATATGATGGAGAGATAAATGCTGAAAAGTTGGACAATTGGATTAGACAAATTGATGTGTATTGCAGGGTACAGAACAGAGACTCGGACAAGAGTAAGATTCAGCTGGCAAGCCTACGCCTAGGAGGCACTGCCTTGGTTTGGTAGGAAGGCGGGACCCAAGCTGATATGAAAATACATGGTAACAGCATCTCTGTTTGGAGTGAATTTGTTGTTGCAGTCAAGAAACAGTTCTATCCATTGGCCTACATGCAACAAGCCATGATGAATTGGAAAACTCTTCGGCAATTGAAAGGGCAAAGTGTGCAAGGGTATACTCAAGAATTTAGAAAGAAAGCATTGGTGTTGGGTATCTCATTAGACTCACCAAAGACTCTTTTGAAGTACATTGGTGGTCTACACAGCTATATGAGGCATACCATCCTCATGTTTAATCCAACTAGTATAGATGAGGTATCTATACAAGCTACTCATCTAGAAGCTAGAGGAAAGAATGGAAATCCAGAAGTTGGGGGACCATCCCAACCCACTGTAAGCAAGAGAAAGGAGAAAAGAAAGTAGAAGTGGAGAGCAAGGAAGGCTAACACTACACAAAAAAGCAAAGCTTCATGCACTCACTGTAAAAAGGATGGGCATGATGATGAGCATTGTTGGATTCTGCATCCAAAGCTAAGACCTAAGAAGTCCGAGGGCAAGAAGAAGAATATTGTTGCAGCTATTCAGAAAGATTTGGGATCAGACTCAGGAGATGAAAAAACTATAACAGCCACAGGTATAAAAGGTTGTTTGCTTTAGAGAATGCTGAAATCAAGAAGCAGGTGCAGGAGTTGCTCGAGAAAGGGTTCATCAGGCCTAACACATCACCATGTGGATCACCAATCATTTTGGTGAGAAAGAAAGATGGCTCATGGAGAATGTGCATTGACTACTAAGCACTAAATAAGATAACAATCAAAAATCGTTATCCCCTTCCTCACGTAGATGATCTTTTAGATCAATTGAAGGAAGCTATTTATTTCACCAAGCTGGATTTGCACGGTGGATACCATCAGGTCAGGGTTGCAGAACAAGATGCATGGAAGACTGCTTTCAAAACAAAGCAAGGATTGTATGAATCGCTGGTTATGCCTTTTGGCTTGACCAATGCTCCTGCTACTTTCATGATATTAATGAATTATGTACTCAAACCTTTTCTTGATGATTTTGTTATTGTGTACCTGGATGACATTCTGATTTTTATTAAAACATGGGAATAACATTTAAATCATGTTAAGCAGACATTAGATGTTTTGAAAAGAGAAAAACTTTATGTTAAACTCTCAAAATGTGAATTTGGCAATACATCTCTAAACTACTTGGGTCATATAGTAGGGGGAGGTGAATTGAAAATAGATCCCTCTAAAGTGGTAGTCATTGTGAATTGGCCTAAACCCAGGTCTGCTACAGAAGTGATAAGCTTCTTAGGAGCAGCACAATATTGGAGGAAGTTCATTTCTAACTTTTCCTTAATTGTAGCTCCCTTACATGCTTTAATAGGATTGAATAAGGTGTTTCATTGGGGAGGCAAACATCAGAAAGCCTTCGACACCTTGAAAGAAAAGATTAGTACAACACCTGTACTAGCACTGCCAGATCTACAAAGACCGTTTGAAATCCAAACTGATGCCAGTGACTATGCCATGGGAGTAGTGTTGACACAGTATGATAAACCCATATGTTATCATTCTGATACTTTTAATCCTGCAGTAGTTAACTATCCTATGTCAGATAAAGAATTGTATGCATTAGTTCAGAGTGTGAAAAAGTGGAAACATTACTTAATGGGAAAAGAGACAGTAATACATACTGATCATCAACCACTTCAATATCTACACTCCCAAACTAAGTTGTAGCAATCAAGACACTACAGATGGATGGGTTTTCTACAACAGTTTCATTTAGCCATCATATATAAAAAGGGCATACATAACAAGGTTGCATACATGTTATCTAGACCCATTATAAATGCATATACCATACCTAAGCATAATTTTGTGCTACATGAAAGCTACATTGAAAAATATGCTCAGGCTATGGACTTTAAATATGTATATGCAACTTTGAGTCAAGGCAAAAGAGTAGAAGAATTGGACTATCATGTGAAGGACCGACTCTTATATCATTGTGGGAAACTCTGCATTCCACAAACTGAGAGAGTAAAGATAATTAGGGAAGCACACACTTCTCTGATATCAGGTCACTTTGGGGTAAGTAAAACAGTTGCACAGCTGCAAAGATTTTGTTATTGGCTGAAAATGAATGAGACAGTTTCTAGATATGTAAGAGGGTGTGCTATGTGTGCTAAAAGCAAGCCCAACAATAGAAAACTAGGCTTGTACACTCCATTGCCAGTTCCTTCTCACCCTTGGGAAAGTGTTTCCATGGATTTTGTTGGAGGACTACCTAAATCTAGGAAAGGTCATGATTATCTATATGTTGTTGTGGATAGGTTCAGAAAAATGTGTATTTTGATACCTTGTAATAAACAGATTACAACTGAATAGACTGCAAAATTGTTCTTTGAACATGTATGGGTTCATTTTGGATTACCCACTTCCATTGTATCTGATCGAGACACCCGATTTGTGGGGAGGTTTTGGTCGAATCTGTGGGAACTGATGGACACCAAACTGAAGAAAAGCACAACTTTTCATCCACAAACAGATGGCCAGATAGAAGTAGTAAACAGGACAGTGATCCAGTTACTGAGAGGATATTGTAGCAAACATCCTAAGCTTTGGGATGAAAACTTGTGTTATGTGCAGCATGCTTACAACAAAGCAAAGCACTCTTATACACAGAGATCTCCTTTTGAGACCACTTTTGGTTTCACACCAAGGTCTTCTTTGGATTTTATCTTTGGTAAAGATACCATGGTTGATGGACATAGTGATGTGGACAAGGAAACTAGGTTCATTGAATAGATCCACCAGGCAGTACAGGAACAGTTGGAAAAGAGCCAAGCCAAGTACAAGGCTAGGCGTGATAAGCATCGGATGGAGCATAGTTTTCAAGTTGGAGACCAAGTCTGGCTATATATCAGCAAGGACAGGATGCAAGGTGAAGTTAAAAAGCTAAAGCCTATCAGGTATGGACCCTTTAGGATACTTGAGACGATTGGTGAAAATGCTTTTCGCCTTGACTTACCAGCTTACATGCACATCTACTCAGTCGTAAATGCAGATTGCTTGAGATTGTTTGAACCTTCAATGATTGAGGACCCTGAAGAGCAAAGTCAATTGTCTTCTATTGATGACCTACTACCTGAATATCTCAATGAATTACAGGAAGACACAGTGCTGGACAGGAAGGTGAGGACAACATGCAGGGGAGATGTGGAGTACCTCATGATTGGGCTAAAAGGTTCAAAGCCAAGCAATGCGAAGTGGATTGAGATTGGACAAGTGAGAAAGCAATACCCTCACTTAGTCGATGCTTGAAAACCAACTTTTGGTGGTCTAAAAGCTTTTTTAGTGGGAATTTCGTGATCCGAATTGGATCCATAAAGAACTGTCAAAGAACCATGACTGCATCAGGTCGGGACAAACTCAAAGAATTCCAAAACAATGATCAAAAACACCCTGGACCAATGGCAATGGTAGCCAGCGTGGAACGATGAGGACCTCGGTCAAAGTGCGCTGATCGAGGCCCATGGAGACTGCGCGAGAGGCCGAATTAGCCCCTGGGAGGCCCAGATCAGGAAATGGAGGTGATTTTTGATGCGCAATTAACGCCTAGCGATTCGCTGGGCGAAAAATGCTGAAATGCGGAAGCCCAAGCACTCAATCGCGTGGGGAGCCAGAGAACCACGGGAAAAAGGCAAAAAATGCTAAAGGACAAAGGCAGGACCCGTGCTCTGGAAACCTGTGGTATTGATCGGGGCACCCTCAAATGGTAAGTGGTTTTGGATGGAAGCAGAGAGATCCCACTCAACGATCGACGCGTGGCAAGTGGAGGTGAGAGAAAACTGCTATTGATCGCACGCTAAAGGTCGAGCAAGTCAACCGCGTGAAACGTGCGTATGGCGTCAAATCTGGAGGCCCTAGATCTAATGGCTGAGATCGCGCCCGATGGGGGAAGCGGAACCGACGAGGGATTAAGCCACAGTTTGTAAAGATTTGAGGTTTGTTTGATCACCACAGTGGAGAAAGACTAACTCCACGAATGTAACCGAAAAAATGAACCAACGAAGCAGGCTGGCGCGAGTTACAGGAGGACATGTGGCCACTCCCTGCGAGCTGATGATGATGCCGAGCCAGGGAACTCCAAGCGCAGCTGCAAAAGGTGATTCGACGGAGGTGGAAGAGGAACCGAACAGACATGGAAATGAGTGGCTTCAAAGCCATGAACAGAGACAGAACACACAGTCAGTCAGTCAGTCAGAGAGAATCCCAAGAAGAGGATGAGAGACAGAGGAACCAGAATCCCGAGAGGAGGATGGAACACAGAGAACAGTGAAGAAAAAGCAGAAGACGGAAGACAGAGGGCCGAGCTGACCAGAGGCAACATCGAGCACCAGAGAGCTTGAGAGATTCAAGCCATCCCATAGAGGATCTGTCTGGACTGAGCACCACATTGGGCTCTCTCCATTGTAGACCAGAAGGTCACAGAGCTGGTAGGAAAAAGAAGTCTGTGTACTCAAGTGGCTTGGGGAATCCAAGAACCACCCTGCCAAGCAAATTTCCGTCTCAGGAGACTTATATTTAGTCCCTGCATTGTAATTTTCTGCTTAAGACACAATAAAACAAGGCCACCACTAAAAGCTGGACCGGAGATGTAGCCCTGGAGAATAGGGTGAACTCCTTATTAATTGCTTGTGTTCTTGTATTTCTTACTATATTTCTCTGTTGTCTTTCCATTTTAAATGTTTGTGTATTGGCAATTTGATCGATCCGTTGCTTAATAACATAGACACACACCAGCACATGAGTCTGTAATACCTTTATTCAATAAATCTTTAACTGAGGTCACTCATAGGGTGAATATCAAATCATCGAACCATGGTTGATTTTCATATTGAGAAAACCTTAGTTAGTTAGAATGTGATGTTCAACCATGGTTCACCATGGTCGACCATGATTATAAACCCAATGGATTAATAATAGTTAAACCCAATTATTTATATTATAAACCCTATGAACAATATTACACCCTAGGAATATGAACCCTTAGATTAATAAACCCAACAGATTGATATTATAATTCCAAGGGGATAATAAACCCAGGGGATTAATACTAAAAACCCAAGGGAATAATATTAAACCCAAGGTATTAATACTATAAAACCTAGGTATATAAACCCTAAGATAAATATTATAAACCCTAAAATAATCATGGCTGACTATGATTGATCAAGGGTCCGGGGTTGGAACCCTAAGGGCACAACCATATTAATTCGAGCACAGGATTGATGATGTGTTATCCATGGATTCATGTTATATATTACCATGGCTTAATATTGTATAATAAAAAATTTCAACTTCTATGTATTAACACAACATTCATTATATGTAAAATAACACTCAACTTCATATATCAACACATTTTTTGCATTGTGTATAATCACGTTTAATGTTATATATTAGTGAGGTTGTGCAATACATGTATTATCACAACCCCATCAACACATATTACTATAGTGTTGATATATATGTTAAATTTTTTAGTTTTTTTAACAAGAATGGTTGATTTTTATTAAGAAGTAAGGTTGGGCCTGAGCCAAACAACCCCTATTACATTGAGCTTCAGCTGTATGATTTCTGGCGATTCAGAATCGTCAAAATCTGGCTTTATCCATTGGGCATTCACTGATACAATTGATTCTTATGAGATTACTTAAAGTTCCTTGATTAGCGCTTAGGAACCTAAAAATAAGGGAGACATCTAAGGATCCTATTCCGCTTTTCTCTGGTAGGATAAGGTGAACCTGACATTGCCCAAAATCGATTCCAGCAGCTCGACAGACTGTATCCTCTATTATGAAAACATTGTTGAGCTGTTTCATTATCTCACTGTTTGAGAGTTAAATGCTTAAGTGATGATCACGTTAGTTGTGTCTAGCCCATTGTGAGGTTCTTTTTATATTGTTGGAGCAGCGATGAATCATTGTCATGCATCGTCTGCGATCATCATTGTTTAAACAACGTTTGTCAACATGTAACAAGGTCGTGGATTAGCATCGATCTTCAGCGTTCAGATGAGGTTCGGATGTATGCTGCCTACGCCAAGCTTTGGACATTCATGGAGACATAGACATTGCATAGGGAGAGTGTAACATTGGTTGCCCTGACCTTGCACTGTTGGTCTTCTCTGTTAAGGAATTGGATGCCTTTCTATTGCTTCATCATTCTTTGACAGAAAGCCTTGAGCTAATAGACATCCCTTATTTTCCATTATGTCAGCTTCCTTGTTCAGAGTTCGGAGGATATGGTAGAATGAACAGGTAGTGAAGTTCTGCAGCAGATTTCTTAGTCTTTCAAGGGTCTTGTTGAGCGCTGAGCTATTGAGTTGATCACCAGTGTTTAGGATTTTTATCAGGATTTCCAAATCCCCAAAGACTTGAAGGTTTTCCCCTCTATTCCCCTGAGCAAGCTGACATGCTTTGAGCAGTCCTAGAATCTCGGCCTGGTTATTAGTGCTCTGTCCTAGGCCCCAACTGAAGTTGTCCTTTTTGTGCCCGTCTGAGGAGTAGATTACTCCCCCTGCCCCTGATATCCCTGGGTTTCCTTTGGAGGCTCCATCGAAGAATATCGAAACTTTGCCCTATTTTTTCCACCACTTTTGAAAGTCTGACTCAGAGATCCGAAGCCGCCACTCTGGATTGAGGCAAGGCCAGGAGGGGTTCTTTTTATTATTGGCTTGCCTCAGGGACTCACCTAGCCTGCTGATCTCTTTAGGGAGGATGGAATTGTCTAACTTGTGAGGCCTATTTTTGTAAGTTTCCATCAGTAGAGATTTGGCTTTGGCAGTCACTACATTGGTGGATTGTAATCTATTGTTGAAGATAGCTTCATTCCTAGCTAACCAAATTCCCCGGCAGATGTATTTTGGAATTGCATTCTAGATTTTGGCCCATGTTGATTTTCTCTTCAGAGTGTGAGGATAATGCTCTTTCCATGAGATGAAGAGACTAACTACTGAAAGTTGCACTGGAATTTGGGCGTTGAGCCCCAACATTTCTTGCAACCATACTTCTTGAGTGAAGGGGCAGTTGATGAACAGATGTTCAATCGTTTCCTGAGCCATGCAGTAGAGAGGGCATCTATGGGGACCGATAATTCCACATTTCACTAAATTATCTCCAGTGAGGACCCTTCTGTGCATGAGAATCCAACAAAAGAAATTGATTTTTTGGAGACAAAAGGGGTCCCAAACATGTTGCCAAAGTGTTGTAGAGTGGATCTGAGGTTGTTGTTCTTGAAGAGCTGCAAAGCCCCGTAGTGTTGAGTAAGCTTCGGTCTTCCACTAGCCCCACTTGTCCCTCAAACAAAGATGCAGAGGAGCCAGACCAGAGAACTTAGATAGAAAGAGGTGAAGTTGAGGGAGCATCCAGTCAGGGGGGCGATGGAGAGCCCAATTTCTCCAGTTCCCTCCGGAGTCCCAAGAGCATATATCAGCAAGCTTGTGAATACCTTTTTGGATGAGCCAGTCACGCAAATCTGCAATTTCAGGGGCAAATTTTAGGGGTTGGAGGCCCATGATCTTGTCTTCCCACGGCCCAATTCTTTTTCTATTTCCTAGGATTATGTAGAGATGGTCTTTAAAGAACTCCCAGCCTTGGCTGCAAATCTTCCATAGCATGGTTCCTTTGTAGGAATCTCCTTCATCCATATTATTTATTGAGAGTCCGTGCAGATACTTTTTAATTAGAACTTGGCTTACAAGATGTCTTTGATTTGAGAAGATTTTCCAGAGAATCTTACCTCCCAAAGCCAGATTGGCCAACCCGAGATCTCTTACCTATAGTCCACCTTTAGATATTGGCCTTTTCACTATGTCCCAGCTTATTAGGTGAATTTTTTTTTGGTTCCCCCTTCCTCCTTGACATAGGAAATTTCGAATCAGCTTAGATAGTAGTTCGGTGATTATTTTTGGAGCTTAAAGAAATGAATCCTAGTAGATAGGAAGGGAGGAGAAAACAGATTTAACAAGAATGAGCTTCCCAACTATGGTAAGCCACTGCCCGCCCCATGCAGTCATTTTTGCCTTGATTTTGCTAATAATTTCCATCCAATGAGGGGCCTTGCTGGTTCCCAATGTTAAAGGCAGGCCTAGGTACTTGAATTTGTCCCAAGAGACATAGCCTGTGAAGCCCAGGGCTTGGGAAATCCTGAGAATAGTTTGTTAGTATACCACTCAGCCATACACAATGTTTTTCCTCTTATTGACCATAGCTCCGGAGACTCTGCAGAAGCTTTGGATTACTTCATTGAAGGCCCTTACAATTTTAATGGAGGCTCCTCCCATAAGGATAGAGTCATTGACGAACAATGCATGATTGATTAGTGTTGTTCCATTTGTTGCCTAGATGCCTAGAAGTTCCCCATTGAGCTTATCTGTTGTAAGCTTTCGGCTCAGGGAAGCTGCCATCAGAATGTACAAGAAGGGGGATAGAGGGTAGCCTTGCCTAATACCCCTCGAACTTTGAAGTAGTTTATCGGCATGCCATTTACTAGAGCGGCTATCCAAGGTTCTCCAATACATGCTTTAATCAATTTTATAAAATCAGGATTGAAACCAAATGCAGAAAGAACTTGGAGGAGGAAAGAGTGCCTTACTCGGTCAAAGGTGTTTTCCATGTCCAGCTTAATGAGCATACCTTTCTCTTTGTGTTGATGGCTGGAATGGATGATTTCCTGCACCAGTATCACGTTGTCCAGGATATGCCTGCCTTTGACAAACCCACATTGGTTGGGAGAGATGAGTTTTTATAGCAGCAGCTTTATTCTATTTGCAAGTAACTTGGTGAGTATTTTTTAGGACGCATTACATAGCGAGATTGGCCTGAAGTGGTCGAATGCCACCGGGTTTGTTTCTTTTGGAATTAATGCTAGGAAAGTGGAGTTTGTGCTTCTTCCCATTTTGGCTTTTTGGAGGAAGCCTTTGATCATTTGGTACAAATCAGCCTTGATGATGTCCCAGCAAATTCTATAAAAGTGGATGGAGAACCCATCGGGTCTTCGAGCTTTGTCTGGTTCCATCTTCCATATGACATTGCTGATTTCGTCTTCAGTGAAGGGCTTCAAGAGTATTGAGTTATCCTCCTTGTTAACCAGTCTTGGAACGTGCTTGAGGAAGTCTTGTGATTCCTCATCATCATCTGCACCTTCTTCTTTGTACAACTGCTGGAAATGAGAGGTTGCAGCCTCTTTTATCAGAGTTGTGCCTTTGAGAACAACCCCATCCGGTGAGGTGATTTCAACAATGTGGTTTCTAGAAAGTCGAGTTCGAATTTTCTTGTGAAAGAAGGCTGAATTTTTGTCTCCAGACACAAGCCAGAGATTGCGTGATTTGAGCCTCAAGGATTCTTCCTCCTCTCTAAATGATCGGAGAGTGCTGAGTTGGAGTTCTTGCTCGATCTGAATTTCTGAGCAGGTAATGTCTTGCAGCTCCAAGCCCCTTTGCAAATCAAGCAGCTGCTTTATATTATGTTTTCTATGACTAGTGGGGGAGTCTGTGGGATTTTTTATCCATTCTTTCAAGGTTTTTTTGGTGGCCTTTAGCTTTTGCTCCCACACATAGCTGGGTGATCCAAGAACATGGATGAACTAGGCCTTCTTGACTGTATCCATAAACCCTTCTCTGTCTACCCAGAGAGGGCTGAACCGAAAGGGGATTGGCCCCAAATTTTCCTCTTCTTCCAGCAGAAGAAGAATGGGTTTATGATCTGAAGTCAGCTTTGGTAGAATTTTTGTGGAAATGATCTTCTTTTCGGAGAGGAAGGTGCTCTGAAGTAGGAATCTGTCCAACCGGGCTGAAATGTGCTCCGCCCCAACTCTGTTATTTGTCCATGTGTAAATCCTTGTTTTTGGCTTAAAGTCCAGTAAATCCCATTGTTGAATCAGGTCTTCCACAAAGGGAAGGAAGTGGTCCCTGCTACTGATTCCTCCTATTTTTTACTTTGAGTCAAGGATTAGATTGAAGTCTCCTGCTAGAATTATATTCTTGAGGGAGTAAGCTTCAAGGAAATTGGACAGAGTTTTCCAGCGTTATTTCTTTTCTGCATAGAGGACAGGTACATAAATATTAAAGAGAGCAAATGTAATCTTACTAGGAAGGTGTCGAAGTTCGGTTTAAATCCAGTGTTGCGTCTGAAAGGAGCTCTCAAGTTGAAACTTGTCTTCCTCCCAGAGAGTGGCAAGCCCACCGCATGTACCCCTTGCACTTACTGCTTTTCCGGCTTTTGTTTTCCATTTTACTTTCCAGAAGGGCTTCCCCTTCTATTTTAGTCTCTTGGAGCATGAGGATCTCGAGAAATTCTAATTTCAATAGGTTCTTGACTGCTTCAGATTTTGAGGGATTTCCCAGTCCTCTACAATTCCAAGAGACTAATCGCATTATTCATTAGCACAGGGAGGGGCAGTACCTCCCTTTGGAGGCCTAGTTCTAGTATTTCTGCTAATGGACATCTCAATCGTGGGCTGGATGCCTTGCATTTTTTGTCTCTCCGCCTCTTCTTCTCTGGCCTCTCTGTGAGATTTCCTCCCCACTCTTTTCGAAGGCCTCTTAGTTGTCTCATCTTCCGAGGATCCCAAAATCTCTAGAGTCTTCTTCCTTATCATATCTGCATAGGTTGGCGAACTAGAGACACCTTTTGGAGTTTTGATTTGGAGAGGGCATGTTTCCTCCTGCCTCTTTTATTCTTCCATGGTGATGGCCTGCTGTTCAGCCTCTTTATCTGCTAGATCTAGGAGTTTTTCTAGTGTACTGAGTATTTCAAAGGGATTGGTGGGTATGTCTGCTCTTGGAGGGACTGAGCTCCCCTCTGCTTGGACTATGGGAGGAGCACCACTCCCTATGAACACTCCTTTCCCTTTGATTCTATTGTTCTGCTTAGATGTTCCTAGTTTCTAGACCTAAGTCCATTGATCTCCTTTCACATTCTTGGCCCCCTCCTCTGATTTCTTTTTACAATGCTTGGCAAAGTGCCCATAGCCATGGCAATGCCAGCATTTAAATGGGAGTTGCTCATAATCTAGCACTTGGATGTGAGACCAGTCAGCCACCGTGAGTTTTATAGCTTCAGGGAGGCCTTCCTCCAGGTCAACTTCTACACAAATTCTCGCACAGGAGTATTGGTCCCTCCTTTCTGCTCGATCGATGTATTTTCCAAGTTTATTGCCTATGGTTTCTAAGGATTTGGGGTTCCAGCAATGCAGAGGTAAATGAGGCAAGCGCACCTAAACAGGGATAGCTGAGGGCACATCCTGTGTCAGATCGAAGTCTGGAGTCCATTGATTCAAGTACAAACCCTGAGGCCCCATGAAATATGGGCCATTTCTGAATATGAGGTTCCTGTCTTCTATTGCTTCAAATACGAATACAAAGAAGCCTTTACCGATGAAGTGACTTTTGATTCCTTCCTTGAAAAGAGATCATTAGTTCCTTTGCACCTAGGCATCTACAACTTTAGGTGAGGGCCATAGCCCAGTGAACTGTCCAATAAGCCCTCTTTCTAGTAGGTTCAATGCCGCTTTGCAAGGTTCTTAAGTCGGCAGAGCAACTGTGGGGATGGATTCCATTCTTTTGACAAACTTCTGCTAGTTTTCGGTTGCTGGTCGTTTATTGCATGCCGCTACCAGTTCCTGGAACGCAGATAGCTCAGGTGGAAGGGGAGGATCTAGTTCGCGGCCCCCTCCTGGGACCATGGCAATGGTGTTGCACATAGTCTCTAATTGTGTCGGCTCCTCTCTCGCGCGCAGAGCTCTTTGCCCTCGATTGCTCAGAAAATTTTTGTCGTTGTACAATATGACAAGATTTGTTATGATTTTGGCACATATATAATGCACACAAAAAAAAAGCCCAAGTTTGTGCCAAATTCCCCAATATAGTCTAACATGTATATATTAACGTTTAATGTTATGTTTTAGGAAGGTTGAACAATTCATGAATTATCATAACCCTATCATTACATTTTAACATTATATATATATATATATATATATATATATATATATATATATATATATATAGTTATATAGTTTTGTGATATATGCAAATGATTTTGGCACATATATAACACAATTAACCTAACTATGCCCATATTAAATTTAATTGTTGGCATGTATATACATATTAGCACAACCATATTAGTATATATGGTTGATATACGGTGATAGGTGTATATCAATGGCATACACAACCATATTAGTAAATGTGGTTGAAATACGTCGATAAGCGTTAATAGTCTGGATTCAATATAAAAATTAATATTGATATTAATAAATATACAACAATAATAATAATATTATAAAAATAAATATAATATTACAAAATATTATTAATATTATTATATTCTAATTATGATAGAATGAATATATATATATATATATATATATATATATATATATATATATATATATCTATATATATATATATATATATAGATATATAATATTATTATATTATAATTATGATAGTTATTTTAATAATAATAATTAAATTAAAGCTATTGACGTACCTTATAATAATAATTACATAAAATATTATTATTTTGATAATAATTATAACTATAATGACATTTTTTTAAGTTTAGCTGATGAAACATGTTTGGGGGAATTGAATTTATGATCACTCGGATACACCAGGGCTTGCGAACATGATTTTTTCCAATTGTGTTAGCACCCACATACTAATGACAATTTATATTATAAATATAAATCCAAGGTATTATTATTATAAATCTAAAGGATCGATAAACCTAATGGAATAATATTAAAAACACGAGGGATTAATATTATAAATTAAGAGATTATTAATATTAAAAACCTAAGGGGCAAGTATTATAAATCTACATTAAATATTAAAAGCTATAATTAACATTACCCTATGAATAATATTATACCCTAACAATGTGAACACTTAGATTAATAAACCCAAGGGGTTGATATTATAAACCGAAGGGTTTAATACTAAAAACTCAAGGGATTATAAACCTAAGGGAATAATATTAATCCCAAGGCATTAATTTTATAAACTCAAGAGATATAAACATTAAGATAAATATTATAAACCCTAAAATAAACATTAAACCATGAGATCAATATTATAAACATTAATATTAATATTATAAACCCAAAGGATTAACAAAATTTAAGGGATTAATATTAAAATCCAAGGGATTATAAACCCAAGGGAATAACATTAAACCCTAGGATTAATATTAAACCTTAGGGATATAAACCCTAAGATTAATAAACCCAAGGGATTAATATTAAACCTTAAGATCAATATTATAAACCTTAGGGTTAATTTTAAACCCTAGGAATATAAACCAAGCTATGATTAATATTGAAAACCCTAGGATCAATAGTATAAAACCAAGGAAATAATAAATCCAATGAATTAATGTTAAAAACCCGAGTGATTATAAACCCAGTGGAATAACATGAAACCCTAGGATTAATATTAAACCCTAAGAATATAAACCCATGTGATTAATATTATAAACCTTAGGACTAATATTATAAACCTCATAGATTAATATTATAAATCCAAGGGATTAATATTATAAAATCAATGGATTATAAACCCACGGGTATAATGTTAAACCTAAAGGGTTAATATTATAAACCAAAGGGATTAATACTAAAAACCCAAGGGATTATTATTATATATCCAATGGATTAATATTAAAAATGAAAGAGACTAATAAACCTAAGGGATTGTTAATATTATAAACTTAAGTTATCAATAAACCCCAATGGATTAACATTAAACCCTAGGATTAATATTATAAACCCTACGAATAATATTAAGCCCTGGGAATATAAACTCTAATATTATTAAACACAAGGGATTAATATTAAACCTTAAGATTAATATTATAAATTATAATGCCAATATTAAACTTCAATATTATAAACCCAATATTAAAAGGACCTAATATTATAAACCTAGTACAAAACCTAAGTTTTGTATTGGAATAATTTGACATTGAATAAATTGCAACATAATGTAACATGGCATCAATGATTGTTAGATTGATTTTCATATTGAGACAATGTTTGTCACAAGGTGGTGTTTGATACATTTTTGTACCATTCCAACGTCATAGTATTAAACCCTAATATAAGACCCTAACATTATAAAACCCAATATAAATATTCTAAGAATAATATTATAAACCCTAATCTTAAACCTCAGTTTTGTTATGTCACAATGGGATGTTCAATAAATTGCAATGTAATGTAACATTGTGACAATGATTGAATGTCACATTGAGATGTAAAGTTTGTCACAATGCAATGTTCGATACATTTTTGTACCATTCCAATGTCAAAACATAAAACCCTAATACAAAACCCTAAGATTAATATTATAAACACTAATATTAAACCACGTTATTATAAATTATAAACCCAATATTAGAAACTCTAATTTGTAAACCATAATTTTAAACCCCAATTTTTTTATGTCACATTGTGATTTTTATTCATTTGCAATGTAATGTAACACTACAATAATGATTGACTGCCACATTGAGACAATGTTTGTCGTAGTGCAATGTTGGACACATTCAATATTAAAACCATAATATTATTTTTTAAATAATTATAAACCCAATATTAAAAAACCCTACTATTATAAACCTCAATATTAAACCCTAATTTTGTAATGTTGCAATACGACGTTGAATAGATTGCAATGTATGTAACATTGTGACAATGATTGATTGTCACATTGAGATATTATAGACCTAAGGCAATACTATTATAAACTCAAGCCATTAATAAACCCCAAGGGATCGATATTAAACCTTGGGATTAATATTACAAAGCCTAGGAATAATATTAAACTCTAAAATTAATATTTTAAACCCAATGGATTGATATTATTAATTAAAGGGATTAATAAACCCAAGGGATTTATATTATAAACCAAATGGATTGTAAACCCAGAGGAACAATATTAAACCCAATGGATTAATATTATAAACCCGGGGATAGATATTTACCAAAGGGATTAATATTAAAAATGCAAGAGATTGATAAACCCAAGGCATAAATATTAAAAACCCAAGGGATTAATATTATAAATTCAAGGTATTATTAATATTATAAACCCAAGGGATTAATATTAAAAACCCAAGGGATTAACAAACCCAAGAGATCCCTAATATTATAAACTCAAGCCATTAATAAACCGAAGAGATTAATATTAAACTCTAGGATTAACATTATGAACTGAAGGGATTGATAAACCCAAAGGATTAATATTATAACCCCAAGGGATTAATATTGAAAATCCAAGAGATTAACATTATAAACCCTTGGGATTGATATTACAAACATAAGCGATTATTAATATTATAAACCCTAATATTTATATTAAACCGTAAGATTAATATTGTAAACTCTTTGAATAATATTATACCCTAGTAATATGAACCTTTAGATTAATAAACCTAATGCATTGATATTATAAACCTAAGAGACTAATAAACCCAAAGTTTTAATACTAAAAACCTAAGGGATTATAAACCCAAGGGATATAAATCCCGAGATAAATATTATAAACCCTAAAATAAACATTAAACCCTCATATTATTAGGATTAATATTATAAACCCAATGGATTATAAACCTAAGGGAATACCATCAAACCCTAGGATTAATATTAAACCCTAAGATTAATAAACCCAATGGATTAATACTATAAACTCAAGGGATTATAAAAGGGAGGAATTAATATCAAAACCTGTTATTAATATTAGAAACCCTATGATCAATATTATAAACCCAGGGGATTAATAAACCCACTAGATTAATATTGAAAACCCGAGGCATATGGCAATGTTTTTCACAATGTGACGTTCAATTAATATTGACAACCCAAGATATTAACATCATAAACCATTGGGATTGATATTATAAACGTAAGCAATTATTAAAATTATAATCCCTAAGGGATTTATATTAAACCCTTTGAATAATATATGATACCCCATTAATATGAACCCTTAGATTAATTTAACTAGGGGATTGATATTATAAACCTAAGGAACTAATAAACCCAAGGGTTTAATGCTAAAAACTCAAGGGAATAATATCACATCCAAGAGATTAATATTATAAACCAATGGATATAAACCCTAAGATAAATATTATAAACCCTAAAATAAGAATTAAGCCCTAAGATTAATATTATAAACCTTAGGATTACTATTATAAACCCAAGGGAATAACATCAAACCCTAAGATTAATAAACCCAAGGGGTTAATATTATCAACACTAGGGATTATCAACTAGAGGGATTAATATTAAAACCAAATATTAGTATTATAAACTCTAGGAAAAATATTAAACCCTAGGAATATAAACCCTATGATTATTATTAGAAACCCTATGATCAATATTATAAACCCAAGGGATTAATAAACCTATTGGATTAATATTGAAAACCTGAGGGATTATAAACCCAAGGGAATAACATTAAACCCTACAATTAATATTAAACCCTAAGAATATAAGCCTTGTGATTAATATTATAAATCTTAGGATAAATATTATAAACCTAAGCGATTATTAATATTATAAACTAAAAGGATTTATATTAAACCTTAGGATTAGTAATATAAACCATTTGAATAATATTATACCCCAGGAATATAAACCCTTAGATTAATAAACTGATGGGTTGATATTATAAACCCAATGGATTAATATTAAACCCTAGGAATATTATAAACTTAAGGGATTAATATTAAACCCTAAGATTAATATTATAAATTATAAACGCAATATTAAACTTTAATATTATAAAACCAATATTATAAATCCTTAATATTATAAACCTAGTATTTAACCCAAGTTTTGTAATGTAACAATGCAACATTGAATAAATTGCAATGTAATGTAAAATTGTGACAACGATTATAAGATTGATTTTCATATTGAGACAATGTTTGTCACAATGTGACATTTGATAAAATTGTGTATCATTCTAACATCACAATATGAAACCCTAATATAAAATCATAACATTATAAAACCCAATATGAAAAACCCTAAGATTTATACTATAAACCCTAACATTAAACCACAATCTCATAAATTATAAACCTAATATTATACCCTTTTATTATAAACCCAATATTAATAACCCTAATATTAAAACCCAATTTTGTTATGTCACAATGTGATGTTCAATAAATTGCAATGTAATGCAACATTGCAACAATGATCTATTGCAACATTGAGACCTTGTTTGTCACAATGCAACGTTCGATACTTTTTTGTACCATTTGAATGTCTCAAATTTAAACCCTAATACAAAACCTCAAGATTAATATTATAAACTCTAATATTAAAACACATTATTATAAATTATAAACCCAATATCAAACCCTGATATTATAAACTCAATATTAGAAACCCTAATGTTATAAACCCTAATTTTTTTATGTCGCATTGTGATGTTCATTAAATTGTAATGTAATGTAACACTGCGAGAATGATTGATTTTTGCATTAAGACAATGTTTGTCGCAATAAATTATAAACCTGGTATTAAATATATTTTTTTTTCTCGGCAACACTAACTAATCTATATTATTATTTACAGGTAAACATTACATTCACAAAAGACTGGTTGCCCAGGGCCAACTGTGGCTCCTTGGGTGGCTTTTCCAGACTCAGAATTCTCCCTTGCAGGGCAATATTTCCAGTTTAGACCAGTACACATGACACTGTGATGTTTCCATGAAATACCAAAACGGCCCACGCAGGGGCATCCCACAAAAGACGCATGACCCAGAAAGTCTATAGTAGCCGCTAACATGACCCAGAACAGAAAGACTATAGTAGTCGCGAACATGACCCAGAACAGAAAGAAAATAAACAAAGACATAAGACATAAACCAGAGATCAACCGAGACCTCGTACCAGACCTGAGAGTAGGAAGCAAATGCAAGGGAGTGCCACTGGGAGTTACTCCTCTGGTTTTTCTTCAAGGATTCTGCACCAGCCTTGTCCCTCTGGGAGGCCATCCCACATTGCCATGGGATCTTGCACGGGGGCTGGCGGCGCTTGTTCTTGAATTCGGGAGGGGGCTTGCTGAGGCTCTCTCTCTGAATTACCCTCTTCATTTGATGGCTCCCCCATTGGGCGCTTCCCCCTATTGCCCTCTGGTCGTTCCTCAGCAGGGGCCAGTTGCGATGCTTCCTCATTCTCCTCAGGAATTTTGGTAAACAGAACTGAGATGTGAGCATTAATGCCTGCATTGTCCCTGGAGCTGCCCAGGGGAAAAATGACTGAGCCAAACGCTGGGAGCATGGGCACTCCATCATTGGAGCTGCCAACCTCCAGAGACTGACTGACTGGAATTGGGGTAGCTCCCACCCTTCTGTAACAATAGCAGCAGCAGCAGTGATGGTGAACATCCGCTGCAGGGGGACGTGAAGGTTCACCACGCCCTGAGCCTCTTCTGCACGGCATCCTTTCACGCACCATGGTATCCGCAGCTTCCTTATCTTGGTCCAGAGCAGAGGAGGGCCTGCTGTTACTGCGTTCCCTCCCAATTGATTGCCGTCCCCAAATTGGCTTGAGGCAGAGCTCAATTGAGCATAGACAAAGACCAGGAAAAACAAGCATGGAGCGAACCTCGTCCGAGCTCTCAGCCACAATATCACAGCCTCTTCGCTCAGAGATCTGAGTAACCTTCTCGGCGCTCTGAGCCCCGCACAACAACATTCCATCATTCTTAAACCCATTAACATTCCCTTGGAACTTGCCCGCAATGAATGCTCTCTGCAGGCTCGCCATCTCCTCCCGCGCCTTCATTAAGGCTACCATAATGCGTCTCCCGGCTTAATGTCTCGGCGGCGAGAGGCATTAAAGTCCTCTGATCATCACGTGGCAACCCATGCTGGGCATGTGGCTCTCCATGTCCTCGCTCGGTGGCAACCGCATCCGGGGTCCCTGGTATTAAATGTTAATTGTTGGGTGTTGTTATATTAAACCCTAATTGTTTCATACCCAATAATAGTTGGGCGGACCCAAGAATAGGGCGAAAACCCAAAGATGGTGGGCGTACCTACCCATGGTTTTGTGAATGAGGTTTGCACATGGTTTTGGGCATAATGGTTTTCTGCCCATGGTATTTTGTAGGTTCGGTCAAGGGAACTATGGTTATGTTCTAATCAAGGTTAGTGGATTGGGGTTTATGAATATTCGACATGTATATATATGTATTGTAACATTGAAAAGAATATAATGAAAAAAAAATCAAACTGATAGTCTCGGTTTTGGGATCCAGGGGAAAATATTTATGTATATTTGTTTTATGTTCTTGCCATTGTATATTTTTATGTTTGAAGAATTCGTTTGCAAGTAATTTCTGTACAGGGTTAAAACCTACACTAATATTATAAACTCAATATTAAACCCTAATATTATAAACCGAATATTATAAACCCTAATGTT
The DNA here is from genome assembly GCA_031772625.1 of Pinus tabuliformis. Classification (NCBI taxonomy): domain Eukaryota; kingdom Viridiplantae; phylum Streptophyta; class Pinopsida; order Pinales; family Pinaceae; genus Pinus; species Pinus tabuliformis. The sequence continues at coordinate 431,380,684 of CM062807.1, forward strand.
ATAAACCCTAATATTAAACGCCAAATGTTTTGTCACATTGTGATGTTCATTGAATTGCAATTTAATGTAACACTACGACAATGATTGAGTGTCACATTTAGACAATGTTTATTTCAGTGAGACGTTGGACACATTTTTGTCATAATATAAACCCAATATTAAAAACCTTAATATTATAAATCGTAATATTAAACCCCAAATTTGTAATGTCGCAATGCGACGTTGAATAAATTGCAATGTATGTAACAATGTGACAATGAATGATTGTCGCATTGAGATATTATATACCCAAGGGGTTAATAAACTCAAGGGATTGTTAATATCATTAACTCAATCCATTAATAAACCCTAAGATTAATACTATAAACCCTAATATTAAATGACAATATTATAAATTATAAACCCAATATTAAATTCTTTTATTATAAAACCAATATTAAACTCTTTTATTATAAACCCAATATTAATAACCCTAATATTAAACCCCACTTTTGTTATGTTATAATGTGATGTTATATAAATTGCAATGTCATGCAACATTGCGACAATGATCAATTGTCGCATTGAGACATTGTTTGTTACAATGCGATGTTCAATACATTTTTGTAACATTTGAATGTCTCAACATTAAATCCTAATACAAAACCCCAAGGTTAATATTATAAATTTTAATATTAAACCAAATTATTATAAATTATAAACCAAATATCAAACCCTAATATTATAAACCAAATATTAGAATCCCTAAAATTATAAACCCTAAGTTTTTTATGTCGCATTGTGATGTTCATTAAATTGCAATGTAATGTAAAACTACGACAATGATTGATTGTCGCATTGAGACAACGATTGTAATAATATAAACTCAATATTAAAAACCCTAATATTATTATTGTAATAGCTATAAACCTAATATTTAAAACCCTAATGTTATGAACCCTAATATTAAACACCAATTATACAATGTCGCAATGTGACGTTGAATCAATTGCAATTCAATTTAACATTCTGACAATGTTTGATTGTCACATTGAGATATTCTAAACTAAATGGATATTATAAACCCAAGGAATATTATGTATTAAGGTTTAATGTCACCACATTAAACCCTGCTACAAAAGCCTAACATTATAAAACACAATGTAATAATCCCTAAGATTATTATTAGAAATCCTCATATTATAAACCTTGAATTAAATTAAACCATTAAAATTTTGACACTAAAATTAACAAGGTAATTTTTTAATGTGACATTTAAACTATCATAGTCATGAGTATATTTATTCAAATCGAACTCCATGAAAGTCCTCTTTTGTTGTATAAAAATCTTTAGTGGCTCTGTTGACCAAGTTATGGTTCCCACCTTCCATGAAAATCCGCTTTCATTATCTAAGAATCTTTGGTGGCTATGTTGATTGGTTTTTGGTTCATACCTTACATTTTTATCGAGAATTGAAAGGCTTGTCAAAAAAATGCAGTTTTTATGCCCATATAAATATTGTTACTTCGTTTGGGGATGCCTCGCCATATCATTTCAAACAAAACAAACTATTTAGATAAAAAGCTAAAAAAATCCATGGTTGATCATGGTTGACCATGGTTGATATTGGTTGAAATCTCAGTAGACCATGGTTGATAATGGTTGACTATCATTGATCTCGGTTAACCATTATAACCATGTTGATCTTTGATGACCTTGGTTGACCATGGTCTTGATTAACCATTATGGTCATTTATGGTTGTTTATGGTTGACCATTATCATCGATCACAGTTAACAATGGTTGAACAAGGTTGACCATATTAACTATGATGATCTTGGTTTACAATGGTTAACCATCAATGATCATGGTCAACTATGGATGACCTTGGATGAGCTGGGTTTACCATTTTCACCATGACTATTTTTTATTACCATGGTTGATAATGGTTGAATATCATATATCACATTTGTTGATGGGTGAACATCATACGCCACGATTGTTTATGGTTGAACATCATATACCACAGTTGCACAAAATAATAATAATAATAATTTATTATTATTATTAATTAATATTAATTACTAATCATTTATAATTATTATTTATTAATAATATTATTTATCATTAATACTATTAATATTGATATTAATAATAATTATTATTATTATTATTATTAATTAAGCCGGTAGGCTTTTTATTATGAGGTTCTTCCTCATGGCACTATAGCATATTCGTCAACCTAGAAAGAATATACCAATTCGAAGGCGTGATGTTCACGAGTATTTTGCATGGTCTCTGTTGGACAACTGGGAGTGGGAAATGGGGTACACCTCAAGATTTGGTCCATTGGTTCAAATGTTTTTTGCTTTAGACCCACCTGCCACATCATTTCCTCTATTCCGTTATATCGGAGAATACCCATATCATATTTTTTGTTGTGTATACAATACTCTCCCTCCGACTTCCAATATGTCGGACCCGATATAATTAAAGATTTGGCTTCATTGTGATATCGCATATGATCCATTTAGTATTTTATTATGGAACTGGGGACAGATAAGGGTGATTCGTAGCACTATGCTTAAAGTCCTCCATTCTCTGTTACTCGAATCACCTCTGCCAATCGCTGTGACACCTAAGTCTCCCAATTCCCGTGTGTAGAAAATCTTCCCTCCACCTTTGGACTCCCTCAACCCGACATTGTTCCATAGAGCTGAAGCAACACCAAGAGGGTGGATTCTGGTCATCGTCTTCCAGCCTCGTGGAGCAAGTATTTGCGATATGAAAGCTTCAATATTCGGGTGATTTCTAGGGAGAATTCTCATTTTAGTTTTGGATATGCTAATCCTAATGAAAAACCAATGATAAATAGCCTGATACCACTAACAGTGACTTATTCAAAACTTAATAGCAATAACCAAACCAAAGTGTGACAAGTGGCACACTCTGCAAACTTGTGATATATGCAAAGTTCTGATGAGGAGAGTATGTGATATTATATTAAATCATTGTGATAAAGCCCATCGGATCCGCAAACATATTGGCGATCGGGAGATTAAGTCATATGGGTGATTTTAGATATGTGCCATTTCAAAAGTTCCAATATGAAATCAGATGCGATTTTATAATTAATTCAAAACTTTAATCAAATCAAGTCCAACATATTGAAGATTAAAACATATCAGAGGTTGGAGGTTATATCGCATATCAGAGATCAGAGGTTATACAATATCAAAACTTTTAAACAGTGACACATAACAAAAAATTTGATATGGAATTCTCCGATATAAGGGAGCGGAGGAAATGATGTGGTAGGTGGGTCCAACAGATATCAGAAATTAGGTTTATTGCAAGTTTCATAATGTGACTCATAACAAAAAATCCGATATGGGTATTTCTCTGATAGTGTTTTATAATACACGATATGTGTTATTTGCGTTGGTTTCCACTTTATATTCATTGAACTTTGGTTATAAAGGTTTTCAAAATAAAACTTCGATAGCCTAAAGTTCCACTATTTGTTTATTAAAGAGTCATTGCCACATGTTGTAACATGAGCTTGGTCTCGGGGGATATTTATTAATTAGTGTTAATCATTTAAAATTTAAAACAAATTTTTATTAACAACAAACTTAGTCAAATTAAGGCAAACTAAAAATAAAACAAGGCAACCTAGGCTAAGAAACTTCGATATGGAATTCTCTGATATAAGGGAGCAGAGGAAATGATGTGGCAGGTGGGTCCAACAGATATCAGAAATTAGGTTTATCGCAAGTTTCATAATGTGACTCATAACAAAAACTCTGATATGGGTATTTCTTAGATAGTGTTTTATAATACACAATATGTGTTATTTGCATTAGTTTCCACTTTATTGAACTTTGGTTATAAAGGTTTTCAAAAAAAAACTCTGATAGCCTAAATTTCCACTATTTGTTTATTAAAGAGTCATTGCCACATGTTGTAACATGAGCTTGGTCTCGGGGGCTATTTATTAATTAGTGCTAATCATTTAAAATTTAAAACAAAGTTTTATTAACAACAAACTTAGTCATATTAAGGAAAACTAAAAATAAAACAAGGCAACCTAAGCTAAGATGAAACAGTTCAATGATTCAAAATCCAAATGAAAATTCAAAAGGGTCCCCATAGTTATTAGGATAATAATAAAGTCAAAATGGGGGTATTGTGTTTTTTTCCACAACAGGCCCATAGATCTTGGTGCTCAGCCCCAACTTTGCGCCTTTGGTTCTTTGAGTCTTAGCGACTATGTGCCAGCCCAATATTGGATCCCCCTTATATTTTATATTATATTAAAGTAATAAGTATGCAATACATAGCTTATAGTTATACTTTGTCTTTCATTTATCCCTATATTGTGCACTTGTTGTGTGGAAGGGTAACTAGTCCCATAATACTAGTCAAAACCACCACTTCAACAGATATAGACCTAAGTTACAAGCCTTTCCTAGGTGGATTTCCCCAAATGTTTATTAGGGCATTTTTCCCGATCAACAGGTTCAAAGGAATGCCAAAAGGAGGACTAAGGAATGTGGAAAATAATAGTTTGTATAATATTTTGTGTGAAATTTTGGGGTTGTACGAATTTCTATAATTTGAATGATTTCAATTAGCCCATCATAGGTTTAATATTTAGTTGTCACACTAATGAGATAATAATATTGATACCTTAGATTTATGCTCAAGAATTAACAAATATGTGAACATTTTGTATTCAAGACAGACCTTGATACATAATTTGGCAATGGCAATCAAATTGCAAGTGTGCTGGTCTGATGCAAGCTATAATTTTTTATTTCTTAGAATGTAGGCTTCCTGCAGCAATTGAAGCAATTCCCCTCAGTTGGGTGCCTAATAAACATGGAATTATCTTTGAGCTCTGAGCTTCGCAAGCTCAAAATCAAACTCTCAATTGCATATCGAGAGATTGGCATATCGTAGTATCGAGGAATGATGTTATCAGGGTTTTTTAAATGTGTCTCAAAACAAAAACCTTGATATCCATTACCTCCGATATGCAGGAACGGAGACAATGACGTGGAATGTGGGTCCTTTACTCTGACAGTTGATTATCATATGTTTTATGCCCTAACCACTTTATAATATACATTTATTGAAAAGAGACACATTAATATGATGGATCGAACTTTGGGTTTTGGAGATTTCCAAAAGGATTCTTCTAATTTCAAAGTATCAATGCCCAAAAGCTCTGATATATATTTAATCAATATGCCACATTGTTTAATGATTAAGGCTTAAATCCTATGCACGCATCTTGGTCTCGGGAGCTATTTTATTCATTAATCTAATTAATGGACCGACTATGTGCATTTATTCTCACTTTATTCTCACTCGCATGAAGATCATATGTTTTATGCCCTAGCCACTTTATAATATATGTTTATTGAAAAGAGCCACATTATATGATGGATCAGACTTTGGGTTTCAAAGATTTCTAAAAGGATTATTCTTATGTCAAAGTCTCAATGCACAAAAGCTCTGACATATATTTAATCAATATACCACATTTTTTAATGATTAACACTTAAAGCATATCCACACATCTTGGTCTCGTGGGCTATTTTATTCATCAATCTAATTAATGGGCGACTATGTGCATTTATTCTCACTTTATTCTCGCTTGCATGAACATCCCTGTTATTATCTCTATCATTAGTAGCACCAAACTCTATGTCATCTGTCATTACTCTCATTTATTTCTCCCTCTACTTAGTTGGTGGATGGACGTGTGCTCTATTTAGCCTCTTCAACTTGATCTATTATGTTGTTGTTTAGGTTGCAATTTTTGTTGTTGTTGTTGTTTCATTGTTTCCCTCTTGTTGTTGCTCTTATTGTTGTTGTTGCGCATCTTGTTGTTGCTTCTTTTGCACAGATACCTGTCCCGGAATTCCATTAACAAGCAGGTGAGAATCGAGAACCTACTAACTATATCACCTTGTAAAATAAGATGTCGAGTATCAATGTTGTCATGTTGCATATATAGCTTCTTCTTTTTTGCATGTTTCTATTGTAAGAAGAATATATGCATTGCCAGGATGTACAGAACAACGGGGTGTGGAGTTTTTGAAACGTCATATATAGAGAGGCATATTTCTATGATTAAACATCTCATGATTGATTTCCCCTTACCTTTCAATGTTAGCAGCAATCTAAATTGTGAATTGTTCTTCTTTCATTTGCTTGCAAATATGGTAATCCTATGAACGAGAGATCATTAGCTAATTTACTTCCCCTTCCCTTTCAATGTTAACAACATTTCACTCGCTTTCACCTTTCAGGACACCTCCTTTCCTCCTCATCATGGAGCCTATCTTGACAATGAATTCCATGAATCTAGTTGGCTCTACAACAATCCAACCATCGCTCCAAAAAGTTGAACTCGACCTTCTTCCTTCGACAAAGACATCATCTCAACACTACTACATTTCCCTCTCCGACGGTACCTCTCAGCATAAAACTTTGCTTCCGTCTACTTATAATGCCCATGTCGTCTATGGTGGCCTGCAGTTGGGGTCGATTATCATTCTCAAAGAATCCACTTGCACACTTTTTCAAAACTATGTGTATGTTGACACTCTTCACCACATCCTTCATGTCTTTTTTTTCCTTCCCTCCTCTTCGCCACTGAAATTCCAACCAGTGCTGCATTGCTTTCCTCTTTATTTCCTTCTTATCAGGACTATAAAAGTTCTTGAACTCAAAGTTCTCAAACGCCATGCAAATTTGATTGGGGTCTCGACCCTTATTCAAATTGTACAGTTGTCCACATACCAAGTGGGCTCTTCAATGTCACACGGCCCTTGCTCGCATACTCCTGCTTTGACACAGGGTTCTACTTCATCATCAACTTAGTTGTCCTCTATTGTTCTTATTGCCATTCCATTCATGGCACTAATCCCCTATCGTAAACAATGATAGATCTAGGGTACGATGCTTACAAAAATAACCCTTCGCTCATACAACAATGCTCGAGCCTCTGGAAAGGTCTTTGGATTTGACCTCATTCATTGTGCCAATGATGCAATCCATCTCTCTGCCTTCAGTGAGTTAGTAGATTTCTTGCAAGACCTTGTCCAAATTGGGCATATTTGCATGGCTTCAAATGGGATAGTCAAACCAACAAACACAAATTACAACCATCTCGATAGAAAATGGGAATTCTTCCTCTCTGTAACTTCCACTGTTGAACCTTGGATGATGTTCCAATAATTCCTTTCCATTGTTTCCATTTCAAATCTATAAGTGAAATTAGATTTGCAAACCTTGGCTCAATTGTGGACATTATTGGAGTGATGAGGTCCACTTCTCCAACCTCCACCACTCGTCAAAGACATGGGTCTGAAACACCTAGAAAAACTCTCAGCTTGGAAGATATGTTTGGGTATAGTATCGACATCACCCTATGGGGTGAGCATTGCCACACTGTAGGCAAGGAATGCGTTGAACTCAGATCTTCTGGTGCTTTGACAGTTCTTGCAATCAAAGGGTGTCGCATAGCCTAATTTAATGGAAGAACTGTAGGGAATATCTCCACCAGTAGCCTCCTACTGGATCCCGACATTCCAGAGACTCACTAGCTTCAGTCATGGTTTCATGAAAAAGGTTGCTTGGTTCTTCACCATCATTAAGTAGAAATTTCTCGGGGTCTTCCAAGCGAGGCCACCTACAACGTACAATTTCCAACCTCATAGACTTGCATCACCTCGGAAAAGCAGCATGGTTCTTTGTTCGTGGAACCATCACCTCTATTGACATGCAATATTTCTACTTCCTTGCATGCCCTCTCTCATATGATGGCATCCAGTGCATGAAAAAAATTGTCAACCACTCAAATGGAATGTGGTGTTGCACAAAATGTGGTGGGGACTTCCCGAAATGTGACTATCACTATGTGTTGAAATTTTAAATGCATAACCACATAGGCCTACTGAAAAATGTCACAGCTTTTGATGATGCTAGAAATGAACTCATGGGTTTCCAAGAAAAATACTTGTTCATACACTCCACTAATACTGGTGCTATCCACAAGTTTCGCTCAAGGGTTTCATGTCATTATTTCATCTTCACACTGTCTGTAAAAACAGATAACTTCAATGGTGTCGATTGTGTTAGACAATTATTTATTACGGAGCAATGGAACACATAAAATACTGCAGAAATATAAACACAGAAAACACATAAAACAAGAGAGACACAGATATACGTGGTTCACCCAGTTTGGGCTACGTCCACCCTGAACAACCAGTCCTTCCTTTCTATTATCCAGCAAAATGAAGAGACACAACCTACAGCAAATCCACTGTAATATCCTATGTTTTCTCTCACAGTCTCACCTCTTTGTTTCTCGCTCAGAGAATACACATCTATATCACAGCCTCAAATATAATGCCCTCATACATAGAGGGGTTGCCTTCTAGGGCAAAAAACCCTAAACTAAACATAAGTTCTACAGTCAGATCATCTGCCTAATGAACGGACCAGATTGACTAGAAATTACTATACTTTTACAAGGCAATTTTACATATATTTTTGGCTTCGGGGGCGCTGCCCCCGAGCCCCCGCCGGGGGATCGCTAGCCCCCGAACCCCCCAGCCGGGGGGGATTGGCCCCCCCGGACCCCCCCGCGTGGAGGGGTGTACAAACTTCCTCGGGTATACATTCAGCTAAAAAAAAGACCTCTGAACAATCATTCTCCACACACAACAATCTCCCACTTGGAGAATGATTATAGCAACTCCACCACTGCTTTATTTGCTAGACAATGACTCCTCTTTTGGACCTAGCTGTTTCTCATCTTCATCTTCATCCTTGAAGACCAATTGAAACTGAGCATGTTCTCAGTTTCTCCCTAGTTACAACTTTTGTTAGCATGTCTACAGGATTCTGGCTAGTGTGTATCTTTTCCAGCTTCAACTCTCCATCTTCCAACACTGATCGTATGAAATGGTACTTGAGTTGTATGTGTTTAGTCCTGGAATGAAATGTTGAGTTCTTTTCAAGATGAATGGCACTTTGGCTATCACTGTATAACGTGCCCATATCATGCTCCTTACCCAATTCACCCATAAACCTTTGTAACCAAATCATTTCTTTACTAGCCTCTGTAGCAGCAACATACTCTACTTCTGTTGTTGAAAGTGCAACAACACTTTGGATTTTTGAAACCCAACTGACAACTGTTCCACCAACAGTAAATACATATCCTATAGTGCTCCTCCTGTTATCTCTGTCACCTACCATATCTACATCAACATATCCCTGTAGAGAAATGTTTGAACCACCAAAGCATAATGCTTGATTTGTGGTACCTTTCAAATATCTGAGAATCCATTTTACTGCCATCCAATGTTCCTTTCTTGGATTTTTCATGTACCTTCTTACAACTCCCCCTGCATGTGCAATATCAAGCCTTGTGCAGACCATTCCATACATTAAGCTTCCAACTGCTGATGCATATGGAACTTTAGACATATAATCCATGTCTTCTTGGGTCTTTGGACACATTTCCTTACTAAGTTTGAAATGGCTAGCAAAAGGTGTACTAACTGGTTTTGCATTGTGCATATTAAATCTTTTCAACACCTTTTGTATGTACTCATTCTGAGACAATGTTAATTTGTGATTTTTCCTGTCTCTAGTGATTCTCATACCAAGGATTTGTTTTGCAGCTCCAAATCCTTCATTGCAAATGAATTTTCCAATTTTCTTTTGAGCACATTTATTTCCTCCATGTTAGACCCTGCAACAAGCATGTCATCTACATATAATAACAATATAATATAGCTTCCATCATTTTGCTTTTTCATATAAATACAATGATCAGAGTGACATCTAGTATAACCTTGTTCAGACATAAACTTGTCAAATTTTAGATACCACTGCCTTGGAGCCTGTTTTAAGCCATACAAGCTCTTCTTCAACCTGCACACTAGTTCTCCTTCCCTTTCACCTCATATCCTTGTGGCTGCTGCATATATATCTCTTCCTCCAAATCCCCATGGAGAAAGGTTGTCTTTACATCTAACTGCTCAAGATGCAAATCTTTAGCTGCTACTAGACTTAAAATAGTTCTGATTGAAGTCATTTTAACAACAGGAGAAAATATTTCATCAAAATCAATACCTTTATTCTGTGAAAAACCCTTCACCACAAGTCTAGCTTTGTACCTCTGTTTTCCTCCATCTTCTTCCTTCAGCCTGTAAACCCATTTATTCTTCAATGTAGTTTTTCCTGCAGGCAACCTGACTAAGTCCCAAGTCTGGTTATGCATTAAGGAGTCCATCTCTTCTACCATGGCTACCTCCCACTTCTTCTTGCTTTCAACCTGCATTGCTTCTTCATAACATTCAGGTTCACCAGAATCAGTCAACAATAAATAATACAATGAAGGAGAGTATCATTCAAGGGGTCTACTTATCCTGGTAGATCTTCTAACACCACTTTCAGGTGTTTGGGGTGCCTCTTGCTGTTGTGGCGGTTGCTATTGTTGTGGTTGTTGATTATTATTATTTTCAGGCACCTTTACTTTTTCAGTGATTTCGTCAAGAACTGCATATTCCCTGTTTTCTTTTTCTTGCTTATTTTCCTGCAACTGATTCTTATACAAGACCTTTTCATTGAATATTACATCTCTTCTCCTAATGATTTTGTGATTTTCGTAATCATATAAGCGATAACCAAAATCATTAACACCATATCCAATAAAGGTACATTTCTTTGACTTTGCCTCAAGCTTTGTTCTATTTTCTTTATCAATATGGACAAAGACCTCACAACCAAAAGGCTTTAAAAAGGATTAGTTTACCTTTTTACCTGTCCATGCTTCCTCTGGAACACCACCATCCAAGGAACTTGAAGGCTCTCTGTTTATTAGATAAACAGCAGTATCTACAGCATCTTCCCAAAACTGTAAAGGCAAACCTGCATGCAATCTCATGCACCTTGCACGCTCCATGATTGTTATGTTCATCCTTTCTGACACACCATTTTCTTGTGGTGTTCTTGGAACTGTCTTCTCTCTGCGAATTCCATGCTCTGAACAGTACCTATCAAACTCTTTGCTGCAATATTCACCTCCATTGTCTGATCTAAGACACTTCAATTTCTTTCCTGTCTCAATCTCAACCAAAGCTTTCCATTTCTTGAAAGTATCAAATACATCAGATTTATTCTTAATACATTAAATCCAAGTTTTTCTAGTTGCATCATCAATAAAGGTAACATAATAACGAGAGCCACTGAGAGATGATACCTGAGCAGGTCCCCATACATCTGTATGCACAAGCTCTAATTTTTCACTCTTCTTTTCTTTCCCAACTCTGAGAAATCTGACTCTCTTCTATTTTCCATAAATGCAATTTTCACAGAAGTCCAAATCAACATTCTTCAAACCCGGCAACGAATTCCTTGAGTGAAGAATCTTCATCCCCTTTTCACTCATGTGTCCGAGCCTATGATGCCATAATGCTGCATCTGCTCCTTTGGAAGTTAAAGCATTAACAGAGTTAGAAATACCATTGCATAAATACAATGTACCAACCTTTTCGCCTTTTGCTATTACCAGGGTTCCTTTGGTGACCTTCCAAGCTTTATCTGTGAAAGTTGTCACACAACCTTCACCACCTAACTGCCCTATTGAAATCAGATTTTTCTTTAGATCTGGAACATGTCTTACCTCCTTTAGTAGCCATTGGTTTCCATTCTGTTGTTTTACAAACTTACCCATTCCAAAAATTTTACACGGTTTATCATCACCAAAACAAACTTGTCCAAAATCTCCTTGAACATAGTCATGAAAGTATTTCTTATCAGGTGTGGCATGGAATGAGGCCCCTGAATCTACCACCCAAGAATCAGTAATATTTTCAAAAGAAAGAATCAAAGCATCTTGTAACACCTCACTTATCACATTTGCTTCATGATTGTTTTCTTGTTGTGCATCTCCTTCTTTTCCCTTCCGAGATCTACAGTCTTTCTTTAGGTGTCCTTTCTTTCCGCATTTCCAGCACACTATCCCCGATCTGGACTTGGATCTGCCTTTCCTTGATTTACTGCGATATCCTGAGCTCTTTCCTCTTTCCATTTTTCTTCCCCTAGACTCTACACTCAAAGCATTACCCGATGTCTCAACAGAGCTTTTCTGTCGCATTTCCTCACTAAGGATAGCACCGACAACATCATCAAACTTTAAAGTACTAGATCCAGAGACAGAGTTACTAATGGCCATTACTAAACCATTCCAACTTTCTGGCAATGAGCACAAGAATAACAAAGCTCTAACTTCATCTTCAAAGTTTACCCCTATAGAACTTAACTGACTTGTAACTGTATTAAAATCATTTAAATGATCTGCAATAGATCCACCTTCCGACATCTTCATATTAAATAACGTTTCATAAGAAATACCTTGTTTGAGGCCGAGGGTTTTTCATATAGTTTCGACAACGCCTGAATCAAACCCTCTATCGTTGTTTCCTTCGAAATGTTGAAGGTGACTGATGCAGCGAGGCACAACCGTATTGTTCCGAGTGCCTTTCTATCGAGAAGGTTCCATTCTTCATCTGTCATAGCCGTCGGCTTCTTTATTTTTCCACTCAATGGTAGGTACAGATCTTTCTGATACAGATAATCTTCCATCTGCATCTTTCATAGCGAGAAATTTTGGCCGTTAAATTTCTCGACCCTAAACTTACCATCTTTCGCCATTGCTCCCACTCGAACGAGGAACCCTTCTTTCCTATGAGTTTATCAGCGAAATAGACCTTCGGCTCTGATACCAGTTGTGAGACAATTATCTATTACGGAGCAATGGAACACATAAAATACTGCAGAAATATAAACACAAAAAACGCATAAAACAAGAGAGACACAGATATATGTGGTTCACCCAGTTTGGGCTACGTCCACCCTGAACATCCAGTCCTTCCTTTCTATTATTCATCAAAATGAAGAGACACAACCTGCAGCAAATCCGTTGTAATATCCTCTGTTTTCTCTCACAGTCTCACCTCTCTGTTTCTCGCTCAGAGAATACACATCTATATCATAGCCTCAAATACAATGCCCTCATACAAAGAGAGGGGTTGCCTTCTAGGGAAAAAAACCCTAAACTAAACATAAGTTCTACCGTCAGATCATTCGCCTAATGAACGGCCCATATTTACTAGAAATTACTATACTTTTACAAGGCAATTTTACATCTATTTTTGGCTTCGGGGGCGCTGCCCCCGAACCCCCGCGGGGGGGACAAGTCCCCCCCGCGTGGAGGGGTGAAGAAACTTCCTAGGGTATACATCCGACTGAAACAAATACCTCTGAACAATCATTCTCCACACACAACAGATTGCTTGAAGCTTGTACTAATCAATTCGAAGAAAATAAAGTATGGCTATACATGTTTCCTTGTCCTCTAGGATATAAAAAAAATGTCTACTGCTTCAATTGTTCGTTGCCTTTGAAACTCCCTTTTCTTCCCCCGTGTCAGACTGAAATGTAGACAACAACTTCTATATGCTTCTCCGTTCATTCTCTCATTTCTTCCCCTACCACCCTCTTCTTTTGTTCACTTCATCATTGTACTTCTCTCCTCTATGTATATACACCTATGTTACATGTTGCATCTTCCACCTTTAGATAATGTTGCATCTTTTACCTTTAAATATAATATGTATTCTCGTTTGTTCTTCGTTATAAACAAGGTAGTATATTTGCATCCTTTTAAAGTGTGTCTTGTTCAATTAAATACAAAAATTGACTTGTTAGAAAAGGTTGTTGTTTCTTTACCTTAAATCTATTTGATCTTTAGTTATGTTGCACATTGGATCTTTATACTTCTTGCCTTGGATGTACACACTCTTTCCCGATTTACAGCAATGATATATATATATATGTGTGTGTGTGTGTGTGTGTGTGTGTGTGTGTGTGTGTGTGTGCTTATATCGCATCTTGCATCGTTATACTTCTTGCCTTCTGCATGTCTTCATGTCACACAGCTAATATGTGGATGTGCACACTCTTTTCCAATTTCCAAAAAAAAAAAAACAATATTATGTTGATGTACACACTCTTTCACAATTTGCAAGACAAAAAAACACACACACAAATAAACACTTTCTCTTATTTCCTTCCCTTTTGAATTTATATTTCTTCCCTCCCCTTCATTAAACATTCCTCCTCCTACGAACACTCCTCCATGTACTCTTTCTTTGCGCTCAATACTACTCTCTCTCATCTCCTTTATTCACTAATATTTGTGTCCTCATGTTTGTATCACGATGGACATCCAAAATTCTTCTAGCAAGCCCTCAAGAAATGTCTGCGGGAGACTCCTCTATGCACAAAAATAAAAACACCTACAACAAAAAACAAATTATATATGCTTCTCTGTTCATTTTCATTTCTTCCCCTATCACCCTCTTCTTTTGTTCACATCATCATTCTATTTATCTCCTCTATGTATATACACTTATGTTACATGTTGCAGCTTCCACCTTTAAATAAAATATATATGCTCTTTTGTTCTTCCTTCTAAACAAGGTAGTATATTTGCATCCTTTTAAAGTGTGTTTTGTACAATTAAATACAAACACTAACTTGTTAGAAAAGGTTGTTGTTTCGTTACCTTAAATCTAATTGATCTTTAGTTATGTTTCACCTTGGATATTTATACTTCTTGCCTTGGATGTACACACTCTTTCCCGATTTGCAAAAATAAAAATAAAAAAAAATAAAAAACAAAAACAAAAATAAAATCGATCTTTAATTATCTCACATATTGCATCTTTATACTTCTTTCCTTATGTATATCTTCATGTCACACAACTAATATTTGGATGTGCACACTCTTTTGCAATTTCCAAAATATGCAAACATACAAACGAACAAAACAAAACAAACAAACAAACAAAAACAAACAAACAAACAAAACAAACAAACAAACAAAACAAACAACAAAACAAACAAAAATTAAAAAAAAATTAAAAAAAATTTAAAAAATTATAAAAAAAAAAAAACAAAACAAAACCAAAAAAACAAAAACAAAACAAAACCAAAAAAACAAATACTATGTGGATCTACACACTCTTTCACAATTTACAAAAAAAAAACAAACAAACTGAAATAAACACTTGCTCCTATTTCCTTCCCTTTTGAATTTAGATTTCTTCCCTCCCCTTCCATTAAACATTATTCCTCCTATGAACACTCCTCCATGTACTCTTTCTTTGTGCTCAATACTACTCTCTCTCATCTCCTATATTCACTAATATTTGTGTCCCCATGTTTGTATTAGGATGGACATGCCAGAGTCTTCTATAAACCCCTCAAGAAATGTTCGCAAGAGACTCCTATGTGCACATAATAAAGACACCTACAACAAACAAAGACATCTCAGATATAAAGTTAGTTTAAACCCCCAAACCTTTCCATCTATACCCCCATATAATGTTTCTCTTCCCCAACATCTCCAAACTCTGCTTGCAAACCCATCTCCTTCAACATTCCCTACTCCCAATCTACCTTACGTTCAACTTCCTCCATTCACTACCACTTCTTCCCCATCTACATCACACACCCCACCATCGACCCATGCTTCTTCACCCTCCCATCCCCATAATTTGTTCAACCCTACCCTTAACCATGCACACCATTGATTTCGTGAAAGGATAGATGACCTCTCTCCCTTGCATGTCTGCTCCATATGCAAGGAATCATACCCAAATATGAAAAAAATATTCTTGCATGGTAACATCTGTTGCTCCCGATGTGCAACTACAAAGTCCACCCACCGCTTCTCCCTTGCAAACAACATGGACCCTAGAAACCAACCATTTTTCCTTGCTACTCTAACACAAATAGAGGAAATGATCATAGCGTGTGTCAACAGAATCTTGCAAGTCACCCATGCACGAGGTGGGAGGTACAAGTACATTGGTCATACTATTTGTTTCCCCCAAGACATAATTGGTATTGCCAACATCTTTCCACGCTTGGTTTCTGAATTCGACATAGTAGTTGTTACTAGACATGGCTCTGATCACAAAACATATGATTTCATTGTAAGAAGGACACATATTGTTGCAGCTTTGGAGTACAAACTATCCCATGATCCCTACTGCAAGGATGTCCATGTGGACCAAGCTGCAATATATGCCTTGCCAACTCACCCTACTGATATTTCTTCTCTCGTTTGTTGCATCACCGCCTCCTCTTCTGAACTAGGACTTGCCTTCCTTGCTTTTGATGATGACATTCCTACACAGCCCACCCCAACAAACCTCCAACCATCCTCTTTTGTATCAACACTCCGAAATTCCCATATTGAGCTTGAAGAAATATGCAACTACCTACACTTTCCCCATCCTGATTCCACTACTTCATTTTCCTGGCCCTCTGTTTCCCTCTCTGCTATCAATGAATACACCATGGAAGGCCTCTTTTCTATGGCCTTCCTCTCACTCTTCCCCACAAGTGTTTCCATAATTGTTCAAACATGCCTTAGAAAAGTTGAAATGCAAGAATATTCTTTGCACCTCATACACTACTATGATAACTATTTTGGCCAGCACCCAAGATTTCGGTATTACTTGTACAATCTTATGTTGCGGCATCGTAGTAAAGTAATTGTTGATGTTTTCATGAAAATAACCCTTTAAGAGGGCTTTCCAATGACCATTTCAGACCTTCGTGCATGCCTCCATGACATTCATGATTCCATGCTTCCTGACCAGATTATGTGCTTCGGGTTAGGCCTTAGGGGGACATGCTCGTTCTAGAAAAAATGTAGAGGTGAGCTCACTAATATGATCACACAAATAGGTAACCCTACTTTCTTCTTCCTCCTTAGTGCAGCTGACACCAAATGGCATGACCTGCACATGGTCATGCCTGGCACTCCCCCACATATTCATCATAAGTGTCTCGATGGAGATTCCACAATATAATCAAGGATCCACATCTTACATCACAATACATTCATTGTCAATTCACAGTCTTCCTTAAAGAGGTCTTGCAAAAATATTTCCATGCAAAGAACTTATGGTGCAGGTTTTTGTCTAACCATCCTTCTTCTCTTTGTTTTTTTTTCTAGATGTACACTCACCTCACAAATTTTCCTTTCTCATGTTTTCAGGTATGAGTGGCAACATAGGGGCTCCGCACACATACATGGTTTCCTCTGGCTAGAAAACGCACTTGATATGGACAACCTCGATTGGAATGACCAAGTCACGGTTGATAAAACAAAGTCCAATTTCAATCAACACATCTCTGCTTGGAATCCTCAGCCTGCTAAAAAACATGAACCTTATGTACATTGCTCTACAAAGCATGACCCATGCATCCTCCCATCACCATTGATATTTGCATCCTCTCACATTCAGGACTACGAGGACCTTGTTAATTGCATTCAACGGCATACAAAATGCCACCCCTCTTCCTGTCTTCGCAAAAAAGGTCCTACTCTTATTTTTTGCTATGGAGTTCCATGGGATTTTCATCCCACATATTCTTTTATGATTGATGACAATGGACAAGTCCCCACTCATAATTAGGATAGGTTAAATGTACACAACTCTAACATGCTATCCATATGGAGAGCAAACATTGACTGCCAACCAGTTTTGTCTCGCCATGTTGTTCTCCACTACATCTCGAAATATGCAGTGAAACCAGAGACAATATCAGAAAGCTATCACCAAATGTTGTCACATGTCTCGTAGGCTATCCACCCCAAAGCACCTGTTGTTAATGTTGTCCAAAAAATCTTAACAGAAACAGTTGCCGATAGGGACATCGACGCACAAGAAACATGCCACATGCTACAAAAACTTCCCCTTTCACTTTGTAGCCACTCATTTGTTTCCCTCAATGTTAGTCAAACTATTTTTAGATATGTTTCTCATGGTCTAGGTGCCCCCTTCCCAACACCACCCTTCATTGTAGCATACATGGATAGACCTCCTTCGCTTGAAACACTAACTCTTCTTGAGGCTGCACGTTCCTGGTCCTTCTCTGCTCGCTAAAAACATAACCAATGGAAACAAATAAACCCTTCCAATATTGTTCATGTCCTCCCTTTCTATTCCTCGATCCCTTCTCCTGCTGATGCATGCTACGCTTCTTTCTGTTGGAGTGAACTACTTTTATACTTCCCTTTTCGCACACTCCCATCAGACATTGGCTCCACTGATGAAGCAATCATTTCACATTGGGAAAAAAAAGAAATGTGTATGTTGCATGGCATGTTCATCGTGCCCCTAAAGACCCCCTTTCCCCTTGCTCTGATGACACCTCCACTAATTCTATGCCGAAACCCCCTAAATCCATAGACATGGATGAATGGAAATTCCTTTCTCAACTACACCTTGGAAACAACATGGAAATTGATGACCTTGACATGCTTGGCCATCACGACTTTGACTCAAACCATAATTGGGCCCATACTACTATCCCTTCCACTTTGCAAGAGACAACCATACGTTTCATAAACTTCAGTCGCTCATCCACCCAAATCCATTATAGCCCCTCTCCAGTTCCCCGCTCCCTCACCTCACTATTGCCCACCCAACAAGTTGCTTTCAACATTTCCCTCGCCCACTTTAGGACCACTTCCTCCATTCCTCCAATTAGAATTCTCATCCAAGGTATTGTTGGCACGAGGAAGTCTCACTTAATTGATTTCCTAAAAGATACATTCCTTGTTGAATCTACTCCCAATTCAATCCCATTGCTCCTACTCACTCCAACAGGTGTTGTGGCATGTAGGAATTTACATGGTAAGTTCCTCAGAAAGAATACCAAAAGGACACCGCTCACAACCAGATCACAAATCAATACACCAGTATTTTTGACGTGGTTAAAACCCTCAAAGAGGGAAACAGTCCACGGCCTGTCCCAACGTGGGTACTACAGGCAATTTATTAATCAAAGAATGAAAATTTACATAAGCTTCTCTCATGCACGGATTACCCGAACAATGACCCTCCATGCACTTTAAATAGAACTCATGGACCAATCGGGTGTCAAGCCACGGATCAAGTGTCGGTAATACCGAGGAGAGAATGAACCGTCGGATCACTACATATCGTGACCGTCAGATTGTAAGTTACAAAATATACAACGGTAAAGAAACACACTTTACCTAACTCTATACTAGACCAAGTTGAACTTAACTATTTCCTATGTGTCGGAATATCCTAACATCCCCCCTTAAGAACAACTTGGGATAGGATTGAAGGATTTACAAATATGACACAATAGGAGAAGGAAGGAGGCACTAGAGCCTATCCCCCTTTAGTGACAACTTCCTGAACTCCAAGCATATATCGAAGTTTAGTGAACTTCGCCTCTGTGAGAGCCTTTGTGAAGATGTCTGCAACCTAATCATCTGTTGAACAATATTGCACTTCAAGAACATGGTCATGAATGAGCTTTCTGATGAAGTGCATGTGTAGTTCAATGTGTTTGCTGCGCTGATGCTGGACTGGATCTTTGCATAGCTGAATGGCACTTTGATTATCACACCAAAGTGTGGTTGGATGCTGCTGCTCAAAGCCAAACTCTGATAGGATCTGACGAAGCCACAAGGCTTCCTTACTAGCTTCCACGGCACCACGATACTTTGCTTCTGCTGACGAAAGAGAAATGGCAGCCTATTTCTTACAAGCCCATGTAATAGGTCCTGAACCAAGAGTGAAGACATAACCGGCAGTAGACTTCCAATCATCAGGGTCACCAGCCCAATCAGAATCAGTGAAACCAACTAACAGAGGAGCTGCTTTGGCACTGTAATGAATCCCAAACTGTACTGTACCTCGAACATAACGAAGTATTCTTTTAGCTGCTTTCCAATGACTTTCACGGGGGTTTTGCATAAAACGAGCAACAAGGCCAACAGCAAAGGAAAGATCAGGACGAGTATGGGTTAAATACAAGAGTTTTCCTACAAGTTGACGGTATAAGGTAGCATCAACTTCAGGAGAAGTACAAGAGACTGAAAGTTTGACTCCAGACTGAAAGGGAGAAGGGGTTGGCTTACAGTCTTCCATGTGAAAATGACGAAGAATATCACAAGCATACTTGGACTGGGAAAGGAAAATACCCTCCTTGGATTGCAAGACTTGAAGACCGAGAAAATAGTGTAAGTGTCCGAAGTCTGTCATTTCAAATTTCTTTTTAAGGCTGGACTTCACATGGTTTATAAGGTTGGGATCACTACCAGTAAGAATAAGATCATCAACATAAAGAACAAGGATGATAAGAGAGTTGCCCACTTTCTTGGTGTAGACAGTATTGTCAGAATGACACCTAGAAAACCCAGATTCTAAAAGAAAGCTATCCATTTTGGCATACCAAGCCCGAGGAGCTTGCTTGAGGCCATAAAGGGATTTCTTAAGTCGACAAACAAGGCTGGAGTCTGTTTGTATGAAGCCAATGGGTTGTTCCATATAGATTTCTTCCTGCAAGTCCCCATGCAAGAAGGCAGATTTAACATCCATCTGATGGACTTCCCATTTTAAAGAGGCAGCAAGGGAAAGAACAAGGCGGATAGAGTTCATTTTGGCAACAGGGGAGAAGGTTTCAGTGTAGTCAATGCCTTCAACTTGTGAAAAGCCCTTAGCAACGAGACGAGCTTTATGTTTATCAACTTTCCCATCTGGTCCATACTTGGTTCTGTAAACCCATTTACATCTAACAAGTTTGCATCCCTTTGGTAGAGGAACAAGATCCCATGTATCATTTGTCATCAATGAATGATATTCTTCATTCATAGCTGCTTCCCAATGTGGATGGCCTGAAGCTTCTGCAAAAGTGTCAGGATCATGATTTACTGGGGCTTGAGCCAATAAAGAAGAGGCTCTTTCAAACTGAGAACGTGTACGTCGCTGATCTGTAGGATCACCGGCAAGATCACCTGCTGCATCCCGAGTAGCACAGACCCATCTTGGAAGTTGAGGATCCTGAGAAGGTGGGGGAGGATTGTCATCCTCGCTTTCATCATCTGAAGAAGAAATGTTTTCAAAAATAGAAGAGATAGGAAGAGGTGGCACATCCGCCGGACTAGGCTCGCAGGCCGATTTATTTTCATCAAATTTTACATCTCTTCTAATGATAACATTTTTGGACTTAAATGGAATAAGTCTATAACCTTTTACATCTTCAGAATATCCAACAAAAGTACATTTCTCACTCTTAGGTTCTAAAGCTTTATGCTTTTCATCTGGAATATGGGCCCATCCTTCACTTCCAAACACACGAAAGTGACTTACATCTGGTTTAATGGAACTCCAAGCTTCTTCTGGAGTGATATTCTCTAGAAACTTAGTAGGAGTGCGATTGATTATATAATTTGCACAATTAATTGCTTCGGCCCAAAAACTAAGAATGAGTCCTTTAGATTGTAGCATACAATTAGCCATTTCCTTTAAGGTGCGATTTTTCCTTTCAGCTACACCATTTTGTTGTGGAGTGTATGGAACAGTATGTTGCATTTGAATTCCATTTTCGGTGCAAAAGTTGATGAATGTGTTTTTAACATATTCTCCACCATTATCAGTTCTTAGCTTAAGAATTTGATGTCCATATTGTTTTTCAACAAAGGCTTTGAAGGCCAAAAATGTGTTAAATACTTCGCTCTTGAGTTTTAAGAAGTATACCCAAGTGCGTCTGGAGAAATCATCAATGAAAGTTAAGAAGTACTTGCAGCCAGAGAATGAAGCAACAAGAAGAGGACCACATAAATCACTGTGCACAAGCTGTAAAGGGGCTGAGGCGTGCCAAGAGGCACGTTTGTCAAAACTGTCCCGATGATGTTTTCCGAGTACACATCCGAAACAAACACCATCTCTGCAAGATACCATAGGAAGACCTGTCACCATATTTTCTTTACATAGATGCTGAAGGGAGCGATAGTTTAAGTGACCAAATCGCTCATGCCAAAGTTTGCTCACTTCATCATTATGAGCAACAAATACTGAGGGAAGATTTGATGACCCAAAGTTGTGAAACTTATACAACCTTGTGGAATCATCAGCAAGACCAGTAGCTAGAATCTGTTTAGGATCTTTTAGATCCTTGATTACAACATCATGAGGTGAAAATTCAACAATTTTACCTTCACCTGAATGAGTTATCTGATAGACAGATAGAAGGTTGCAGGATAAGGTTGGAACACATAATACATCATTAAACTGACCATTGTCTAGATGAACAGTTCCAGTCCCTACAACATTAAGAGATCTATCATCACCAACATATATATTTTTGGTGTTACAATCATTTAAAGAAGAAAACATGGCTTGGTTTTTGGCCATGTGATAAGAGGCTCCAGAATCAATGAGCCACTCATGAGAATGAGAAGAAGAAGAAGATACATTTAATGCATAACCAGACTGAGATGATTGACAACGACATGCAGAAAGTGCCATTCCGGAAGTTGAAGTTGAAGTAGGCTCCACATGGATGTTATGTTTCTTCATTGCGGCTTCCAAGGCTTCCATCTTCTTAAAGCATTTAGATTCTAAGTGGCCATCTCGATTACAAAAGTTAAAATGTCTATCAGTCTTCTTCCATTTGTTTTTATTGGTCTTATCATTTTGCTGAAATGATCTTTCATTTTGAGGCTGAGTTGGTTTAGGACCATTTTTTTGAGGATATGACTTCTTAGGATTCTTTGAATTTGGTTGCTGCTGGGCGGCTAACGCTTTCGTGGAAGAGTTTCCAAGATTAAGAAGACCAAGGTGTAAGAGTTTTTCTTGTTCTCTTATTAAGGAATCACAAAAGGAGTCAAAGGAAGGGGCCTTGTAGTCTTTTCCTTGACAAATGAAAGCTTCCCTTGTAGAATGGAAAGTGGAAACAAATACAGAGTAGGCTGGTCCCAACTTAGTAAGGATGGAATAAATAAGGTTACCATCTTCTTTCTTAACTTTAACACCTTCCAAGAGATATCTAAGGGTCTTGAATTTGGACAAGAAATCTTCAATGCAAGAAAAATTATTAGGATCCAAAGTAAGAAACTCATTTTTAAGTTGATGGGCTCTAATTTCATTTTTAATCCCAAAAACTTTAGCGAGTTTTTCTAATGCTTCATGAGGAGTCTCAAGTTCTGCAATGTGGAATCTAAGATCAGGAGAAATAGACGTCCCTATCAAACCACGTGCTTGATCTTGTCTATTTTCCCATTTTGCAGCCTTGTCTTCATCTTTTGGTTTCTTCTCTTGGTTTGTGGCTATTCTGAAGAGACCTTTACTTCTGAGTAAATCTTCCATGTAGGCTACCCATTGGAAGTAGTTAGTGCTGTCAAGAATGACTTGGCATGGACTTTCCATTTTTTTTTTTTTAAATTGAAGCTAAAGATGCTGAAAGTAAGTGTTCCAATGGATAGATCTCGAAAAAATAGGCGGTTTTAAAAAAAACGGCTATGAAAAAGGCTTCCGGATGAAGAAGTTATGGCTTTTTGAAGAAAAATTGTTGACGTTGCCGGCAAAGTGCGCGAATGTGCGGGAATGAAAAAATCCGCCCCCACAAAATGGAGACTTGAACCCAAGACCTCTACTCTCTTAAAATAGCTTTGAACCAATTGATCTATACAAAAAATTTGAGAGAGAGAGAGAGAGAGAGAGGGGGGGGGGGGGGGGGGTCTTGGTTTGCGTGCTTGCCTTGAGAAAGCTTTTTTTCCCTACAAAACACAAAACACAAAACCCAACACGAATATGCAAAGAAAAACGAACCTTGCGGCTTGAAGTTAGCTTTAGCCAAAAAACTAGAAAAAAATTAAAAAATCTCAAAGTTAGCTTTAGCCGAAAAACTAAATATTTTTCTCAATGTTTCTGATTTTCCGAGATCACACTAAGGTGCAGGGAAAAGAGCATACGCATGAGAAAAATCCTTCCTTTCTATTTCTGATTTGCCCAGATCGCACAGAGTCGTAGGGAAAAGAGCATACGCAAAAATGAAAGGTATAGATCCGGTTAAAAAAAAGGGCTAAATAAACCGAAACCGAAATAAGCAGAGAGAAAAATAACAGTAAACTGCAAAAAACACTGTATACCTCCCGATCTGAAAAATGACGCAGCTAGGGCTACCGGAAACCTTTTCGCGTGAAACGAAAGGGGTTCCTCACTGGAACAGATGCTCCGAACGCAACAGAGCAGTCCTCTCGGCCCGAAAGCAGTCAGAAACAGCAGATCTAGGAAACGACAACTGCATGCAGTTCTACCGGCTTCAGATTTGGATCACCAACGGACGCGGCCCTCAAATAGCTCTGATACCATGTAGGAATTTACAGGGTAAGTTCCTCAGAAATAATACCAAAAGGACACCGCTCACAACCAGATCACAAATCAATACACCAGTATTTTTGACGTGGTTAAAACCCTCAAAGAGGGAAACAGTCCACGGCCTGTCCCAATGTGGGTACTACAGGCAATTTATTAATCAAAGAATGAAAATTTACATAAGCTTCTCTCATGCACGGATTACCCGAACAATGACCCTCCATGCACTTTAAATAGAACTCATGGACCAATCGGGTGTCAAGCCACGGATCAAGTGTCCGTAATACCGAGGAGAGAATGAACCGTCGGATCACTACATATCGTGACCGTCGGATTGTAAGTTACAAAATGTACAACGGTAAAGAAACACACATTACCTAACTCTATACTAGACCAAGTTGAACTTAACTATTTCCTATGTGTCGGAATATCCTAACATGGCATTTAACATAAAGGTGCTTACAATCCATTATGCCCTTCGCATTCCTTTATTTTCAATGCATCCTCTTAAGGGCCAACCACTTCTACATCTCCAAGAGAAACTTTGTCATGTCAAATACATTTTAATTGATGAAATGAAATTTATTGGGCCTAAACTTATTTGACACATAGACGATTGTTTAAGGGAGGTATTCCCTTCGTATTAGAATGTGCCTTTCAGAAATTAGTCTATCATACTTATTGGTGATCTTGGCCAACTACCTCATGTGAAGGACATCCCCATGTATGTCGTCACATCATGTGACAATGCCCTTTGGCACAACTTTGACACGATTGTCACACTATCTACCATATTTCATAAACAGGGGACCGACCCTCTTCAAATTTCATTCTACCAATTGCTCGTGAATCTTAAGAATGCAACAAAAACTATGGAGGACTGGAACCTTCTCATGTCAAAGACATTCGTTTTTGTCAAGCGATGTGCAGTAGGATTTTGACAATGAAATGCACCTATATCCAACCAACCTAGTTGTCACATTGCATAAAAAACAAATGCTAAAAAATTGAACATGCCAATTGCATGATGCTACGCAGAGAAAAGGAACCACCATCCTATTGGTACACACGAAGAAGATGAACAGTTGGATGAAAAAGTTCTTATTTGCAATGAACAACAGGTTTTCCTCACATGCAACTTGTGGGTTGAAGCAAGTCTTGTCAACGGAGCACTTGGAAAAGTAGTTTCCATTTTCTATGCACCTGGATCAAAACCCCCTCAGTTTCCATCCTTTGTTGTTGTTGAATTCTTCCAATACAAAGGCCTTCCATGGGATACCTTCAACCCATATTATGTTCCACTTCCCCCAATAATGCGAGGGTCTCATAGGAAAATTCCCCTTTGAATGGCATGGGGCTTGACAATACATAAATCGCAAGGCATGACATTACCAAAGGCGACAGTGGACATTGGAAACACAGACGAGCAAGGCTTAACATTCACTTCCATCTCCAGAGTTAGAACCTTGGCTGATCTTCGCATCTCTCCACCATTTCCCTTTAGTCGCTACTCCCGCATGCAAGGCAATGCTTACGTCAAATGTAGGAAACAAGAGGAATCCATGTTAGCATCAAAGTATTTACAACCAGCTACAGTCTGATTGCTACATCTAGTCCCTTCTGATTCCCTTTCAGTAAGCATAATTTTGATTCAATTTCAATATACTTTCTTTCTTTTACAAATATTTGCTGCAAAACTCACTTGAAATTTCAATATTTTTCCCCTTTCTCAAATAAATAAAATCTTCCTCCTCCACAACTTCCTATCCTTGTAGTTCTTTTGCATTTCATCAATGTTTTACACTCTCCTTTACTTGTACTAATAATATTATGATTATGATTTCCACTTATGGCATTCAAATAATTCAACAGCTCTTGTTTTTCCCCTTTTGTAGACTATCAAGATGGATAATGAGTACATGTCCCTACTATATGGATATTGTAAAGAGATACGTGCCGAGCAACTTGCTCTTCTTGACATAAGGGCCAGACACCTTCCGCGCCCGGTCTTCCTTCTCCATCGTCTACAGTCAACTATTAACCTTCTCAATAAGTTGAAGACCTTCCTGCAACACATTGTACATATTCATCAAAGACATAATGTAAAAAACTTTCTGATGGATTGGCAGTCCTGCAATTCTCATCTTCATATTGTTGTAGATACAAATTGGTGTTGTCATTGCCATTGCTCGCACTGTATATATGAATAGCAGTGGATGCAAAATATTGCACTTTTCTTTGTACATGTTCCGTCACCAACATTTATGCAATTTTGTTTGCACCTCTTCCTCTATTTTAGTACACGTCAAACAAATATATCTGGGACTCAAACAAACAATTTTATAAGCTTCTTAATATTATAAATGGATAATCCTTCCTTCTGTTAATTTGAATATCAAGTCATAACTTCTTTCAATTTGATAAGGCCTACTATTATTATTAAACCTTTAAATTGAAGGTTCATTATTAAATGTAAAGGCATCTACTCATCATGTCTTCAAATATTTGCTTGTTATACTTGTCTCTCTCTAACTGGTTTTATATTCTTTTCAATTAAATACTCTTTCCAAGTTCGTTATAGTATTGTTACATGTTCATTTCAAGTTCATTATACTGATGTTACATGCTCCTTTGTTGTATTTGATTTTATTCTCAATCATTTCACTGTTATTTCACTATTATTTGATCGTTCCTATAAAGTTTTGGAAAGTCACTATTATAAGGTTCTCAAGCTATCTGTTGTGGTTTTTCTTTGCGATTGATTTATCTTTGTGTTTTGGGTTTTTTTCACTTTTTCGAATATATATATATATAACAATCGAAATAGAAGGGTTTCTAAAATTCATTGGAGAGCGGGGGTCGAATGGTCGAATGGGCTAGGAGGTTGGCTAGTCGCAACATGAATTCCCAACAATTCCATACACCACAAAGTTCCAAGAACTTTCTAACAAGATACCTGCTAAATAACCCCAATATTGAAGCAAACACTTTAATTGCTTACCAACTTTGATATAATATAATTGTTATATTTTTCTTTTTAAATAGCATTCCGGAAAGACTTTGAATTTATTTGAGGGGATGTGAATTTGACATATCTAAGAGCCCATGTTACTTTTCATTCCATATGACTTTAAATTTAAGTTATGTTACAACAATCTAATTTAATTTCCAGAGAACAAAAATGAAATTAAATTGAATAACTATCTTTCCTGAAAACAACAGAGTAATTCTCTGAGGAGTTCTTGTGTCCACTGATTTCTTTCTAGAATGGAACATCTGAATTTTAGGATTATTTCCTTCCACATTAGCCAATTCCCCCTATCCGCATTCCTTTGCACCTCTATGTGCAAATACACCGAAGGAATAAAATATTTGGAAATATTATATGCACAAATAGAGCCCCCTCATAAGGTCTGCATAAATTTTCATTTATGGTCAAATATGTTTAAAAATCATCATTTACGGTCTAATATGTTTTTGAAAAAAAACAATAAACAATCTTTAGAAGTTCAAATTTCAGTAGTTGATGTGACCAACATTTTAAAACTCTGATTCAATTCAAATACTCTCAAAATGCTTGACAAAAAATATTGGAAATCTGTTGTTACTTACTGCAAAATGTGTTTTTAGCTGTCGAAAGAGTAAATGAGAAGAGAATTTTGCAGTCATTTTCCAAGAATCAAAAGGAATCAAAGCCTATATCGTACCCTCTCCATTGGAAAGTGCTCTAAACAAGATTTCCAACGATATGTGGAAGTCCAAAAATGGACTCCTGGATCAAAATATATGGTCTGGTGAAGTTTCAAGGATTGAAGCCTGAGGAAGGAAAGAATATTGGAGAACGCATATCGGAGGTCCAAAATATCGGAGATCACATATTTGAGGTCCAGAGATATTGGCGGTCGCAATATCGGAGCATCAGGCATATCAGCACATCGCAACATCGTAACTTCTTAAGGTGACAACCTTTAAATAGTTGTGATATGCATAATGTGTCATGTTGTGGTAAAAACACAACCCCCCCATTATTCACTTAATTATCACTATGGGGACCCTTTGATTGAATGGTTAGTCATATTACTATCTAATTTTGAGAATTTAGATTGCTTCAATGAGTTCAATATGTTCCTATTTTCCTATCATAACTTTTTTATCTCATTTGGTTGTTTGGTTTGTAAATGGCGCCTAATTGAAGATTGGATATTTTTCACTGCCTTGGCCTATTAAAATGTATATTACCTTTTTGTTTTATAAGTTATAGTTCTTTGTAAATATTTTTTTTTTTAATATTTATTTAATTCATTACATAGCCCCTGAGACCAAGACCAAGTCTTATATTACAAAGTGGCTTTTATATTATGAATTGTCTTATTGATAAAAGCAAAAAAATAAAAAATATATATATATATATATATATATATATAATGAAAAGAATGCATGTATCAAATCTAATGTTGGAGCTTTGATATCGAAGGAATTCATTTGAAATCGTCGATATTAAAAGTATGATCCATAAAGTGGTTGTTTTTCAAGAATCAAATGAATATATTAAGTGGCCATATAACTTTCGAAACTATATAATAAAGCGATTATCGGAGGACTGACATTCCACGTCATTGTTTCCACTCCCGCATATCGAAGGTAGTGCATATCGGATATTTCCTTTCGAGACACATTTAAAAAACTCTGACAACACTCCTCTCGACCTCTGATAGCGATATTCCAATCTCGCCAATACTCTGATACAACATATCCCTCTTATCTTCGATAACGATATAACCTCCCGCTCTGATCTCCATTAATCTTCCCCTCCGACTTTCAATATCTTCCAGGCTCTAATATCCGAACCTGGTATATGTAATAACAATGGTCTAATCGGAACATCGCATCCGCCCCTTACATCAGAACTTTTTATATGGTAACAGTAATAAAACCTCCAATATCTTAAACCTCTAATTTCTGATATTCCTCCAAATTCAATGAGCATATAAACAATGGTTTAATGTTGATATTGTGTCTGCTCCTCATCGGGACTTCTTTACATCACAAGTTTTATATTATTTCCATTGTTAAAAGTTGTGATATCCATTTCTCCAATACTTGTTAACATCTTCCACTTGTCACCTCCTACGGGTCGTTGTTGTATAAATTTAAAAATTCATGTTTTATATGGTTTTGGGGCATAAAGAGGCTGCTAAGGCTCAAAGAACTAAAGGTGAAAAGATGGGGCCGAGCACCAAGAGATATGGGCCATATCGAAAGTGTTAAATATCACAACTCCCATGTTAATTCTTTGATTGGAAAATTTTGATGAGAGGGGCGTATGATTTTTTTCTACGTTGAGCGGAAGTGGTCACATGTAACGTAAAGGGAGGCGGGAATAATATAACAAAAAGTGGGTTCTCCATAATACTTCAACCACTTTATAATATATAAATGAACTACAGCCACTTGGTATGAGGTTCGAGACTTTTGGATATCAAGGATTTCAAATGAATTCCTCTGATACCAAAGCTCTGATATATTAATATGTGCACCACTTGTTTTTTTAATTAAGGCTTAAAGCCTATGAATGATTCTTGGTCTCGAGGGCTATGTATAAAATAAAAATAAATTATTTACAAAATATTTACAATTTAAATTTAAATTTTTACAGATAAATAAATTTATGAAACAAAAGTAATGTACAATTTATACATTTTAACAGGCCAAGGCAATGAAAAATGTCCAATCTTCAATTAGGCGCCATAGACCAAACGTCCAAATGAAACCAAAAAAAATTATGGTAGGAAAATAGAAACATATTGAACTCATTGAAGCAATCCAGATTCTCAAAATCAAATAGTAATATGACCAACCATTCAATTAAAGGTCCCCATAGTGAAAATTAAGTGAATAATGTGGGGTTGTGTTTTTCCCACAACACGCTGGCAATGTAGTAAAGGACACAAGGTAGCCCCTTACAAAGTTGTGCAATATAACTAGTCCCATTATACTAGTTGGAACCACCACTTAAACAAATATAAATCTAAGTTACAAATCTTGACTTCATGGATTTCCCCAAATGTTGATCGAGACATTTTTCCCGATCAACACCACCAAATAAAACATATATGTCCTAGCAATGTTTTCCAATGTTTTATCTAGAAAGATTCAATCTGATGTATCATTAACAATAAGAACTTTCATTTTGTAGTCTTATCAGCATGTCTTTGAGCCCTTATGGTACAAATGCTAGTAATAATAACACTGCCTATTGGGACCTATAATAATGAAACGTATTGGAATTCAAATGAACGCGGGTTACGGAAATATCGGTTATTAATATTACTTCGTAATGTCATAGGGTGTTCACATAAGATTTATTTTTGCAATGCCTCGAAATTGTTCTATGACACTATGTTCGATCTCATAAAAAATTAAATTCATAATTAATGTTAAAGTAGGAAAAACTATAATGACGGATAAAAAAAATTAAAACGATGATGATTATGACACTAAAAACAAAACATTCAAAAAAAATTAGCGATTACATATAATAATTTGCACATTTTAAAATGATCATAAAACTTAGAATGATAATTTGCACATTTTAAAATGATCATAAAACTTAGAATAAATTATATTTTATAAGTACCATGGAAAAAGACATTGTCATCACAATTGAAAGTAGTTTACTATATATGCATTTCTTAAAAAAACCATACATCATATTTTTTCAAACACATAATTTTATATGTATTAAAAAAATTAATTACATCATATTTTTTAAAACACATATTTCTATTTGTATTAAGGAATTTAATTACATCATATTTTTTCAAACATATTTTTATATGTAATAAGGAATTTTATATGTATTAAACTTATAATTGAAACTCTATGCAGACTTTATATAATGTAGTATATTTCAACAGCTTATCACATTAAGCGTTCTCTTTTTAGCACAGATGATAATTTTCAAAGGTAGTTTGTATAAAAAAGAAATTTGTGGCGCTTTCATCATACAATATGGTGGACAATACAAACCATGACCTCCTTTGGCTAGTTCTTAGCTTCGATCAATATACATTTGCTAAGGGTGAACATAACAATATGCACTTCAAGGACGCAATGTTAGATGTAAATTTCCATCAGGATCACATTAATCAATGCTACTTTGAGTGTATTATGTAGACAAAATATATGTTTAATTAATTACCTAACATATTATGTTCCACACCAATTTATTTCTATATATTTATTGGTCCTTTAGGCTTGATTCTCATGCCTCCCAACATGATTGGAACTATGCTTAAATAGTGAGGCGATATGGTGGTCTATCTTTGAAAATCTTTTTTTTAAAAAGGGAGGGGCTAGTTCCCATCAGAAACTTTATTGGCCCTCTTTTTTAATACATATATACATATCAGCCACAAGCTGGCATCTGACACATCCATCGCATCATACAAGAAACTTGTTATATGCTGCATCGTAGCTCCAGAAATAAACTACGAGATGAAATATTAATTAAACTCATGAGTGACGTGCGAGATGAAACCCTTTAGCGACCCTCTCTGAAATCACAACCATCAATATGGTTATATGACGAAGCATATTAAACTTGCATTTAATCTTATTTGTTCACTAATTAAAAAAAATTAAATTCTGGAAACCTACATCTAGAGGTTGAAATAGGTACACCTATCAGTGTAATTACATAATTGGCATATAAATAACACAGTATCAATTTGCAATTATATAATCATGGAAGCAGTTGAATTACATAGTTGGCTTATGCATTTTAGAGGATTGACATATAAACAACACACAAATAAATTGACCCGACTTGTGTTGAATTCCCGACATTGTTGGTGTGTATATATATCACGTAATGATATATAAATAACATAATTAGCCTAACTAAGCCTGCATTGAATTCCCAACACTGTTGGCATATGTATTCTACGGGATTGACATATAAATAATGCACAAACAAATTGACCAAGCATGCACTAACTTCCACTATTTGCATGTATGTTTATTTCATAATTGACGTATAAATAACATAATCTTACTCTGAAAATTTTAACATGGGACAACTTAAGAAAAAGAGGTTTCATCGGTCCCTCTAGATGTATCCTCTGTGGAAAAAGTGAAGAAACTGCCAACCACTTGTTGAATGAATGTGTCTACTCTAATAATCTATGGGATTGGGTCAATATGGTTTTCAATGACTCGGACAGGGATATCTCCTCTATCCTCAACACCATCGAGAATTGGAGAACTTCTTTCTCCCTCAATCCTATGGTGAATAGAGCCTGGAATTTAATCCCAGGCATCTTATGTTGGGCTCTGTGGAAAGAAAGGAACGCTAGAATCTTCAGGGGCATTCACAGGCTGGAAGAATTCATCCTAACCCTCATCAAGCAAATGATTAGAGAAAGTCTCATCTTCTAATCTCTAGATCCTCGGAGACCCTCCAAGTCAAGCAGATCAGCGTATCCTTTCCCTCCTGGATCTTCATCTCCCCTCTAATATCTCCATTTCAAAGGGACCTAGTATTCAGGATGTCGCTAATCAATGGTCTCCTCTGGAGAAAGGAATTCTAAAATTAAATTATGATGAAGCAGCTAAGGGAAATCCGAGGGTGGCAGGCTTCGGAGGAGTCTTTATAAATTCCCAGGGGAAAATAATCTGGGTTTATGCCAGAAACTTAGGCAATACCACCAACAATGTTGCATAGCTACATGCATTGGAGCACGGGTTGGATATCACCAAAGTTCACAGTTTTTGGTCGTTGATTATTGAAGGTGACTCCATGCTTGCCACCCAAGCATGTCACAAACTACAACAAGGAACAAAAGCCTCGCGGGTCTCTGATAACTGGCGCCTTAATAAAATCCTTCAACGAATCAAATGACACATAAACGAAGCCAAAGGGCTCCACTTCCAGGCTGTCATGCGCAAAGGGAACTCCCTGGTAGACAGATTAACAAATGAGGGTACTTCTAGCAACCTTAGATTATGCTCACTCGCTTGGATGGACATGGAACAAGGTTTGATGCGTTAGGACTGCGAAATCATTAATGAAAATTACAACATCACAACGGGCTCCAACTGTAATGAAATATCCTGTCGCGCTCATGATCAGAGTCGTCACTCCTCCAGTGGTTGATCATTATGATTTTTTCCTTGAGCAGTCGTCCCAAGGCTCGGCATGATGTGAACACGAATAGGAGAAGTGTGTTCCCTCCCCGGCGTCACCTTTCGATCCTCTTATGCATCTTTTGTACATCCTCCCTCATCAATCCTTCGTACCCCTTTCTACCTGCATTTATTCACCGCCATATGTTATCCCGCCCCTCCATGATCACTCACCCCTATGAATACCCCTCCCCTCCGCTCTTCCCCTCCATCTTGTTCGTTCCATCGCCCCAGTTCTCCCTGCCCCTCTTCTGTTGTCTTGCCCTGTTCTAAGCTCCCTCCCCTTTATGGCCTCCAGGAATGGTTCCAACCCGGCTCCCCAGCGCAGTCACGGTCAGTCATAATCCCTCCAATTCGAACACACCTAGTATGTCGCCCACCACAAGAGTCAAGTCCTCGTCTAGAAAGGAAGCTCTAAATTATGCTATTGCGGTTAACCCGGAGACTTGAGGGAGGATCTCCAACTTGGACTCAGAGGCACACATCATTTGGCGAAGGGTTTCCTTGGAGGAGGTCACAACTGATTTCGAGTGGATCCATAACCCGGGTTCCACCAAGGCTAGGGAAAACCTCTACAGTCGAACTATTGATCTGTCATGGCAACTAAAAATAATCTCGAGGCTTGCTATCCAAGAACAAGTGGAAAACTCCAAGGCTCTAGAGAACAAAATCGAGAGGCTTACTGACAAGTTCACTGTGTACGTAGAGTTTGTTCACCATTGTCGATTCGTTACTAGAGACTCACCTCACTACTCTCTACTCAAGAATCGAATGGCTAGCGGTGGGGGTCCTCCCAGCGTTTAAAAAGAAGTGTCGGAGCTTCCTCGAGCCGTCCGACAGTAACTAAAGCACAAGTTGGTAGTACTCAGGAACAACCTATTAGCCTTGACAATGACGTTGTGGAGGTCACTGCTTAGCGCCCTTGGGTAACACTCTTTTTTCAATGTCACCTATGCACCTAATTCTAGCTCTCGGGAAGCTGTTAGCTATATGCAACTCGCAAGATAACGACATCAAGGCGTGTCTGCAAACACTCAAGTCCCTCAACACTCCAATCAACAGCTCGAGGGACATTTTTGCCACTTTCTTCCATAAATTATTCCCTTCCTTATTCACAGATTCAAAGGAATAAGTCTCTTGTTGATTGCCCCAAATGTAAAAAATAAAAATATCTCAGTCAATGAGACTCACTTTTTGTAAAAATCACTGTAAAAATTTGTTTCGCATAAGCTAAGAATGTTTGTTTTGTATACCTTTTGGGATATGAAAGCATGGCTTTGGCGTTGAAGCACATAGCTTTAACCATCCATCTCATATTGTAAATACCTCTTTTTTGAAGTAATATAGCCTATCTTATTTACAAAAAAAAAACATAATTTTAGTCTAGGAAGTGTAAGATTATAAAGTGGTTGACTGACATAGTTGAACAAATAATAGGGATATATATATATATATGATAGTTGAAACACACAGGCACAACCCATACCATCTTATACATAGGTTCTTCACAAGTTTAGTATAATTTAATATTCAAAATTCACATACAAGGATGGACTAATTATATAGTAAAGCAATTTCCTATTGGCATATAGAGAAGAGGTGTCACGTTAACCTCCCAACTGTAGGTAGTCACAAGACTTTGATCCATAAATTGCCACCCCCATGCTAGGTCTAAAGTCTGAGATCTTGAATTCCCTTAGCAAATTTGCCATATGAGTTGTAGGAGTGTTGTAACTTACAGGTGGTTTATCGATCAGAGACAAGCAAAATGTTTTATCAGTCGTAGCAAGCACTGATGGTTTACCAATCCCAATAATCACCTATGACCCATTGTGCCGGTGATTTCTCACCTAGGGATAAGCACAGTAGTTTATCAGTCCTAGAAAGCACCCATGTTTATCAGTCCCAACAAACACCTATACATAAAATCACACTTGTTCCCA
Organism: Pinus tabuliformis; assembly: GCA_031772625.1. Classification (NCBI taxonomy): domain Eukaryota; kingdom Viridiplantae; phylum Streptophyta; class Pinopsida; order Pinales; family Pinaceae; genus Pinus; species Pinus tabuliformis. The sequence continues at coordinate 431,416,109 of CM062807.1, forward strand.
CTAAGGCTTGGAAATATCCAAGAAAGGAAATTGGGAGGAGAGCAAAAATCCTCCCGTGCATAACTTTCCATGTAGCTATCCCTCCACAGCTAGTTTTCCCAAGAGTTCTCTCCAAAACCAAGAAATTTACTCATGTTGTTATCAACTTGAGTGTTTTTGAAGCAGTTTGGGGCTTCCCTTGAGTGTGACTGCAAGGGCCTTCTCACCCCTTCCCCTCCTCAGCACATTACCCTTTTAGGAATGCAATTTGACAGAACTACCATGCATTGATGGCCACCCATATTAGACTCTTGACCCGTGTTCCTCTTCCTTGGGTTTTTAACAGACACTTAAATGTTTTACATCACATACTAAATGTTTTACATCACGTATTAGGTTTATAATTATAACATTTAAACTTTACTTAATTAATCAATAACATTAAAATTCAATTAATCATATTTAATTAAATTTACTATCCCATAGTTAACTAATTAACATTATGACTAATTAGCTATTATTAATTAATTTAAAACATAATTCCCTAGTTTAGCATGATTACTATGATTTTGGTGTTGACTAACAAAAAATGCATAATGAACATTAAACACTTATTTATACCTTTCGGTATCATTATCGGGGTAGGAATGAACTTTTACCAGTAATAGTTTTATTATGTTAACCACACTAAGTTTCGATGCAAACAGTATGACATTATGTTGTGATGCTCAATCACACAAAAATGTTTATAGATATTGTATTTAATGTATGGGTGTTACAATCCCCACCCCCTTAAAGGAACAGCATCCCCAATGTTCATGGAAAACCGGAAAAGACAACAAAAATTTGAGCTTTATAGAAACAACTCTTTTACATCCATTATGTATTAAACAAAAAATGATGCAATGGTTTTATCTTATCTGCATGCTCTCAGGTTCCCTCATCTAGTCAAAGTACTTAGTTACATAACATGATCTTCCTTTGGTCTAGGACACGCAAAGGTTCAGATTGGAATTCTCCCTCCAGTTCCACCTATATCATAGACTAATTGATCACATGATAAGAATCACACACATACATTCCAATAAGGATATGAATAACACATTGTGTGTCTTTATGGTAAGAGGCAAGGCTAGCCTATAAACCAATGGTACCACTTGCTCCAAAATCTGAAATGGTCTACAAAACATGGGTGCCAACTTACAATAGGACCCCACTTTCAGTGAGCTTCTCATTGGTTTAACTCGAAGATACACGTGATCCCCCACTTGAAAATATCTATGCAATCTCTATTGATCTGTATAGCTCTTTTATTTTTCCTGGGTTTCCTTCAACTTCTGGATGATGTTAATAATCTCATGTTCCATCTCCTTTAACATATTAGGTCTGAGGGTTGCCATGTTTACTGGATCATCCCAACTAATGGGTGTATTACACCTTCTTCCATTAGAGCCTCGAAGGGGCTAATCTTCAGTGATACCTAATAGCCATTGTTGTATGCAAATTCAATTAAGGGAAGATATTCCTCCCACCTCTTCAATTGGTGCATCACATACATTCTCAAAATGTCCTCCAACACCTTTCTTACTCTCTTCGTTGCCCATCCATCTAAGGAAGGTATGTTTTACTAAATGCCAACTTAGTCCCATATCCAACAAATAATGCTTTCCAAAAGTTAGATGTGAATTTGGCATCCCGGTCTCATATTATCTTCTTGGGTATGCCATGTAGCTTGAATATTTCTTTCATGAATATTTCTACAATATCAATGGACTTGTGGGTGGACTTAATAGGTATGAAATGAGTTGCTTTGCTCAACTTGTCCACCGCCACCATGATGGCATCATGTTGTCTTTGGATTATTTGGTAGTCTTGTGATGAAGTCCATGTAAATGACTTCCGACTTCCACTCTAACATTGGGATTGGTTGTAATAGTATAGTCATATGCCTACATTGCACCTTCACTTGCTGACACTCCAGACACTTGGTAATGTAATCTGCAACTTCCTTTTACATATATGGCCAATAATACACCTTCTTGACAGCAGTAATCATTTTGTGATACCCAGGATGACCTAAATATGATATTTTATGAAACTCATCTAGAATAAGCTTCTTTAAGTCATCTACACTAGGAATATAACAGTCACAGAAACTGAAACCGACATAATGAGAATGAGAGTTCCATTATAGATAGTCACAAAAACTTTTAAGTCCACCAGTAAGCCTTTTCCCCTCCTTATGCAAGGCACATAGAAAATGGCGGTCCCCAACCCAGGGAAAAGGATAAGGATAAGGACATACCAGGCCGAGTTTTCCATCCGCTTGTAGAGACCAGTCGCAGTAAGGTTCCTCCCTGCACTCAAGACTCCTTGAACCAGAGCAAAATTATATGATACCACTGAGACCGCTTTGAAGCCAGACTAAATACCGGACAAATGGGTTCATGAACCCATCTCCCACCACTTGGATTGTTAAATCTCTACCAGACCTCACTTTATAATTATGTTGAAAACTACAACTTTCCCTTCCCTTAAGGTGACAAATCGTGCGAGGGCGTGGGTGAGGCCACCCAACAGCCCCTTCATAAATGTGATTAAACATGTCAACGATCCTTAGACGGATCCTTAGCTGGCTCACACCCTGATCGGGGGAACCCAAATGAATAATATTAAAAACCCAAGGGATTAATATCATAAATCCAAGGGCTTATTAATATTAAAAAGCCAAGGGACAAATATTATAAATCCACATTAAATATTAAACCCTATAATTAATGTTATAAACCATATGAATAATATTATACCCTAGCAATGTGAAGACTTCGATTAATAAACCCAAGGGATTGATATTATAAACCCAAGGTTTAATACTAGAAACTTAAGGGATTATAAATCTAAGGGAATAATATTAAACCCAAGGTATTAAAATTATAAACTCAAGTGATATAAACCTTAAGATAAATATTATAAACCCTAAACTAAACATTAAACCCTGAAATCAATATTATAAGCATTAATATTAATATTATAAACCCAAAGGATTAACAAAATCTAAGGGATTAATATTAAAAATCCAAGGGATTATAAACCCAAGGGAATAACATTAAACCCTAGGATTAATATTAAACCTTAGGGATATAAACCCTAAGATTAATAAACCCAAGGGATTAATATTAAACCTTGTGATCGATATTATAAACCCTAGGAATATAAACCAATATATAATTAATATTAGAAACCCTAGGATCAATATTATAAACCCAATGAATTAATATTAAAAACTCGAGGGATTATAAACCCAAGGGAATAACATTAAACCCTAGGATTAATATTAAACCCTAACAATATAAACCCATATGATTAATATTATAAACCTTAGGACTAATATTTTAAACCCCATGGATTAATACTATAAATCCAAGGGATTAATATTATAAATCAATGGATTATAAACCCATAGCAATAATGTTAAACCCAAGGGGTAATATTATAAACCCAAGGGATTGATCAACCAAAGGGATTAATATTAAAAACCCAAGGGATTATTATTATAAATCCAAGGGATTAATAAACTCAAGGGAATAATATTAAAAATGCAATAGATTAATAAACACAAGGTATTTTTAATATTATACACTTAAGTTATTAATAAACCCCAATGGATTAACATTAAACCCTAGGATTAATATTATAAACTTGATAAATAATATTAAGCCCTAGGAATATGAACTCTAAGATTATTAAACCCAAGGGATTAATATTAAACTCTAAGATATTATAAATTATAAATCCAATATTAAACTTTAATATTATAAACCCAATATCAAAAGGCCCTAATATTATAGACCTAGTACTAAACCCAAGTTTTGTATTGTAGTAATTCGACATTGAATAAATTGCAACATAATGTAACATGAAAACAATGATTGTTAGATTGTTTTTCATATTGAGACAATGTTTGTCACGATGTGATGTTTGATACATTTTTCTACCATTGAAACGTCATAGGATTAAACCCTAATATTATAAAATCCAATATAAAATATCTTAAGATTAATATTATAAACTGTGATATTAAACCACACTACTATAAATTATAAACTCAATATTAAACTTGTATTATAAACCCTAATATTAAACCTCAATTTGTTTATGTCTCAATGGGATGTTCAATAAATTGCAATGTAATGTAACATTGTGACAATGATTGACTGTTGCATTGAGATGTAAAGTTTGTCACAATGCAATGTTCGATACATTTTTGTGCCATTCCAATGTCAAAACATAAAACCTTGATACAAAACCCTAAGATTAATATTATAAACAGTAATATTAAACCACATTATTATAAATTATAAACCCAATATTAAACCCTAATATTATAAACCCAATATTAGAAACTCTAATGTTGTAAACCATAATTTTAAACCCCATTTTTTTTATGTCATTGTGATGTTCAATGAATTGTGATGCAATGTAACACTACGATAATGATTTACTGCCACATTGAGACAATGTTTGTCACAGTGCAATGTTTGACACATTTTTGTAATAATATAAACTCAATATTAAAAACCCTAATATTATTTTTTCAATAATTATAAACACAATATTATAAACCCTAATTTTGTAATGTCACAATGCATGTAGAAAATACGGTGTAGGTTAACCCAATAATGTAATATATATCAAAGCAAAATACTATAACCTACTTCTACTATCAATTTGCGGAAGCTTAAAGATCGAGCTCGACAATATAACCAGAAGAAGAAGAATCAATCGCACAATACACATGAAAATACTTTGGGGAAAGCCTCAACTAAAAACCCCACACTATTGTATTATCATACAAGTGGAAATACATAGGAATTATACAAAGCCTTAGCTCTCACAACTAGCCAGCTCTCAATACAATCCTCACAGATGCTCACAGGAAATCTTGGCTTCTCTCCAACCTTCCTCTCTGCCCTCCAAGATCCTATTTCCTTGCGTTGTTCCTTGTGGATGATTTTCACCTCACCAAGTGGAAAAAATCTCTCACACATTGTCAGAACTGCGCAATCCTCAAGGAATAAATCCTTGATTGCATGCATGAGTTTTCTCTTTCAGAAAACACATGCAACTGATAGTACATTGTCCTTGACTTTAATCTCAACTCGGTCTTTCTTAGAATAGACATACATGAGTTTCTGATGAGGGAACCTTCAGTTAACTGGAGTAGCACTAGTTGAGTGCATGCATGCATCAACTGACTGTTAACTCTCTATTGGTTCGTCAAACAGTTTGGAACTAATTTAACTAGACTTAACTCAGTAAACTGAGTTAACTAATTACAACTCAAATATAACTCAATCTTATCTCCTTAATTTGAGGGATAACTCTTGCATGACTTCAAAAGACTTCTAAATTGAATTTCTCCAACTAATTAATTTGAAACAAATTAATTAATTATTTCCAAGTAGTTGTTAAGACTAAATTCAATTTTGATTAGCAATTTAATTCAAGGACAAATAAAATTGGAATATTCTTGTTTCCATATTTCAACACTCCCTCTCAACAAGAAAGGGATTATCTGCCACCTCGATCTTGTCTCTATGGAACTCGAATTTACACTTTGACAATGCCTTTGTCAAAATGTCAGCATCTTGCTCCTCTGTCAAAATATACTGCAGCAACATGATCCTCCTCGCTACACAGTCTCTAAGATGATGATATCGGATGTTGATGTGCTTGGACCTATCATGAAATACTAGATTCTCGGAGAGTTTGATACAACTCTAATTATCACAATAGATCACAGTTGGATCCATCCTCTGATCAAACAAACCAACTAGGATTTTCCGCATCCAGATGGCCTCACATGTTGCCTGACTTGCAGCCATGTATTTTGCCTCTGCCGAGATGAGTGCAACCGACCTTTGTTTCCTGTTGTACCAAGAAACTGTCGCTGACCCAAGGTTGAAAATCCCTCCTGATGTGCTCTTCCGATCTGATGGACTCCTTACCCAATCTACATTAGTGAAGCCCTATAGCTTCACTCCCTTTGTCTGTCTGTACCATAATCCATACTGAGATGTGTCTCTGAGGTATCTCAATACATGCTTTTCCGCCTTCCAAAACATCTTGGTAGGCTAAACCATCACTTCACTTAGCTAGTTCACTGCATAGCACAAATCTGGTCGTGTGTTCACTAAGTACATCAGTGAACCCACAAGCTGCCTGTACACAGTAGCCTCTACCACTTCTCTTGAAGTAGCATCCTCCGTCCTCCAGTTACCTGCTAGAGGAGTCTACATGGGCTTGCACTTCTCCATGTGGAATCTCCTGAGTATCTCGTTGGCATACTTGCCCTAAGACACAAACAACTCCCCATCCTTCTACCACACTTCCATGCCAAGGAAGTAATGCATGAGACCCATGTCTTTCATCTCGAATTCTCTTGCAAGGTCCTCCTTGCAAGACACGATCAACTGATCACCACCATTCAATATGAGATCATCAACATAAAGTACTATGATCAACAGCTTACCTTTCACCACGATGTGGTACAGGTTCGCATTCGCTTCACTCCTTGTGAAGCCCAACCCGGTGAAGTAGTTGTCTATCCTGGTGTACCAAGCACGAGGTGCTTACTTTAGCCTATACAATGCTCTCTTGAGTCGGCACACATGCGACTCACTATCAAAGGTCTCAAAACCTTCCAGCTGCTCTATGTACACCTCTTCCTCAATATGGCCATTGAGGAATGTAGTCCTCACATCCATCTAATGGATCTTGAGAATGAAAGGTGTTGGAGGACATATTGAGAATGTATGTGATGCACCAATTGAAGAGTTGGGAGGAATATCTTCCCTTAATTGAATTTTCATGCAAAATGGCTATTAGGAATCACCGAAGATTAGCCCCTTCGAGGCTCTAATGGAAGAAGGTGTAATACACCCATTAGTTGGGATGATCCAGTAAGCATGGTAACCCTCAGACCTAATATGTTAAAGGATATGGAACATGATATTATTAGCATCATCTAGAAGTTGAAGGAAACCCAAGAAAGACAAAAGATCTACATAGATCAATAGAGAATGCATAGAGATTTTCAAGTGGGGGATCACGTGTATCTTCGAGTTAAACCAATGAGAAGCTCATTGAAAGTGGGGTCCTGCTCTAAGTTGGAACCCATGTTTTGTACACCATTTCAGATTTTGGAGCGAGTGGTACCAATGGTTTATAGACTAGCCTTGCCTCCCACCATAAAGACACACAATGTGTTATGCATATCCTTATTGAAATGTATGTGTGTGATTCTTATTATGTGATCAATTAGTTTGTGATATAGGTGGAGTCGGAGGGAAAATTCCAAGATGAACCTTTGTGTATCCTAGACCAAAAGAAGATTTTGCTATGTAACTGAGTAATGGCGCAAGTCAATGAGCAGTGGAAGCACTTCAGACCAGATGAGGCAACCTGAGAGCATGCAGATCAGATAAAACCATTGTATCTTTTTTTGTTTAATGCATAATGGATGTAAAAGAGTTGTTTCTATAAAGCTCAAATTTTTGTTGTCTTTTCCGCTTTTCCATGAATATTGGGTATGATTTTCCTTTAAGGGGGTGGGGATTGTAACACCCCTACATTAACTACGATCTGTATAAAAAAAATATGTGATTGAGCATCTCAGGATAATGTCATATTGTTTGCATAGAAACTCGGTGTGGTTAACATAATAAAACTATTATTGGTAAAAGTTCATTTCTACCTCGATAATGATACCAAAAGGTATACATAAGTGTTTAATGTTCATTATGCATTAACGACTAGTCAACACCAAAATCATAGTAATCATGCTAAACTAGGGAATTATGTTTTAAATTAATTAATAATAGCTAATTAGTCATAATGCTAATTAGTTAACTATGGGATAGTAAATTTAATTAAATATGATTAATTAACTTTTAATGTTATTGATTGATTAATTAAAATTTAAATGTTATAATTATAAACCTAATATGTGATGTAAAACATTTAGTATGTGACGTAAAACATTTAATTATCTGTTAAAAACCTGAGGAAGAGGCACACGGGTCGAGAGTTTGATATGGGCGACCATCAATGCATGTCAGTGTTGTCTAATTGCGTTCCTAAAAGGGTAATGTGCCGAGGAGGGGAAGGGGCAAGAGGGACCTTGTAGTCACACTCAAGGGAAGCCCCAAACCACTTCAAAAACACTCATGATGATAAGAACATGAGAAAATTTCTTGGTTTTGGAGAGGACTCTTGGGAAAACTACCGACGCAAGGATAGTTACATGGAAAATTCTGCACGGGAGGATTGTTGCTCTCCTCCCAATTTCCTTTTTTGGATATTTCCAAGCCTGAGTGGGAACAAGTGTGATTGTATGTACAAGTGTTTGTTGGGACTAATAAACATGGGTGCTTCCTAGGAATGATAAACTGTGTGCTTATCCCTGTGTGAGAAATCACCTGCACAATGGGTCATAGGTGCTTGTTGGGACTAATAAACCATGGGTGCTTGCTACGATTGATAAAACATTTTGCTTGTCTCTAATTGGTAAATCACCTGCAAGTGACAACACTCCTATAACTAATCTGGTGAATTTGCTCGGGGAATTCAAGATCTTAGACTTTAGACCTAGCACGGGGGTGGCAAGTTATGGATCAGAGTCTTGTGACTACCTATGATTTGGAGGTTAATGTGACGCCTCTTCTTTATATGCCAATACGAAATTGTTTTACTAGATAAGTAGTCCATCCTTGCATGTGAATTTTGAATATTAAATTATATTAAACTTGTGAAGAACCTATGTATAAGATGGTATGGGTCATGCCTGTGTGTTTCAAATGTGTCCCTTGCATGTGAATTTTGAATATTAAATTATATTAAACTTGTGAAGAACCTATGTATAAGATGGTATGGGTCGTGCATGTGTGTTTCAAATGTGTCATATATATATGTATATATATATATATATGTATATATATATATGTATATATATATATATATATATATGTATATATATATATGTATATATATATATGTATATATATATATATGTATATATATATATGTATATATGTATATATATATATATATATATATATATATATCCCTATTATTTGTTCATCTATGTAAGTCAACCACTTCCATAATCCTATACTTTCCAGACTAAGATTATGTTTTTTTTTTTGTAAGCTTAATAGGACCTTTCATTCATTCGTTTTCAAAGCAGGTTACATCCATAAAAGACATTCCATGGCCTCAACCTTCCCATCAGGAAACCAGGCATGTTGGCCATTGGAACGCATTATAAGCCATCCAAAATATGAGTTTCTTAAGTTTGTCATACTCAGCCTTATAGGCATGAATGTCTAAAAACTAGTTCACCCTTAACATGCTAACATAAGTACTATTAATCGACATATACATACTCAAAATCTGACAAAAAAGGAAATTACTAAAAACTATTCATCTAAAGACTCCACCGCAGCTGGGTCCTTCGCACTGGAACCTGGTAATTCAGATTGAGGAAGGCACAAAATGTGCTTCTCAATACGATCCAGACAGAGATTCTGCAACTAGATTTGAAATTGAACAAGTTGGAATTCCTTTTGAATTTCCTGAAATCCAGGATCAACTTTGATGGAACATGTTGCATTCATGATAGCTTTGGCTACTATGCTCTTCATCATCCAATAGAGATGGACTATCTTCTTGTACTGGGTGAGCCGACCACGGGTATGGCATGGATCAGGGACCAGCAAGCGCCAATCCTCCATCTGAATTTCCTGTTCAGCCCGTTGGTTGAGGTCGGCCTCCCAACCCGCAATCATCTGTCTTACCTACTCAAGAGTACTTGTTGTATATGCTTGGGCCGCGGCGGTGATATGCTGAGCATCTGGTTTTCGTCTACTTCTCCTTGGTGGCTTCGACAAGGATGCTCCTTGTCCTCCCGAGACTCACTCTTACGACTGCGCTTGTGACCCGTAGTGCCTGACGGGCCTGTGCCCGTGGATGGTCTAACCATTTCCGTCAACCTCCTCTGAGTTACAATATACTTATCTAACTAGACTGCCAATCGAGTAGAGACCCTCGGCTCGTAGACTAGGCAGTATCTCCGATTAATGAAACCTGGTACATTTACAGATAACAAGAGCAAGAAACAAGTAATATTAAACCCAAGCGAAGTGAAAGCAGAGCAGGTCGTGATGACCAACCTCCATTGGCTCTTTCTTCCCATTACTAGCAACCTGTGCTCAAACATCGCACGAAATAGATATAAGCCAGAGAGGGTTTGTCTCCACCAGATGGCAGAGCTACCCACCGGCTCCTCAAGCCACTTCCCATATACACAAACACCAACACATTGCAAAACCAACAACGACGACATGCAAAGAGTAATCACAAGCCAATTTAACCAAATATAGAAACAACCATTCCAACCAGGCGGTAAATTCTTCCCACACAGACAAGGAGCCCAAATTAAACCATACATTCCCATACAGAGCAGTAAGATACCATAAGAAATGGATATTGGCTTGGAAACAACTATTTCAAGATAAAATTGAGCCACACAGACATGCTCATCAGACGAACAAACATTACCAAGACGCACAATCACCCATTCGCAGGAGGGGGCAGAAATCTTACAGGAAACATTCAAAATATTAGTATGTTGCATGCAGGGATGAATGGAAAGAAATGAGACATAGCCTATTACCAATGCCATGAAGCTGACCTAGATGATCTCCCACAAACACTACCTCCCTGCTAAGCTTGCCACCAAAAGGGAACCCAAGTGCTTCCTCACAACTCTCAAGATCTCGTTATAGCACAACTCAATTGCGTGAAATGCGGTGCAATCATCCACCATCTGGATGGTTATTGCTCGGCGGAAATTAACCCCTACCTTAATACCTCCCACGCCTCCTCCCATCACATCAACCCAATCACACAAGCCTTGCGACTGCTGGAGCTACCCCTCCTCAATGTCTTCCATCTAATCACTATTAATGTGAGTCCCAAGTGGGACAGTGAATTGGCACGCACCCCAATCAGGGATAAACTAAGATTATGTCATTTATATGTCAATCATGTTATATACATACACGCAAACAGTGGAAGTTAGTGCATGCTTGGTCAATTTGTTTGTGCATTATTTATATGTCAATCTCGTAGAATACTTATGCCAACAGTGTTGGGAATTCAACGCAAGCTTGGTTAGGCTAATTATGTTATTTATATATCATTATGAAATATATATACACACCAATAATGTTGGGAATTTGACACAGGTCAGGTCAATTTATTTGTGTGTTATTTATATGCTAATCCTATAAAATGCATAAGCCAACTATGTAATTCAACTGCTTCCATTATTGCATACTTTCCAAACTGATACTGTGTTATTTATATGCCAATTGCGTAATTACACCGAGAGGCGTACCTATTTCAACCTCTAGATGTAGGTTTCTAGAATTTTAAAAATTTTAATTAGTCAACTCATAAGATTAAATGCAAGTTGAATATTCTTCGTTGTATAACCATATTGATGGCTGTGATTTCAAAGAGGGTCATCAAAGGGTTTCATCTTACGCATTACTCATGAGTTTAATTAATATTTAAATAAAAATATGGTGAGTTGTCACATGTTGATGTGGAATTGGAAGAGCCACCGCTTCCAGTCTCCGACATTTATCCACATGGAAGAGCCACCTCTGCCATTCTCAATGGCTACATTATGGCGATCATGGCGCTTCTTTGGCGGTTACAGCAAGGCGATCATGGCACTTCAAGTGGAAGAGCCAAGGCTTTCATACATGCGGCCACCAAATTAATTATCAATTTAAATTTTTATGATATCTAGCAGTTCCTATTTCCACCTCCATAGCAAAGTTAATGCTATGTCCTTACACCCTCTGATAGCGGCAGACAGCCTCCTTGACGTCATGGCGCCCTTACATGCTCGACCATGGATCATGGCATGCATCCCTCTCCGGCGATTACAGGTCACGCAGCTCCGGCGACTCTGCCGTCTGCCGTGCTCCTGCCCATCGACCCTGCCCGCCTCCACTTTGGCCTCCACTCTCTCCTTTACCATTTCAAACCTCCTCGGTTTTCGATTTCAAACTGGCATTGGCGCGCATATTACCATTTCAAACCTCCTTGTTTTCGATTTCAAACTGGCATGGGCGCGCATATTTTATTTTCAAATGAATTGAGATCTTAAACAATTTCAATTTTGGCAATAGCACTCAATTTTTTTGTTATGCCCCGCTATTGTACCCACTCTCGGAGAACAGCAACTGACGAAGCAGAAACAACCTCAGCAAAACCGGCACCCTGAGGGAATAACAAAGGGGACATCTTCATCACGGGGAGGAGATGCCAAGAGTTGCCAAGCCTGTGCACTCTGTGGATTGCAAGACCATGATCAAGCAATATACCATCTCTCTTTTATCATAGAGCACAGCTCCTACAAGGTGCTCATGCTTGAAAAGCTTCTGACGCTGAGACTGAAATATAGTTTCAGCAACAATAATGTTAATTCTAAATTAGCAGATAATGAGTTGGCCATTGATGCACTACTTACAGTGGGCATTAGTTTGTTCTGCTCCAAACGACTTTGCTTCTGGTTTGGCGATTTGTTTGCGACATCATTCTGCAGAAAAACCCTGATCATGAAAAAACCGCCGAAATTAGAGTGGGGCTGGAAAATCGAGTGAAACTAGAGGTTATTGAAGTTATTACTAAAGGTGTGGGAGGAAGAGGGCACTGGTATCAATGTCCCAATGGCCATTACTACGTGGTGGGGGAATGCGGAGGACCAACGCAGACATCTCAATGCCCAGATTGCACGGTCACAGTGGGAGGACTGTCTCACCGTCCAGCAGATGGAAATCGCCATGCAGACATTGATGGCAGTTCTCATCCTGCCTGGAGCAACAACACAGGTCTTGGAGCTCTTGCCTGACAGATGATGTTGAAATTATGAGTATGTTTGGGAGTTTTACAGTTGCAACAAGAGGAAAAGGTGTATAAGTACAGTGCAGTAACCATCAAAGTGGAATAGTTGTCTAGTTTGAAGAGTCTGATCATTTTTGAAATTTTGGCCGAAATGCATTACTATGTTATAAAATATGTGAAAAAATACTCTGGTATCAAATCCATGTCTTTTATCAATTGGTTTTATGATTTATCGTTTCTCAGTTGATATTATCAAGGAATGTGTGTTTGTATTAGCATTTTTAAATTTATAGTAAAAAGAGTAATAGAATATATATTTTCATTGCCCATTGAATATTTCGAGTAAATTTTTATGGCCCGTTTAAATGTTAAAATTACTATTTTTTAAGGTCAAAATTATCATTTATAGATGGTGAGAAATTATTTAAATTCTGCTCGTATAATGATGATTGGATGTGTTTTAAAACCATTTTTCATATCTTTTCAAATGCCAAAATTGTTAATTTTCAACTCTGAGAATGTGCTTTCGTTTCATGTGTTTGTGTTATTGATCAATGTACATAACTCCTAGAGTATGTACTATTCTTTTTCTTGGTGTGGTCATGTATGGTCGTGTATGCCATCAATAATCAATATTAAAGGAATAACTTTCCCCGCTAAAAAAAATCTATCACTTCAATCTGAATTATCACTTCAAGCTATAATTTTGACAAAATGTTATGATGTTTGAAAGGTAATTGTTTCTTATATTTTAGGCAATTAAGTGGTAGTGTAGTAATAGTTATTATGGGTACCAAGACTATAGTTTAAATAAAAGATGATACCAGATGAAACCACACAAAAAAAAAATGACATATGAGAGCAACTTTAATAGATGATAAAAGTAGATGACAGAGAGATGAGAGCAACTCTAGCTGTAGTAAATTCTTAACTAAGTTATATGGAAGCTGGTGCTCTGTTTAACATTATTATTAGTTATATGGAAGTTGGTGATACGTTTAACAGTATTAATAGTGGATGGTGAATGTGTTAGTAGATTGTTTAACATTGTTGAGATAAGAGATTATTATTAGTTAATTATAAATAAATTGAAAATAGATTAAAAATAATATTGTAAATGTTATATATTTATTTGAGATCATTTTGTATTGTGCTGGAAAGTGCATTTTGTGTGGGAAAAGTTTTAGACAATTATTAGAAAGGTTTTAGACAATTATGCAATTAGTGTTAATATAGAAATCAAAAAAAAATTTGTAAAACTTTAAAAATTGGAAAAACTTGAAGAGATATAGCACTCTCCATTTTTCTTGACCATAAACAAATTAAAAAAAAAAAAACAATATATAAATGTGGTATATCTGTTTAAGATTTTTGTTTTGTGTTATCACTTTTCTCAATTATAAACCAATAAAAAAACACACATACACAATATACAAATGTGGTATATTGGTTTAAGATATTTGTTTTTTTGTTATTATGAGATGGTGTTCTTTAAGTCATGAGAGGTTTATTTTATTTTATTTTGAACTAATCAAAATGTTAAACAATACATCTCTGCCATACTTGACTAGATATTACTTTTGATACATCTCTACCATACTTGACTTGATAGTACTTTTGACACAAAAAATCATAAAAAACAACTAAATTATTTCTTTATTATTATTATTATTATTATTAAAAAAATTGATATATAAGTTAAAAATATATACACTTAAAGAAAAACATTTACCAATATTCTTAATTATAGAAATTCACTCCACTTCATCATGGATATTTTTAATTTGTAAATGAATTTTGTTAGAATACCACGGCATATCAATACTACATGCCCAAAAAACATAATTCATTTCACATTATCTTTTTAATTAATTAATTTAATTAAAAGGAAAAAGAGATATAACTACTTTAGAGCTTATACGACACAGAAATTATATATTAAATTGCCTTATCAACCAATATTACACTAAAATTATATATTGAATTGCTTTATCAACCATAGCAATAAGATTTCTATGATTCAAAACATTTTACTTATAAACTCCACAAAGATAAATTAGCACAACCACATTTACTAATGTGGTTGATATAAGCCTATAGGCATTTATCAACCACATTAATAATTATTAGATATATATTGTAAAAATTGCTATTAAATATTAACCATTTGTAATTATTAATAGTTATATAAATAATAACACACACACACACACACATCCGATATTCGGTGGAACGGTGTGAGCATGGCGGCTAGGGTTTGAAGAAGACTTGCTCAAGCTGCAGCCATAGTACCAACTCTGGAGGAGAACAGTGCCAGAGCAGCAGAGCTTCATAGAAGAGGGCAGGTTCTGACCCTCCAGATGAAAAACGCGCGGTCTAGCGGGACCCCATCTTATAAACAGGTAATGATGCACAAGGAAAGAACTGCACTAGACGGGGTGCAAATATCAGGCTCTATGAAGTCAGGAAAGGAGGATCTGACCAACAAAGGAGAGCTAAACAGTGAGGGAAAAGATACCCCGAAACAAAAAGAAATCATTGGCAGCAACAATACTGAGAACAGAGACAGGAAAAACCCTTCCCCTGAGGATGTAAGAGCACACGAAAACGGGCTTGAGAATGAACGATCAAGAGACAAGGAGGATCTAAACCAAACCAAGGCAGGACAAGAAGGAACAACGACGGGAGGCAAAAAGAAAGAAACCCAGGGACCGTGCAAGCCCAAAGCAACTGACACCCTACGGGTAATAATCTCTGACCCAGAACTATAGGCGTACCGCGACCACATGGCAGAACATGCAGTGCTCTACAAGTTTATGGGTTTCTGGCCAACAGAACGAGCCTTGTGCATGTGGATAAAGTAGCAATGGAAACCCAGAGGGGATGTAAGACTCCACTTAGGAGCCAAAGGATTCTTCACAGTGGTTTTTACCAATCTGGATGACAAGGATCGAATCTTTGATGGAGGCCCGTATTTCTTTGCCTCAGCAGGTCTTTACATGAGACCATGGAGACCCAACTTCGCACCGGAACAAGAAACCTTCAAACAGGTATCGGTCTGGATTCGCTTGTTCTCTCTACCAATTGACTACTAGGGACATGCAGCACTTGACCATATAGGCAACAAGTTAGGCACCTTCATCAAAGCTTCAGAGGCAACATTACATAAAAGATACACCTCCTGTGCTAAATAAATTACAGATCATTAACCAGGGAAGAGTTCATAAAACATGAAATGCCGTTTGGAATCTATTCGAAATGTTAGGGCTTTGTCGCGTTGCATATGGATTTTTAAAATACGGCTTCGAGGCATGAAAAGGATGCGCACTAACCTTGCGAAAAGCAATTTTCGATCACCAATGGCCAGCTGCATATAGTTTCAAACTTTCAGTAAAAGCTCCTCTATTATTGAAATTCTGAGTTGTATACTACATTTTCAAAATTTCAGTAAAAGTTATATCATTATTAAAACGATGGGCCTTGGTTTTGTTCCTTCCTATAACCCGTTGGAGAGCCCTCACAGTTACAGTTCCAATTCCAGATCGGGTGTCGCATTCTAAATTTTATGTGTTGTACGCTGATTAAATGGAGATTTTATGTGCTGGATCGACGTTGATTGCGTTGAATTGCAGAATGCTTAATTGCTAGGATCGTTTCACCTATTGAGTTTGTGCTATGAATCCAAATCGCTGGAGATCGATTCTAGTCTTAATTACAGTAAATAAATCAAGTTAAAACGCAGCCAGTGTTACATCTGATAGGAATTACAATTGCAGAAGTAAAATTTAATGAAGAATTTGGGAAATATATGAAATTGCCCTATCTTGGAATGTCAATTGGGCTATATGCGCTGAAATTACTGAAGATTGGGAGGAATTTCGGGCCGGCTAGGTTGCTACTGCCACTGCTAGACCATGCTGAAAAAGAAAGGTATGCAGGGGTATACGATAATACCTGTATACGCGCAAGACAGAGGTCGAAAGAGCGTTTGAAATCTTCTGTCCTCGAAGCGCTGCATGCACTGAATCACCTTCTGTAACCTCTCCTCTGTTCGCCGGAGTTCAATGGTTGTAACCTCTCCTCTGTTCGCCAGAGTTCAATGCGTGAATTGTCGGGAGTTTGAATTGCCTGGAGGATGGTTGGTAAGGTTCGTAAATGTGCCTCAGGTTCGTAAATGTGCCTCATCAATACGCCAGAGTGGAGGCCAAAGTGGAGGCGGGCAGGGTCGATGGGCAGGAGCACGGCAGACGGCAGAGTCACCGGAGCTGCGTGACCTGTAATTGCCGGAGAGGGATGCATGCCATGATCCATGGTCGAGCATGTGAGGGCGCCATGACGTCAAGGAGGTTGTCTGTCGCTGTCAGAGGGTGTAAGGACATAGCATTAACTTTGCTATGGAGGTGGAAATAGGAATTGCCGTAGTGGAGAGGCTGTGCTAGCAATGCGGCTCTGGATTTAGGTTGGAGGAACCAAATCGAAGTTGAAATGAAAGTGTTAAATTCGCAATTTAAAAGCAGAGAGACTAAAACAGAAGCATGCATGATTGTAATATAAATGGTCTTTTCAGCGGTAAAGAAATGGGGTCCATGTTAGTGTAAAAGTATTATACAGTGAAGAAGTTTTTAATATATTTTTTTTAATTTTATATTTAAAAAGCAATGTATTTTAAATGTTCTTTTAAATGATTATATTTTTATTAAATATGGATTTTTAATTTTAAATATTAAGATTATAGCATTAACAATATTTTTTCTAATTAAAATATTCTTTTAATAAAATTAATTAAAATAATACATTTTAAATTAAATTGATTTCTTTAGAGTTTTAAAAAAAATTGTTTTCTCATATTGAAAACTTTTAAAAATAAATATGAAATTAGTGTAATTTAAATAATAATAATAATTATATATAATTATAAATATAAATACTTATTTAGTTTATTAGTATTTTTTTAATTTAAAATTAAACATTTTTTATAGTATATTCTGTAAAAAAATAAACTAGCATTTGCACCAGATGTTGCAAAGGAAACACCGTAAGGCATAAATTGATAAAGAATAAAAATATATTGAACACTCAAATCAATGCCCCATTAACTAGAACCACTTAGTAGACATTCCATATGAAATGGGCATATGATCCAAGAACATTGCTGCATAAGAGAGCCAATTAGTGAGGTAACATAAGTATAAATGGTTTCATATACTAAAATCCACAGGTCTAACAAATCTTGTTTAGCCATTTAAGATATAGAAGCTATCTTGTTTAGCCATTTAAGATATAGAAGCTTCGAAACCTTTGTATATGAGCTATTGTCAAAGGACTGCCCTTGTCCTCGGAAGCATTACCACTAGTACCAAGCATTACCACTGAATTTCGAATTTTTTCACGTTCGCCAAATTCCAAACCTGAAGGTTTCATCGAACCCTTTGACTTAGCTCCCCACAACGTCGTGCAAGTTGCATAATTCAGTTTCACTCAATCGTTGAATTTCTGTGTTTTTCACCCACAATGCATGATCTACAAATCTCCCAATTCTTAGAGAACGAGAGAACAAAATTACCTTCAAATCAGAATTTTACCACAAAATCAAATTCCCAAAGCATACATGTGTTTTTATTTTGTATAACAGAATCCTATAAATTCTGCATTTTTCGTAGTCAGCACAGTATGTTGTATACATGAGATAGATTTGGGCAACTGTATTCATGTCAAAGTTGACAGCTAGTCCACATTTTAAAGATTCAGAAAAAAAGGCAAAATATACTGCATCACAGTCTAACCCAGATCGAGATGAACATAAGCTTTATCAAAATATCATATACAATTAAGTCGCCCATTTACAATTATAAATCTATACAACACATGGCCACCTTGAGCAAATGAATCATTCACCTAGGTCAAAAATAGGAAATTGCATTTTGTCATTTGCCAAGCAAAACGAAGACTGCCTGGCCCCCTTGACCAAATAAACCGTCCAACTAGATCATAAGATGAGGAATTTGCATCCCTGCCATTTTAAGTAAAACACAAAACTGCATGTCTATGCGGGTCAAATGAGCTTCATTCCTAAAATACTATTAGCAGACCTAGTAAAACATTAAAATGGTCCCAAAATCCTACCATCAGCCAAGAAAATGCAGCAACCACAACGAAATGCTTTGGGGTTAAAACGACCAAAAAGACATGAAGGCACTGGATACTCTTCAAATAAAAGAGAAACAATTGAAAAACACAAAAATGACACAAAGAGAGACAAAGAAAAGTAGGGGAACCTAACAGATATAGAGGAAAAGAAAAATAAGAGAAGGAGAAATTGAGTATAACTGATGAAAAGTGAAATAACTGATGATAAAATTTCAGCAGATTTCAACAGTGAAAATTAGCAGAATTTAGAAGCACCAATTAGAAAATGTGAAGCACCACAGAAATTAAGTGACCAGCAAAACATCAAATTTCGAAGTTCACATGCTCTGTTTCAAATCCTCTATATAAGTTTTGCCTGTCAATTGACATTCCCAATCTGGTTAGGGCATTTCAAGAAAGTCCAGAGGGTGGATAGATGAGCAATTCAAAGCAAAACCAAAGACAATTTGACCTTGCAGATGAGAGAAATTTTAAACCTGTAAAATGGATGGTTAAAGCCTAAGCGACCACAACAATAACAAAAAAAAAAATTCAAACACAAATAAGATTCCATGTAAATGTAAGCACTGCAAATATTAAATTAAGAGGGGACAGAAAAGAGTGAAGTTAAACGAGAATGCTAACAGAGAAGGCTATAAAAAGGGTAAATGGGGAGGCTAACAACAAATCAAAATGTAGCGAAGAAAGACACCAGAAACGAGAAAGCTAGACAAAACATAAAAGCAAAACTAATTAATGATTTTACCAAAATGGCATTAATCCTCAACCAAAATTTAATGCAATTTGTAGCCCCACTAGCCTATTTTTTATCATATCCAGTATCTAACATTGCCTGATTGTGCTGTGCTGCAACAGGGACAGCATCTTTGCCTTAGAATCCCAAGCCTGAATCATAAATAAAGTAATCAGTTGTGTTTCTTTGTATCATGCAACAAAAATCAAACCAAATTAGGATTTAAGAGATCGAGGAACTTACACTCACCATTCATGTTGATGCCACAGTGTCTGCCAGGTCTGGTTTTAGTTTTTTGTTTACCTCTGAAGTGCTTCCATCCAATGTCGAGGCAAACCTGAGATAAACAAACAATTTATAATCATTTTTTCAATATTAAACAAGAAATGCCCTCAGGTATGCATCCATATAAAATAAAGTTTCAATTAAAGCTTAATTTATGAAATGCACAAAGGCAAGAAACAGATGTGATCTTCATCATAACATACAAAGCAAACAAATAATACTTTTCAGACACAATCATTGAAATAGGAGTTTACCTTGCAGCCCTTGCCTTTTTCTTGTCATCTTCCAAGGAAGCAGATTTCACATCCACTCCAAATCTAGCCAAACGAGCTTTCTTCTTTGCTTCATCATCAGCAGATGAGCGCAAAGTAAGTCCAAACCTGTTTAATAATTTGGGCATTGTCAGATTCCAATTATTCTGAAGTAAAACAAATGTGTATCATAATTTTGGATAAAAATATTAAGCAAATTAAACTGACAATAAATTAGACACACACAAGATAAGGAAAACAGAAGATAAGGAAAATAGCATCATAATCTCAGGAATCTGAAGATAGAGAATAAATTCCTGAATTTTCAAAGAACAGACCTCTCAGCCCTCGCTTTCCTCTTTTCTTCTTCCGATATTTTTGTTTCTCCTAGACCAGGAGAGGTAGGCTTTGGAGTACCATTTACTGACTCACCAAATCTGTCAATAAAACATACCCAAAGGTAATTTCTGTCAATTAAGAGATGAAACATATTGACTTATAAGATTGGGGACCATGTGCACTGACCATTCAATACAGAAATTACTTCCATAGCAATTAATCACTTTAAAGACTAGAGCAAAGTCCAGTAGCACCAGAACTGACACAGTCCATCAAACTTAAAAAACACATATTATGGCCAAACAGAGTTTAAAATAAAATACAGCATATATTTAACAGAGATACTGAACAATTAAGTTAAACAAACATAAACCTTAAAAATGCTAGAATCCCTAGAACCTAAATCATACAACGAGATTTTTCCACAATTCCAAAGGGTGGCATTCCAGGTCTGCAGCAGCAATTAGTGCCAGAACAAAAAGTCATCATATATAGGGTCATTTTATATACAGGGATTATCCACTGCACTCCATGCCTTCGAGGACCAACCCTTCCTGCTAGCTGCAGTACCAGTACAAGTCTCGAGAATCATCTGTCACGCATGACATGTTGCCCTCTGACAACAGAATCAATGTAAACAGGGTTTTTATGGTATGCAAAATGATACAGGAGCCTCACTGGTTCATGGGCAATCCTCACAAACAAAAACAAAATTTGTTTCCAGTTAATATTTTGATAGATTCTTCACTGATCTTAACTGAGCTCAGAATTTTTATGTTGTGATCAGGATTTAGTTATATAGATCATACCCTGTATAAAATTCTGGTTTTGTGCAACACTCCCAGGGTTTGCATCACGTTTTGAATTGGATTACATTCTGTCAACAATTGTGATTTGTAACATTTACTGTTGGGTTGACGATCCACATGCGTCCTCATAGTTGGGAGGTAGTGTGTGGCACTTGCAGAGGCAAGATTGACTCTGATAACCATTACCATGGAGGAAGATAAATGGTCCAGGATTCATGTCGGGACCTCTCAAGGGAATATCAACTCCAACACTTTGTATTCCTGATAGTCATTAGACTCTGATAACCATTACCTTGGAAAAAGAGAAACAGTCAAGGATTCATGTTGGTACCTCACAAAGGAATATCAACTCCAACACTTTGCATTCCTGATAAGTCATTGAAGTGGAGGTTGGATTCACAATCACTGCATGGTACCTTCATAACCACTGCCTAAGTTAATTTGGGCTGCCAGGATTTGTAATACATTTTTATTTGGGAATTGAAATGGGTCAACATGGAATCAAGGTCTGAATCACTGATTCACATTTGCTGGAGAATGATAATATAGAGTCAAACTACCAACCACCACTGGAATCTCATAAATAGCATCGAAGGTTTTTGTCAGAAGGTATAATAGAAGTCAAACTGCCAACCAACACTGGAAGCTCATGTATAGCATCAAAGGTGGCTTATTTAACTGTTGAATGCCTTCTTAACGTTCCAAATTTTTCTACAGTTTCAATAGTTCCTAAAGTATAGTTTTCCATAAATTAGAAAGGAAACATGTCTTACTGGCTCTTGGCCCTCAAGACAAATGAAGCAAGGCATATGTTGTGTAGTGGCATTATGGGATCGTCTGTGTTGTTCAAGTTTCTGCTGTGTAAATAATTGGCTTGCTTCCAGAAGTTTTGTGCACTGACTATTGCAGCCTGTAGATGCACCATAAAACAAGTTACAACACATATAAAGCAGAAGAGTGTTTTGCCTTTACACAACTGCTGTGTAAACATGTCACCAGCCCAAAAACTATGCCAATCCCCAGACAGCCATACAAGTTGAAAAATAAGTTATAACATCAAAAAAACCCAACTTGAAAAGAAATCGGGATTTTTTATAACACAATAAAGCTCAAGGAAAAAAAAGCTACCAGATGTGTCAGGAATGATGTGGAGAGAAGAATTGGACCTCTCTTATGCAAAATCACTCCAAAATGCTATCCACCTTGGAGATTTTGAAGGCACATGGGAGGGCACAACTGCTAAACTGGTAAGATAAAACGTAAAAGAAATTCGCGATATTTTAGAAAAATTAATCCTAAACCGAAAATGACAGAGAAATTATCTTGCAGAAGATGAGCAAGGAAAAGAAAGCTGAAAAATAGGCCGAGGCCGACAGAAACTAATCATAAAGACCAGATGCAGTATATGCACATTTGTTTGCAGGCTATGCGCGGGTTAAAGAACGACAGTAAAACGGCAGAGTCGGTCTAAGAATCGCTTAGAAAACCCTAAAAGCCTTGAAAACCTAGAAGTTAAAACCATTTAAACACAGTTTTTGACATAATCGATAGCCATTAATGAGTAAGACGCAGATTTTTAGGTTGTCGTATTAAAAAGCAGAAGAGCGCATTTACACAACAAGTGCTTACCGAGTGACCGCCTGTCAAACTCAAATCATGCTTTACATAGCAAGTGCTTACCGAGTGACCGCCTGTCAAACTCAAATCATGGTGCCGTGAGCATTATAAGCATATAATCTGTCTGAAATTTCCAACGAATGAATAGAACAATGATAATTTAATCCTAATCAGTGATGGCCAAAAGCCAGGGAAGAAGAACAGCAACAACAACTGGCAAACGAAGAAGATAAGTCAAATTTAGATATAAATTGGTTTTGAACCAGGCTTTTGTATGATGTGGATGGAACATTTATATTCTGGGAAAGGGAAATTTGTCATCATTTGTGTGTGCATCTTTTGAACTGGGATATTCTGTAGTCTCTATATCCTCAGGGGCCTCGGTAACCAAAACAGGTTGATTATGCTGGGGAGGATAAGAAGAAGATGCATCAATTTCCGAATCTGATGCGCTGGATTCTGAGTGGTCATATCTCTCAGAGGCATCTGCAGTTTCCATGTCTCCTGCTATTTTGTATCTTTGGAGCAAATGCAATGGAGAAGATCCATGGATTGGAGTTGTTTCTCCACTTTGAAATCCCGAAAACACAGTTGGTCTGCTTGTGAAACCAGGGGAAGAATGTATCTGTACGTCGTTCATGTATCTGCATTGTATATGCGCAGATTCCATATACAGAAATTATGCATATACGGAAACTGGACATATACAGAAGATATGCACATGTCTTCCGTATATGCCCAATTTCCGTATATGTGCATATCTTCTGTATATGCACAATTTCCATATATGCACAATTTCCGTATACAGGAATTGCGCATATACGGAAACTGTGCATTTACGGAAGATGTGCGCATATACGGAAATTGGGCATATACGGAAGATATGCGCATGTCTTCCGTATATCCCTAACTTTCCTGTATGTGCATATCTTCCGTATATGCACGTCGTTCATGTATCTGCATCGCAGATGCGCAGATTCCATATACAGGAATTGCGCATATACGAAAACTGTGCATATACGGAAGATGTGCGCATATACGGAAGATATGCGCATGTCTTCTGTATATCCCTAACTTTCCTGTATGTGCATATCTTCCGTATATGCACGTCGTTCATGTATCTGCATCGCAGATGCGCAGATTCCATATACAGGAATTGCGCATATACGGAAATTGTGCATATACGGAAGATATGCGCATATACGGAAATTGGACATATACGGAAAGACATGCGCATATCTTCCGTATATCCCTAACTTTCCTGTATGTGCATATCTTCCGTATATGCACGTCGTTCATGTATCTGCATCGCAGATGCGCAGATTCCATATACAGAAATTGCGCATATACGGAAATTGGGCATATACGGAAGATATGCTCATATCTTCCGTATATGCCCAATTTCCGTATATGCACAATTTTTGTATATGGAATCTGCGCATCTGCGATGCAGATACTTGAACGACGTGCATATACGGAAGATATGCACATACAGGAAAGTTAGGGATATACGGAAGATATGCGCATGTCTTTCCGTATATGCCCAATTTCCGTATATGCGCATATCTTCCGTATATGCACAATTTCCGTATATGCGCAATTCCTGTATATGGAATCTGCGCATCTGCGATGCAGATACATGAACGACGTGCATATACGGAAGATATGCACATACAGGAAAGTTAGGGATATACGGAAGACATGCGCATATCTTCCGTATATGCCCAATTTCCGTATATGCGCACATCTTCCGTATATGCACAGTTTTCGTATATGCGCAATTCCTGTATACAGAATCTGTGCATCTGCGATGCAGATACATGAACGACGTGCATATATGGAAGATATGCACATACAGGAAAGTTAGGGATATACGGAAGACATGCGCATATCTTCCGTATATGCCCAATTTCCGTATATGCGCACATCTTCCGTATATGCACAGTTTCCGTATATGCGCAGATACATAAACGAAGATATATACAATTTCCATATATAAACGAAGATATATACAATTTCCATATACAGAAATTGCGCATATACGGAAACTGTGCATATACGGAAGATGTGCGCATATACGGAAATTGCGCATATACGGAAGATATGCGCATATCTTCTGTATATCCCTAACTTTCCTGTATGTGCATATCTTCCGTATATGCACGTCGTTCATGTATCTGCATCGTATATGCGCAGATTCCATATACAAAAATTGTGCATATACAGAAATTGTGCATATATGGAATCTGCGCATTTGCGATGCAGATACATGAACGACGTGCATATACGGAAGATATGCACATACAGGAAAGTTAAGAATATACGGAAGACATACGCATATCTTCCGTATATACCAAATTTCCGTATATGCGCACATCTTCCGTATATGCACAGATACATAAACGAAGATATGTACAATTTCCATATACAGAAATTGCGCATATACGGAAACTGTGTATATACGGAAGATGTGCGCATATACGGAAATTGCGCATATATGGAAGATATGCGCATATCTTCTGTATATCCCTAACTTTCCTGTATGTGCATATCTTCTGTATATGCGCGTCGTTCATGTATCTGCATCATATATGCGTAGATTCCATATACAGAAATTGTGCATATACGGAAACTGGGCATATACGGAAGATATGCGCATATCTTTCGTATATGCCCGATTTTCGTATATGCGCATATCTTCCGTATATGCACAATTTTCGTATATGCCCAATTTCCGTATACAGGAATTGCGCATATATGGAAACTGTGCATATACGGAAGATGTGCACATATACGGAAGATATGCGCATGTCTTCCGTATATGCCAAACTTTCCTCATGTCTTCCGTATATGCCTAACTTTCCTGTATGTGCATATCTTTCATATATGTACGTCGTTCATGTATCTGCATCACAGATGCGCAGATTCCGTATATAGGAATTGCGCATATACGGAAACTGTGCATATACGGAAGATGTGCGCATATACGGAAATTGGGCATATACGGAAGATATGCGCATGTCTTCCGTATATCCCTAACTTTCCTGTATGTGCATATCTTCCGTATATGCACGTCGTTCATGTATCTGCATCGCAGATGCGCAGATTCCATATACAGAAATTGCGCATATACGGAAATTGGGCATATACGGAAGATATGCGCATGTCTTCCATATATGCCCAATTTCCGTATATGCGCAATTTCTGTATATGGAATCTGCGCATTTGCGATGCAGATACATGAACGACGTGCATATACGGAATATATGCACATATAGGAAAGTTAGGGATATACGGAAGATATGCGCATGTCTTCCGTATATGCCCAATTTCCGTATATGCATAGTTTCCGTATATGCGCAATTCCTGTATATGGAATCTGCGCATCTGCGATGCAGATACATGAACGACGTGCATATATGGAAGATATGCACATACAGGAAAGTTATGGATATACGGAAGACATGCGCATATCTTCCGTATATGCCCAATTTCTGTATATGCACACATCTTCCGTATATGCACAGTTTCCGTATATGCGCAATTTCTGTATATGGAATCTGTGCATCTGCGATGTAGATACATGAACGACGTGCATATACGGAAGATATGCACATACAGGAAAGTTAGGGATATACGGAAGCAATGCGTATATCTTCCGTATATGCCCAATTTCCGTATATGCACAGTTTCTGTATATGCGCAATTCCTGTATATGGAATCTGTGCATCTGCGATGCAGATACATGAATGACGTGCATATACGGAAGATATGCACATACAGGAAAGTTAGGGATATACCGAAGACATGCACATATCTTTTGTATATGCCCAATTTCCGTATATGCGCATATCTTCCGTATATGCACAGTTTCCGTATATGCGCAATTCCTGTATATGGAATCTGCGCATCTGTGATGCAGATACATGAACGATGTGCATATATGGAAGATATGCACATACAGAAAAGTTAGGGATATACGAAAGACATGCGCATATCTTCCGTATATGCCCAGTTTCCGTATATGCGCACATCTTCCGTATATGCACAGTTTCCGTATATGCGCAGATACATATCTTTCCGTATATGCGCACATCTTCCGTATATGCACAGTTTCCGTATATGCGCAGATACATAAACGAAGATATGTACAATTTCTATATACAGGAATTGCGCATATACGGAAACTGTGCATATACAGAAGATGTGCGCATATACGGAAATTGCGCATATACGGAACCCTTTGTGATGACGGTAATAACATGGGTGGAAGCTCAAGTTATTTGGAAAGGAATTTGATGGTGGTTCTGAATTCGTTGGTGGAGAATGTTAATAAGACGTGCTACAGTATTTCATCTCATGGAGAGAATGGAGATGTGATGTACGGTCTTGCTCAGTGCAGGGGAGACCTCAATGTCTCTGCTTGTCGGGCATGCGTTTCAAACTTTGCGAAGCTTTGCATTGATTTGTTTACCAAATGTATTTCTGGAACCGCTCATCTCAGCAGATTCTTTTTGAGATATGCCATTGATAAATTTTATCCAACAAATTTTCAGAATGCATCAACGGACACCTTTACAGTTTTCGATAACACTTCAAGAAAGGGCGCAGCTGGAAACATTGGGGGTTCCAAAGATTGGAATATTTCCTCTTTATTGACCAGTGTTAAGCTGAATGCTGGGTCGAGTAATGTGAGTTTCAGTACACTAAGTGATTATGGGGTTTATTCTCTGGCGCAATGTTGGAGAGGCCTTACTATGAATCAATGTAAATAGTGCCTCTAAATTCTGTACGACTGTTTAGGCTCGTGTACAACAAGAACTAACTAAGGAGCCGCCTTCTCTGCAACAATACGCTCCCCCATTCATTCAAATTCTGGGAGAGATTGGGTTTGCGATGATAGGCAAATAGTTCCATCACTAGTCCTGCTTCCACCGACTCTTGCACAATGTTGGACTAACCCCACAACCATGCTTCCTACTTCGGATGGACTTCATCCTGATTTCCTTTTGCCCACATACTATAATCTACCTGCACCTTTCCCAAACTGATATTCAAGATAGTTAGCTCAGACTCTATGGCAATCGGGAATCCTTCATTTTACTTTGCAACTTTTCATATATTTTGTCCACCAGTGGCAGATGAAGGCTCCTTTCCTTTTCTTCCAAGTCGTTCTGCTCTCTTGTGACACCTAGTATATTTTCCACTACCTCAAACAAGCGTTCCAGCAGCTAATTTGTCATCTCCTGCACCTGCTCTAGGAATTTTAGGGTTTTCAAATTATTGTCTTCCATTAAAACGCTGTGAAGCCGCACAAATCGTCGAATAGTATCTACTCATTTTATCGAAATGGTGTTTGAGAAGCATTAGCGATAGCATTATACTCCCTCCTTGTAACCTTTCAAATTTTTGCGCAGGATTGTCGAATTTGAAATCTTGACGGCGAAGGTTTCATTGAATGTCTGTAGCTGCACATCTTATCAACCCTTCGCATTAACTACATGCACCAGTTGCATTAAGTACATCACAACAGCTAACTTCCGGAGCAGCTGTGGAGCCTGTTGCAGTCGGGGCTATGGAATCATTGGAAAACAAATCATGAATGGGCATGTCTGTTAATGACAAATCTTAACAACGAGTCATTGGCCAATGATTGGCTTAGTGACTTAGTAATTTTTATTAAGTGGGGCGCTTCACCTGACTGGTGTCAGTTGCCTCCTTCGTGGCCTCCAACGCAGCCGTGGATCCCTGATGCATGGAGAGCCTGAGGAGACTGATGAGGAAACTTAGTTTTTGCGAAAGGATTCTGACTTCCTGAGTACTGAAATTGAATTCCATGGCATTAAGCTTAGCCAAATTCTCAGCTGAAATGAGAGATATGGCCTGGTGAGCTTTTGTGATGTCTTCAGCCTACATGTTGAGTGCCTTGGCTAGCATGGTTTTCATCCTCCACATTTCTCCCTGGGTTCGAACAAATTGAGTAGCTCTTGTAGTCATTGTGCCTAGATCAGATAGCCATTCCACTTCCTTCTCCAAAGCTTCCGCGTCCAAACGTTCTTCCTCCTCTGTTACTGTAGCTTCGAGCTCTTCGATTTTGCATTTTTCTTTCTGGGTTGTTCGGGTTTCATAAGCCTCCCGGGCCTTCTGCAGATCCCGGTTAGCGGAAACATTTCGACTTCCCTCACGCACCATAATGTTATTGTAGGTCGCGGAATCACTGAAAATTCTAGCAGCACTACGAATGTTAAGAGGCGAGCCGGGAGAGAGCAGTGTTCTGATCCTCTGGTTGGATGTTTTAGATATAGTTTAGGGTGGGAAGGTCTGGATTGAGATCTCCCACTTCATCATCGGATAGGCGTTGTTCCTGCCATAATAACTGTCATTACGAATTCCCAATTCCTGTTCATGATGCGTATCCAGAGCCTTAACTCTGCGACGCTTGGGGCTATTGGTTGAACGCCATGTGTCCTCCCCTGTGTTTTGCTGACGGCATCGATCATATTTTTTGTTGATTGTCCTCCTCGTTCACTACACTTTGTCCTTGTTTATGATTTCCCACTCTTCCTCATGTACTTCATGGGCCTGTCACCCGTTGTTCCTTCGGTTGGCTATCTTCATTCGCTATTAAGGCGTGATCCATCGTACTTCTGCATCACTCCTCCCTTTAACGAATGTCTTGTCTCGAGAGAAGTAAACACTTATCCCGAAGTTCTGTGCATGTGACATCATGCCAACAGGTGTCCGGGTATGTGAAGTGATGATCGATCCCATAGTTGGCCAGACAATCAGCCACTGCGTTTGTCGTTCTTCTCACTGCTTGCAAGATGATTCTGTCAAGTCTTGTGAGGTGCTCTGCTATGAGCTCTGTGACCTTGGCCAACCTCCAATGCTTTGTTACCTTACTCTGTTTCGCCCCCATTTTCATTCTCCTTGCTGCATTGATAGCCAAAAGAGAATCCCCTTCCACCACTGTAGCTCCTGTTTCCAGGCGTATTAGAATTCGTAACCCTTGCTCTAAAGCCGCAAATTCCATTTCATTGTTGGTTCCTTCACCCAATGATTGACGGAAAATATGTTGTATCTCTCCTTTGTAATCCTGAAGGACACCTCCTATACCTGCCGAACCAGGATTCCCACGAGAAGCCCCGTCAAAGTTGAGTTTGTGAAAGCCTGTTGGTGGTGGTGACCAAACATTCATGGAGGGGCTTTGTTGTTGTCGCAGTTAGAGGAAATAATGATGGATCCTGTCTCAATTCTAAATGCCTGTGTAGAAATTTTGAATAATTTAACACATATTCAATGGAGATTATCCTGATCATGTACTAATGCGGAAAACATACACAATACATAAGCTCCTCTACGTTGATCAAGAATATAGCAGCATCAATAACAATAAAACATCAAGAGCATTCACACATTAACACAGTATGTATCACGGGGAAAGCATCTCGCTAAAAACCCCA
Organism: Pinus tabuliformis; assembly: GCA_031772625.1. Lineage (NCBI taxonomy): Eukaryota > Viridiplantae > Streptophyta > Pinopsida > Pinales > Pinaceae > Pinus > Pinus tabuliformis. Next base: position 431,446,713 of record CM062807.1, read on the forward strand.
CACTATCTGTATACTAATGATTGAGTCATGTAACATTACACAGCATAATACTTCTCACAAGTATCTCCACCTCTGTTACACACAATACAGCTCAGATCTGATCTCCAAATCTCTTCCACTGCTTGCCTGCCTCCACTGCTCAATACCTGCTCAAGCACTGATGAGAATTGCTTCCCAAACTCGATTTTCACCTGCAAAATAGTCACTCACTCTTTGTGGACGTGAGCAAAGGCTAAAATGCGGGCCAAATACGTGAGCAAACTCATTGGCATACTCAATCCTTTGATTGTGCAAGATCTGGTGCACAACTATTGTCACAACTGATAGCAATCTGATTCTCTACCACCTGTCCCTGTTGAACTGAACATGCACTGACATGCAACTGAGTTAACTGATGTATTCTTTAGTTGTATTATGAGTTAATAATTAGTTTAACAACTCATCATTAGTCTATCTGCAGTTAGACTAACTACAACCAGTTTAACTAAGTTAAACTGAACACAACTCCATCAACTGTACCTCCAGTCCACTAAACTCAACTCACTTGAGTTCTAACTGAAGTCATGCATGCAACAACTCAACTGACTCATAAGAAAAATGAATTTCCTTCTGACAGCTGCATGTGCCACTTCCGTAGCTCAAACTGAAGTGCTCCAAGAGAATAAGATTAAGTTTATAGTCCAAATATTATTGTGAGATAATAATATTTGACTTTTCTATTTTTGACAGCCAGTCTAAAAATAGACTTTGATCACTCACACTGTGATCACTCACACTTTCATCAAAAATAGAAGTCCATCTATTTTCCCAACTTGATCAATCATCCATAAACATAGACATGATCCATATGTCTAAAAATAGACTTGCGCCAAAAATAGCCTGCGGGCCCACTTAGTGAAGGCGACTCTTTTCACTAAGCTCCATCATCTTGTTGCAATCTCAACACTCCCTCTCGACAAGATATGGATTATCAGCAACCCCTATCCTGCCTCGGTGGTACTCGAATTTGCTCCTGGTGAGAGCCTTCGTCAGAATATCAGCATCCTGATCCTCCGTTGGAATGTACGAAAGTAACATGATCCTCCGCTGCACACAATCTCTGATATGATGGTACCTGATGTCAATATGTTTAGATCTATCATGAAATACAGGATTAGCCGAGAGTTTAATGCAACTCTGGTTATCACAATAAATCACAGTAGGATCCAAATGAGAACCGAACAAACCAACCAGGATCTTCCTCATCCATATAGCCTCGCATGCAGCCAAACTTGCTGCCATATACTCGGCCTCCGCTGAACTGAGTGCCACAGATCTCTGCTTCCTGCTGTACCAAGAAACTGCTGTCGATCCGATACTGAAGACCCCTCCTGATGTGCTCTTTCTGTCTGTTGGGCTCCCTGCCCAATCTGCATCCGTGAAGCCACATAGCTTCACCTCATCCTCCTGTCTGTACCACAAACCATATCCCGATGTGCCTCTTAAGTAGCGCAATACATGCTTGCCCGCCTTCCAGAAGAGCTTGGTAGGCTTAACCATAGCTTGTGAAAGCTGGTTAACTGCATAGCATATATCAGGTCGTGTATTGACCAAATACATCAGCGACCCCACCAACTGTCGATAAACAGTGGCATCCACTTCTTCTCCCGAAGTGGCATCCTCCTTCCTCCAACCTCCAGGAAGAGGAGTATCAACAGGCTTGCAGCCATGCATGTTGAACTTCTCCAGTATCTCCCGAGCATACTTGCCCTGAGAAACAAACAGTCCACCACTGCGCTGCCATATTTCCAATCCTAGGAAATAGTGAAGGAGGCCCAAATCCTTCATCTCAAACTCTGTAGCAAGATCCTTCTTGCATGACAGTATCAACAGCTCATCACCCGTTAGAATCAAATCATCAACATACAGTACAATGATAAGCAACTTACCCTCCACCACAATCTGGTATAGGTTCGGATCCGCCTCGCTCTTGGAGAATCCAAGTCCTGTGAAATAGTTGTCTATCCGTGTGTACCAAGCACGTGGTGCTTGCTTCAACCCATACAGCGCTCTCTTGAGCCTGCACACATGCGACTCGCTGCTGAAGACTTCAAAGCCTTCGGGTTGCTCAATGTACACCTCCTCCTCAATGACTCCGTTGAGGAACGCAGTCTTCACATCCATCTGATGAATGTGCCATCCCATCTGCGCTGAGAGAGCAAGAATCGTCCGTATGGAAGAATACCTTGCGACAGGTGCAAAGGTCTCCTCATAATCGATCCCCTCAATCTGTGAAAAGCCTCGGGCAACAAATCTTGCCTTGTACTTCTCCACACTCCCGTCAGCTGCCTGCTTAACTTTGTAGATCCATCTCGAACCTACCACTGATTTCCCTTCCGGTCTAGGAACAATCTCCCATGCACTGTTTCTGACAATAGAATCATACTCTTCCACCATGGCGTCTACCCATGCGGGATCCTCCACAGCTTCCTCGAAAGAGGATGGCTCAGTCACAACACACTTGCTCATAAGAGCCATGTATCCAGTGTACCGATCAGGTGACTGTCTCTGCCTGCGTTGGGCTGTAGGTGGTCCTACAACTTTATCTGCATCTTGAGCCAGTCGCTCTGCTTCTGTCAAGCGCTTTCGCCCTCTGATGGTTGGCGCTGCATGAGTGGTCTCTTCCACTCCATGAACCTCGTCCTGTGGCTGATCCACGTCCTGAAGCTCATCCTTAGGAACTAATAGCTCCTCATCTGCATGCAAGTGTAGCTCCCTCTCAAGCGAACACTTCATGGCTTTCTCCTCCTGAAATTTTATATCCCGTCGCACAACAGTTTTACCACTGTCTGGAAAATACACACGATAGTTGTGGGGCGTATCAGTGTACCCCACAAATATCCCAACCTCTGCAGTCGGCTCCAACTTCTTTCTGGCATCCTTCGTCACATGCATGTAAACGTTAGCACCAAAAATCCTCAAATGAGAAAGATCAGGCTTCTTACCAGAATAAGCCTCCTCGGGTGTACTCATGCCAAGTATCCTATGAGGACAACGGTTCTGCACATAAACTATTGTATTGCATGCTTCCGCCCACAAGTGAAGGGGTAGGCCCTGATCATGCAACATTGCCCGTGCAGCACCCACAATCGTTCTGTTCTTCCGCTCAGCTACCCCGTTCTGCTGTGGGTTATGGGGAGCTATGAGCTCTCTACGAATCCCTTCTGCCTTGCAGAAATCCTTGAACTCGTCCGAGATGTATTCACCACCATTATCGCTCCTAAGAGCCTTCACCTTCTTCCCCGACTCCTTCTCGACCAGTGCTTTGAATTCACAGAACTTTGAATATGTCTCGCTCTTCTTCTGCATGAAGAAGATCCAGCACTTACGAGAGAAATCATCAACAAAAATCACATAATACCTGTGTTTTGCTGTCGAAGCAACTGAGAAAGGTCCACACACGTCTGTGTGAATTCTCTCAAGGATCGTCGTGGCGCGACTATCCTTCTCGTGAAAGGTGGCTTTCACAAACTTCCCCAAAGTACACCCCTTGCATTGATCTGACTGCGCAAGTGTGCCTTTAGGAAGCCCTGTAGTGATCTGCTGCAATATCTTCAAGGCTCCATGGTGAAGGTGACCCAATCTCCTGTGCCACAACTCGCCATCATCCCGGCTCACCAATCCTTCTGCTTTGCCTGCCATTGCTGCGCATCTATCTACATGCAACTGATAAAGGTTCCTCACTCGAACCCCTATCTTCCGGGTCTCACCAGTTGTCTTGCTGCGCAGGAAGGCCTTTCCCTCGCTGAAAACAACATCATACCCCTTGTCTTCTAACATCGCCACTGAGATGAGATTCTTCTTCAATCCTGGAACATGCATGACTTCCTTCAATACAAAGGGTTTACCAGACTCCCTCTCAAAGGAAATGGTACCGATACCGGTCGCACTGTATCTACCATCATCGCCCATCTCGATGTGCACTCCAAGATCTTTGTCCTCCAGATCAGAGAACAAATCTCTATCTCCCGTCATGTGAAAAGACGCACCACTGTCCAGAAACCACACTGATCCCATCACACTTGAAACCAAGCATGCGATCAATGAAAAATCAAGCTCAAACTGAGAAGCTAAAGCCTCTCCCCCTGCAGATCCAGCAGCTTGCTTGTTCTTCTTCTTCTGCGGACAATTTGTGGCATAGTGTCCATGCTGGTGACAGTGAAAACACTTCACTTTGGACATATCCTGCTTCTTGCCTTTCGCACCAGACTGAGAAGCTTTCTCGTTCTTCCCTTTCTTTGCTTTGGCAGCCAAAGCGCAATTCTCTTCATCAGATACCTTTGATGAAGATCCATTCTCACCTTTATTGTTACTGAGTTTATCCTTGAGCGCCAAGTCGCTCTTGCTTTGGAATAACATTTGCAATCCGTTGAAAGACATTTTCAACAACACTGCTGCAAATTCGAATTCCACCAGCAACCAACTCAACTGCTTCCGATCAACCCTCGCTTGATATCCTGTAAAAATCTCTTCTACAAATCAAGCTGCTCCGATACCATGTAGAAACTTTTTCTACAATTATCTAGCTCTGATACCATGTAGAAATTTTGAATAATTTAACACATATTCAATGGAGATTATCCTGATCATGTACTAATGCGGAAAACATACACAATACATAAGCTCCTCTACGTTGATCAAGAATATAGCAGCATCAATAACAATAAAACATCAAGAGCATTCACACATTAACACAGTATGTATCACGGGGAAAGCATCTCGCTAAAAACCCCACACTATCTGTATATTAATGATTGAGTCATGTAACATTACACAGCATAATACTTCTCACAAGTATCTCCACCTCTGTTACACACAATACAGCTCAGATCTGATCTCCAAATCTCTTCCACTGCTTGCCTGCCTCCACTGCTCAATACCTGCTCAAGAACTGATGAGAATTGCTTCCCAAACTCGATTTTCACCTGCAAAATAGTCACTCACTCTTTGTGGACGTGAGCAAAGGCTAAAATGCGGGCCAAATACATGAGCAAACTCATTGGCATACTCAATCCTTTGATTGTGCAAGATCTGGTGCACAACTATAGTCACAACTGATAGCAATCTGATTCTCTACCACCTGTCCCTGTTGAACTGAACATGCACTGACATGCAACTGAGTTAACTGATGTATTCTTTAGTTGTATTATGAGTTAATAATTAGTTTAACAACTCATCATTAGTCTATCTGCAGTTAGACTAACTACAACCAGTTTAACTAAGTTAAACTGAACACAACTCCATCAATTGTACCTCCAGTCCACTAAACTCAACTCACTTGAGTTCTAACTGAAGTCATGCATGCAACAACTCAACTGACTCATAAGAAAAACGAATTTCCTTCTGACAGCTGCATGTGCCACTTCCGTAGCTCAAACTGAAGTGCTCCAAGAGAATAAGATTAAGTTTATAGTCCAAATATTATTGTGAGATAATAATATTTGACTTTTCTATTTTTGACAGCCAGTCTAAAAATAGACTTTGATCACTCACACTGTGATCACTCACACTTTCATCAAAAATAGAAGTCCATCTATTTTCCCAACTTGATCAATCATCCATAAACATAGACATGATCCATATGTCTAAAAATAGACTTGCGCCAAAAATAGCCTGCGGGCCCACTTAGTGAAGGCGACTCTTTTCACTAAGCTCCATCATCTTGTTGCAATCTCAACAGCCTACAGAATTTGTAAGTCAGTGACTAAGAAATCCTTGTTCTATTCTGCTTTCCCTCTAGTAAGAGACGTTTCCCTCATGTTTTGCAAAATGGTGGCTTTAATAAACTCTATGGTTTTAGCTTCATTTTGAAACACCCTTCTGTTTCGTTCTTTCCATACCATCCACACTATAAACCCCGAGATTAATTTCCATAATGTATTGACCATTGGGTTTTGGAAAAATTACTTCGCCAATTCCCTATGCGTTCCTGTATTGAGTTTCTATCCCTGTCTGTTCTCTTAAATATGGCTTCCATCCAGTTCCATAATCTCTCTGTCCATTTACAGGTATTGAGGAGGTGATTCATGGATTCCTCCTCAATTTCACAAAGGGGGCATCGTGAGGGGCCTATGAACCCTTTTTTCCTTAGGTTCTCCCAGGTAAGAGTTCTTCGGTGCATCAAGAGCTAGAGGAAAGTTTTAATCTTCGGCCAAAGATCAGCATCCCAAAATTTACTATACCAATTGACTTTTTCCCTTTGTTCGTTTTCTTCAATATAGATTCTTGCTTCTTTGAGGGAGAAATTACCCCCCTCAAGCTTGCCCCAACGCAGTTGATCTGCATCACGATCATTCCTTATTTTCCTTTTGGCCAGCTCTGTTTGTAGTGCTCTTATAATGTTATCTTCCTCTACCGGCTGCTCTGTATCGTTGAATATCCACTGATTCCATGCTTGATTATTATCGTTAGGTTTCCAGTAATGACTTACTATTGTCCTCCCTAGTTCCTGGTTTCTTCTCTGAATGGTTAGGAAATCAGGGCTTTCGAGCTTAGGTAACTGCTGCCAAGCGTCTTCCCAGAACAGGGCAGTCTGTCCATCACGTACTTACCAAAAAATCTGTTCCTGAATTATGCTCCGATTAGTTCTTGCAAGGTTCCATATTGGAGATCCGTCTGGGGGTTCTTGTATCCTGATCAAATTCTTTAAGCTATAGTGATTAGCATACTTTGATTTCCAGTGTTTGGCCCAGGGTATATTCGGTTCCTTTACCCATCTCCACCATAACTTGGCTCCACATGCTCAGTTGACGGTATAGTGGTCCTGAAGATTTAACCCACCCAGGTGTTTGGGTTTGCAGATTTAATCCCACGCCATTAAAGACCACTTCTGTTTCACTGAGTTGCCCGACCAAAGAAAATCCTTCTGAATGAGTCAGATTTTCTGAAGCACACCTTTAGGTGCCGAGAGAATAGAAAGCATGAAATGAGGAATAGCCTGGAGGACGGATTTGGTGAGGACTAGGCGGCCTGCAAAGTTGAGGGTCCTATGAGTCCAATGTTGACACTGTTTCTCTAGATTGGCAATCATTTTTTCCCAATGGATTTTTTGCCAAGGTTTATCAGTCAGCAGAATGCCTAGGTACCTTGAAGGGAGGTTACACCTCTTGAAACCGAGGACCGTAGATAGATTTTTCTGGACTGCTAGGTGCGCATTGAAAAAGAAAATGGAAGATTTAGCTAGATTAAGTTCCATACCTGAGGCTAGGCTGAAGCGATTGAGAATGTTTTTGAAACCAAGAGCTTCTTTGACAGAGGGTGTACCATGCAGCATTGTGTCATCGACAAACTGCTAATGAGTTATTGTAGGGCTTGAGCGCAAGGGTTGGATACCCTAAATTATGCCATCCGATTTTGCTCTTCTGATAAGCCAGCTAAGACCATCCATTAGAATTACAAAAAGAAAGGGGGATAGGGGATCCCCTTGTCGTAAACCTCGAGAGGGTCTAAACTGGGCTGTGGGAGCTTCGTTAACCAGAATGGAAAATTTGGTAGACTTAATCAATGCTTGGATCCATATTATCCATTGCTTCACAAATCCAAAGGCATCCAAAATAGCCTCCAAATAGTTCCAACTGACTTTACAATAAGCTTTTGATAAGTCCAACTGCATTAGCATGCCCGCTTTTTTCTGAGTTTGGAGAGTATGAATCATCTCTTGAGCTAGTAGTATGTTGTCCATAATCTATCTCCCTTCTACATAACCAGATTGTTCTTCTGAAATGATACCTAGAAGAATTGGTTTTAGTCTATTAGCTATGACTTTAGATATGATCTTGTACACCACATTGCACAATGCAATTGGTCGGAACTTCAACGGAGTGTTTGCTTCCTCCTCCTTTGGAATAAGGGTTATGAACGTAGAGTTGAGGGATTTTAGGATGGAAGAGGAGCGCCGGGAATCCTCCACCACTTCCCATACCTCTGTTTTGATTATTTCCCAACAGGCTTTGTAAAAGTCGATGGTGAAGCCATCCGGTCCTGGAGCCTTACCATTTGGCATATCTTTCACCACTTCTTCCAAGGTAATTTCTTGATTTAAAGCCTTGCTCCTCTGGGATGATATTGGGAATAGAAGTCACTAGGTCCCTAATAGCTACCTCTCTGTCAATATTAGGTTCCAATGCAATTTGGTTGAAATGATTTATGAGAAGGCTCGAGATTTCATGATGAGTTTGCACCGAGGTTCCCTGATCATCCTTTATTCTTAATATTTTATTAGCACCTCTGTGATCAATGGCAGATCTGTGAAAAAATTTAGTGTTCTTTTCACCTTCCTTAAGCCATTGAATTCTAGATTTTTGCTTCCATAGAGTTTCCTCCTGTTGGCATCTGATCTGCCAATCCTGCATGAGTTTCTGTTCTGTATTCATTATTTCTTGATTAATATTTCCCTGGATCCATTCCTTGTGAATTTGTTCCAATTGCTCCTCTAGCTTCTTTTTTTCCTTGAAATGTTGCCGAAGACTTCTTGATTCCAGGATTTTAACCTGGTTTTGATATGTTTAAGTTTAGCCTGGAGAATGAACATTTTAGTGCTTCTTATGCCTAACGGTGCCTCTATTTTCATTGTGAACTCTGGATGACTAAGCCAAAACTTTTCAAATCTGAAGGGTTTATTCCTTGGTGTGCCTAGGATAGCCGCATTCATTATTATGGGCCAGTGGTCTGAACCTCCACTTGGTAGAATGTCCGAATCCATAGTAATCCCTTCCAGAAGAATGGTTTCTGTCACTAAGAACCTGTCCAGTCTAGAGGCGATTTGCCTATCACCCCCTCTTTTATTATTCCATGTGAAAGTTCCACTCTTGGGGAAGATGTCTACCAGCCTGGTTGATTTAATAAAGTCTTTGAAAGCTTCAGAATCCTTGTTGAGTGATCTGATGCCTCCTTTTTTTCCGTGAGCGAAGTGATCATATTAAAATCACCTTCGAAAATGGCTTTTGCTTGGGGATATCTCTGCTGCAAGTTGGATAGAGCTCTGAGCCATAACAATTTGGCCTCTAGTTTCTGAGGACCATAGACATTTGTGCAGAGATAGGTGGCTGGATTTCCTACCATTTGGACTTCTATAGATATATGAGATCTGGCAGCTTCAGAGGATATAAGCTGGAGAACCTGAGGATTCCAAAGAATGGCCAGGCCCCCTTCCCATCCACTGCTTGCTGTTTCTAGGTATTCCATTCGTTTACCCAATTTTTTACTGATATTTTCCATTGTTTTGCTGGAGCATTTAGTTTCTTGCAAAAAAATTATATCTGGTTGTTCCTTTTTGACTTTTTTCTTTAGTAACCGCTGCTTCTTTAGGCTATTAAGCCCTCTAGCATTCCATGAAAGTACTTTCATAATTAACAAATTTTAGGAGGTGAGTGTGAATGCCTCAAGGGCTTTCATCTTACCTGAGTTTAGGAGCATCTGACCAAGTTTTTGTAATGCTTCCTTGTTTTTTTCCTGTGTTTTGAGTTGGTAGTGGTTTGATGCAGTCCTTGAGCTCTTACCCCTAGCCCTTTTTCTGTTTCCAAGCTCCTTCTTTGCAAATCCAGTTCTGCTTGTTGTCTTGCTATGAATAAGTTGTTGATTCTGTTCACCTCCTCTTCCGATATGTGTTCCATGCATTTCTTCTTCCAATTTTCTACCATGTTTGGTAAATCCATACCTTCTTGTTCAAGAATTTCGCTTAGTTCCATATCCTCTAGCCCTATTTCACTAGTCATCATCTCTGAGTCTTCTTCTAATACTTTTGTTGGTCCCTGAGCATGTGGGATGTTGTTGGATGGAATAGAAATGGGTTCTTTTGTTCCTGGTGTGGTTATGGTCTGGCTTCCTCGCAATGTCTCCCACTCTGGATTGTTGTCCTCTGAATCTGTCTCTGATTCCAACACCTCAAAAGCATGGCTTGTGTTTCTGAAGGAGGTATTTGCTTTATTTTGTCGTCTTTTGTTTGCTCTCTGTCTAGCATTAGGTCGAACAAAGGCCTCCTTATTCTTATCTCCTCTATTATCCTTGGGTTTCTCCGTCGTTCTGTTCATTGGGCATTCTAGATCAAATGTCCATGTTCATGACATTTTCTGCAACAAAATGGGATCTTCTCATAGTCTGTAGCATGAAAATACACTTCATCTCTGTATTCCAACCATAGGCCCTCATGAAGAGCTCCCGAAACATCCATCTCGACACAAATCCTTGCACAGGAGGTGTATCTTTTCTGTAATGTTGCCTCTGAAGCTTTGATGAAGGTGCCTAACTTGTTGCCTATATGGTCAAGTGCTGCATGTCCCCAGTAGTCAATTGGTAGAGAGAACAAGCGAATCCAGACCAATACCTGTTTGAAGGTTTCTTGTTCCGGTGCGAAGTTGGGTCTCCATGGTCTCATGTAAAGACCTGCTGAGGCAAAGAAATATGGGCCTCCATCAAAGATTCGATCCTTGTCATCCAGATTGGTAAAAACCACTGTGAAGAATCCTTTGGCTCCTAAGTGGAGTCTTACATCCCCTCTGGGTTTCCATTGCTACTTTATCCACATGCACAAGGCTCGTTCTGTTGGCCAGAAACCCATAAACTTGTAGAGCACTGCATGTTCTGCCATGTGGTCGCGGTACGCCTGTAGTTCTGGGTCAGAGATTATTACCCGTAGGGTGTCAGTTGCTTTGGGCTTGCACGGTCCCTGGGTTTCTTTCTTTTTGCCTCCCATCGTTGTTCCTTCTTGTCCTGCCTTGGTTTGGTTTAGATCCTCCTTGTCTCTTGATCGTTCATTCTCAAGCCCGTTTTCGTGTGCTCTTACATCCTCAGGGGAAGGGTTTTTCCTGTCTCTGTTCTCAATATTGTTGCTGCCAATGATTTCTTTTTGTTTCGGGGTATCTTTGCCCTCACTGTTTAGCTCTCCTTTGTTGGTCAGATCCTCCTTTCCTGACTTCACAGAGCCTGATATTTGCACCCCGTCTAGTGCAGTTCTTTCCTTGTGCATCATTACCTGTTTATAAGATGGGGTCCCGCTGGACCGCGTGTTTTTCATCTGGAGGGTTAGAACCTGCCCTCTTCTATGAAGCTCTGCTGCTCTGGCACTGTTCTCCTCCAGAGTTGGTACTATGGATGCAGCTTGAGCAAGTCTTCTTCAAACCCTAGCCGCCATGCTCACACCGTTCCACCGAATATCGGATGTGTGTGTGTGTGTGTGTGTTATTATTTATATAACTATTAATAATTACAAATGGTTAATATTTAATAGCAATTTTTACAATATATATCTAATAATTATTAATGTGGTTGATAAATGCCTATAGGCTTATATCAACCACATTAGTAAATGTGGTTGTGCTAATTTATCTTTGTGGAGTTTATAAGTAAAATGTTTTGAATCATAGAAATCTTATTGCTATGGTTGATAAAGCAATTCAATATATAATTTTAGTGTAATATTGGTTGATAAGGCAATTTAATATATAATTTCTGTGTCGTATAAGCTCTAAAGTAGTTATATCTCTTTTTCCTTTTAATTAAATTAATTAATTAAAAAGATAATGTGAAATGAATTATGTTTTTTGGGCATGTAGTATTGATATGCCGTGGTATTCTAACAAAATTCATTTACAAATTAAAAATATCCATGATGAAGTGGAGTGAATTTCTATAATTAAGAATACTGGTAAATGTTTTTCTTTAAGTGTATATATTTTTAACTTATATATCAATTTTTTTAATAATAATAATAATAATAAAGAAATAATTTAGTTGTTTTTTATGATTTTTTGTGTCAAAAGTACTATCAAGTCAAGTATGGTAGAGATGTATCAAAAGTAATATCTAGTCAAGTATGGCAGAGATGTATTGTTTAACATTTTGATTAGTTCAAAATAAAATAAAATAAACCTCTCATGACTTAAAGAACACCATCTCATAATAACAAAAAAACAAATATCTTAAACCAATATACCACATTTGTATATTGTGTATGTGTGTTTTTTTATTGGTTTATAATTGAGAAAAGTGATAACACAAAACAAAAATCTTAAACAGATATACCACATTTATATATTGTTTTTTTTTAATTTGTTTATGGTCAAGAAAAATGGAGAGTGCTATATCTCTTCAAGTTTTTCCAATTTTTAGAGTTTTACAAATTTTTTATGATTTCTATATTAACACTAATTGCATAATTGTCTAAAACCTTTCTAATAATTGTCTAAAACTTTTCCCACACAAAATACACTTTCCAGCACAATACAAAATGATCTCAAATAAATATATAACATTTACAATATTATTTTTAATCTATTTTCAATTTATTTATAATTAACTAATAATAATCTCTTATCTCAACAATGTTAAACAATCTACTAACACATTCACCATCCACTATTAATAATGTTAAACGTATCACCAACTTCCATATAACTAATAATAATGTTAAACAGAGCACCAGCTTCCATATAACTTAGTTAAGAATTTACTACAGCTAGAGTTGCTCTCATCTCTCTGTCATCCACTTTTATCATCTATTAAAGTTGCTCTCATATGTCATTTTTTTTTTTTTTGTGGTTTCATCTGGTATCATCTTTTATTTAAACTATAGTCTTGGTACCCATAATAACTATTACTACACTACCACTTAATTGCCTAAAATATAAGAAACAATTACCTTTCAAACATCATAACATTTTGTCAAAATTATAGCTTGAAGTGATAATTCAGATTGAAGTGATAGATTTTTTTTAGCGGGGAAAGTTATTCCTTTAATATTGATTATTGATGGCATACACGACCATACATGACCACACCAAGAAAAAGCATAGTACATACTCTAGGAGTTATGTACATTGATCAATAACACAAACACATGAAACGAAAGCACATTCTCAGAGTTGAAAATTAACAATTTTGGCATTTGAAAAGATATGAAAAATGGTTTTAAAACACATCCAATCATCATTATATGAGCATAATTTAAAAAATTTCTCACCATCTATAAATGATAATTTTGACCTTTAAAAATAGTAATTTTAACATTTAAACGGGCCATAAAAATTTACTCGAAACATTCAATGGGCAATGAAAATATATATTCTATTACTCTTTTTACTATAAATTTAAAAATGCTAATACAAACACACATTCCTTGATAATATCAACTGAGAAACGATAAATCATAAAACCAATTGATAAAAGACATGGATTTGATACCAGAGTATTCTTTCACATATTTTATAACATAGTAATGCATTTCAGCCAAAATTTCAAAAATGATCAGACTCTTCAAACTAGACAACTATTCCACTTTGAGGGTTACCGCACTGTACTTATACACCTTTTCCTCTTGCTGCAACTGTAAAACTCCCAAACATACTCATAATTTCAACATCATCTGTCAGGCAAGAGCTCCAAGACCTGTGTTGTTGCTCCAGGCAGGATGAGAACTGCCATCAATGTCTGCATGGCGATTTCCATCTGCTGGACAGTGAGATAGTCCTCCCACTGTGACCGTGCAATCTGGGCATTGAGATGTCTGCGTTGGTCCTCCGCATTCCCCCACCACGTAGTAATGGCCATTGGGACATTGATACCAGTGCCCTCTTCCTCCCACACCTTTAGTAATAACTTCAATAACCTCTAGTTTCACTCGATTTTCCAGCCCCACTCTAATTTCGGCGGTTTTTTCATGATCAGGGTTTTTCTGCAGAAAGATGTCGCAAACAAATTGCCAAATCAGAAGCAAAGTCGTTTGGAGCAGAACAAACTAATGCCCACTGTAAGTAGTGCATCAATGGCCAACTCATTATCTGCTAATTTAGAATTAACATTATTGTTGCTGAAACTATATTTCAGTCTCAGTGTCAGAAGCTTTTCAAGCATGAGAACCTTGTAGGAGTTGTGCTCTATGATAAAAGAGAGATGGTATATTGCTTGATCATGGTCTTGCAATCCACAGAGTGCACAGGCTTGGCAACTCTTGGCATCTCCTCCCCGTGATGAAGATGTCCCCTTTGTTATTCCCTCAGGGTGCCGATTTTGCTGAGGTTGTTTCTGCTTCGTCAGTTGCTGTTCTCCGAGAGTGGGTACAATAGCGGGGCATAACAAAAAAAAATTGAGTGCTATTGCCAAAATTCAAATTGTTTAAGATCTCAATTCATTTGAAAATAAAATATGCGCGCCCATGCCAGTTTGAAATCGAAAACAAGGAGGTTTGAAATGGTAATATGCACGCCAATGCCAGTTTGAAATTGAAAACCGAGGAGGTTTGAAATGGTAAAGGAGAGAGTGGAAGCCAAAGTGGATGCGGGCAGGGTCGATGGACAGGAGCACGGCAGACGGCAGAGTCGCCAGAGCTACATGACCTGTAATCGCCGGAGAGGGATGCATGCCATGATCCATGGTCAAGCATGTAAGGGCGCCATGATGTCAAGGAGTCTGTCTGCCGCTGTCAGAGGGTGTAAGGACATAGCATTAACTTTGCTATGGAGGTGGAAATAGGAACTGCTAGATATCATAAAATTTGGTGGCCGCATGTATGAAAGCCTTGGCTCTTCCACTTGAAGTGCCATGATCGCCTTGCTGTAACCGCCAAAGAAGCACCATGATCACCATAATGTAGCCATTGAGAATGGCAGAGGTGGCTCTTCCATGTGGATAAATGTCAGAGACTGGAAGCGGTGGCTCTTCCAATTCCACATCAACATGTGACAACTCACCATATTTTTATTTAAATATTAATTAAACTCATGAGTAACGCGCAAGATGAAACCCTTTGATGACCCTCTTTGAAATCACAGCGATCAATATGGTTATACAATGAAGAATATTCAACTTGCATTTAATCTTATGAGTTGACTAATTAAAAATTTTAAAATTCTAGAAACCTACATCTAGAGGTTGAAATAGGTATGCCTCTCGGTGTAATTACGTAATTGGCATATAAATAACACAGTATCAGTTTGGAAAGTATGCAATAATGGAAGCAGTTGAATTACATAGTTGGCTTATGCATTTTATAGGATTAGCATATAAATAACACACAAATAAATTGACCTGACCTATGTCGAATTCCCAACATTATTGGTGTGTATATATATTCCGTAATGATATATAAATAACATAATTAGCCTAACCAAGCCTGCGTTGAATTCCCAACACTGTTGGCATAAGTATTCTACGAGATTGACATATAAATAATGCACAAACAAATTGACCAAGCATGCACTAACTTCCACTGTTTGCGTGTATGTATATAACATGATTGACATATAAATGACATAATCTTAGTTTATCCCTGATTGGGGTGCGTGCCAATTCACTGTCCCACTTGGGACTCACATTAATAGTGATTAGATGGAAGACATTGAGGAGGGGCAGCTCCAGGAGTCGCAAGGCATGTGTGATTGGGTTGATGTGATGGGAGGAGGCGTGGGAGGAATTAAGGCAGGGGTTAATTTCCGCCGAGCAATAACCATCCAGATGGTGGATGCTTGCACCGCATTTCACGCAATTGAGTTGTGCTAACGAGATCTTGAGAGTTGTGAGGAAGCACTTGGGTTCCCTTTTGGTGGCAAGCTTGGCAGGGAGGTAGTGTTTGTGGGAGATCATCTAGTTCAGCTTCATGGCATTGGTAATAGGCTATGTCTCATTTCTTTCCATTCATCCCTGCATGCAACATACTAATATTTTGAATGTTGCCTGTAAGATTTTTGCCCCCTCCTGCGAATGGGTGATTGTGCGTCTTGGTAATTTTTGTTTGTCTGATGAGCATGTCTGTGTGGCTCAATTTTATCTTGAAATAATTGTTTCCAAGCCAATATCCATTCCTTATGGTATCTTACTGCTATGTATGGGAATGTATGGTTTAATTTGGGCTCCTTGTCTGTGTGGGAATAATTTACCGCCTGGTTGGAATGGTTGTTTTTATATTTGGTTAAATTTTCTTGTGATTACTCTTTGCATGTCGTCGATGTTGGTTTTTCAATGTGTTGATGTTTGTATATATGGGAAGCGGCTTGAGGAGCCGGTGGGTAGATCTGTCATCTCGTGGAGACAGACCAGCTCTGGCTTATATCTATTTCGTGCGTTGTTTGAGCAAAGGTTTATCGTAATGGGAAGAAAGAGCCAATGGAGGTTGGTCATCATGACCTGCTCTGCTTTCACTTCACTTGGGTTTAATATTACTTGTTTCTTGCTCTTATTATCTGTAAATGTACCAGGTTTCATTAATCGGAGAGACTGCCTAGTCTACGAGCCGAGGGTCTCTACTCGATTGGCAGTCTAGTTAGATAAGTCTATTGTAAATTAGAGGAGGTTGACGGAAATGGTTAGACCATCCACGGGCACAAGCCCGTCAGGAACTACGGGTCACAAGCGTAGTCGTAAGAGTGAGTCCTAGGGAGGACAAGGAGCATCCTTGTCGAAGCCACTGAGGAGAAGCAGACGAAAACCAGATGCTCAGCATATCACCTCCGCGTCCCAAGAATATACAACAAGTACTCTTGAGCAGGTAAGACATATGATTG
Organism: Pinus tabuliformis; assembly: GCA_031772625.1. Lineage (NCBI taxonomy): Eukaryota > Viridiplantae > Streptophyta > Pinopsida > Pinales > Pinaceae > Pinus > Pinus tabuliformis. The sequence continues at coordinate 431,463,242 of CM062807.1, forward strand.
CGGGTTGAGAGGCCGACCTCAACCAACGGGCTGAACAAGAAATTCAGATGGAGGATTGACGCTTGCTGGTCCCTTATCCAAGCCATACCCGTGGTCGGCTCACCCAATAGAAGAAGATATTCCATCTCTATTGGATGATGAAGAGAATAGTAGCCAAAACTATCATGAATGCAACATGTTCCATCAAAGTTGATCCTGGAGTTCAGGAAATTCAATAGGAATTCCAAGTGTTCAATTTCAAATCTAGTTGCAGAATCTCTGTCTGGATCATATTGAGAAGCACATTTTGTGCCTTCCTCAATCTGAATTACCAGGTTCCAGTGCGAAGGACCCAGCTGCGGTGGAGTCTTTAGATGAATAGTTTTTAGTAATTTCCTTTTTTGTCAGATTTTGAGTATGTATATGTCGATTAATAGTACTTATGTTAGCATGTTAAGGGTGAACTAGTTTTTAGACATTCATGCCTATAAGGCTGAGTATGACAAACTTAAGAAACTCATATTTTGGATAGCTTATAATGCGTTCCAATGGCCAACAAGCCTGGTTTCCTGATGGGAAGTTTGAGGCCACGGAATGTCTTTTATGGATGTAACCTGCTTTGAAAACGAATGAATGAAAGGTCCTATTAAGCTTACAAAAAAAAAACATAATCTTAGTCTGGAAAGTATAGGATTATGGAAGTGGTTGACTTACATAGTTGAACAAATAATAGGGATATATATATATATATATATATATATGACACATTTGAAACACACAGGCACGACCCATACCATCTTATACATAGGTTCTTCACAAGTTTAATATAATTTAATATTCAAAATTCACATGCAAGGATGGACTACTTATCTAGTAAAACAATTTCGTATTGGCATATAAAGAAGAGGCATCACATTAACCTCCAAATCATAGGTAGTCACGAGACTCTGATCCATAACTTGCCACCCCCGTGCTAGGTCTAAAGTCTAAGATCTTGAATTCCCTGAGCAAATTCACCAGATTAGTTATAGGAGTGTTGTCACTTGCAGGTGATTTACCAATTAGAGACAAGCAAAATGTTTTATCAATCGTAGCAATCACCCATGGTTTATTAGTCCCAACAAGAACCTATGACCCATTGTGCAGGTGATTTCTCACACAGGGATAAGCACGCAGTTTATCATTCCTAGGAAGCACCCATGTTTATTAGTCCCAACAAACACTTGTACATACAATCACACTTGTTCCCACTCAGGCTTGGAAATATCCAAAAAAGGAAATTGGGAGGAGAGCAACAATCCTCCCGTGTAGAATTTTCCATGTAACTATCCTTGCGCCGGTAGTTTTCCCAAGAGTCCTCTCCAAAACCAAGAAATTTTCTCATGTTCTTATCATCATGAGTGTTTTTGAAGTGGTTTGGGGCTTCCCTTGAGTGTGACTACAAGGTCCCTCTTGCCCCTTCCCCTCCTCGGCACATTATCCTTTTAGGAACGCAATTAGACAACACTGACATGCATTGATGGTCGCCCATATCAAACTCTCGACCCGTGTGCCTCTTCCTCAGGTTTTTAACAGATAATTAAATGTTTTACGTCACATACTAAATGTTTTACATCGCATATTAGGTTTATAATTATAACATTTAAATTTTAATTAATCAATCAATAACATTAAAAGTTAATTAATCATATTTAATTAAATTTACTATCCCATAGTTAACTAATTAACATTATGACTAATTAGTTATATTAATTAATTTAAAACATAATTCCCTAGTTTAGCATGATTACTATGATTTTGGTGTTGACTAGTCGTTAATGCATAATGAACCTTAAACACTTATGTATACCTTTTGGTATCATTATCGAGGTAGAAATGAACTTTTACCAATAATAGTTTTATTATGTTAACCACACCGAGTTTCTATGCAAACAATATGACATTATCCTGAGATGCTCAATCACATATTTTTTTTATACAGATCGTAGTTAATGTAGGGGTGTTACAATCCCCACCCCCTTAAAGGAAAATCATACCCAATATTCATGGAAAAGCGGAAAAGACAACAAAAATTTGAGCTTTATAGAAACAACTCTTTTACATCCATTATGCATTAAACAAAAAAAGATACAATGGTTTTATCTGATCTGCATGCTCTCAGGTTGCCTCATCTGGTTTGAAGTGCTTCCACTGCTCCTTGACCTGTGCCATTACTCAGTTACATAGCACAATCTTCTTTTGGTCTAGGATACACAAAGGTTCATCTTGGAATTTTCCCTCTGACTCCACCTATATCACAAACTAATTGATCACATAATAAGAATCACACACATACATTTCAATAAGGATATGCATAACACATTGTGTGTCTTTATGGTGGGAGGCAAGGCTAGTCTATAAACCATTGGTACCACTCGCTCCAAAATCTGAAATGGTCTACAAAACATGGGTTCCAACTTAGAGCAGGACCCCACTTTCAATGAGCTTCTCATTGGTTTAACTCGAAGATACACGTGATCCCCCACTTGAAAATCTCTATGCATTCTCTATTGACCTGTGTAGATTTTTTGTCTTTCTTGGGTTTCCTTCAACTTCTAGATGATGCTAATAATATCATGTTCCATATCCTTTAACATATTAGGTCTGAGGGTTACCATGCTTACTGGATCATTCCAACTAATGGGTGTATTACACCTTCTTCCATTAGAGCCTCGAAGGGGCTAATCTTCGGTGATTCCTAATAGCCATTGTTGCATGAAAATTCAATTAAGGGAAGATATTCCTCCCAACTCTTCAATTGGTGCATCACATACATTCTCAATATGTCCTCCAACACCTTTCTTACTCTCTTCATTTCCCATCCGTCTAAGGAAGGTATGTTGTACTAAATGCCAACTTAGTCCCATATCCAACGAATAATGATTTCCAAAAATTGGATGTGAATTTGGCATACAGGTCTCATATTATCTTCTTGGGTATGCCATGTAGCTTGAATATTTCTTTCATGAAGATTTCTACGATATCAATGGACTTGTGGGTAGACTTAATAGGTATGAAGTGAGATGCTTTTCTCAACTTGTCCACTGCCACCATGATGGCATCGTGTTGTCTTTGGATTCTTTGGTAGTCTTGTGATAAAGTCCATGGAAATGACTTCCCACTTCCACTCCGACATTGGGATTGGTTGTAATAGTCTAGTCATATGCCTATATTTCACCTTCACTTGTTGAAACTCCAGACACTTGGCAATGTAATATGAAACTTCCTTTTTCATATCTGGCCAATAATACATCTTCTTGACAGCAGTAATCATTTTACGATACCCAAGATGACCTGAATATGATATTTTATGAAACTCATCTAGAATGAGCTTCTTCAAGTCATCTACACTAGCTAGATAACATTGATCTTTGAAATTTAACATCCCATCATCTATGAGTGTGTAGTTTTAATCAAAGGTGCATCTGGCTCTTTTTGTAAACAATCTTGTACAAACTGGAAGTGTTCACCATGTGCGAAAGCTCCCTTGATATTTTCCTTGATGCTAACATCAAAAGAACGTAGGGTTGCCAAGTGGTTCACTTGTAAACTTGTGCTAAGCGCATTAGCCACCCTGTTCTCCTTACCCTTGATATACTTGAACTTGAATTCAAATTCATTGAAGAGGGATAAACATCTCACCTGTCATGTATTCAACTTAGACTAGTCAAACAAATATTTCATTCCCACATGGCCTGACATCAACACGAACTTCCACCTGATTAAGTAATTTATCCACATTTTTAAAGTATGAATGATTTCTACTTGTTCTAAGTCATGTGCGATGTAATTTCTTTTGTGCTTATTTAACTTCTTTGGTTTATAGCTAATTGCATGTCCCTCGTGCATTATTACTTCGCCAAATCCTTCTTTACAAGCATCCGTGCAAACTAGGAAGTCTTTTTCTAGATTGACAATTTTGGAGATGGGCGCATGCGTGAGAAGATACTTGAGTTGTTCAAAGATGATTGTGCATTCTGGTTTCCACTAAAATTTTACTCCTTTCCTATGCAAATCTATGATTGGATGGCAAATTTTCGAAAAGTCTCAAATGAACCTCCGATAATATCCTTCCAACCCATAAATTATCTAACTTTTTCTGATGTTCCTAGGGGTGGGCATTCCATGATGGCCTTGATTTTCTCAAGCCCACAACCACACCTTCTTCTGAGATCACGTGCCCCAAATATTGAACCTGAGTCTTAAATAACTCACACTTACTGAGCATAGCATACAACTTGTGTTCCCTTAGTAACCATACTACAACATTCAAATGCTCCTCATGCTCCTCTATGTTTTTTGAGTAGATCATAATATCATCCAAAAAATACTAAAACAAACTTGTCTAGGTATTGGTTGAGCACATTATTCAATAACCACATGAAGATGGCTGGTGAATTTGTAAGTCCAAATTGCACCACCACAAACTCATAGTGCATGTATATTTTTATAAATGTTGTCTTTCGAATGTCTTCATCCTTGATCCTGACTTGGTGATGGCAAGACCTTAAGTCAATTTTTGAAAACATGGAAGCTCCTCTTAACTAGTCAAATAAGTCATCAATCCTCAACAGTGGATATTAATACTTTATCGTTGCTTTGTTCAACTATCAGTGGTTGATGCACGGTTGCAACGTGTCACCCTTCTTCTTCAAAAACATAATTGGTGCTCCCTAAGGTGACATGCCTTATTCTTTATTGTTGGTTTGTTTAATTATCGATAGTTGATACATAGTTGCAATGTGTCCCCTTTCTTCTTCACAAACATAATCGGTGTTCCCCAAGGTGATACATTAAGTTTGATATAACCCTTATCCAATAACTCCCTTATTTGTAGTTTCAATTCCATCATTTTTGGGGGTGCTCATGCAACAACGTGTCTTAGAGACTAGAACCGAACCAAGAATTGCCCCGATAGAGAAATTGATGTCTCTTTTAGGTGGAAATCCTAGTATTCCATATAGAAATACATCATTGTACTACTGTAAGATGGGGTGGTTTTCAAGTTTTATTTTTTTATCCTCTGATACACTATTCACTTGAATCATAAATAAAGTACGCCCTTTTTTATTGCACTTCTTTACATGTAATGCCAAAATATTTCTAACAGAGACATGCTTCTTCGTTCCTTGTAACATTTTTCCCTTGTCTTCATCATCAAGGCATTCCAATGATTTCTTGTAAAAATCAACCTTTGTCCTACGGCCTGCCACCCATTCCATACCAATTAATACATCATATGAACCTAATGGAAGGATGTTGAGATTTGTTGTCGTAGTCATGTCATCCAATTCTAGGTGGCATGATTTTACCAATTCTGTTACTTTCTTGCTGGCCCTGTGGCCAACTAAACAATCCATGGTTTGGTATGTTGTTTATTTTGCATGATGCCATATTTTACAACTTTAGGGTTAATCTAACTAAGGTAATTTCCTAGATCAATTAAAATTTAAACTAATTGATTGATGATTTTACCTTCCATCTTGATGACTAAGGCCTGATGATCTGCTTGTCGATTCTAAAATGTAAATTAAATCAGAGGAACACTCTGAGCCACATCATTCACTGTCGTTTCCTCTTCCATATTGTATAACCTTTGTCATTCTACTTTTATGGTTGAGGGCAATGCCTTTGTAGGTGGTTTCCCCCACAATTCCAACGTTGCAGTTTCTTGTACCCCTTGACTTCTTCTCTTGCTAGTTTGGAGGGTTGCTCTCTGTTAGTGGGATGTGTCCATTGGAGTTCACCTTTGGTATGAGTGGTAAATTCTCCCCCTTTTCACATCTTCTTATGCCCGAAGGATTTTGATCCTTTCCCCTTAAAGTTTCTATGATCTTTCTTCTTGCAATTAATCTGGTTCTCAATCTTATGTTTTGATTGTTTGTAACATTAATGGGTTTTCTAGATAGTATCTTCCAATGTTTTATGTTCATTGAACTTGATCCTATCTCTGAATGTTTGAGGCATCCTATTGAGGTATCTTTGAATTTTCACTTTTTTGTCCTTGATATAAGATACATACCACAGTAGTTCAAGAAAAAAATTTGTGCTCATTTGTTGTAAGTTGTCCCAACTTGAGTTAGTGAAACTCTTTGATATTAGCATCATAAAATATGCTTGACATATACTTCTCCTGGGAGTACTTTTCAAACTCACCCCACAATAGCTCCTTCTCTCGAATGGATTTCACATTGCTTAAGTCCTCCCACCATATATCCACCTTTCATTCTAAGTTGAATATTGTTACCCTAACCTTCATGTTTTCAAAATAGTCATGTACTCTAAAATACTTCTTCATCCCCAGTAATTAGGCTTTTACCTCTTCAACTTTATTATTCTCTCCATTAAAGGTGGGGGGTTTTGCTTTCTTAATTTCCTCTAGTATTCAACTTTTGTCACTCCTTACATGTCGGTAATACCTTTGAGCCATCATTCTTGATGATTGATTAGGGCTATATGCTCTTTTCTCTAGGGTATTCAATGGAGTTTATCCTCTCATAATATCTTCGCTATCTTTTCGATGCCTTTTTTATTTATTGTCTCCTACTTTATCAACTTCAAATCCATCCGTCCCTATTTTAGTGGGGCTTTACTTGGATTTGTGTTTGTCCAAGTAAATGACACCATGCTCATATTTTTTTAACTTTGTAATTCTGACAAGCTCTGCAAGATCATTGTGTTTACTTCTGTGTGTTTCTCCTGAGTCATGATGATTCTATCATTATCTTCTTTGCAACTTCTTAATTCAACCTTCATACATTTGAGGGTGTCCATCCAGTCAGGAAATTATTCCTCCACCGTATACCCAATTTCCGTATATATTTAATTCCCGTGTATAAATTAGCCCTACCCCTTAGTTTAATTATGAACTATATTACTACCCATATCCCGCAAAAATAAATAACCGCACCTTAGCCCTTAATCCCGCATTAAAGCACCCTGATGATATTAAACTCTAAATTAATCTCATACCACCATAATTAAGTGCCTGTCGGGCCCCCACACTAGCCTTCGTGTAGCTTCCCGGCATGATCACCGTGCGATCATCCCCCTCCTCATCTGACGGCCCTTATCCATATCGGGCCAACCCGACGTCTGCCCTTTACCCACCCGATAAAGTGGTTTCCCCCCTGGCCCCCAATGCTACGTGTCATCCAATGAATGGAATTGGGTGGCCCCTCCCGAATACCACCAAGCGCCAAAAAGTGGTGCGATATAAACCGTTTACCACCCTCCCGCTACGCGACAAATCAACCATTGTTCACCCCATACCCACCAAAACTAACTTTTTACGTATAAAAGCCAAAAAGCCCCAAATTGTTTATTTTCGCTGACATTTCATTTGCAAGCCTCTGTACGCATGCACGACACCTGCAAACGTCAAAGCTGCCAACCTATGTACAATTTTACTCAAAAGACGCCGCAGACAACCCAATCAGCCTTGCAGCTTATACAAGGCCATTTAACCACTTATAGTCGCCAGCCACCCTGATCAGAGCCAATTCACCCCAGTTCTAGGTATTTAAACTAGAATTCACCAAATACCCTGTCAATTTCGAAAGTAACCAGTTGCTGAGTGTTTTAGTTAAGATAAAAATTAATTAAAAACTGCACACCTTGCTGAAACATCATTGCCCTAAATACTGCAAATTACCCTCCCCCATTACTCAAATCCACAAGAACTGAGAATGGCAGCCCCTATTGCTATGGATGTGAGACCCATCTCCACGCCCCATTTGGACCTGGACCACCTTCCCTTAGCTGATAGAGATTTCCAGATAAAAGATACCACTGTTATAGAGCTCCTGCTCAAAATACATTGCCAAAGTAGGGACAGGTTCCTAAACCATGCTGATGAAATTGGCCTTTGGGAATCAAATTTTCCCAAGTACCAGTTCCCCCAAGTCCACATTTTTCCTGAAATTGTACATATGTGTTATGCTTGCTACGTCCCCAGTCACAGAACCATCATGTCTCATGACCAGAAAGTCCTGAGTCCTATCAATGAGATGCTGCAACTCCAACTAGGGCCAAACCTAACTCCCCTCTCAATTGGAGACTTGTTAGACTTGTATCCCAAACTCAACTCTGCAATATTGGCCCAATTGATCCAAACCTTCATCATAGAAGAGAAGCACACCCCCAAAGACCCCCCTCCATATGTAGAAACTATATTTTCTCCTTGGGGCCGAAATATTGTATCCATGATATCTTGTGTTTTAGGTTACTCCACAAGTGAGTACATTAATGAAATCATCCTGGATTTCATGTCCATCTATACCCCAGGACAACCTCCTGCAACTATTTATGACTTTGCCACATTCATAGCTGACCGAATGCATGAGCAGTTCACAAGAATGGGAAATGAAAGGGTTTTCAAGTACTCCTCAGTTCTATACCACATGTTTTTATATTATCAATCAGAGAAATTCCCATTCACCCTTCAAAAGCTAGATACCAAGGGTCAGCCCAGGTTAGTCATTTTTTGGACCCCATTGATCCACCAGTACCAGTCTCCATACTCTCACTTTTATTTTATTGATTTATTTGTACACCCAGTCATGACAATGTTGATTGGAAGCCCTCCTCCAAGGATCAGTCCAGAAATAAAAAGAGTCCTCCAATTATCTAAACAAACCAAAGTTGGTGACTGGTACCTTTACCAGAACCACACAGAGATCGGGATATATGGTTGCATGCTTGCACCATACAAATTGCCAAGATACCTCCCTATGAGGTTGTTTGCTTTAGAATATTACAGGAAAATCATCAATGCAAATGAGATAAATTTTGTAAATGCCAAGAAGAAGGCCAATTTCAAAATAAAAGACCAACTAGGCCCCTTCATATGCAACTCTAGAGAGGCTGGCCAAGAGGCAGACCTAATATTACAAAGGATGAAGTTCCAAAGAAGTTTTGTCTGGAGATACGATCCTTTGGAATTCATCACAAAGAAAAGACAAAAGGTCAAGCTTGGACCTTTCATTCACCATCCCATACCTAAGATAGAAGCTTATGCAAATCAAACCGAATGGGTGGAAGGTACCCTAGCAGACCAGGATAGCACCAGAGTAGATATTGAGAATGCTCTTATTGATTTAGAAAAGCAGCTTGATGACAGCTCTTTTCTGCAGGTACCAAAAAAACCAGAAACTACCATGAGCACTCCTCCAGTCATGCAGACTCCTCAGAATGAGGAGAAGGCCCCAAAAATAAACAGAGAAGGAGCTTCCACCTCAAGGATGGCCACCTTTGATTTACAGCAGGAATCAAACAAGAGGCAAAGACTAAATCCAGCCTCTGAGCAAGAATACACTGAAGGCTCAGCTGAGATCACCAATACAAAAGAAGAAAGAAGTAGGCCTACCACTCCATCTGGAGGCATACAAGAGCCTTCCACTTCACAAACACAGGTATTGGAAAGGAAACTCAGTGTGGAAGTATCTTCCTTTAGAATGCCTGCAGACAAAGACCAAGACATCAAGGAAAGATATAAAGAAATCAAGGCTAGAAATGAGAGGCTCAAAGCCCAAACTTATGCTCAATACCTGAAACTCACCCCTACCAATCAAACAAGGCTAATGTCAGCCTTTGACATTAAGGAGGGGAAGCTGTAGATGACCTTTGTGAAGCCTACAACTCAACAGCCAAGAACAGCCTCAGATTTCAAGAAAATAGATTTTGAAGTGCTGGCAAGGGATATCCATCCCATAGACCAGATTGAGCTACACAAGCAAACAGGGGAGATGATATACTCCACTTTGACTAGAAAGGCCATAGCTGCCCACCAACTATAAAACTCTTTGAACAATATCTCGGCTCAATTCTAGTTAGAGAAGGCCTCCTCACAGGCCAAGGACACCAAGATCAAGTCCTTAGAGGACTTAGTAATTGAATTGGGACACGATCCCAAGGATATAAAAGCTGCAGAACAGCTTATTAAAAAGAAGAATGATGACATAGTTGCATTGAAAAAACAGCTAAAGATACCCCAGCTACTTCATCCACAAATAATAAAGGTTCTAGAAACCCAGCAAAGACATGAAGAACTCATGGACTTAGTCCTGAAGCTGAATGATCAACTCAAGGAGACAAAGAAGGAGTTGGACACTTTAATTCAATCGAAGCAAAGTGACTTGGCCACAACTTCCAGAACTGTCATCCCCACAGTATCCACAACAGTTCCTTCTACCTTGGTAGCATCACTGGCACCTACAGTTCCACTTGCAACAGCCTTGCTAGTAACAACGGTTTCTACTACAGCAGCGGGTACATCAGGAGAGAAAGCAACAAAACTTGTCAAAGCCATGGAAGAGATGTCTATCCATGTTACAGATATGAAAAAGCTAAAGGAAAAAGTGTTAAGTTTGGAAATAGATTGCAAACTTGCCCAACTAAAGCAGAAAGAAGAAACACAAAGGGCCCAGAGAATGGGTGAGAGGATCAAAATCCTAGAAAAGGATTTAACACTTGAGAAGCCACTTGGACAAACCAAAGAAATGTTGTGGGCCAATATCATTGACTCTGTCAATGATATTTGGCCATCAATCCAAGTTATTTTTGAGTAAACAAAGCTAGTGAAGGTAGCTACTGAAGTTATCCAGAAAGTGAAAGAGGAATTGGAAAATAAGCCTAAGGATGCAAATAGACTCATCCATTTCTTCAATAGCAAAAACAAATATGAGCTACAGGAGCTGAATATTGAAGACAGAACTGCCACCATTTTAGAAATAAGGAAGGTTCTTTCCAAAAGGAACCTTATGCTTAATTTGGAAGAAAAGTGCCACAATATGCAGGTAGCCATTAATAGGTTCATGGCTAAATTTCAGATTTTGAGGGAGAAAGGTCTACCCAATCCTATGGTCATTAATGACAAACTCATGACATAGTCGAACTATGGGGATAGACTTAGAAAATTTACAATGGTGGGAAACTGTAACTGACTTATTGTGAAAAATTAACAGCTAAAAGTTACCACACAGTAAATATGAAGGCAGCAGGATGAAACAGGTAAAGACAACACAACAGGGTCAAAGAGTAGCAGGGTCAAAGAGTATCAGATGAAAGATCAAAGTAAAGAAGACTCCAGCGTGAAAATACCACAACTATCAGCCAGCATAAAGGGCTACATCTCAACCATAAAGGCCAGCACAACCATAATTAAAGGGACAACAAGAAACAATTCATTAGTTGTCTCTATCTTCTTGCTAGAAGATATTTGTATTTCCTAGAATAAATCTCAAGTTGTTTGAGATATTTTGTAATAAGTTTTTGTATAAATACTTCACAATTTGAAGTATGTAGGGTGGATTCCAAAACATTTCTATAGACTATTTCTCTCAAATCAGAAATTCTATTGTATCAATGACTGGATTGGCTTACTGGATCAAGGAATAAAGATCAGATATTTTACAGGATTCTTGTGTAAAGCGAAATAAAAATAAGTATTCTCTCATGTTCAATGTTGTTTTCCTTCAAGTTTTTTCCATAATCTTTATGTGTCTCTAAAATCTTAATGTTATAACATGGAATGATATTTCAGAAATCGCTTAAATGCACTTTATCTTGACTGTTATGCATCATTATATGTTTTCTTCACAAATCTAAGTTAAGGAATTCTTGATTGCTCCTTAGTTTAGGTGACTTCTTGTGATCTGTAGCAAAGGATTCTTAATTTCCCTTTGTTCACGATTATCCTCTGTTCTCCATTCTGATCCCGGTCTAAGGATTCTTGAGTGCCCTTTCACCCTAGTTAGAATTACTTCACCCATTAGGCCTAAAGATTTGCATTTTGCTCTGCTAGCCTGCCCTGTGAACATTCCCTTTAATGAATTGGTCCAGTCCTGCTATCCATTTGTTGACTCCATAGCCCAATGGCTTGAATACCTAGCTCTATCCATCTGCTCTAAGAATTCCACCACCCAACCTTCAAAACAAAACCAAAACCCCAAGGAACACTAAGAACTAGCCTAAAATCCCATAAGAAACAAAGCTAAATTATATAGAGAGAGCCCTCTCTGAGTCATAGGTTGGCTAGAGCCTATACTTAAAAGATTGGTTTGTGGTTACCTTGGTTTCTTCCTTCTTCTGATAACTTCTAAGGAAAATTCTGAGTGATAACATGTCCCTATTTCAATGGGACTTTACTTGGATTTGTGTTTGTCCAAGTAACTGACACCATGCTCATATTTTTTTAACTTTGTAATTCTGACAAGCTCTGCAAGATCATTGTGTTTACTTCTATGTGTTTCTCCTGAGTCATGATGATTCTATCATTATCTTCTTTGCAACTTCTTAATTCAACCTTCAGACATTTGAAGGTGTCCATCCAGTCAGGAAATTATTCCTCCACCGTGTTCCCAACATACTCCTCCTCTTGTTTATACACGGCTATGTTCATACTGTATTGCACCATCTTCTTGTCCATCTCTGACTTCTTAGATGGAATGTATGTTGCTTGTTTTGTGTTGCTATACACATGTAACTGTGAGTCAACTTTAACATATCCTATCAGCATGCTAACAGACTATTAAATCATAGTAATCATGGGTGCATTTGCTATGATATGTTTAAAGTTTACATGTGAATCTTTATCTTTCAAGGCCCATTCAGTCCAAGTGTTGAACCTGGGCTCTGATACCACTTTGTAACACCACACCAAAAATTAGTTACATAGAGAATATATATAACTACTTGCTTGACTCAATCAAACACCTTATTTGATAAGGTCTAACTCTTTATTGCAATCTATTGATTGTGTATTGGATACACTACACTACCAAAACTAATTACTAACTAAACTACCTATCAAGTAGGAAATATAGTTAACGATTACATTCAACAAATTATTGGAAAGAACACCTAAAAGCATAGTTTCATGACAATAGTTAGATAAACCCACACTATGTGTGACAACTCCTATTAAAGTTGGCTACATAAGCCACATGATATGTTTGTTTGTGGCCATCATGAAACAGGTGACATTTGCTCGCATGTTGTGGTCAAATGAACATCATCCAAATATTATATTACTTCATTAAGAAGTGTATCCAAATATTTTCATTCATTAGCACCCTCAGCAGATCTGAGAATCATTAACTCAAAAGGTTTTCAATTCCCATAAAGGAAAGGCAACAAGTTGAGTACTTACTCTTTCTCTAGGTCGACTTCGATGCTGGTGAATATGTCGGCCATGGCCATCATTTACATCTTTTTGTTGACATTACATTAAAAAAACAAAAACAAAACCACAATCTTATCAAGAAACCCAAGTTGAAAGAAAGAATTACAGAACAAACAACATCACACAGTGATCCTCCCAATATGAAACAAGTGCTACATAGTAGTTATACACTCCCACTTAGGTTAAATATAGTTAAATTAATGTAAAAATATTGAATTCAAGTTAGTGTTTTTTTTTGTAAATAAGATAAAATATATTACTTGGTAAACTAACAGATTAAAAAATTTGGGTTGTGTGGGAAAGAGAACCCGACCCAAGGCCCAACCGAAATACTAGTGCTAATCATAGCAAAATCGAGTTCTTAGTACAAAACTGGGAACCGCACAGCCCTCTTTACAACATTCTCAAAATTGAGAGTATATAAGCTGAGAAAGGAGAAGGAATCTTTATCGCAGTTGACCATACATATTTTGTTTTCCACCGCGCCAGAAAGCCTTTGGCGAAGGGAGAAAAACATACACAAAGGAAGAAGAACAAGGAAGGAAACTGACGACATCACTCCTGGTTGGTGGTGACCTGATCCTCATCCAAACAAATGGGAGTCTCCTGAGAGCTTCCCTCCTGCTGTGCAGCGGTGATCCAATGACTCGTGGAGGCCCCAGCATCCTCTTTCTTGATGCTCAGGGATCCTTCAGCAATCAAATGGACCTTCGTTGTCGACTTTTTCTCGATGACAATATAATTTGGAGCACCCCGAGTGATGAATCTGCAGTGGTGGATAGCTTTGACATACATTACAAATTTCTCTGTGAGTCGGTCAATATTTGTTTCCAGAACCTTGGTGCGCTCCTCTTGTTCCTACATAGCAAGCCCCATTATGGTCTTCATTTGCCACCATGTTTCAATAGAATGCGTGTAGAGGTTTTCGCACGCCTGGGTGAAAGAAGGGTCCAGAATCCAGGCAAATTTGGCGTCAACCTCCTCAGTAGTGACCTCTCTATGGAGAACATTTGCTTGGGCTTCTAAGTTTGAAATTTGCTGTTGATTTTTTGGATTAACAGTCGTTGCGTAGCACAGAGTTGTGCGCCTAGCAGATGTCTCCGCGTGAGTGGTAGGGGGCGGGCCCAAGGAGTGTCAGCGGGAGGCTATACGACCGCCGCCCCTCCCCGACTAGGACCAGGGGTGGAGAAATTCCTCGGGGCAATGATAAAAGCAAAAGAACTAGAGCGGGGGGAACCAGAGAGCAAGGGACCAACTGAGAGGGGAAAAGGCAGAGAGCTGAATGAGGGGGAGAAGGGGGAGGGGTGAATTTATAGAAGTCGGGAGAAGGAGGGAGGTCTGAATGGGGGATAGGGGGCGGGAAAGGGAAGCATGCAAAGATCTGATGAGGGCGGTGGAGGAATGACAAAGCTTAGAGCATGTGACTGAGAGGCGGTGGTCACACAAGGGAGAGGCGAGGTGGCATCGCAGGCTCTAGAATCAAGTGAGCCAAGGATGAGACCATACTCTAACGCCATCCACTTATCCTTCCAACTGAGTAGAGAATCGACCTTGTAATGATGACAGGTACGCAAATAGTTATTGTTCGGTAGAGTTTTTATCTTCGTCATTGATTGTTGTGCATTTCTGACGGAGTTCCCCTTCCTCCAATTCGTGCCACACTCGGGACTTCAGGCGTAGGGTGCCATCCGTACCCTCATTCGCTAGTCTATCAGTGACTTTATTCCCTTCCTTCTAATTGCTTGAAAGTGGAGGCCAACAATGTTGTCGATTCCCTGCTTGATCCAATGTATTATTTTGTTTAGGCGCCAGTTTTCCAAGATTTTATCCATGTCAATGCCCTGTTGAAGTTTTTTTCCAATTTGGGTGGCCAGCATGGATTCTCCTTCAACTATCAAAGGACTGACGCTTAGGTCGTGCGTAGTGGTGATGCCATGTTCCAGGGCATGAAGTTCTGCGGCATTGTTTGTGGCTGAACCTATATTTCCCTCATAAATCCAGATTATCTCTCCTTTAGAGTTTCTGAAGACTCCACCAAAACCAGTCGGGCCCAAATTCCCTTTGGTTGCACCATCGTAGTTGAGCTTGAAGGTCCCCTGCTTTGGTGGCCGCCAAGAGTTATTTTTATTTTCATGCCTAGGGAGGGGAGTGACATTGCGAACCTTGATTTGAAGGAGATCCAGCATTGAGAGAATGCTCACTTCGAGGAAGGTGGGAGGGACTTTGACAGTCTGAGTGGGTAGAGAGGTCAAAGTTTCCTAGAGCGTGCTTTTTATCTTCGAGATAATGAATTCCTCCTGGGTGGAGGAGCCATGAATTCTTGCGTTGCGTTCCTTCCATGTAGCCCAGCAGATCAGACCAAGAATTAGATTCCATGCGTGGTTAACCAGAGGATGTGGGGAAAGGATCATTCTCCAGTTCGCGATGGTATTTTGAATAGAAAAGGGGTCTCGATCAGATATTTTGATGACCAAAGAAATCCAATTCCATAAATTGGAAGAGAAAGGGCAGACATTTAATAGATGATTGGGGGTTTCTTCTTCTTGTTGGCAGAGGGGGCATCTCAAAGGGCCAATAAAGCCTTTCCTTCTTAGATTTTCCCACGTTAAAAATTGTATATGCATGACTAACCAAAGAAAGATAGAAATTTTTGGCCAGTGCTTCCTGTCCCAAATTGCATTCCACTTAGAATCTGGTTGGAGTTGATCATGTTTTGCAATGTATCTGTAAGCTTCTCTTAATATAAAGTGTCTTGCTGAGTTTTTCCCCCATCTGAGTTTATCCTCAGCGAAGTCAAGGAGGATTTGTCTTTTTTGTAATTCTGAAGAAAGGTCTGACCAAGTTTGGGAGTTCATATGGGGAGTCCATTCCTCTTATTTCATCCAATTTTTCCATCTATTAGTTTCTTCACTTTTTCCCCAGTATTGGTTGACATTGATCTTCCCTTTATTTTGCATTTCAGCCTTGATTTGGTGATAGTGATCTTGATCAAGTTCAGGCCTTTGCTACCAGGCATCCCTCTAGAAAAGAGCCTTGTTCCCGCTGCCTATTTCCCAGAAGCTATGTCTTTGAATGATGTCCCTATTCTCCCAAGCTTGATTCTAGATGACTGAACCTTTGATGTTTCCATTGAGCCTGATGATTTGCTCTTGCGTTAAGGAGGGGGTGTACTTTGCTTTCCAAAGGATTCCCCAAGGGGAATTGGGGTTTGCAAACCATATCCATAAGTTTTTGGCTCCCAGGGCATTTCCTAGGAGGTCTATGTCTCTAAGACCGAGGCCACCATATTTTTTGGGTTGCAGAAATTTTCCCATGCTACCAGAGCCCATTTCTGTTTGACCTCTACACCTCTCCATAAGAAGTTCCTCTGAAGGTTTCTGATTTTGTTGGATATCACTTTTGGGGCTGCCAAAGCCGAGTACAAGTAAATTCAAGTTAGTGTTAAGGTTTAGAAGCCTGTCAATTTAATTTTGATTGATTGGTAAATTGAGGTGTTATGTTACTTGTAATTATGCGTTGTTTGCAAGTATGAACAACTTTGTTGCTAATTTCATTTGTTGAAATATGGATTCATCCATGGTCAAATAAATTAAATTATTTTTAAAAAATAATAAATTTTAAAATATAATGTTCAACTATACAAATTTTGCAATTTTTTTTGTCAAACCCAAATAATATCAGTTTGACAAAAAACCAAATGCAATATCTACTGAAGAGATAATAATAATTAAAGTATTATATATTAAAAATAAATTAAAAAATGGATAAGACTAAATATAATAATTTAAAAAGGACAAAGTGGGCTTTTTATGTTGATTTTTTGTTTGGTAATTTTTTTTTCATTAGATGGAAACTTACTCCAATAATTAATAATTTAAATATTATATTAGAAGTTTTAATAATAATAATAAAATCAATTTTAAATTTATTCATATTTTCAAAAACCTGAAAAGAGTTCCTTATCATTAAAAATATTGGTTTTGAATTGTGTGACATTTTGAAAATAGGAATGCAGTTTGCAACCCCTATATAAAGTATATTATTTAAATTTATAACAAATTGGTCATTATTAAACAATAATATTTTAAAAAATGCATGATATTAAATAACTTAAAACAAATTGGTATGATATTAAATGTGAGACGAGATTAAAATCCTCTACACAGTTTCATAAGGAAAACCTTTACATAATGATAGTTGTGGAAATCTACATTATCTTATCTAATAAATTAGTTAATCTAGGATTTTTTTTAATCAAATTCCTAATGATTGATAATGATACTTGAGGTGCATGTGAAGGTCATTCAGTGCCCGAGCAAAACCGTCTTGTGGAGTGTAAAGTTACATAATAACATTCGTCTGCCCCTGTGAATCCAAAGACATCGATTTGGAAATGCATTGGCTGCCAAGCTGCTATGTGTTTGCCCAAACACATAGCAACAGAGAGTGCCACAGTTAGACAACATATGATGGTTGTGACCCTGGATGACGAGTATCAGTATCTATGATAGTGAGAAATCCTGGAATAAAATCTTAGTACAATACATTTCGAAGTCTCTCTCATCCAGTATAAATGGGTATTTTTAATATACAAATTTTTATGTGTGCAAATGGTCTCTGTGACGTTGAAAGTTTGACATTTAATAATGGTTATTTAGATATAAGGTTGTATAGGTTACAAAATTTTCTGCTTGCAAATGGTTTCTTACTGACATGACGTTTAATGAAAATGACAATCTTGTATAATCTACAAGAGGTTAGATATTAAATCTTTCATAACTGTTGTCAGGAGTGATGGGACCTTTGTACTCTTGGTTAGTAAATCTATGCAAGAAGCAATAACATGTTAAACTTCATAGCCAATCAAGTTAAAAATAAATAAATAATAAATATTTTTGAAAAATAATAAATTTCAAACTATAATGTTAAACTATATAGTTTTTGCAAAAAAAATTATCATCCCAAACTAATTTGAGTTTAACCAAAAACCAAATGCAATATCTACCATCGCAGATAATAACATTTTTAAAAATTCAAGTAAACTAATTTGAAGAACATTAAAATTTTGTATTATTTCAACCACGCAATCATAGTATTGTAATATGTAAATTATAGGATGCATAACCTATAATTATTTTTATACCATCGTACACAACATTATATTTGAGTAGGTAAGGAATTAATTGAATAATTTTAAAGCCCCTTCCAGTGATTAAGGGTGTTGTAGGTCGTTGTTCCCTAATACATTGCATAATGTACCATTGAAGAGGATTAACAGAGGCCAATGACTCAAAGGGATCATTGATGCCACTAATAACAAATCTATTATTGGTGTCACAATTAATTAACAACTCGATAATATTTAGAGGATAGTTGTAACATTAAGGACGCTACAATGCCACTTACGGGACCCACCCTCCGCCCTGTCGATGGTCCGAATCCCAAGGGTGCAACCATATCAAGTCTAGTAAAGGGCTAATGATGTGTTATCTACATATTCATATTCATATTATAATATTACTAGTAATTGCCCCAAAAGGTGCAAAGAGATGCGGATAGGATTTTGAGATTGAAAAAGTTGTATTTTGACTATAATTATGGAGCAAATAAGTTTTGCCACATCACCTAAATTTAGTTTATCTATAAGTTTGCCCATTTTGTTAGGATCCTCAAATTGAGAAGAAATTGTAGTTTGCGTTCCACAATCATGCTCTTGAATCTTTAATTATAATATGAAATGTTGTAGTCTCCAAAAACTGGAAATTTTAGTTTATCTGTAAGTTTGTCCATTTTGTAAGGATTGTCAAATTCAGAGGAAGTTGTAGTTTGTGTTCCAACTCATTCTCTTGAAACATTAATTATAATATGAAATATTGTAGTCTCCAAAAACTGGAAAAATGATTTTATGTCATTGTGAACAAATAATGAGTAGAAATATTAAAAAGATTTATGAATAATTAAATAAATGAAATATTAAAATTATATCTTACTTGGGACAACCACTGATAAATTTGATACAAACTGCTCCTTTTTAAATAAATTCAAAACATATTAAAAATATATATTTATATATAAATAAGAATTCTCAACCTTTCTTTAAAAAATGTTCACTATAGTTTATAAACTATTTTTTATTAAATAAAACAAACTATTCCTTACGAAATAAAATTGAAAATAAACGAAATTAATATTTCTCATTTTTTTTCCTCTTTAATCTCAATCTAGCTTACAAAATTATTCTTTATTACAATATGAAATCATATTTTCAAATACTCCAATAATTGTATCTTTCTTAAAGTTTCTATTTTTAAATTAATTCTATTAAAAAGTCTTTTATCTATATTAAATAAAACTTACTTAGATTTCAATTTTATAAAATAGATTAAAAATATTAACTAGTTGTGAAAGTCACATTGTGAACCAATCGTTTGGAATGGGCCATTGTGGAAGTCACATTGTTAAATTTATTCAATATAGAAATAAATATTAATAGCTGAAAATTAAATCACTCAAGTATAAAAAACAATTTCACACAAACTACTCATTCAAGATTAAAATCAATTTCACACATAAGTAATTACTGATTCAAGAATCTCTTTCCATTCCTTATTAAAAAATCTTACAAAGAAACCTTCGCACGCTGCCAAAAACAACACTGCATAGTCACCAAAACAACCTTGCAGTTGAGTAGAATCACTGCTTGAGCAAGTATGGCTCGTTGTATGGTTGTAAGGCTATACAAACTGTATGGAATGTCGAGAGGTTTGCACGACTTTTCCATAGGAATATATGGATCCATCTAATAATAGGTTGTATGGAAATGTTCTGTATGCTAGAGAAACTATACAAATCCCTGTAAAGGAATATGAGTGGCTTGGAAATATCTTTTTCCCAACTGCCTGAGCGCTCTCTCTTTTTTTGTCACCCAATCTACTCAACTGTTACTATGATGAAAGTCTTTCCTTTAAATTGTCTTTATACTTTTATCTGGAGATCTATTTTTAAAATTAGTAATGTATGAGATACAAAATCAATTTTTAGATATGTTTTTTTTAACAAGTAAATTATAAAGTAAAGTTACTTTTTCATTTTTCCGGATACTATTCAAACTATTCCCATTAAAAATGTGTGAATGTTCCTGTCTGAACTCTAATTCTGAGGCACCTAAACCTCACCTTTTAGATGTGGCTTGACTTTCTTTCTCATATGACTACTTGTTACAAGTGAGCAAAATGATATGGTGCATAGAAAAGTACAAGAATACAAATAATTTCAAACTGCACTTTAGTGATTATGCAGCAAAATAAATTAAGCTTAAAAATTGTGTCATGGTCTGTCACTAAGTTCATCATCACATTCAACTTGAAGTAAACCTTTGGGAGTTTTCAAGACAAAATCACTTAATCAAGTGTTAGTGAAGTTTAGGTCCTTGAATGATAGTGAGAGCAAAACATTATAATGCATGACTGTACAAATGATTACCAAGAAAGAATGAATCTTATTTACCATTTATGGGTCAATATTTTGTTACCTATTTGATATGAATACATTTCTGAAAACGGGTGTCATTCCTAAAACATATTTGATATGCAAACTGAAAATACATTGGTTGAAAGACCCCAAAGCAGGTACATAGTGTCTAAGTTTATTGCCTTCATGTGATGTGCAACTACTGCAGAAGGATCCAAGCAAGCGGCTAGGCGGTGGAGCAAGTCAGAGTGATGACATCAAAGGGCACAAATCAATTACCGGAAGCCAAGCAAATATAACCAACATTTAAGCCGGTTGTTAAGGGGAATTGTTGCGCCACTAATTTTGATGGATGTTGGACCAACATACCTCCATGCTTCTTCATGATAATGAATTGCCTTCAACTCCAAAAGTTGACAGTTTTTTTTTAAAAGGCCTACACCATAGTTAGGCTTGAACAATAAGTATTCATGTTACAGTTCTCCCTTCATCATTTCATTACAACCACATTTACAGTTCTCTTGGTAATTAACGGATACTAATGCACATTTGATTTTGTACCACTTACAAAACTAAAAACCAGACCTAGACCTAGATGGAAAATGCCATGATGGCCTCCAAAACATTTTTGTTCTTAACCATGAAATATACACCATTTAATTCGAACACTTGTATTCTTATTCCATGAACCCTCAAACCCTAACGTCAGAGAAGAAAAAGAAACAAAAAAAGACAGATAAAGACGAAACCAACCGTTATCAAAATTGAGTTTGCACAGGCTTGAACTCTTGCAACTGCTTGAATTTCGCCCATGGTTTCACCCATACTTTGCCTGCATACAACTTGGTTTTGGAGCCGTGTTTGGTCTCTATTATGATAAAGTACAGCAGGCTCGATACCACTTGCTCCTGGGCTTTTACCACCATGGAAAACAAAATACCAACATTATGTTGCATGTTGTATTCATCGACAGCAAGGCGTCCCAGGTCTTGAATCTCTTTCTTGTGTTCAACATCCGGTATGTCGCGGATGCCCCCAAGATGAGTGGAAGCATCCGCCATTATGCAGATACATGCAAACAACAATATCAACACCACCATTGTTCTGTTGTGCCTTGTTCTGCTGCGCCTCAACATTTTAATCAACATTTTCATGTGCATCGACATCGTCCAAAAGCTGACAGTTATCAACATTATTTCTCAAATTACTCATCTATCCTCATCGTCCTCGTCTTCTTCTTGCTCCCCCACTGGCTTGAGAAGTCTGGTATTCTTTATTGAGGCCATGGGACTCTTCTATTTCAGAACCATTGCAACGCAAGTACAATGGATGTGAAATGGGCACACTCTTTTTGCTGCTACTGTTGTGAAGAAGAAGAACATGTTGCTTCAGAAAACCGGTCCTATCCAAGTACAAGTACAATATGGAAGTGGGGAATTTGTACTCTAAGGGTTGCTACCAAAGGATATTTCTAGCAGTTGTTTCTGGCCTTCAGTGGCTTTGAGAAGGCCAAACTATAGCCTTGCTGTAACATTGGGGCTGCTCGCATTGAAGCACAAAAATAACAAACCGACGAATTCTCAGATCGTCATGTTCATGTTCATGGCCACCATTCCGCAACCGACAGATTCTCCGATCATCATGTTCATGGGCCACCATTCCGTTCATAACTTAAATGCTTTCTGATGTAACGAAAGGTTCATGGGCCACCATTCCGTTCATAACTTAAATGCTTTCTGATGTAACGAAAGAGACATGTCAATTTAAGAGCAAAGAGACGTGTCAATTTAAGAGTTAAGAGAAAAAAGACACCAAACAAATTGTAATATTCCTAATTAGCTATGGCTAATTGGAATATTCGATTTTGTTCGATTTTTGCCTTCTATAGTTATTTGTAAAAAAAAAAAAAGTGAGGAAGGGGGAACATAACCCACTTTAGAATAAAATGTCACTTCCTAGGTAGCACAACGTTGGGACTTAAGGGGGAACCAAGGGGGCCAAAGGGGGACGCAGAAATGGGGCCCACACAGACACATGGAAGGACTGCACAGGAGGGAAGAAACACATGGCAAGAAGGGGATCACGCAGGAGAAAGTGAGCCTAGGGATTGTGAGAGGCAGAGGCTATAAAATAGAGGGGAACACCCTCATTTGGGATCATTCTAGTTATGAGCATTTGTGATAGTCATTTCGACTTAGAGCACGATGGCTGTATAGCTAGTCTGCAGCACTATTTAGTGCATTGAGTGTCTTCGTTCGGAGATCTCACCCTTAGCCCGGGGGGACTTCGAATGCCTGCTCGGGCAAGGTATTTCCATTGGCATCCCAGCAGTAGATTCATCAACATTTCTGCAGCAGTTTCATCAGCATTTCAGCAGTAGTTTCATCAGCGTCTTTGAGGAACTGCGCAGAACCCCAAGGGGGTGATTTTGGGGGGTCAGCCATTTCAGAAAATCCTTCTGGGTTTTTCTGGGTTTTTTGAGTAGAGTCTGATTCCAAAGTTTCAACCTCTTATGAGGAGGGGAGCAACCCCAAATCCCCATTCGATTTCCAAGAGCAATAGTAGCACGACAATTTTCCAGCAGCTGGGACGCAGATCAGTGTGAGGCCATTCCAGGAAAGCTTTCTGGGTTTTTCTGGGTTTCTTGAGTAGAGCCTGAATCCAAAGTTTCAGCTTTTTCCAAGGAGGGGAGCAACCCCAAATCATCATTTGTTTTCTAGCAGCAGCAACAGCATGACAACAGCATCCACGCAGAGAGACCATTCTTGTCATTCTGAGTGTATTTCTTCACTTGCCTTGTGCAAGTCGAGGTGCCATTTGTCTAATCACCTCTTGTACTCATTTATTGCTCAGTATAATAAAATGGCTTAGCATTTCTCGCTGCATTTCTTGTGTATCTGCTTATATTTCCGGTTTACATTATTATATGTTGTTCCACTGTTATTTTATCACTTCTGGGTTATTATATCATTTGCACATATTTGGTTGGAGTTTTTGCTGGGGTTTGAGGAATATTCTGGGTTAGGAATATTACAGTGGTATCAGAGCATAGATCTGGCTCAGCCTGTGGGGCTAGGAATCTATGACAACGGGGGAAAAACCCTATATCTGTTATAGAGGTCATAGATACAGAGACACTGGGCGTAGGTTGGAGAATACCTATGGAGAGGGAGATTGTGTTCATGTGGCAGACGCAGAACAAGAGGAACCTGTGGTAGACGCAGAACAGAGAGAGCCAATAGTGGACGCAGAGCAGATGGCAAACGAGGACAGGAAGAGATTTGCAGATATGCTCCTCAAATCAGTGCAGGATCTATCGAGGCAGATTGAGGTGATTGGGCAGAGATTCACGGCAGTAGAGGCCAGACAGCGTGAGAGCCCATGAGTTTTCCAGATTGGTGAGGGATCAGGTGCATCCCATCACTTGCGAGAGCAGCGAGATATTGCGCAATAGGTGGCCTCACATGCCCCTACACGCTCTACCATGCCCACTTTCTTAGGAGCAGACACAGGGGCCGTAGCCCAGCAGGAGGCAAAGCCCAGACATATGGGCAATTATTTTGCAGAGTACCAGGCCTATGGGCAGGAGTTCAGGGGAGCCCTCTCATTCAGAGATTTTGTTCAGCTCCAGTGAGATAGTAGACCCCAAGACCATCACAGAGGGTACCGGAATTACCATGATGGTGACACCCACTGTGCAGCAAGTAGATTCCACTTGCCTACGTTTGGTGGCTCATTAAACAGTTCGGCAAAGTCTTGGGTGGAGAAGCTGGACATTTATTTCCAGCTTAATCAGATGTCGGAGGCAGAGGCCATCAAGGTGGCAACATTACATTTGGATGGTGAGGCCCAGGATTGGTGGTTTCATGGGATGGTTACACTGGGGCACTCCACAGTGACGACATATGCCGAGTTTACCAGGAGACTGATGGAGCAATTTGATCGGAGGGATCCAGAGCAGCATTTTGTTGAGCTGACAAGGCTCAAACAGACAGCGAGCCCAGAGACCTACATTGCAGATTTCTTGAGGATCTCTATGATGGTGCTAGACCTATCCACGGCACGGAGGGTCTATATGTATGTTGAGGGGTTAGCAGAGTCACTTCGGGGTCTAGTTCGATCCACTAGACCAGCTACGCTCCAGGACGCTATCAACAAGACCCGGGACTTACAGGATGTCTTACCCACGACCTGGACACCTTACCCCCAGAGATAGACTTTCTAGTCTAAGGGGAAGGATGTGAGGATTCCACCTCCAAAGGAGAATCTAGGACGAGTACCGCTTGACGATGATGCCAAGATGGAGCTGAAGAAGAAGCGGTTGTGCTTCACTTGTCAAGAGCCATGGGCACCAGGACATAGATGTGCTGCTGGTAAAGCACATTTTATTGAGGTCTTCTCCGAGAGCAGTGGAGAAGAGGATGACGAGGAGGATGTGGAGGCAGGAGATAGCCATGCCATATAGGGACCTTTGCCACCTCCACCACCAGCAGCAGGTGGTGCATCTTTTGCACCCATCAGAGGGGCCCTTGCAGCATTGCGGGGAGTTCCCAAGTATCTGACGCTACGCGTACGAGGGATAGTACGTGGCCAGCGCGTATCAGTTTTGGTTGACAGTGGGGCAACCCACAACTTCATCAATGCCCAAATGGTTGAGCAAAGAGGTATACAGACAAAGAGCTTCGATGGGTTTTCAGTATTGGTCCCAGGAGATCAGACTATGATGTGTGCTCATTATGTTCCAGAGCTATCAGTGACAATGGGCACCTACACATTGACTGACCACTTTTTCGTGGTCGATATTCTAGACACCAACATGATATTGGGTGTTCAGTGGCTCATCACTCTAGGGAAGGTCACGACAGATTGGAAGACCCTGGAGATGGAGTGGGATGATGAGAAGACAGGGAGGCATGAGAAGATACGGGGATAGCACACATATCTACCTCAGACTGTTTCGGCTCATCGGATGGAGGCAGTCTTCCGAAAGGGAGACATAGAGTGGGCAGTAGAGTTGCGTGCATCAGAGACAGGGACTACAGGGCAGACGGTACACCCAGAGATACAGTCTATCCTTGATATGTATGCCATATTGTTTGGGGAGATTCCACCAAGACAGCCACCAGATCAGGAGTTTGAGCACACCATCGAGCTTGAGCAGGGCATACAGGCCGTGATTACCACCCCCTATAAGGACCCCAAGGCCTATCTGGATGAGATTGAGCGGGCTATCTGGGAGTTGCTTGCATTGCCAGATTTCACGTAGCCATTTGTTTTGGAGTGTGATGCGTCGGGAGAAGGGATTGGCGTAGTATTGATGCAAGGAGGTCACCCTATAGCATTTGAGAGCCGAAAGCTCCTTCTACACGAGAGGTTGCATTCCATATACGACAAGGAGATGCTGGCCATCATGCATGCATCCGCTAAGTACCGGCAGTATTTGGTAGGCAACAGGTTCAGGGTGAGGACTGATCACAACAACCTCAAGTTCTTTTTGGAGCAAAAGCAACTACAGGAGAGGCAGCAGAAGTGGATCAGTAAGATCCAAGCATATGACTTTGACATTGAGTATGTCAAAGGTAAGAACAACGTGGTAGCAAATGCCCTTTCACGTAGACCAGCCACGTCGTCTCTTATGAGCTTGGATAGAGATTGGAGGGCTCGACTCTTAGTAGAGTACTCCAAGGACAGATTTGCATGTGAGGTTCTGGATGGACAGGTGGCAGATGACAGGTACAGGGTGGTCGATGAGATCATCTACTACAGGGACCGGATCTTCTTGACTGAGGGGTCTCAGCTCAAGAAGAAGATACTCCAGGCATCACATGATTCCCCATTGGTAGGACATCAGGGTTTTACCAAAACCTACAGGGCCATTAGGGAGAGGTTCTCATGGAAGGGCCTCAAGGAGGACGTACTCCAACACATCCGGGAGTGCGATGTTTGCCAGAGGAACAAGGGAGAGATGAGCCATCCCGCAGGATTATTGCAGCCTCTTCCCATTCTGGAGGGGAAATGGGAGAGTATTTCGATGGATTTCATCACAGGGTTGCCCATGGTACAGGGCAAGGATTGTATCTTTGTCGTCGTTGATCGACTGACGAAGTACGCACATTTCTTTGCCATATCCGCACACTATACAGCAGCACAAGTGGCCGAGCTGTTCTTCAGGGAGATCTTCAGGCTACATGGTCTTCCTAAGACCATCGTCAGTGACAGGGACAGCCATTTCATGGGCAGGTTTTGGCAGGAGCTTTTCCGATTGGTGGGGACGGAGTTGACACCGAGTACCAGCTATCACCCATAGACAGACAGATAGACAGAGATAGTTAACAAGTGGCTGGAGGGCTACTTGCGTAACTATGTTAGTGGGTAGCAACAAGCATGGTTGAAGTGGCTGCATCTGGGGGAGTACTGCTACAATACTTCACATCACATGTCCATTGGTATGTCACCAATCTATGCCTTATATGGGTATCATACTTTATCTTTTGCTGACGTGATGTTTGGTGATAGCAAGGCTCCTAGAGCCAAGATTTGGATCCAAGAGAGTCAGGATATCCTCTGAGCTCTCAAGGATAACATGGCTACAGCGCAGAACCAGCAAAAGTTGTATGCCGACAGGGGTCGGGTGGAGAGGCAGTTCGAGGTAGGGGACATGGTCTACCTACGATTACAGCCATACCGACAGTCATCGCTGAAGCAGAAGGGGGTTGAGAAGCTCAAGCCCCGCTTTTATGGGCCATACAGGGTGATACATAGGATTGGACAGGTTGCATATGAGTTGGAGCTACCCCAAGGCAGCAAGATTCATAAAAATTTTCATGTATCATGCATGAAGAAGGCATTGGGGCAGCAGGTGACTGTGACGGACGAGCTACCACCCATGGATGATGAGGGGCATTTGGTATTGCATCGGGAGGCTATCATTGACTCTACGGAGAGACGGTTGCAGAGCAAAACGGTCCGGGAATTCTTGGTGAGGTGGAAGAATTTGCCGGATGAGGATGCCACTTGGGAGAGTGAGGAGATCTTACAGCATCCATCACTTCAGTTGCTTGAGGACAAGAAACATTTTTCCGGGGGAGACTGTAATATTCCTAATTAGCTATGGCTAATTGGAATATTCAATTTTGTTCAATTTTTGCCTTCTATAGTTATTTGTAAAAAAAAAAAAAAAGTGAGGAAGGGGGAACATAACCCACTTTAGAATAAAAAGTCACTTCCTAGGTAGCACAACGTTATGACTTAAGGGGGAATCAAGGGGGCCAAAGCGGGACGTAGAAATGGGGCCCACGCAGACACATGGAGGGACTATGCAGGAGGGAAGGAACACATGGCAAGAATCACGCGGGAGAAAGTGAGCCTAGGGATTGTGAGAGGCAGAGGCTATAAAATAGAGAGGAACCCCCTCATTTGGGATCATTTTGGTTATGAGCATTTCTGATAGTCATTTCGACTTAGAGCACGCTAGTTGTTTAGCTAGTCTGCAACACTGTTTAGTGCATTGAGTGTCTCCGTTCGGAGATCTCACCCTTAGCCCCGGGGGACTTCGAATGCCTGCTCGGGTAAGGTATTTCCATTAGCATCCCAGCAGTAGATTCATCAACATTTCAGCAACAGTTTCATCAGCATTTCAGCAGCAGTTTCATCAACGTCTTTAAGGTACTGCGTAGAACCCCAAGGGGGTGATTTTCAGGGGTCGGCTATTTCAAAAAAGCTTTCTGGGTTTTCCTTGGTTTTTTTAGTAGAGTCCGATTCCAGAGTTTCAGCCTCTTCTGAGGAGGGGAGCAACCCCAAATCCCCATTCGATTTCCAGCAGTAGCACGGCAGTTTTCCAGTAGCTGTGACGCAGATCAGTGTGAGGCCATTCCAGGAAAGCTTTCTGGGTTTTTCTGGGTTTCTTGAGTAGAGCTCGAATACAGAGTTTTAGCTTTTTCTGAGGAGGGGAGCAGCCTCAAATCATCATTTGTTTTCTAGCGGCAACAACAGCACGGTAACAGCATCCACGCAGAGAGGCCATTCTTGTCATTCTGAGAGTATTTTTTCACTTTCCTTGTGCAAGTCGAGGTGCCATCTGTCTAATCACCTCTTGAACTCATTTATTGCTCAGTATAATAAAATGGCTTAGCATTTCTCGCTGCATTTCTTGTGTATCTGCTTATATTTCCGGTTTACATTATTATATGTTGTTCCACTGTTATTTTATCACTTCTGGGTCATTATATCATTTGCACGTATTTGGTTGGAGTTTTTGCTGGGGTTTGAGGAATATTCTGGGTTAGGAATATTACACAAATGTACTAAACCATATTCCAGATGTCAATTAGAGAATGAAAATGTAGACTACTAAACTAATTCAAAAGAAGGCCTATTGGCCTAAAAATGGTTTAACGTTGTATAATAACATGTTTCAACTTCATGTATTAACACAACTTTTATTATATGTAAAATAACACAAATTCATATATATCAACACAATTTTCGCACTATGTATAACCACGTTTAATGTTACATATTAGCAAGGTTGTGCAATACATGTATTATCATAACCCCATCGACACATATTAATACAAGGTTGATATATATGGTATGACTTGGACACATATATAAAGCACATAAAAAAAAAACCCGTGTCTTTTTTGAATTCCCCAACATGAATGGGCATGTATATATTAACATTTAATGTTATGTGTCGGGAAGGTTCCACCATTCATGTATGGAGTTGTTTATGTGAGATTTTTTGGAGTTTCTGGTGGAATTCTGGGTGGAAAAAATAAATAAAATTAATTGTGGTCAAATCTTGATTTGTGTTGCTTAAACTGGTTTTTTGACTGCATATATGGATTCAACACCCTCAAAAAACCTTAGAGCACTTCAATTGCAAAGAATTCACCCGTCAAACTTGTGATTTCAATGAATCCCTGTTGGATTCTAGACAAATTACATCGAAAAATAAACCAGAAAACTTTTCAAAAAGTCTCACTTATAGACAACACCTTCATATATTATCACGGCCCTATCAACACATTTTAACATGATGTTGATATTAATGTATACAGTTTTGTTGATATGTATATATGCAAACGATTTTGGCACATATATAACACAATTAACCTGACTAGGCTTGCACCAAATTCCACTGTTGGCATGTGTATATATTACGTAATTGGCATATAAATAACACAGACTCAATTTGGCAAGTATATAATCATGGAATCGGTTGAATTACACAATTGGCATGTGTGTGTGTGTGTGTGTATTTTATGGGATTGACATATAAATAACACACAAATAAATTGACCTTGTTTGCGGCGAATTCCCAACATTGTTGACATGTGTGTGTATATATATATATATATTACGTAATGGCATATAAATAACACAATTAGCCTGGCTAAACTTGCGTTGAATTCCCAACACAGTTGGCATATGCATTTTATGGGATTGGCATATAAATAACGCATAAACGAATTGACCACGCCTGCACCGAATTCCACTATTGGCATGTATATATATTAGATAATTGACATATTAATAACACAATCTTAGTCTGAAAAGTATATGATTATGGAAGCAATTGAATTACACAATTGAATAAATAACAATGTGTCGGCACACACATGACACAATTGAAACACAGAGGCATGGTTGATATGATCTTATACACATGTTCTTCACAAGCTTACTATAATTTAATATTCGAAATTCATGTACATGGATGGACTACTTATCTGGTAAATTGATTTCCTATTGGTGTTTGGAGAAGAGGCGACGTGTTAACCTCCCAATTGTAGGCAATCATGAGACTCTGTTTCATAACTTGCTACTCTTGTGCTAGGTCTAGAGTCTGAGAGCTTGAATTCCTCAAGCGAATTCCCCATATGAGATATAGGTGTTTTGTCACTTGCAGGTGGTTTATCAGTTGGAGACAAGCATGATTGTTTATCAACCATAACAAGCAACTGTGGTTTATCAGTCTCAACAAACACATGTAACCCATTGTGTAGGTGGTTTGTCAACTAGGGACAAGCACGATCGTTTATCAGTTGTAGTAATCACACATGTTTATTAGTCCCAACAGGCACCTGTACGTACAATCACACTTGTTCCTGCTCAGGCTTGGCAATATCTAGGCAAGGAAACCAGGAGAAGAGCAACAACCCTCCCATGCAATTTTTTTTTGCGTAATTGTCCCTGCACAGTTAGCTCAGGAGTCCTCTCAAGAACCAAGAAATTCTCTCCTATTCTAATCAACTTGAGTTTTTTTGAAGCAATTTGGGGTTGCCCCCGAGTGTGACCCTGAGGGCCCTCTTACCCCTTTCCCTCCTCAACAATTTACCCTTTCAGGTACACAATCAGATAGCACCACCATCAATTTATGGCCACCCTAGTCAAACTCTCGACCCATGTGCCTCTTCCTTATTTTTTTAACAGTGATTTAAATGTTTTATAACACATAATAAATGTTTTATGTCTCATATTAGGTTTATAAGTATAGCATTTAAATTTTAATTAATTAATCAATAACATTAAGAGTTAATTAACCACATTTAATTAAATTTACTAGTCCATTGTTAACTAATTAACATTATGAATAATTAATTGTTATCAATCAATTTAAAACATAATTCCTTAGTTTATATTGATTACTTTGATTTTGGTGTTGATTAAATGTTAATGCATAATGAAAATTAAACACATATTTATACCTTTCGGTATCATTATCGAAAGAAGAATGAACTTTTACTAGTAATAGTTTTAGTATGTTAACCATGCCAAGTTTATATGCAAGCATCCTGACATTACGCTAAGATGCTCAAATACACAAAAATGTTTATAGAGATCATAGTTAACCCATAGGTGTTACATTCCCTTTGTCTTAACAGAGAATTCCAACATTCTCCCTTTTGACATGTAAATGTTTACAATGTTGCAATTTTTCACAGATGGGTGATGAATCAATATAGTGATGATCTAATGTTAAGATTTTTCTTCTCGTGTAAAATTAGAGAAGCATGATTTTCTTAGAGTGCAAACTCTACCCAAAGCGCCCCTTGAGCTTATTGCCATTACTTTACTCCCTTTTCAAATTGTTTTGCATTTTTCTAGAGTTTCACACTCTCCTGATTTCATCTATAGGAAGAGGAGGACATGGGGATTCTTTGATCTAATTAAGATTTTGATTTCATATTCCCTTTTCTCGCTACTCATCCCCATGTAATTCTAGGAGATGATAGTCATTATTTGCTAGAATCTTTATAGCCCCCACTAGGATGAGGGAAAGAAGAACCATTCCTTTGATTTTTAGGGTGTCTAAAGGAATGAACATTGATTATTGATTGAGTTCCTTTTTCTTTATCCCTTTTCACATGAGTTGGCTCAAGCTCCCAATTAGGATTTTTTTTTCCCACTTTCCTTGTAGATTTTGGGGGATCAAAACCCCTTTCCATTTCATTTTATGATCTATGATCAATTGGGACAAAGAAATCGAGGTGATATTTTCTTGCTTGTGGAGATTCAAAATCTTCTTCCTTTTCCAAAGCCACATATTCCATTGAGAAATTTCACACAAGGTCATCTCCTGGATCTAGAACATTATTCTTATCATTGGATTCACTAGCTCCTTCTCTCCTTGAATCTGCTCTAGTTCTTCAACCCCTTGAACTTCTCCTTCATCCTCTTCATTTTCCAAGAAAACAAATTGATTTGCATGCTGATAAATCTTCTTCCTAGCTCTTAGAGACGAATATTTCCCCGCATTTTGAGAGTAGGAGGGGCCGTTTGCGAGGTACCTTGGCTCCTTTGGGGATTTTGGCAGGTTTTTCCTCTTCTTCTCTTCTAGATTTTCCATTGACCCTCATCTTCTTATTACTTAAGGGCATCCTCATTTTTGGGGCAATTCCTAGATAATTGCCCATAGTCATAACATTTACACTTGAAAGGGATCTAATCATAATCCACTCGCTGAATGAAAGACCAGTTATCTAATGTGAGTTGAATTGTTTTAGGAAGTCCTTTCTCAATGTCTACTTCTACACGTATATGAGCACATGCATACATTAAATCTCTTGGTTATGCTCTATCTATGTATCTTCCCAAGGCATTTTCGATGTTTCTCAAAGTATCCTCATCCTAGCAATGAAGAGGTAAGTGAGGAAGTTTTACCCATACTAGAACTGCTAAGGGAACATCAATCTCAGGTTCAAAATCCAATATCCAACGATCCAAGTAAATACCCTAAGCACCCATGAAGTAAGGGCCATCCCTGAATATGAGATCCCAATCTTCTTTAAGTTCAAACAAAAAGGTGAAGAAAATTTTGCCACAAAAGACACACTTAATATGACCTTTAATTAGGGGTCTCCAATTTCTTTCCACCCACAACCTCAAAGATATTGGAGAAGGCCAAACCCCATAAAATCGCCAACCAAACCTCTTTTAGCTAGACTAGTAGTCATTTCCTGAGATTTACTTGGATTCACATGCACTTTCAAAATCCTATCCAACTTCTTAACAAATTTCTCAAGTCTAGCTTTCAAAGACTTAGTACCAATTTTTGCAAGCTCATTAAAAACAATGGTTGTTGGAGATGGTAGCAGGGAGCAAGAAGGAGGCAAGGGGGTTGATCCCCTCACAGTGGCAGCCATTATTAGAACCAAGAGAAAGCACACAAAAAAACCCTAGCAGTGTCGAGCCTCCAATGTAAAAATATTGTTTAATTGTATTTATTAGTATGGAATTAAAGACTACCATTAGTCATACATGCATATCTCTCTTCTTATTACAATTGGGAGATATATTAGGAGTTAGAAACCATACAAAATTCTTAAACATTAAATATTTTGCAAAAATATCAATAAACATTTTATAACATTTTAGGAGCTAACTAGTAAAATAAATAAGAGTATTGTACCAGTTTGTATCTTATTTTAGAGATCATGAATATTTGGGCTCGACTAATCAGTCTAGAAATGGAAAAATTGAAGTCCATGGGCAAATTCAAATTGTAACTCACCCATGTATTTTTCTGCTATCGGTCACGGAATTAATATATCAAGTACTCATTATTGTTTTAAAAAAAACATTTTAGGAGCTAACTAGCCTAGATCCATCTTAACTCCAGATCTATTAAGCGTCTAGAGGGATCAAATCTGTTGAGGTGTAAACCTATCGAATAAAAACTATAACCTCAAAATGAGAACTCTATCCAAAAAAAAAAAACTCGAAAACAAAAAATGTTGATTCTGCATCACCACTTTTTTCAGGGTAAATTTTCAACATTTTTTAAAAATGACAGTAAAAGCTAATAAAAGTCAATTTTCTTAGTGCAAAAAACACCTAGAAAATGAAAAGTGTTGATGATGGAATAACATATATTTTTTCAGGGTAAATTTTCAATATTTTTTAGCAATGACATTAAAGATAAAATATCATGACTCTGAAAAACCTTAAAATTCCAACAATTTTTAGGCATGACATTAAAGATAAAATATCATGTCTCTGAAAAGCCTTAAAATTCCAACAATTTTCAGCCATGACGTTAAAGATAAAATACTTATAATTGTTTTCAACCATAGCATTAAAGATAAAATATCGTGACTTAAAAAAACTTTAAAATTTTGACAATTTTTCAACCATGAAATTAAAACCAAATATCACGACTAAAAAATCCTTAAGTTCTCAATATATTTCAACCATAGCATTATGGAAAAATTATATGACTAAAAATAACTTTAAAAATGAACATATGAATGAAAGAGTCATTATACCAAGAGTAATCTCTTTTTTAAATGTTAAGAGTATAGCTATTTTAAAATATTAGCCTAAAACAACTTGACATATTGTAACGAAAATTTAAAAATCAACCATCAAATTGACATGCAATGTAGGTGAACTCAAACTATTGTAATGAATTCTTACAAATCAACCATAAAATTGACACATTGTGGGGGCAAACTTGATCCATTATAACGAAAACTTTAAAATCAACTACCAAATTGACACATAATGGGGTTGGATTGCTAGTTGAGGATCGAGATGGACCCTGGGGCAAAAAAAAAAAAGCAGTTGCCTTTAGTGCGAATTTTTGAACTTTCCGATGCCGAAATCTAGTGGAAAAATTTGAGCTGAAATCTTGATTTGTGTTATTTAAACTGGTTTTTTGACTGTACATATGGATTCAGCACCGTGAAAAACCCCTAGGGCACTTCGATTGTGTCGGGGTTACCCATCAAACATGTGATTTCAAAAAATTCTGGTTAGATTTTAGATAAATTAAACTTGAAAAGCTTCCAAAAAATCGCACTAAAGACGACTCAAAAACAAAAACAAAAAAACAAAAAACAAAAAAAAATGTTAAAAAAAATAGTAATTAATATATATATATATATATAAAATAATAATAATAATAAAATCGAACATAAAAAATATATATATATATATATACAAAATATCTTGGATAAATCACAAAATAGTTTTCAGGGTCAATTTCGAACCACTTACTATGGTTCATCAAGATAAAACACACAAATAAAAATATGAGTTGTCTTGAGTGCGACTTTTTGGACTTTCCAGTGTCGGAATCCAGCAGAAAATTTTGAGGTGAAACCTTGATTTGTGCTATTTAAACTAGTTTTTTGACTGTATATATGGATTCAGCACCCTGAAAAACCCCTAGAGCACTTCCATTGTAAAGGGGTTACCTATCAATCTTGTGATTTCAATAAATTCCTGCAGATTTTAGAGAAATTAGACAGGAAAAATCCATCGGAAAAGCTCCCAAAAAATCTCACTTAAAACGACTCGATACAAATATATATAAAAAAACACAAATAAAGATAAAAATCAAACATAAAAATTGTTTAAAAAAATTAACTCAAAAAAAAAGAAAATATATATATATATATATCAAAAAACATTTCCAAAAAAAATATAATTAAAGGAAAAGATTTAAAAATTTAATACTAAAAATACAAAATAATAAAAGCAAATTGGAAATTAAAAATAAACCAAACAAAAATAAATAAAAACAATTTAATATATATATATAAATGATATAGTTAAAAAAATTAAATTAAAGATATATTAAAAAACATTTAAAACTAAAAAAAGTTAAAAAATTAAAATAAAATTTATAAAATGAAATTTAAAAAAAACAATTATAACAAATAAAAAAATAGTTTAAAAGAAACAGTTAAAAAAAAAAAATCATTTAATTTAATATATGTATATATATTATTTAAAAAAAAAAAATTAGAATATATATATATATATATATAAATTATATGTATATATATTATTTAAAAAAAAAAAAATAGAATATATATATATATATATAAATTATATGTATATATATTATTTAAAAAAAAAAAATAGAATATAAATATATTAAAACTGAAAAAGGTTAAAAAATTAAAATAAAATTTATAAAATGAAATTTAAACAAAAACAATTATAACAAAAAAAAAATAGTTAAAAAAAAACAGTAAAAAAAAAATCATTTAATTTAATATATGTATATATATTATAAAATAAAATAAAATTAGAATATATATATATATATATATATATATATATATATATATATTAAATTAAAAAAAAATAGTGGCCCTTGGCGAGGCGAGGGCCTGAGAGCCGCAACATGGCTTGTAGAATTGCCTTCGAGCCTGCTTCACTGGCCTTGTGACGACCCTTAGGCTCCCTCCTCACCGGGTTAGATTCCGGAGGCTTGCTCCGTTGGCCCTACGATGGCCCTCGGGTCCCCATTTGACTAGGGTTGATTCTATTAGTCTACTCCGTCAACCTTGCCACGGCCCTCAGGCCCCCACATGGCCGAGGGTTGATTCCTAGAATTGACCCTTAGCCAAGTGAGGGCCTAGGGCCGCCATTTTTTTTAAATTTACCTTTTAATTTAATTTATTTTTTTAATTTTTTATAATATTATTTTTTCAAATTTTAAGTTTTTTTTGTTTTTAATTTATTTATTTTTAAATGTTTTTTTTTCTTCAATTTATTTATTTGTTTTTTTTCCAAGAAGATTTTTTTTATTATTATTATTATTATTATGTTTTTTTATTTTTTATGTTTTTTTTCCAATGTATTTTTTATTTATTTTAGTTGTATTTTTTTAATTAATTTTATTTTTTAATTTTCTATGTTTTTCATTTTTATTCTTGAAGATCTGGTTTTTTTTTAACATTTTTATTTTTTATTTTTACTTGAAATTATATCTAAACCATTTTTTTGGAAAAAAAAACTTCAAATGTCATTATCTTTGGATACAAATTTCATAAAATTTGCTATTTTCTAACTTTTTTTATTCATTTTTTTCATAAAAACATTTTATTTAGCATGTCATTTTTAGCGGAAAGATCCTGAAATACATATATTTTTAAAGAGTTGTTTTTAGTGCGACTTTTTGGACTTTTCGGTGCCGAAATCTAGCGAAAAAATTTGAGGTGAAATATCGATTTGTGTTATTTAAACTAGTTTTTGACTGTATATATGGATTCAACACCCTAAAAAACCCCGAGAGCACTTCAATTGTGTAGGGGTTACCCATCAGGCTTGTGATTGTAATAAATTCCTGCCTAATTTTAGAGAAATTGGACCAATCCACCGGAAAAACTTCCGGAAAGTCTCACTAAAGACAACTCGTCTTTTTAATTATATCTATATGCAAAAATGTGTAGTTTTTTACGAGTGTTTAAAATTATTATTTTTTAGTGACAATTATTTTGTGTATTGAAGTATTAATTCATGATATATGAATTTATAAAAAATCATAGCCTCAAAATTTTGATGTTATTATTTTTTTTTAACTTTGCAAAAAAAAGTTAAAATTTTCATTATAAAAAAACATTGCAAAAAAACATATGTTTGGAAACCCTTCAAAAACAAGCATCTCAAGATGAAAAACAAGAAGAAGAATAAGGCAACTTGAAAAATGATTAAATAATCAATGTCTAAAAAAAATGTGCATACTTAAGACATCATAAAATTTAAAGTGTCAAAAATATGTCTTGAAAAAATGTTAATGCTTTTCAAAATCCGCATGAAAATTACCAACATTTGAAAAAAAATATCCACACTTAATAAGTTAGAAAATTTGAAGTGTAAAAAATAAGCCCTCTAAAAAAAGGGGTTGATTCTACATCAACACTTTTCAAAATCAACATGAAAATTACTAACATTTATAAAAAAAATGTTCATGCTTGATACATTAGAAAATTTAAAGTGTCAAAAATATGCTCCAAAAAAAAAGTGTACTCTAAATCAACACTTTTTTAAAATCAGATGATGTTTTGCTACCTCAAAAAACAGGTAATCGATAAAGTTCTCGTTTGATCGAAACTACATTACCTCTTTTTTTAGTGCAAAACTTGAGGAAATGTTTGCACCTCGAGAGATTTGATCCCTTTTGACACTTTATAGATCTGAGGTTAAGATGGATATAGGCTAGTTTTAGTCGTGCACAATCGCACAAAATTTGTTGAACCTTTAATTATTTTAATCATTTTAAATATGTTAAATGTGTCTAAGATTAATCTGATCATTTTAATTTTAAATTTGCTTAGTTACCTCACTTTGTTGAAGTGATAGAGATTGCTAATAACTTGAATGATGAAAAATGATGAAATAAACAATTTGAATGCAAAGTGACAATGTAACAATGTTGAATGATAGAAAATGTGAATAATAAGAATGTGAGTCAATTATAAATAGTTTTCATTGTGATTAATCTCAAATTATTCTCTTCTATTGTTCTTTTTGTCACACCAATTAGTTTTAGATATTTTCATAACAATCATATGAAAAGGGCGGTTGAAATCATAGACAATTCAAATCTTTAACTCAAGCTATTCTTGTGAATTCTGTACCTTGTTTATCTTGCTCTCCAATATTAATAGTAGAATTTTCCAAAGTCATTGTGAGTTATGGAGTGTTAAACCCAAGTTTGTTTCACGGTAGTTGTTTTCTATTACCTCGTTTGAATGCAAAGTGACTAACAATGTTAAATGACGGAAAATGCGAATAATAAAAAGGTAGTCAATTATAAATAGTTTACAGTTTCAAGAAGCAACCATTTCAAGTAAATGAACATTTTATTTAAGATGGAAGTTCAAGTATTTTATATATGGTTGAATTACTATAACAAATAAATCAATGCACATTCTCAATAAGTTTTTTGTGCTTACACTAAAATCAATGCATCTAGTGCAAGCAATCAAATAGGATTAGAAATCAACATTTACACTAAAATCAATGCATTTGGTGCAAGTAATCAAATAGGATTAGAAATCAACTTCTACACTGAAATCATTGCATCTAATGCAATCAATCCAATAGGATTAGAAATCAACATCTACATTAAAATCAATGCATATGTTTGCTTTCTAGTCCCTAACGATGGGTGGGGTGTCCACTCGAAACGTCGAACATGGTAAATATCTGCACAGTTTTTTCAAAAAGGTTTTTGACAATTGCCAATGCATCAGTTTTAGTGAAAAACCAAAATATTCATGGCTTTCTACATCGAATTTCATTCACCTTTTGTAAAACTCTCTCTCTCTCTCTCCCCCTCACTCTCTCTCAATCTCTCCTTTATCACTCCCCCCCCCCCTCTCTCTCCCTCCAAGTTTCTCTCTCTATGTATTTATTCTCGCCCCCCTCTCTTTCCCCCTCCAACTCCCTCTCTTTATTCCTCCCTCTCTCCTTCTTTCTCCCTTTCTCTCCCACCTCCCATTCTCTCTCCCCCCCATCTCTCTCTCTCTCTCTCCACCCTCCAACTTTGTCACTATCTTCCTCCCTCTTTCCTTCTATTTCTCCCCCCCCTCTATATCTCCTTCTTTGTCTCCCTATCTCACCCCCCAAAGATACACACTCTCTCTCCATATCTCTTTTGTCACTCCCCCTCTTTCTCTCCACCTTTCTCTCTCTACGTCTTTCTTCATCTCTCCCTATCTCTCCCCCTCTAGAATCTTATATCTATCTCTCGCTACCTCTCTCCTTCTCTCTCCCAAGTCCTCTCTCTCTCTCTCCCTTCCTCTCCCACCTCCCTTTGTCTCTCCCCCCATTACTCTCTCTCTCTCCAACTATTTTACTATCTCCCTCCCTCTTTCCTTCTCTCTCTCCCCCTCTCTCCCCCCTCCATCTTTGTCTCCCTCTCTATCTCTATCTCTCTCTTTCCCTTCTCTCCCTCCCTCTCTCCTCTCTCTCTTCCCTCCTCTCCTCTCTCCCTCACTCTCTATCCATCTCTCCCTTGTCACTCACTCTCTCTCTCCACCTCCATCTCTCTATGTCTTTGTTCTTCCCTCCCATATATATTTGGGGTTAATATATCTCTTAATATATTAATATATATTATAATATATAAAATTTAATAAGTGATCCAGAGCTCAAAATTTGCTAAAAACTTTCAGTTCTAGTTCTACTTCAAATTGCAGTTGAGGCTTCAGTAAGCATGGGCATGAGTTCAAAGCATGATAGTCTCAAATATTCGGAGGATATTATTGCATTTCTCCAACAAGAGAACATGGAGCTTAAAAGACTAGTTGAAGTTGTTGATGAAGAGAAGAAAAAGATGTGCCTTATGTTGCATAACGTTGTGGAGGAATAGACTAATGAATGTTGTTCTACCAAAGCAGCAAAGATTCTCTTCAATACTAAGCAATATTGTCGACAGGGCAAGAATGAAAGTTATGGCTCTTGTCAAAAGAAGGACACCTCCTATGTAACAGGGACACAAGGATGTTTCCTTGAAGCATCCTCCACCACTTCAACTATGGTAGAGCAGGAGGAATTGTTGGATGAGTACCCACAAGAGGCTAGTCCAGAAAGTCCCTCAGAGAAGGAAGATGGCCAAATTTGCACCTTTTGTCCACATGATGTTGAGGTTGAGGTTCTATCATCACCAAAGTCCAAGGAGATGAAAGAAGAAATACCAAGAGTCCAAGAAGACACCTCAAGAATTATAAAAGAGTTTAAGAGCTTCTTTGTCCCTCAGTCGAAAGATGAGGAAAATGGTAATCATTTACATGCAATTTCTTCACATGAAAATGTTGATTTAAGCTCTTTTGCAGCCTTTGAGAAGCATAGAAAAGGCATAGGAACAACACTCTTGTCCAAGATGGGTTACAAGGGAGGAGGCCTTGGAGTGAACAATCAGGGCATTATCCCAATTGATGCAAACGAGAGACCTTGATATGAAGGTTTGCGCTATGTTGAAAAGGAAGAATGGTCTTCCAACGATAACTCTTGGGTATCTTGATCTTTTTGTCATAAGAGAGGACATGAGGAGGAAAATTGTTAGGATTTCCATCATGAATTGGTACCAACTTGGTTTCTAAAGCGAAAGGAGGACATGAAATTCTTCAAAGAGACATGAGCAAGTTGAAGAAGAGACTAAGCCAAGTTCTTCTCGCTATTCAAGTTCTCCTCACCAGGCTCATAAGCCAAAGGACAACCATAAGAGATATAAGTGTCCCGATTATTCAAAGGCTTTTGATGATTACAAACAACATGATTACTTGAATAACATGTTGTGGAATGTTTTTCCATGCACTTTTTGTCATGCACCTAACCATTGTGTATCTAAGTGCCACAAAAGGAAAGCATTAGTCAAGAAGATGAATATGTCAATTGGAAATGAGATCAAGAAGGGAAAATCTCATCCAAGTTTAAAGACATTTGTGCTAAGAAAATCTCACAAAAACTTTTTCACTCATTGCAACATAAGTGGGAATTGGATTGAAAAGTGTTGGAAGTTGCATCCACATCTTCAATCAAAGAAGGACAAACAGGTAATGGAATCACCTAAGAAGGAGAAGGTAGAGGAATGTGCAAGGCACGTCATAACCATTCCAGAAGCAGTTCCGGAAGGAAGTGAAGTGCATAAAGAAAATTACCTA
Organism: Pinus tabuliformis; assembly: GCA_031772625.1. NCBI lineage: Eukaryota > Viridiplantae > Streptophyta > Pinopsida > Pinales > Pinaceae > Pinus > Pinus tabuliformis. The sequence goes on from CM062807.1 coordinate 431,504,825, forward strand.
GCATGGTTGGGTAAGAAATGGTTGGACTATTTGTCTAATTAAAGACTGCATTTATTTTGTATTTCACTTGTTGTATGTCCCCACAATTGGGAATTTTATAAAAATGATGTTTGTGAATAAATCACTTATATGCAACAATAATTTCTTTGTAATTGTTATGCTATTTTTGGCTTGATGATAAGTCAATTTGTATGGGAATTTGGAAGTCAAATTTATTCCATATCGTAAGATGCATTTCCATTTGTGGACATTTTAGTAAGCATCCTAACCTTTGGGATGAGTAGTTGCAGCACATTCAGTATGTTACAAATGTGTCAAGCACTCAATTATACAAGTATTTCCATGTGAAGCTTGTTTGGGTTATTTGCCAAAGTCTTATTGGATTTTATCCTTAGTAAGGATTTTGCAAAATATCACCATTGGATTTCATTCTTGGGAAGGATGTTGCTATTGATGGCCATAGCGACATAGACAAATCCAATAAGTTCATTGAGAAAATTCAATTGGTATCCTCATATGTTGAACAATTGAAAGTGATCTTTTGGGGTCCAAAAGATCTCAGTGGGGAGGAGTGATCTGGAGCTCAAAATTTGCTAAAAATTCAAAGTTGTCAGATTGGTGTGGAACTTGAATGACCGTGTAGTTCTCATCATCATGAATCCGGCGCAACTCATTTCACGCAAAATAGATTCTATATGCTCCTAGACTCTGTTCGTTTTTCCTAAACTAGCAAATTTTGCAAAAAAATGAGATGCACGGCACAGTTAGCAGTCCATAGTGCTGACATGGCAGGATGACTGGGTTGCCTTCGTGGCAAGCTAATGTGGCAAGGTGATTGTGCATCGACTGGGTTTCCTCTGACGAATCAGGTGGTGCCAAGTGGCACCTTGTCATTGGTGTGATGTGGCGTTATTTTATTGGTGGCATGGTGGCCAACCACATGCTGCCACGTGGCCCAACGGAGGCCGCCACGTGGCAGCATGGGGGCCACCAAAAAATTGGGTTAATGTCTGGGCAACAAAGACGGGGGTCGAACCCGCGACCTCCAAACTCCAATCTCCAAGTTGAACCAACTCCCCATACATTATTATTTTTTATATAATGAATGTCACATATATATATATATATATATATATATATATATATATATATATATATATATATATATATATATATATATATATATATATATATATTTAAACCTCATGTTGTGCACCATCTGAAAGAGGGCCATGGGCTCATGCTCTCAACACGACCGTGGGCATGGAAGGAGTGGGGCCCGACTGACGGGGGTGGTCGTTGGCCTTAGCCCCAGGCACACGCCCCCCTGCACGACCACATTTTTCAGAGTTAAGGCCTTCGAGGTCGAATTAAGGCACCCACAAAATGCGCCGGATTTTGGGCAAAATGGCACTCTGTTAGCACAATTTGGGGTGGATTTGTAGGTTCGGTGCCAGGTTTGGTGGAGTTTGTGGTGCAATTAGTGCCAAAACTTGGGGAAGCCATAACTTAGGCAGTTTTTATCTAAATGGAGCTTAGAAATAGGTTGCTTAGGAATTTTTTGGCATTCTGAAGCCAATGGAATAAGTTTCAAAGCCATTGGAGCACTTCTGAAGAGACTTTTTGCAGGTTGGAGTCTATGGGTGTTAGGATCAACCAGGAGGTTGAATAAGTTTTTGAAGGCTTTTGAGAATGGAGAGGACCTTGTAGGGGTTTTCCAGCCTTCATATGTTTTCTGCAGCAGCTAAGACATCTATGGTGTAGCTCATGTTTCTCTTTTCTCATTGTGTCTTTGAGGAAATTTCTCTTTTAGTACTTCAAGTGAATTGTTGTACTTATTATGTTCATTGTCAGATGGAGTATGGGGTCTTGATTTGAGAGCCCTTTAGCTTGCTGATTGTTTCATGACTAACTGTAGGTTGTCATGTGTTTAGAGTGAGAGTTCTTTGAGAAGAATGTTTCCTTGAAGGGGAAACTAGCCACTCTTTTTGTCAGCACACTTATGTACTCTTTATCACTGAAGAATTTTGAGCATAATGAGATTGGGTCAAGCCATTGGAAGCTGGACCAAGGAAACGTAGCCTAGGAGGGGTGAACTCCTTTATCAATTGTTGAGTGTATTATTGTTATGCTGTTGTTCAGTGTTTACTTATGTTAATTTTCTCATGAAATTTACATAAAAACACATTAAAAAACACTCATGTAAAAATTGCAATTTACTTCATAGTCTTCAAACACTTTGTTTACTATTCTGAATTGGAATTTAGCACATCAAACACTAACTTTCCCATTCAAATCAATAATATTAATATTAAATCTTTGATATTAATATAAAAATTATTAATAATATTAAATCTCATATTATACTAAGTTTTTCGTCCTAATATATTTATTATATAATATATATATATTTGATCAAGTAAGAGTAGAGCCTTCCATTAATCGAGAAAAACATACATAATGTACACATCTTTACCATAGTAAAGAGCAGCAACACCAGCTTTGTGAAAACTCAGCAACAGTTGGGTTGACCTTTAGTCTCATGCAGAACAATAAAAAATAGACCTTTAGTCTCACTTTCTAAAGTTAAAAGCTATCACTCAAAAAATCCTTACACTCCACCTTCAGGTAATCCTACAAAAGGACGGTTGAAAGAGAACACCAATGCATCGACACCATCAAACAGCCCTATGTATCTACCCCGTTGGTCAAAACATTGCAGTGACACCGACAAACAAAGCATCAAAGCATCTCACCGTCGATCAAAGTATCGAAGACAGGGAAAATTTTAAGAACCCCCCCAAATTTACATGTATAATAAATGGGCGAATCTCCATGGTATATAGGAAAAATGGAAGGTGATTTTATCAATAATATGATATGTATATATAATTTTTTGGCGAATCTCTCACGAGGCATGGCGAATATTTTACTCAATTATAAAATCTTGTGTTTATTGAATACACAAATGAAATCATTGCATTTCTTTAAAATATCTTTTGAAATAAAAATTACCGAAATTACATATCGATAACCTAGTGGGTGTAGGATAAAATTCACCCGTGCCATTCACAGAAAGCATGAGAAAAAAACCTAATACTATGTATAAAACCAAGAAAAATTCAACTTCATCACTTCTAGGGACCTCGTAACCACCCTGCCAATACACAAGTATGTTCCTGTTTGCAAATAGAAAAATTACCCAAATTACAATCTGTTTACTCCAGCGTATGTTGGAAAGTTATAGAAGGATGACTAGTGCAATCAATCCATTCCTTTTAGCCTTAGATTTGTTTCAGTTTAAAACAGAAGTATACAAATATACTTGTCCAATGTCTATGCTTTAACCATTCACCTTAAGATGTTTTTACAATATAATTTCCTAAGTCTATTTAATATCTTCATTATCATAAAAACCAACCTATATCCATCTTAACTCCACATCTACCACTCTTAGGGGGATGAAATCTATTTATCCCTCTGAGCACTCGGTAGACCCAGAATTAAGATGGATCTAAGATGATAGAATTTCCCCTTTAAATAGTCTATGCTCACATGAATACCATGGTATTACCATGGGTCAATACCATGGGTTATCATAAACCTGGAGCTTAAAAATTACTATTAGTAATTTATAAAAATTAATAAAATTAATAGTTGATTTTTATTTTATTTTTTATTTTAACCAAGTTAAAATGTTTAACATACATTAAATTACAACATCCATTTTTACTCTTGATCGGATCAAATATTTTTTCAATCTATGCTAGTTTGCATATCACGATATTTGATACCTCTCGGGGGTTAGTAGATCGAGAGTAAAGATGGATCTATGTTGGTTTAATTCCCCCATTTAAATAGGCTACATTCCAGGTGAATACCATGGGTCAATACCATGTGCCATTTTTATTTTTATTAATACTAATATTAGGGTTAATAATTTTTTTTTGCATGGTATTAATAACAATCTAGTCCACGGTATTTGTCCCATAGTATTTTGCCCATAGGTTTCACCTAAATACAACGCATTTTTTGAGTGTTCGTAAATATAAGGTGACCTATGGAGTAAACATAAAAAAATGTTTTATTTGTTTACCATACCTCTCGTTTATTTATATTTTTATTAATTTACCATACCTCTTTTACAAATATGGTATTTGGCCCATAGGATTCACTTAAATAAAACCTCTTTCTTGAGCCTTCACAAATAGAACGAGGGTTATGGACTAAATATAAAAAGAGGTTTTATTTATTTACCATGCGTCTAGTTTATTTATATTTTTATTTATTTACCATACCTTTTGAGTAAGTATAAAAAGACATTTTATTTATTTACCATACCTCCACTTTACTTATATTTTTTTTGTTTACACCCTTTCATGTATATAAGGTGACTTATGGAGTAAATATAAAAAATGTTTTATTTATTTACCATACCTCTTATTTATTTATATTTTTATTAATTTACCATGCCTCTTTTATAAATATGGTATTTGGGCCTTTGGCCCATAGGATTCACTTAAATAAAACCTATTCTTGAAAATGGGCGAATGGATTCACTTAAATAAAACCTATTCTTGAAAATGGGCGAATGGATTCACTTAAATAAAGCCTATTCTTGAAAATGGGCGAATGGAAGGTTGTAACTCCTAATTTCGAGGGCTAAATTTACCTTTTTTACCCTCTCCCTTAAAATAAGGTGGGCTATCTGAGGTGATTTGTAAAAATGTACTATGATACAAAATATTCGCCCACTAAAAATTTAAAACCCCTTAATTTCGCCAAAGGGCGAACATTCGCCCCTAAAATTTTCTATGATCGAAGAACTGACCGTTCTTATAACACCGCTTTGGAAAACAAGCGCATCATAAAACGGCTAACCGAATCCGAAAACCAAAGTTAAGTGAAACTATAAAGCAGCGGGTCCACCAGGCTTCTTATCCCTCGTGCATCTTAGACCCAATGACCCTTAGATGACCAAGGCCAACAGATCCGACGGCACCCAATACTGCCTTAATCTTCCGTTGCATTTACAGCTTGATAACCGTGCGATCCATCCCTCGTAGATCCAATAGTTATCAGCAATTTCGGGCTGGCAACTAGCATGTTCTTTATTTATTTTTTTCGGACCCGATGAGATTTGCAAGCTGCCAATCTAAACTTTTTCGGGTCCGCTTGAAGACATAACTTTCGAGCTGCTTTTCCGCCATAAATCCATAGGATGAAGAGTTCTGAGTTAGCTTCGATACACAGCTTTCCAACTAGCTCGCTATTTAACTAACGTTCTGTTGAGGGCCCCGAGGTCGGGTCAACAACAAGGGGGATACCCACCCAGTCCGGAACCTGGTTGGCGGCTCCTTGCCCGTTTGGAGTAGCGGGTCCGACTGGGGGTAATGGGACCAGTTTCCCAATGTGATGGGTGTGTGTGTGTGCGTAGAGTCTGATGGTATTAATCTAAGGAAGGGGGGGGGGGGAATTCTTCTAATCTAGTTTTAATTCTAACTGCTAAATTAACTCTATGCTAATGTAATCTAATGAAGAAAAATACATCTAATCTACGCTAACCCGGGGTGTTTTTCTTTTGTTATGCGATCTAGAAAGATTTCTAACAACAGCCGGTAATAAAGATCATTCAACTGATATCAAAATATAAATCAATAAAGATAAACCATTCTGCATAAGAAGTTAGGCAGAGTAGTTGTGAACAGCATATCGCATAATCAGTTTTCTATATGTTAAACATAAATAAATGACCCCACCGTACAGAAGTGCCAAATGGTAATACAGACATTCATGAAATAACATACAAAGAACTCAGCCACATATCACTTTAGGAATACTAGCAGAATCTAGCCAAGAGATAAAAGTACCATTTATGACTAAGTTCACTAATAAACTTCAAGTAACAATGATTTATTTCTACTTGTTCTAACATCTGCTAAGAGTACAGAAGTGCAACATCAGTAACAGATATTAAAATGCAAACATAAATAAATCTCGATCCATCCATTCATCAAAAACCTCCTCTGAGGGTGCAGAAGTGCATGTTCTGAGGATAAGTTTTTTGACAAATTTCCGGACCCTTCTCCAAAAACCATGAGAAGGGTTAAATACTACTAACTAATCAATCTTAATTACATGAAATTAGGGAATCGGCCTCAAATGACCGCCCTTTTACTAAAAGCAACTTTATTTCTAAACTTAAAATCTAATTTCTGACCGTTTCTGTATATTCTCTTTAGTGCTGTCAACAATGTAATGCTTTCCTGGGAAGAGTCGGCTAGCCGCCTTCTTGTTTCGCTCGGGAGATAAAAGTGGAAATAGCAGGAGCTGGCACTTCCTTCCGGCAGACCAGAAGATATTTTCGAAAACCTTTCTCTAGCTGGGTGTATTCGCCGCGTGTATACTTAGCGTGTCCCAGTTTCTTCTCGAACTGATTTTGCTGTTGCCGTTTTCGGTTTCCGGTCGTGCGAATGACTGAGTGGGTTAAGAGTCGTGCTGCATGGGCAACTCCCTGTGTCGAGAATTTCTTCCGTTCTTTGTTCCAGGTTTCCCTGAAGCGTTCTCCTTCTCATGCGCTTCTTTCTCTGCTTCACTAAGTCTTAGCTTCAGGATCTTTTCTGAATACGCTGCTTTTGTGCGCCTTTGACTCTGAGTCCTGGATAGTCTAATTTCATCAGTGCCGGTTGGCTGATAGCCTGGAATCCGCGGTTCTGCTGCATGCGGCATCCATTTTGCGAAAGCATTCTCTCTTTGCTGATTGGCGCTTTCCTCTTTCCTTCAGATGTTTCCTGCATATAAACTTATATCAGTTGCGTGTCTTGCAGTTTACGCAAAGGAGAAGTGAAATGAGAAGACTTGACGTGAAAGCATTAATCTCTAATGAACGCATAATTCTGACATCCATCATCACTTGACTCTTCGATAAATGTAACGCAATCATTCCTAGATACTTAAGCATGCGGTCATTAAATTCTTTCAAGGCGTGCGCTTAATGCATGGGTCTATCGTGTGGTAAGTCTTTTCAGATCGCAGATCGCCGCCATCGCAGATCGCAAATCGCAAATATCGCAAGTTCTCATTTAATGGTTACGTCGTATAGCGTAATGCTTGCGATTTGCGATATCGCATATTGGCGATCGCATTGCTCGAAGATTTTTCTTTTAAGGGGCGCGTGTGAAGTATGCGATGCGATGAACTTCGCATCGCAATTTCGCAGTATTTGTTTTTTGCGCTCGAGTTATGCTTCGGCCTTTCTTTGCGATGCGATTTGAGCCTTAGGGAGAGAAATACAAAAACTTTAGAAAAAAAAGTATTTTTTTTTGGATTTTCGTTCAGGGTCCCCTCTTCGTTTGACGTTATTGCTAATGTCAAATGAAGAAAGGGGGGTTGTTGGTGACCACAACAATGGCGATTCACTGTGAAGAACCAGTTATCTCTACTTGTTCTATTGCATTTTCACTTCCAAAACAGAAAAGTTTTCTTATGCCTAAATTTTGTTATGGACAGATAGAGTATTACCTTTTATCCTGTCAATGATGCTTCGTCACAACTTCTTATTTGATTCTGATTGTTTGTTTCCCCTGGGTTATTTTTTGTATTCATACCTAGTCATTACTCAGTCTCCTCAAAGACAAAATAAGGTCTTCTCTGCGTACTGGCTTTGTAAAGTATGCTCATTTGTCGCAGGTAGAGCCTCTGCTGCCCGCAAGCGTCCATAGCCTCGACAGGGTTACCATGTTATCCAGCAATGATCCTTTTTCCTGCTTGAGGTTATTTACAACATTCCAGAGAAAAATCCTTTTGACACATTTTTTTTTTTTTTCTCTAAAGAACAATGTCTTGGTTTGGTGGCCAAATTATGACACAGTCATTCACTTGATTTATACTTTTTGCTGAACAAGCTGGCTCGTGATGAGACCCCTTGTCTTTCGATTACACAATCTTGAGTCGTTGCCCTGTTTTGGTAGACAGTAGTGGCAAAGTCAGCAAGTTATAATATCTGTGATCATGATAAGCCGGCTCGTGATGAGACCTCTTATTCTTTGAGATATAGTGTTTTCTTGGATTGTCTCTCTGGATGCTGCGATTTTCCTTAGCAGGGAGGAAGTCATTGTTTTTCCTTAAGAAAGCTCTGGACGACAATAATAGAGTTTTAAGAACAGCAGTTTTGCAGAGAATACCTATTTTGCTATCGATGATACCTTTCATAGCATTGGCATAAAACAATTTTTGCCAAAAGTTACTCTCATCCCAGGTTTCTTTGTGAAGTTTGAAACTAACATCATATTCAGGTTAAAGTCAACTCTATTTGTCAATAATAAAAGTCAGATTTTTTGAAAAGTTTTGCTATTTATACAAGTGAAATCAAAATTTGATACAGAAATGGTACGTTTCTTCATGAATACTATTTATGATCATTCACAACCAGCCCTATCTATGAAAAAATGAAAGCTAACATGAAAATTTAAAACTATCCTACAAAAACAGAAGGATGACCTTCTATGGGAAATACATTTTGAGGATTTGTCCGTTTACAGGCAGAGAATCTCTTCTGCCTGTCAAGTCCTGCAACACAAAAGTCGACGGGCCTATGACTTCTACGATTTGAAAAGGACCAAGCCATAGCTTCTGGAATTTCGTATGTTTGCCCTTTTCTTCGTGAGCCTTATCCCACTTCAAAACTAGATCACCCATCTGGAAGTTTTTTCTGGTCTTTATGCTCGAGTCAAAAGAGGATTTTATCAGCGCTTGGTGGTGAGCATGGGTTTTCTTGGCCTGTTCTCGTCGTTCTTCTAACTTGATTACCTCCATTTGCCTTAGTTGTAAGGGAGAAGTAGGTACTTCATCAATGTATTGTACTAAGGACAAAGAGGGAATGAGTAAGTGAGTAGGAAGAACTGCTTCTCTCCCGTAAACCAAATTAAAGGGAGAAGTCCCGATAGAGGCTTTCTTGGTAATTCTGTCTGCCCATAAGGCGTTTACCAGCGCTTTGTGCCAATTCTTTTGGTTTTGGTCAACTGTCTTTTTGATAATCCTGATTAGGTTCTTGTTCGTTGATTCAGCCAACCCATTACCTTGCGGATAGTAGTTGGCAGAATACTTCAGTTTGAACCCTCTTTTGAGTGCGAACTCAGTCATGGTATTTCCAGAAAAATATGAAGCGTTATCAAATATTAAGGCCGTTGGCAATCCAAACCTAGTAATGATAAACTGATCTATGAATTCAACAATGTTTTCAGAATTAGCTGTCTTGAGCGAAACTGCCTCTACCCATTTAGTAAAATAGTCAGTTGCAATGAGGATATACCTATGTTGTTTAGAGGAGTGAGGAACGATCTCACCTATTATGTCCAGGCCCCATTGGCTGAATGGCTGTTCGATGTTAACCGACTGCAGTGGCATGGATGACTTCTTTTGTCTTCCTGCAACAGTTTGGCAGACTTGGCATTTTCTCACGTGATTGTACGAGTCTTTGAACAGCGTGGGCCAGTAGTATCCTGCACGTAAGATCTTGTGTGCGGTGGCTTCTCCAGCATAGTGTCCACCTGCTGGTCCATCGTGGAGTTCCTGCAAAACCTTTTCGGCTTCAGTTTTCTCAAGACATCTAAGAAGCACAGAATCATAGTTTCTTTTAAATAAGACATCATTTACGAGCTGGTATTGTTTAGCTTTTAACCTCAGGGCTCTCTTTTTTATGTGATCCAGGTGAAATGGAGCATATCCGTTCTTTAGGAAATAAATGATGTCGGCATAAAATGATTCTGCATCGTTTAGGCTTACCTCATACGCGTGTACCTCTTCAGGTGACTCTTCGGGGATTTGCGATGCTCCAGCTAACATCTTGCAGAAGCCTTGGCCTCTTACGATGTGTGCCGGCTTGATTTCTAGGTCGTATTCTTGCAAGGCGGTGATCCAATTCGCTCTCTTTTCGCCCACGTCTTTCTGAATCAGGAGGTTTCTTACCGCCGGGAATGGTACTATGACCTTGGTATGGGCCTTTAGCAAGAAGGGTCTGAAATATTTGACTGCTTTAAAGACGGCATATGCCTGTTTTTCTACGTCCGAATATTTCAGCTCAGCACCTTGTAAGTTTGAGCTAAAGAATGCGATTGGGGCTTCGTCCTTTTCTTTGTTTGTCTGGGTCAAGATCGCAGCACAAGAATGCTCTGAGGCAAACGTGTATAAGACAAATGGTTCTGAAAAATTTGGGGTTGCTAGGGATGGAACGTCGATGATGGCTTGTTTGATTAAGTTAAACGCTTCGTGCTCGCCTAGACCCCATTTAAAGTTTGAATTATTTTTTATCATTTTTTGTAAAGGAGAAATAATACGTGAAAAATCTGGGACAAATCTTTTCACAAAATTGATCTATCCTAGGAAAGATTGCATGGTCTTTTTGTTATGGGGCATGGATATCTCGGAAATTTCTTTGATTCTGGCAGATTCGATGTGAATGCCCGATTTGGACACTATGAATCCTAGCAATTTTCCTTCACTCAACGCGAAAAAAGATTTCTTCGGGTTAAGCGAGATTCCATACCTTAAACATCTTTGAAAGATTTGCTTCAAATCTTTGAGATGGTCGCTTCGTTTTTTGGAGTACACAGTTATATCATCCAGGTAAATCACTACTGATTTATTGATTAACCCTTTGAACGCAATATCCATATCTCATTGAAAAGTAGCGCCGGCGTTGATCAGACCGAACGGAATCTTTCGATACGCGTAGGTACCCCATTTAGTTCGGAAGGTGGTTTTTAGCTAATCGTCTGGGTGTACCAGCACATGATTATATCCTGAAAATCCATCCAGGAAAGACATCAATTCTGAGCCTGCTACAGCCTGTAATATTTGCTCCATAGGTGGGAGGGGAAAATTGTCCTTCTGACAGGCTTTGTTGAGATTCCGGAAGTCGATGCAGATTCTAATATCTCCGTTTTTCTTCCTAACAGGTACCATATTGGATACCCATTTGGAATGTCTGACCGGGAAAATTATTCTAGCTCTCAACAACTTATTCAGCTCAGTTTTTATCTGATTTTCCAGGTTGGGGTGAATTTTTCTGAGCTTCTGTTGGACGGGTTTCTCGTTATCGATCATAGGGATAGTGTGCTGAATGATAGAAGTGTTATAAGTTTTCAGCTCATCGTAGTTCCAGGCAAAGACGTTTTTGTACTGTCGTAGAAGACGGATGTATGCTGATTTTTCTTCAGGAGCTAGGCCTTGGCCTAGATTGACGTTTTGGGGTTTCTCGTCGGTTCCTAAGTTCACTGATTCGTAGTTCAGAGTTGAACTGTAAAGTTTGGCGTTAGCTGACCTTTTGAACCGACTTTTTAAGTCATACAAATCTTCTAATTTGACCACTGATTTGGGTATAGCGTTATCAGTGCCACTTTGTTGTATTTGGTGGTCATGACAGTCCTCGTCGATTATCTGGTTTGAGTAGGATCCTTCGGACGTAAGGAAACTTACGATGTCTGGGTCGTCGTTGAATACTCTCCAGTTGGTGATGTTGTCAGGAATAGACGGTTTAAAAATTAATTCTATCGAAAACCTATCTGGACTAAAGTCTTCGGAGGGAATGAGTCTGGAGGCTACGTTTGCTAGCAGGTCTGCGCTTGCATTGTGAAGTCTTGGGATTGATGAAATATTGAATGTTGTAAAATGCGCAGTGAGATCTTGCACTAAAGATTGGTAGTGCTTTAAATGACTAGATAGGCAGTGTATGGTGTTACGTACCTGTTTGACGATGATCTCGGAATCTCCAAAGACTTGAAGATATTTGACGTTGGAGCCGATTGCTTTGTATAGGCCTTGCACCAAGGCTTCGTATTCAGCTGTGTTGTTCGTGCAATCGAACTCCAGTCTGCATGTGAGCATGGTCTTATTTCCGTCTGGGCTAATTAAGACGCATCCTGCTCCTGCTCCCTCGTTGGACTTAGAGCCATCAAAATATAATTTCCAAAATAAAGAAGTATTTACAGGGTTATCTAAGAAACTAACACATTTTGAATCATCAGTCTGGGAAAAGTTTTCTACTTGGGACACGACTGAATTTTCTAAATATGGTGATATGTGAGCATTGAAATTTCCAAGGAAAGAGTCTACCGAATAGTTGCCTATGATGCTACTGTTGTATGCTATGGCTTCGTTCTCTCCCTCCAGGTCCGTCACTATGTACTTTTGGTGCAGTTCTCGTTCAACCTTTATTTGATTTGGCTTCCCGTTGAAGGGTAACCACATGTGCGACCAGTCAGTCGAAAAATATCCGTGGAGCTTCTCGGACCAATCCCTGCTAAGAATTAGACCATAAAATTCAGGGATGTCAGCAACTAGAATATCGATGACCTGGCACACCTTGGGGTTGGACGATAGTCTTATGTTCACTTGATTTAGTTCGCCTATCACTTCGACTTGTGATCGATCAAGTTGAACTATGCGCACTGCGGATTTTTGCGGTTGAACATTAAGTTTGGCACATATTGACTTGGGTAGAATATTGGTTGAAGCACCAAAATCAACCAAGCAGTTATGCACGTTTCTGTTAAAGATCTCGTAAGTGAGGAGGAAAGGGGGAGTGTGAGATCTAGACCTCCCTCCAATCAAGGCGATGTCATTTGGATCGATTTTCTTGATCGCGTTGATTGGGGGTCTTCCTATATTATGGGAAGCTATAGCTGTAGGTAGAGGCGCAGTAGGTACGGCGTGTAACTCTTTCATCATGATCTTCTGTTGGTGTTTCAATTTGCTCAGCTCGTACAGGGTGATATTAGCCCTAGTCTTCTTCATGTCGTCGATGATGTTATACTCCATTTCATCCGACACTATTAGTGTCTTTGATGGAGGCGATTGCTCTGATTGGACTGGGCTAAATGAGGTCGCTTTAGGGGTTGTCTTCTTTGTTGCGGCCTTTTCTTTTGCTGGAGGGCTTGCGCCCTTCTGTTTTGGGGTAGTCTGGGGAGGATCAAGTTGATTTCTGCTTCTCGTGCTAACCGGAAGTGCTTCTTGATCTTCCTCTTGTGGGAGGATGAAATCCCACATTCCTTGCTGTTCCACCACTTCTTCATCGTCGGTATGCGTTTCAGCGATGTTCTCTTCTTCTTCTTCTTCAGATTCCACGTTAGAGACCACGCTAGGTGGCTTCGTCTCCATAGGAGGATTTCTCTTAAAACTCCTAAAAGGCTTTCTTGGGGGCGATTCTGCTACTTGTTTCCTGATATCAATCATCTCATTTGACATGGCCTTTAATACCTTTTGTAATCCTTCCATGTCGAAAGGATCCTTCGTTTGCTTCTTCCTAGTTTCTTCTTTGAAAGAGATTTTCTTAGATTTACGCTCTTCGATTGTAGATCTCTTTTCTAAGGCTACTACGCGTCTTTCGACTGCTAATGCCTCAGCCAAATTTTCGACTAAGGTTGTCTTGCTTGCCCTATCTACGAAGATGGCCAAGTTTGAAGGTAAGGTCGTGATGTACCATTCGCATCTTACTTCCTCGCTGGGTTGGGAAGCAGCGGGGATTTTGTTGAGGATCTTGTTGAACCGTAAGTTAAAATCTTTAATGGGTTCCCGAGCCTCAGCTTTAAGATTGGACAGATCGTTGATCAGTGTCGCTGTCGATCTATCATCGCCGAATTTAGTGAGAAATTGATTTTGAAAAATATCCCAGCTGGTGATAGATCCGGAGGGTAGCGAGAAGTACCATGACCCGGTCATCCCTTGCATCGTATAGGGGAAGAGTCGGACCACGGCGTCTTCGTTGGTAACTCCGTTGAGATTAACAGAAAGCATGAAATTATTGATATGTTCTTCAGCTAGCATTCCAGTTTCTGGATTGAACTTTGGTAACCACTTCTCGGGATGGGCAGGTATTGGACTCAGGGGTGGAGGCATTAAAACCGCCCCAGGGTTGTTCCATGGAGATTGTGCCATCGCTGAGTTGTTGGTTAGTAAAAGTGTAGAAGATGATCTTTGAGGTTGAGAAGATAGAGATTTTATGATCTTTGACGATTGTGGAGGAAGGGTTGCGGAAGATGGATGAGTGATCTGAGGTGGAGATGTGGGTGGTCGACTTCGCGGAGAGGGAGTTGAAATGGATGAGGTGGATGAAAGAGTCTCTCTGTCAGACTCTTGAAATGTTTTCCTTGCTCTTTTCCTAGTGGGGAGAGGGATTTCAGTTGGCTGAATGCCAAACTTTTCACTCTTCAATCGGGTCAGGGGATGAGCAGGGTTGTATTGCGACGTCAAGCTGCTTTTAGATTTATCAGATTTTTGGTTAAAAATAGAGAATCCATGGAGTTTACGGATCAAGGTTTGAACTTCAGGGGGATCGACAATAAGTTGTTCTGATGTATCGGGATGTATAGCAGCGGTGGATGTCCGAGCGACTTCCAGTTCCGAGTTTAGTCGTATTGGGAAAGTCGGGGAAGTTGGTAAGGGTGATTTGCTCTTAGAATGGTATTTGGGTTTTGAATTATGTGCCATTCATAGCTGTGGCCCTCCTTCTAGCGCCAGAAATGTTGAGGGCCCCGAGGTCGAGTCAACAACAAGGGGGATACCCACCCGGTCCGGAACCTGGTTGGCGGCTCCTTGCCCGTTTGGAGTAGCGGGTCCGACTGGGGGTAATGGGACCAGTTTCCCAATGTGATGGGTGTGTGTGTGTGTGTGCGTAGAGTCTGATGGTATTAATCTAAGGAAGGGGGGGGAATTCTTCTAATCTAGTTTTAATTCTAACTGCTAAATTAACTCTATGCTAATGTAATCTAATGAAGAAAAATACATCTAATCTACGCTAACCTGGGGTGTTTTTCTTTTGTTATGCGATCTAGAAAGATTTCTAACAGCAGCCGGTAATAAAGATCATTCAACTGATATCAGAATATAAATCAATAAAGATAAACCATTCTGCATAAGAAGTTAGGCAGAGTAGTTGTGAACAGCATATCGCATAATCAGTTTTCTATATGTTAAACATAAATAAATGACCCCACCGTACAGAAGTGCCAAATGGTAATACAGACATTCATGCAATAACATACAAAGAACTCAGCCACATATCACTTTAGGAATACTAGCAGAATCTAGCCAAGAGATAAAAGTACCATTTATGACTAAGTTCACTAATAAACTTCAAGTAACAATGATTTATTTCTACTTGTTCTAACATCTGCTAAGAGTACAGAAGTGCAACATCAGTAACAGATATTAAAATGCAAACATAAATAAATCTCGATCCATCCATTCATCAAAAACCTCCTCTGAGGGTGCAGAAGTGCATGTTCTGAGGATAAGTTTTTTGACAGATTTCCGGACCCTTCTCCAAAAACCATGAGAAGGGTTAAATACTACTAACTAATCAATCTTAATTACATGAAATTAGGGAATCGGCCTCAAATGACCGCCCTTTTACTAAAAGCAACTTTATTTCTAAACTTAAAATCTAATTTCTGACCGTTTCTGTATATTCTCTTTAGTGCTGTCAACAGTGTAATGCTTTCCTGGGAAGAGTCGGCTAGCCGCCTTCTTGTTTCGCTCGGGAGATAAAAGTGGAAATAGCAGGAGCTGGCACTTCCTTCCGGCAGACCAGAAGATATTTTCGAAAACCTTTCTCTAGCTGGGTGTATTCGCCGTGTGTATACTTAGCGTGTCCCAGTTTCTTCTCGAACTGATTTTGCTGTTGCCGTTTTCGGTTTCCGGTCGTGCGAATGACTGAGTGGGTTAAGAGTCGTGCTGCATGGGCAACTCCCTGTGTCGAGAATTTCTTCCGTTCTTTGTTCCAGGTTTCCCTGAAGCGTTCTCCTTCTCATGCGCTTCTTTCTCTGCTTCTCTAAGTCTTAGCTTCAGGATCTTTTCTGAATACGCTGCTTTTGTGCGCCTTTGACTCTGAGTCCTGGATAGTCTAATTTCATCAGTGCCGGTTGGCTGATAGCCTGGAATCCGCGGTTCTGCTGCATGCGGCATCCATTTTGCGAAAGCATTCTCTCTTTGCTGATTGGCGCTTTCCTCTTTCCTTCAGATGTTTCCTGCATATAAACTTATATCAGTTGCGTGTCTTGCAGTTTACGCAAAGGAGAAGTGAAATGAGAAGACTTGACGTGAAAGCATTAATCTCTAATGAACGCATAATTCTGACATCCATCATCACTTGACTCTTCGATAAATGTAACGCAATCATTCCTAGATACTTAAGCATGCGGTCATTAAATTCTTTCAAGGCGCGCGCTTAATGCATGGGTCTATCGTGTGGTAAGTCTTTTCAGATCGCAGATCGCCGCCATCGCAGATCGCAAATCGCAAATCGCAAATATCGCAAGTTCTCGTTTAATGGTTACGTCGTATAGCGTAATGCTTGCGATTTGCGATATCGCATATTGGCGATCGCATTGCTCGAAGATTTTTCTTTTAAGGGGCGCGTGTGAAGTATGCGATGCGATGAACTTCACATCGCAATTTCGCAGTATTTGTTTTTTGCGCTCGAGTTATGCTTCGGCCTTTCTTTGCGATGCGATTTGAGCCTTAGGGAGAGAAATACAAAAACTTTAGAAAAAGTATTTTTTTTTGGATTTTCGTTCAGGGTCCCCTCTTCGTTTGACGTTATTGCTAATGTCAAATGAAGAAAGGGGGGTTGTTGGTGACCACAACACGTTCCTTCCCTCGATTGGTCCATTATCTACGGCTTCCATTGGTCTACTTTCTGCTTCTTTCTCATGTTTTGATAGTTCTCCCTGTCTTCGGTCACCTGTTTATGACAGTCATCCCTTAAGTTCCCTGAGGGTGTCGAAGCCCAATCATATCTGTTGCTACTTCTTGAGCAGAGCACTCCTTCATTCGCCAGACGATCCGCCAGTCTGTTAGTTGTTCTTCGTACGTGATCAAAGTTGATTATTCTCAGGGCTCTCAGGTGGGAGTGAATACGTTGATAGACTTGCAATAGGCGCCAATGGTTCGACACTTTTTCTGGAGCTGTGTCGTTGCATATCTTCTTGACCGAATTGATTACCAATTCAGAGTCTGCTTCAATGATGGCATTGTGTAAATTGGATTCGATCAAGATTTCTAGGCATTGCTCTAAGGCCATGAGTTCCGCCATATTGTTTGTGGCATTCCCCAAATGACTATGAAAGATGACTTTTATGTCTCCCTGCTCATCTCTTATAACTCCGCCATAACCTGCCCTCCCAGGGTTTCCTTTAGAGGCTCCACCTATATTGAATTTCAAAAATCCTTGAGGGGGAGGTTGCCAGAAGTCCTTACCAGTTGTTGTCTTTCTTACGCTCTTGCTTATGCCCTGGGGGATTATCGAAAGTAGACCTAAATGATTTAGAATGTGAGCATCCTGGTCCAGAGGCGGGTTCTCGGGAGGTTTCCTTAGAAGGGTACCCACAGTTTCTTTGAGATGTCTTAAGATCTGTGCAATGATGTTCTGGGATGAGCTAGTTTTGTTCTTGAAGATCCTATTGTTGCGCTCTTTCCAGACATCCCATATTAAAAAGACTAGAACCAGAGTCCAAGATTGGTTGATTAGTTCATTTTTTGAGAAGTCTTTCCTCCAATTCTTCAAAGTGCCAGTGATGCTGAAATTGTCCCTGTCAGTTTGCCTGAAGGTTGAAGCCACCCAATTCCACAAGGTAGAGGTGAATGGGCAGAGGTTGAGTAGGTGTTCCATCGTTTCTTCTTGTAGACCACATAACTGGCATCTAGATGGGCCTACTAAACCTCTTTTCCGAAGATTTTCCCAGGTCAGAATTTTTTTATGTTGCACCAACCACATGAACAGCTTGATTTTCATCCAGTGCAGGTTTTGCCACAGATCCTTCCATACCTTATCAGGATTTGGGAAGTCAAGCCCTAGGGAAATTCTCTTGGCTTCTTTAAGGTTGAAGTTGCCTTCTGTGTTTCTACCCCATCTCAGTTGGTAAGCTGAAGTTGATGTCAAAATATTTCTTTGTTCTAAGACCTCTGTAAGAGATTCTGCCTGGGCCTTAAGAGGGGTCTCATCACTATATACAAGTTTCTTCCATATTCTCCATTTACCCTTGTTCTTTGCCTGATCCCAGAAGTCACTTACCTTGATTAAACCTTTACTGTCAGTGTCATTTTCGAGATTGGCTAGTTCTTCTTTGAACAGGTTAGGTTCCTGCTGCCAGTTGTCCTCCCAAAACCGTGCTAGATTTCCATCTCTAATCTCCCAAAAACTATGCTGTTGAACAATGGCTCTGTTCTCCCAAGCATTATTCCAAATGTGGAAGCCCTTGATGTGCCCAAACATTCAAATTTGATCCCTTTCCTACCAATTATTTGCATATTTATGTTTCTAGATCTTTTCCCAAGGGGTTACTGATTCCTTTAGCCATCTCCACCAAAGTTTTGCCCCCAAAACTTTGCTTAGGGTTTCAGGGTCAAGAAGACCCAAACCGCCTTGGGTCTTGGGTTTACAGAGCTTATCCCAAGCTACTAAAGCCCATTTCATTTTCTCTTCCCCTTTGCCCCAAAGAAAATATCTTTGAATATTCCTGATGTGTTGCATAACTCCTTTAGGAGTAGGAAGAGTTGAAAACATGAAGATGGGAATAGTTTGTAGGACAACCTTTATAAGCAAAAGCCGTCTTGCTAAATTCAAAGACCTGCATGTCCATTTTCATATCTTGTCCTGAAGTTTATTAGTTACTGGCTCCCACACTTCTTTGCTCAAAGGTTTGTCTGTAAGAGGTATTCCCATATACTTGGAAGGCAGCTGCTCCCTTTGAAAGACGACAATTCTGGTGAGGTTTCTCTGAATAGCAATGTCAATATTAAAAAAGAAAATCTTTGATTTGTTAAGGCTTACCTTTGTACTAGCGGCCATAGCAAAGTCATTCAGGATATGTTTACAAGCTTTAGCTTCCTTGACAGTGGGTGTACCCTACAGCATAGTGTCATCCACAAATTGTTGGTGAGTCAAAGCATCCCCATTCGGGGTAAGTTTAAGACCCTGGATTCTTCCTTCTGCTTTGGCTGTTTTGATTGCTTTGCCTAGTCCTTGCATCATGAGTATAAAGAGGAAGGGAGAGAGCGGGTCTCCTTGTCTGAGGCCTCTTGAAGGCCTAAAGGTTCTGGAGGGAGAGCCATTAAGCAGGATTGAAAAACTGGCTGTGGTAACAAGGGCCATTACCCATTTTATCCAGTTGTGGTCGAAGCCATAGGCTTCTAATACTGCCCCGATGTATGACCAGCTTAGCTTATCATAGGCTTTCGCTAGGTCCAGCTGTATGATCATACCCGCCTGCTTATTGCTCTTCAGTGAGTGAACCACCTCGTGAACTTAAATGATGTTATCTAGAATTTGCCTTCCTTCCACATAGCCAGTTTGCTCCTCAGACACAACAGTTGGAAGAAGGGGCCTCAGTCTGTTAGCAATTATTTTGGAAATGATTTTGTACACCACATTGCATAAAGCTATGGGTCTGAATCTATCAGGTGTCATGGCTTTTTCCTGCTTTGGAATCAAAGCTATAAAGGGGCATTAAGTGCCCTTAACACCGTTTTGGATCTCCTCGAGTCCTCCACAACATCAAGAATATCTTGTTTTACTATTTCCTAGCAAGCTTTGAAAAAGTCCACATTGAACCCATCCGAGCCGAGAGCTTTCCCATTTTGCATCTCATTGATGACTGCCCTGACTTCCTCTTAAGTCACTCGCCTATTAAGATTGTAATTGTCTTCCCTGGTTACAAGCTTTGGAATGTGCTTTGTGAAGTTTTTGATAAATTGAGATCTGTCTGAGAGAGGCTCCTCTACTATGCTATGGAAATGTTGAACCAGAGCAGATTCCATTTCTTTGTGTGTGCTGAGCTCTTTTCCTTGAGTATTTCTGAGTTTGAAATCTTGTTATGAGACCTATGATCCAAGGTTGATTTTTGAAAAAACTTTGTATTTCTTTCCCCTTCTTTGATCCATTGCACTCTCTACTTCTGTCTCCAGAAGATCTCCTCTTGCTGGCATCTGTCTTCCCATTCCTTCTGAAGAGAGTCAGCTTGCATTTTCCTTTCCTCGGTAAAGCCATCTGTGATAATGATTTGATTGATTCCTTGGAGTTTCTGTTCAACTTCTCTTTTGGCTTTGAAGATATTGCCAAACTCATTTTTGTTCCAATCTTTAACCCTGAGTTTGATGTGTTTCAGTCTTTGTTGTAGTATGAACATATTAGTGCCTTGAACGTGCATATCTTCCATCCACCATTTTTCAATATTGCTGATAAAGTCAGGGTGAGTGAGCTAGACATTTTCAAACCTAAAAGGTTTGTTTCTCGGAGTACCTATAAAATATGCTTCAAGTTGGACAGTGCAGTGATTCGAGCCTCCATAAGGAAGGATTGAAGCTGACAAGTTAGGGCCTGTGAGAAGGAGGTTCTCTTAGATTAAGAATCTGTCTAGTTTGGAGGCAACTTGAGAAACCCCTCCCCTCTTATTGTTCCAGGTGAAAATCCCATTATTTGTTTCCGTGTCCACTAGCCTCATGTTGTTTAGGAATGTTTGGAAGGCAAAAGAGTCTCTGCCTAGAGTTCTAGTTCTGCCTTTTTTTCTGCGAGAGATCTAATCATATTAAAGTCCCCTCCCAGAATCCATGGCATAATAGGATGTCTCTCTCTTAGCTCCTCCAGTGAGGTGAGAAGCCTGAGTTTGTCTTCAAGTTTTTGAGGACCATAGACATTTGTGATCATATAGAGTTCCTTATCACCCAAAGGTTGGATCACCAACGAAAGGTAAAGCATCCAGGATTCCAAGTTTCTAGGGATTCCAAAGTGTGAGAATCCCTCCTGCTGTGTTGTCTTCTTTAACTTCAAAATACTCGTACTTGATGAGCCATTTGCTGTGTATCTCTCTAATTTTATCTATCGAACATTTTGTTTCCTGGATAAACACCATATTTGGTTTTTCTATTCTACTGCTGAGATTTCTTTGTTTCCTTTTACTCCCCAGACCCCTAATGTTCCAAGTTGTGAGCTTCATTAAGAAAGATTTGTAAATGAGTAACTAGTAAGATCACTCATCTTACCTGAGTTAATCATGAGTTTCCCACACTCTGTCAGCAACTCATTATGTCTTTTCCTTCCTCTTTTCCTGCTTGGGTTCTTGGAAGAGTGTCTCGATGTTTCCTCCATCGTTTTTACCCCTCTATTTTCCTAGCTATCGTGGTTTCTTTTGACTCCAGAACCCTTTGGTTGAGATCTCCAGAGGTATAGTTGTTGTACTCTGTCAAACTCCTCTTCTGTTTGAGAATCAACTCCTTTGGTAGTTCCCTGTTCCAGGAACTTTTCTAGATCTAGATTCTCCCTGTCAAGAATCTCTTGCAGTTCCTATTCCTCCGTTCCAACCTCACTTAGGGTCATCTCATGGTCTTTTTCAAGCTCCCTTATGCTTGGCATATCCTCCTTTAGTTTGTTGTTGTCAGGCATATCCTCCATACTAGTATCTCTTTCCTTCTCTGCAGGATTATCTTCCGGTTCCTGGTTTGTCCCATTGTTCCCGCCTTCTTCTTCTAAAATCTTGACACTGTTATGACTTAGTTGCTTATCCTCGTGAGTATTCTTTTGATACTTTTTTCCTCCTTTTCCTTTACCTCCCACCATGGTAAAGCCTTCGGGATCTTTGCCTGTGTTGGCTTTCATATTGTCCTCTAGTTGTCTTAATGGGCAGTCTTTGTAGAGGTGCCCGTGTTCATGGCATTTATGGAATCTGAATGGTATCTGTTCATAGTCCTGCACCCATTCTTCATCGTATACTTCTAGAATTATTTCATCTAGAAGTGCTCCAGATAGGTCCATTTCTACACATATTCGGGCGAAGGAGGTGTATTTTCCTCGCAGGGTCATATCTGATATTTTTATAAAATGTCCTAATTTATTGCCTATAGCTTTTAGAGATTCTGGTAGCCAATAATCTAAAGGTAGGGAATAAAGTCTTATCCATATTGGTACTGAAGTGAATGTTTCTCGTTCCGGGACAAAATTCATCACCCATGGTCGCATGTAGAGGCCTGCAGCAGCGTAAAAATAGGGTCCTCCTTCGAACACTTTGTCTTTGTCCTCTAAGCTCGTGAACACCACCATGAAGAAACCCTTGGACCCAAGGTGAAGGGTTATTTCCCCCTTTGGTTTCCAGTGGTTTCTTATCCATGCGTGCAAATCTTTCTCCGTTGGCCATACTCCCATAAATTTGCATATAACTGTGTACGCCGCCATGTGCTCCCTATGCACCTATAACACTAGATCACTTAAAACAACCCGGGGTGTAATGGTTGACCTGGGTTTACAGAGTCCTGACACACTGTTGTGCGCAACTTTCTTACTGCCTCCTCCTGTCCTCTTCTTCCTTCTGACTTCCTCATGATTCTCTTCCTGTTCCTGGGCATTGATGTTTTCCATTTTCTCTATGCTATTACCCTCAGTTGTTGCCTCCATTGGTTTATGGAAGCCATTCAAACTAGTTTCCTTGCTTCTATTCGCAGCTACATGATTGTAGGAGGGAGTGGAACTCTCTCCTCCTCGTCCTGCCATGGTTACTAGTGGTAATACTCCGTCACAAACCCTGGTTCAGCTTGCTCCATCGCTCCCGCTCCCCTATATTCACCCATATAATAAATATATATTAAAATACAAATATATAATAATAGTTTATAGAAATTTACCCGGATGCGGGTGCTCCCGAGGTGCATTTAAGGCGGGTTAACTCTCCGCCGGCAGCTGGCTTCGCACCTGGCGATCTGGCACGGCTCCCACAACCTTCCCGCGATTGATATGAATGTGTTAAGGTACAGGCTGATCGTTAAGCATTCGACAATGAATGCGCTCCCTGTTCGAGATCCGGCGCAGGCTGTTTTATTCATGGCTCAGTTTCTGGTTCTGGCTATCGCTCTCATCGGGTCTTTCCATATCCGTCTGCCATTTTTCCCGCATCCCTGTTTTGCTCTGGCAGCTTGGGGGCTTATCCGGAGTCTGTTCTTTACCTGGTTCGCCCACTCTTGGTCAGTCCCCTTCTCAGGTCTCTCTGTCTTTCTGAAGATGGTGCGACGCCGTGGTGTTTCTCGCTGTGGAGGCACCAGTGGTAATCGTGGTCACTCCTCTGATCATGGCAGGCCCTTCCCGCACAACTCTTTTCAGACCACCCATTTCAAATTTCACAGTCGGCTCAATAAACCAATTCTCTCAGCCAGCATTACGGTTATTTTGGCTGAGGAAGAAGATAAGCCCAGCAGCTCTGTTCATACCTCACCGTCGCAGTCTCAGGACGACAGTGTGCTTCAGGGAGATGTGGTAGGAACTGTGTTTAATTGTGATGATTTGCAGGAAGCGGGGAATGTGCCTGAGGTACCTCAGCCTCCAGTTGATTCTGCTCAGCGCAATTTGCCTGCGGTCGAGCCGGCGCACCCTTCTGACGGCAATCTGAATTTGGTAGCTCCTCTAGGTGGCGGCGACATGGGAGATGGGGACAATGCCATTGACATGTGGATGGGCTCTCCTTGCCGAGTGGAAAAGGATGCTCCGGACTCTCTGAAACATGCTTGATTTTACGGTACCGCGCCTACTGATGGCAGTTTCCCTTCTGGTCTTTATATCATTTTTATATGCTTCTTTGGATTATGTCAATTCTGTTCTGTATCAGGTCCTAGCTGGGTATTGCTATCATCTATTATAGTCTAATGCTTTGTATCAGGTCATGGCTCAGAAAGCCATTGTTTTTGCTAAATTTTGTATATGGCTATCAGGGCAGAACGGTTATTAGTAAAGCCATAGTCCTCGACTGTTTTGTAGTGATGTTCATCACTTTGGTTCGCACTTTTGTCTGTAAGGGCTCTGGAAAACATGTTTTGAGTTTTCTCAATCCCGGGATTGTTGTCACAGGGGTATATGTCTATCAAGGTATCTGGTTGTTGGATGGCTTCAACCTCCTCTGAGGTCTTAACCTCTCTGTAAATATTTTTCTCTTTTTAATAGATTTAACCTTTACATAGAAAAAAAAAAAATAGTTTGTAGAAATTTAATTGCATGCTAACATCATATAATACAATACAACATGTCTCACCTCCCACTAATATTACTTACAGTCTCACATAATGTACATAAAATATTTTCATTCATATTTATCCTACCTCGTCACTTTGTATGTAGGGTCCAAAAAGGTAATGAAGCATAAAACTCCAAGGGTATTTGGGAGGACCCATTATATACAACGAAAGCAGAACAACTAATATTTTATGAGCATGGAAGACATACGTGGACTAAAAATAAAATAAAATGTGAATGGATTATAGCATTATTGAGATTAGGTATAAAATTGCAATCTCATGAGTTAACAAGGTAGCATAACTAGTGTTTCTTGTCGTTTAGTTTAATTATTGAATTTTGAAAAATATGAATTAACTGCCATGATTAATGGCTGGGCATTTTCTACTTTGTAAAAAATTCAATATTTTTTAAAAATATTAAAAATGATTTGAGTTTATAGTTTTAGAAGTTATAGTTGAACCTTTTAATCTTTGAAAAGTGAAAAGATTATTTATATGAAAATTAATATCCTTTTTATTTGTGATGATTTCTAATTTTTTTTTTTAGATAAATTGATGTGACATAATCTATTCCTTTAAACTCTTCACAAAAGCATTCCTCTTTGTAAATTGATTTTAGTTGACTAAAACACAGTTTTATTATGATATATCAATGACCAACAATGACAAACTATAAATAACACAACTATAGCTATATTTATGGCAAATTAGAAATAATTCAACTATAGCTATATCATTTGTGTGGGGATATGAGTTATCACAATTGAAAGAAATAAACAAAACATTTCCATTTGAACTATATGCGTCGACTTTTGGATTGTTACATTTTTTACTAAAAATTAAGATACGAAAACAAAAATACTCTATTTATTTATTTAATTTTTAATTTTTAATTCCATTTATTTATGCTTTGATTTGTTTAGAGAGTTATGAGAATGTATAGCATTTATGGTCTTCTCTTAGATGAATAGACAGTCAATTATTCATCAATCACTATAGTCCCTTCACTTCCAAAGAAAAAGACTAATAAATAATTTTCAAAATGCTGCACATTCTAATTAATATATATATATATATATATATATATATATATATATATCCAGATAAATGAATCCATATCAAATAAACTCTCTAATAGTTACACATCCATAGTTAACTGTGTTGATTTTTCTTTCGAGTTTCAATATATATATAATTAAAATATGTTATAATTAAACTTAATTAAGTTAATATAAATTCATATATTAGTAATTTTTTTAAATAATAAAATTTATTACAATTGAATTGTTAATTAATAATAAAATAAATAATTATTATTAAATATCATGTATAAATGAATTCAAATTTATTATAATTAAACTATATTATTTCAAATAATTTATTTTTTATTTACATGGAAAGTTATCATTTTTTTACTTTTTTACTTGATTTTTTTATTTCTTTTCCTGAATGCATACTCATTATCATTATTAAAATAATAATAATAATAAACCATTATCATGCATGTGCATGGCCTTATCATGGTTACAATTTTCAAGGGCATATATTCTCCTAAAAGAAAATAAAATAATTCACGTGATCACATATCATACCTCCATCAGCAGCAAATGCATGTGACACTGTATGTAAAATAATCAAGTTATAAATACAAATAAATCCAACGCAAAAAAAATATATTTCGTGGAGCATTACCTTTAAATAAATGAACCCAAATACATGAAAGGTTTAGACATTGGTACAAAGTTCATCACATATATGTGATATGTCAACTATATTGCACTGAACATCATGCACTAGATCCATCATGTTATTGTCACATCATGCACTGGATCCATCCTGTTATGGTCACATTATCTATTAAAATGGTGTTGGCGGTGGACTTTATTTTTACCATTAAAATAAAGAAAGTTTTTTAATATTATAAAGTAGACTTTACAAATCGTTGATCTAATTTTTGGTCAAAATAAGATTAATCCATACTCAACGTCATATCCATTACATTATTACTTGCATTACATTATTACTTGCCTTGAGCAAACCAACAATGGGGCAAAAAAAAATATACAACAAGGCATGCATATTGTCTCTGTCAGGGAATTAGATAGGGCAAAAGTTTATAAATTCTAGCAAAGATTTTCATATGAGTAATGCTAATACAATTAATTCACATCTATATACAATTCCCATGCCAACCAATTAAGGAACAAATATTGCTCTTCTTTAGAGACTACAAAATTTGTAGTTGTGGTACAAAAAAGAGTTAAAAACCAAGTGTTGGTTGTGATTGCAAATTAGGGTTGGCACTTTATTATACTTATTTATGGAACGATATAGTGTAATCATTTTATAGTCAATTTTTTTTACTTTCAATTAGTTATGAAAAAATTAAAAATATTTTAGAAGTCTATTAAAGCTTTGAAAAAAATAATCATTACACTGAATATTTAGAAAATAAAAAATAATTTTTGAAATTTGAATTCTTATTTTCTATTAGTTCATATAGATGAAATGACTAATTTTATGGGGCTATAAATAGAAATTGTCAAAAATAAAAATTATTTTAAAAATAAAAAATAAAGAAATTTTTATATGCCACCAAGTGTCATAATAGTACACACAGGAAAACTCAATATTTATGAAAAACAATACACACATAAAATTTCAATATTTATAAAAAAATATTTTCTAAGTGCGTCAAACTCATATTTGAATTTTAATTAATGTGTAACTTTTGAAAATAAACAAAGTTTGCTTAAGTTTCTGAAATTTTTTAACAATCACACTAGATATATATGTGTGTGTGTGTGTGCGTGTGTAAGGTATTTTAAATGTGAAATTACTTTATATATAGATTCACTTTTATATATAATATTAACATATATAATCTATTTAATATAAGAAAAAACATCTAAAATTATTATGTCACTACTTAAATAAAATATTCTTAAGTTATAATGGAATTTTTAAAAAAAATCTATTTTAAGTCTTACTACTAGGGCTCCAATACTATTGCAACAACTACAAAAAAAAATCCAACAAACGCAATTGTAATTTAAATGTTTTTTTAAATGCAATCTAAGTTCATCCTCTAAACTCATGTTGCATTTGAGTCTTTTCCTACGCTAATACATTCTTTAAATAGATAATCAGCATTTTAGTTAACACTAAAAATACAAAATAATAAAAGCAAATTGGAAATTAAAAAATAAACTAAACAAAAAAAATAAAAACAATTTAAAAATATATATATTTAAATGATATAGTTAAAAATATATATATATATATATATTAAAAAACATTTAAAACTTAAAAAAAGGGTTAAAAAATTAAAATAAAATTTATAAAAGAAAATTTAAACAAAAACAATTATAACAAATAAAAAAATTAGTTTAAAAGAAACAGTAAAAAAAAAAATATTTAATTTAATATATGTATATATATTATAAAAAAAAAAAAAATTAGAAAATATATATATATATATTAAATTTAATTAAATTAAAAAAAATAGTGGCCCTTGGCTAGGCGGGGGCCTAGGGCCGCAACATGGTTGGCAGAATGGCCTTCGAGCCCGCTCCACTGGCCCTGTGACGACCCTTAGGCTCCCTCCTCGTTGGGTTCGATTCCGGAGGCTAGCTCCGTTGGCCCTACGATGGCCCTCGGGTCCCCACCTGACCGAGGTCGATTCTATAAGTCTACTCTGTCGGCCTTGCCGCGGCCCTCAGGCCCCCGCATGGCCAAGGGTCGATTCCCAGAATTGACCCTCGGCCAAGTGAGGGCCTGGGGCTGCCATTTTTTTTAAATTTACCTTTTAATTTAATTTAATTTATTTAATTTTTTATAATATTATTTTTTCAAATTTTAAGTGTTTTTTTTTGTTTTTAATTTATTTATTTTTAATGTAATTTATTTCTAAATGTTTTTTTTCTTCAATTTATTTATTTGTTTTTTTTCCAAGAATATTTTAGTATTATTGTTATGTTTTTATTAATTTTTATGTTTTTTTTTTCCATGTATTTTTTATTTATTTTAGTTGTATTTTTTTAATTAATTTTATTTTTTAATTTTCTATGTTCTTAATTTTTATTCTTGAAGATCTGGATTTTTTTAACATTTTTTATTTTTTATTTTTACTTGAAATTATATCTAAACCATTTTTTTGGAAAAAAAACTTCAAATGTCATTATCTTTGGATACAAATTTCATAAAATTTGCTATTTTCTGACTTTTTTTATTCATTTTTTTCATAAAAACCTTTTATTTAACATGTCATTTTTAGCGGAAAGATCTTGAAATACATATTTTTTTAAAGAGTTGTCTTTAGTGCGACTTTTTGGACTTTTCGGTGCCGAAATCCAGCGAAAAAATTTGAGGTGAAATATTGATTTGTGTTATTTAAACTAGTTTTTCACTGTATATATAGATTCAACACCCTAAAAAACCCCGAGGGCACTTCGATTGTGCAGGGGTTACCCATCAAGCTTGTGATTGTAATAAATTCCTGCAGAATTTTTGAGAAATTAGACCGGAAAAGCTTCCAAAAAGTCTCACTAAAGACAACTCGTCTTTTTAATTATATCTATATGCAAAATGCGTAGTTTTTTTACAAGTGTTTAAAATTATTATTTTTTAGTGACAATTATTTTGTGTATTGAAGTATTAATTCATGATATATGAATTTATAAAAAATCATAACCTCAAAATTTTGATGTTATTATTTTATTTAAACTTTGCAAAAAAAAATTAAAATTTTCATTATAAAAAAACACATGTTTGGAAACCCTTCAAAAACAAGCATCTCAAGATGAAAAACAAGAAGAAGAATAAGGCAACTTGAAAAATGGTTAGATAATCAACGTTTAAAAAAAAATGTGCATGCTTAAGACATCATAAAATTTAAAGTGTCAAAAATATGTCTTGAAAAAATGTTGATGCTTTTCAAAATCCGCATGAAAATTACCAACATTTGAAAAAAAATATCCACACTCAATAAGTTAGAAAATTTGAAGTGTAAAAAATAAGCCCTTTAAAAAAAGGGGTTGATTCTACATCAACATTTTTCAAAATCAACATGAAAATTACTAACATTTATAAAAAAAAATGTTCATACTTGATACATTAGAAATTTTAAAGTGTCAAAAATATGCTCCAAAAAAAAAGTGTACTCTGAATTAACACTTTTTAAAATCAGATGTTTTTGCTACCTCAAAAAAACAGGTAATCGATGAAGTTCTCGTTTGATCGGAAACTACATTACCTCTTGTTTGAGTGCAAAACTTGAGGAAAGGTTTGCACCTCGAGAGATTTGATCCCTTTTGACACTTTATAGATCTGGGGTTAAGATGGATATAGGCTGGTTTTAGTCGTGCACAATCACACAAAATTTGTTGAACCTTTAATTATTTTAATCATTTTAAATATGTTAAATGTGTCTAAGATTAATCTGACCATTTTAATTTTAAATTTTCTTAGTTACCTCAATTTGTTGAAGTGATAGAGATTGTTAATAACTTGAATGATGAAAAATGATGAAATAAACAATTTGAATGCAAAGTGACAATGTAACAGTGTTGAGTGATAGAAAATGTGAATAATAAGAATGCGAGTCAATTATAAATAGTTTTCATTGTAATTAATCTCAAATTATTCTCTTTTATTGTTCTTTTTGTCACACCAATTAGTTTTAGATATTTTCATAACAATCATATGAAAAGGGCGGTTGAAATCATAGACAATTCAAATCTTTAACTCGAGCTATTCTTGTAAATTATGTACCTTGTTTATCTTGCTCTCCAATATTAATAGTAGATTTTTCCAAAGTCATTGTGAGTTATGGAGTGTTAAACCCAAGTTTGTTTCACGGTAGTTGTTTTCTATTACCTCGTTTGAATGCAAAGTGACTAACAATGTTAAATGATGGAAAATGGGAATAATAAAAATGTAGTCAATTACAAATAGTTTACAGTTTCAAGAAGCAAACATTTCAAGTAAATGAACATTTTATTTAAGATGGAAATTCAAGTATTTTATATATGGTTGAATTACTATAACAAATAAATCAATGCACATTCTCAATAAGTTTTTTGTGCTTACACTAAAATCAATGCATTTAGTGCAAGCAATCAAATAGGATTAGAAATCAACATCTACACTAAAATCAATGCATTTGGTGCAAGTAATCAAATAGGATTAGAAATCAACTTCTACACTGAAATAATTGCATCTAATGCAATCAATCCAATAGGATTAGGAATCAACATCTACATTAAAATCAATGCATATGTTTGCTTTCTAGTCCCTAACGATGGGTGGGGTGTCCACTTGAAACGTCAAACATGGTAAATATCTGCACAGTTTTTTCCAAAAGGTTTTTGACAATTGCCAATGCATCAGTTTCAGTGAAAAACCAAAATATTCATGGCTTTCTCCACCGAATTTCATTCACCTTTTGTAAAACTCTATCTCTCTCTCTCTCTCTCTCTCTCTCTCTCTCTCCTCTTTGTCACTCCCTCTCTCTCTCTCTCTCTCTCTCTCTCCCTCTCTCTCTCTCTCCATCTCTCCTTTATCACCCCCCCCTCTCTCCCTCCAAGTTTCTCTCTCTATGTATTTATTCTCGCCCCCCTCTCTTTCCCCCTCCAACTCCCTCTCTTTATTCCTCCCTCTCTCCTTCTCTCTCCCTTTCTCTCCCACCTCCCATTCTCTCTCCCCACCATCTCTCTCTCTCTCCACCCTCCAACTTTGTCACTATCTTCCTCCCTCTTTCCTTCTACTTCTCCCCCCCCTCTATATCTCCTTCTTTGTCTCCCTATCTCACCCCCCAAAGATACACACTCTCTCTCCATATCTCTTTTGTCACTCCCCCTCTTTCTCTCCACCTTTCTCTCTCTATGTCTTTCTTCATCTCTCCCTATCTCTCCCCCTCTAGAATCTTATATCTCTCTCTCGCTACCTCTCTCCTTCTCTCTCCCAAGTCCTCTCTCTCTCTCCCTTCCTCTCCCACCTCCCTTTGTCTCTCCCGCCATTACTCTCTCTCTCTCCAACTATTTTACTATCTCCCTCCCTCTTTCCTTCTTTCTCTCCCCATCTCTCCCCCATCCATCTTTGTCTCCCTCTCTATCTCTCTCTCTCTTTCCCTTCTCTCCCTCCCTCTCTCCTCTCTCTCTTCCCTCCTCTCCTCTCTCCCTCACTCTCTATCCATCTCTCCTTTGTCACTCACTCTCTCTCTCCACCTCCATCTCTCTATGTCTTTGTTCTTCCCTCCCATATATATTTGGAGTTAATATATCTCTTAATATATTATAATATATTATAATATATAAAATTTAATAAATGATCCAGAGCTCAAAATTTGCTAAAAACTCTCAGTTCTAGTTCTACCCCAAATTGCAGTTGAGGCTTCAATAAGCATGGGCATGAGTTCAAAGCATGATAGTCTCAAATATTCAGAGGACATTATTACATTTCTCCAACAAGAGAACATGGAGCTTAAAAGACTAGTTGAAGTTGTTGAGGAAGAGAAGAAAAAGATGTGCCTTATGTTGCAGAATGTTGTGGAGGAATAGACTAATGAATGTTGTTCTACCAAAGCAGCAAAGAGTCCCTTCAATACTAAGCAATATTGTGGACAGGGCAAGAATGAAAGCTATGGCTCTTGTCAAAAGAAGGATGCCTCCTATGTAACAGGGACACAAGGATGTTTCCTTGAAGCATCCTCCACCACTTCAGCTATGGTATGTTGAAAAGTGTGCAACAAGAAATGCTTGTTGAGAGTGCAACAAGATGATGGAGCTTAGTGAAAAGAGTCGCCTTCACTAAGTGGGCCCGCAGGCTATTTTTGGCGCAAGTCTATTTTTAGACTATGTCTATTTTTAGACATATGGATCATGTCTATGGATGATTGATCAAGTTGGGAAAAATAGATGGACTTCTATTTTTGATGAAAGTGTGAGTGATCACAGTGTGAGTGATTACAGTGTGAGTGATCACAGTGTGAGTGATCAAAGTCAAAAATAGAAAAGTCAAATATTATTATCTCACAATAATATTTGGACTATCAACTTAATCTTATTCTCTTGGAGCACTTCAGTTTGAGCTACGGAAGTGGCACATGCAGCTGTCAGAAGGAAATTCGTTTTTCTTATGAGTCAGTTGAGTTGTTTCATGCATGACTTCAGTTAGAACTCAAGTGAGTTGAGTTTAGTGGACTGGAGGTACAGTTGATGGAGTTGTGTTCAGTTTAGCTTTGTTAAACTGGTTGTATTTAGTCTAACTGATCAATAGACTAAAGATGAGTTGGGTGAATTAGTTATTAATTAATTCACAAGTTATTAACTCATAATGCAACTATAGAATACATCAGTTAACTCAGTTGCATGTCAGTGCATGTTCAGTTCAGCAGGGACATGTGTTAGAGGATCAGATTGCTATCAGTTGTGACTATAGCTGTGCATGATGATTTGCACAATCAAAGGATTGAGTATGCCAATGAGTTTGCTCACGTATCTTCATGATATTATAGCTGTTGCTCACGTCCAACATAGTGTGGGTGACTATTTTGCAGTGTAAAATCGAGTTTGGGAAGCAATTCTCATCAGTTCTTGAGCAGGTATTGAGCAGTGGAGGCAGGCAAGCAGTGGAAGAGATTTGGAGATCAGATCTGAGCTGTATTGTGTGTAACAGAGGTGGAGATACTTGTGAGAAGTATTATGCTTTGTATTGTTACATGATTCAATCAATATAATATACAGATAGTGTGGGGTTTTTAGCGAGATGCTTTCCCCGGGATACATACTGTGTTTATGAGTTTGATTGATGCTTCTATGTGTGCCTGTGGATGTTTCTGCTTCTGTAATTTGATGATCAACGTAGAGGAGATTATGTATTATACATGTTCCGCTTAAATTGTATGATCAGGATAATCTCTGTTGAATATGTGTCATATTATTCAAAATTTCTACATGGTATCAGAGCTATATGATTTGTAGAAAAAAAATTTCTACATGGTATCGGAGCTAGATGATTTGTAGAAAAAGTTTCTACATGGTATCGGAGCTAGATAATTGTAGAAAAAGTTTCTACATGGTATCGGAGCAGCTTGATTTGTAGAAGAGATTTTTACAGGATATCAAGCGAGGATTGATCATCAGATCTACTATTCAGGAAGTGTTTACATTCTATTTCTCTAGGCAGAGCCTGTAATCGGGCCAGGTAGCCTCTGGATTCATCCTTCCTTTGGAAGGTGAAATATCCGGTGAAAGCCCATACAGTCAATCTCTGTACGAGAAATATTTTGTTCTCACGAATTCTAGATCGGAAGCAGTTGAGTTTTGTGCTGGTGGAATTCGAATTTAATTCCAAAGCAAGAGATAAAACTCAGAAACATTCAGTTCGAGAATGGAGATAGTATGCCCCAGTATCTCACGAGGTTCACTCAGTGTCGAGATGAGCTGGGAAGTGTGGGGGTTACTATTGATGATGAGGATGGTGAGTCTAGGACTCCTTGACCTTCCTAAGAGTTGGCATAGCTACCAGGACTCGGTGAATGGAAGGGAGAAACTGCCAAATTGGGAACGACTTTGGTCAGATCTTGTGCAGGAGGAGATTAGACGGAGCACCAGAGACAGTTCTTCATCCATGCAGGATGAGGAGAACTGTGCCTTAGCGAGTAAGGCGAAGAAGGGGAAGGAGAAGGTTTCTCTTTTCGAATCTTGTTCTTCCAGTGATGGGAAGAAGGTTGACAAATCGAAAGTGCGATTCTTTCATTGTCATGATGGAGACTTGGTGGTTGAGAGGGAGCGTATATTACCTTTCAACATGCAGAGCCAGAAGAAGTCTCAGACGATTATGGAGGAGCCACGATTGGTGCAGCAGCTTCAGGAGGTTGTGGAGCAGCCACAACAAGGGAAGCTGAGAGGAGATCGAGTAGAGACATCTACTCATCCAGAGACCTCCAGTAGGGGGAAACTTCAAGCCAGGTGGGCTGAGGGATCGCATGCAGGCATACCTCCAGGTAGGAGGTGGGGTGATGTGGATTGATTGTCCCAAGGAGGAGGGGCAGGATCCTTGAGGTACCCAACCTCTTGGATGAGACCTTGCTACGGGAGCCCCGATGCGTAGTAGCAGGAACTGACTGATTGGGTAGAGACAGATGCGGATGGAGCGGCAGAGAGAGCGACAGTGCAGGGAATCCCAGGACAGTGCATAGCTAGCAGGCTGTAGCAATGTGAGAGGCACAAGTGTTTTGCACAGTGTTAGGTGGCACAGAGAGGTGTGCAATGGTGCGAGATGCATGGAGATGTTGCAGTAGCGCAGATGTCAGAGAGGGAGCACTTGTCAGCAGCAGGTAGAGCTTCAGCATCAGAGGATGTTTCTATCCCAACAGGGAGGTCAGTTGGGAGGTGCAGTGCGGATGCAATGCTGGGAGATAGAACCAGCAGCAGCACAGATGCAGTTAGAGATCAAAGTGACAGAGGCTAGAGCAGTCAGATACTGAAGAGCACAGAGATGCAGAGTTTCAGTTGACAGAGGCAATAGCAGTCAGAGACTTTGATGACAGAGCAAGTGGACCGGCCAAATGTGTTGCATGGAGAACATTCCAGAGTTACAGGATCGGGTTTGAGAGGAAGCCTTTCTTGTTGAGAGGGAGTGTTGAAAAGTGTGCAACAAGAAATGCTTGTTGAGAGTGCAACAAGATGATGGAGCTTAGTGAAAAGAGTCGCCTTCACTAAGTGGGCCCGCAGGCTATTTTTGGCGCAAGTCTATTTTTAGACTATGTCTATTTTTAGACATATGGATCATGTCTATGGATGATTGATCAAGTTGGGAAAAATAGATGGACTTCTATTTTTGATGAAAGTGTGAGTGATCACAGTGTGAGTGATTACAGTGTGAGTGATCACAGTGTGAGTGATCAAAGTCAAAAATAGAAAAGTCAAATATTATTATCTCACAATAATATTTGGACTATAAACTTAATCTTATTCTCTTGGAGCACTTCAGTTTGAGCTACGGAAGTGGCACATGCAGCTGTCAGAAGGAAATTCGTTTTTCTTATGAGTCAGTTGAGTTGTTGCATGCATGACTTCAGTTAGAACTCAAGTGAGTTGAGTTTAGTGGACTGGAGGTACAGTTGATGGAGTTGTGTTCAGTTTAGCTTTGTTAAACTGGTTGTATTTAGTCTAACTGATCAATAGACTAAAGATGAGTTGGGTGAATTAGTTATTAATTAATTCACAAGTTATTAACTCATAATGCAACTATAGAATACATCAGTTAACTCAGTTGCATGTCAGTGCATGTTCAGTTCAGCAGGGACAAGTGTTAGAGGATCAGATTGCTATCAGTTGTGACTATAGCTGTGCATGATGATTTGCACAATCAAAGGATTGAGTATGCCAATGAGTTTGCTCACGTATCTTCATGATATTATAGCTGTTGCTCACGTCCAACATAGTGTGGGTGACTATTTTGCAGTGTAAAATCGAGTTTGGGAAGCAATTCTCATCAGTTCTTGAGCAGGTATTGAGCAGTGGAGGCAGGCAAGCAGTGGAAGAGATTTGGAGATCAGATCTGAGCTGTATTGTGTGTAACAGAGGTGGAGATACTTGTGAGAAGTATTATGCTTTGTATTGTTACATGATTCAATCAATATAATATACAGATAGTGTGGGGTTTTTAGCGAGATGCTTTCCCCGGGATACATACTGTGTTTATGAGTTTGATTGATGCTTCTATGTGTGCCTGTGGATGTTTCTGCTTCTGTAATTTGATGATCAACGTAGAGGAGATTATGTATTATACATGTTCCGCTTAAATTGTATGATCAGGATAATCTCTGTTGAATATGTGTCATATTATTCAAAATTTCTACATGGTAGAGAAGGAGGAATTGTTGGATGAGTACCCACAAGGGGCTAGTGCAGAAAGTCCCTCAGAGAAGGAAGATGGCCAAATCTACACCTTTTGTCCACATGATGTTGAGGCTAAGGTTCTATCATCACCAAAGTCCAAGGAGATGAAAGAAGAAAGACCAAGAGTCCAAGAAGACACCTCAAGAATTATAAAAGAGTTTAAGAGCATCTTTGTCCCTCAGTTGAAAGATGAGGAAAATGGTAATCATTTACATGCAATTTCTTTACATGAAAATGTTGATTTAAGCTCTTTTGCAGCCTTTGAGAAGCATAGAAAAGGCATAGGAACAACACTCTTGTCCAAGATGGGTTACAAGGGAGGAGGCCTTGGAGTGAACAATCAGGGCATTATCCCAATTGATGCAAAGGAGAGACCTTGATATGAAGGTTTGAGCTATGTTGAAAAGGAAGAATGGTCTTCCAATGATAATTCTTGGGTATCTTGATCTTTTTGTCATAAGAGAGGACATGAGGAGGAAAATTGTTGGGATTTCCATCAGGAATTGGTACCAACTTGGTTTCTAAAGCAAAAGGAGGACATGAAATTCTTCAAAAAGATATGAGCAAGTTGAAGAAGAGACTAAGCCAAGTTTTTCTCGCTATTCAAGTTCTCCTCACCAGGCTCATAAGCCAAAGGACAACCATAAGAGATATAAGCGTCCTAATTATTCAAAGGCTTTTGATGATTACAAACAACATGATGATTTGAATAACATGTTGTGGAATGTTTTTCCGTGCACTTTTTGTCATGCACCTAACCATTGTGTAGCTAAGTGCCACAAAAGGAAAGCATTAGTCAAGAAGATGAATATGTCAATTGGAAATGAGACCAAGAAGGGAAATTCTCATCCAAGTTTAAAGACATTTGTGCCAAGAAAAGCTCACAAAAACTTTTTCACTCATTGCAACATAAGTGGGCATTGGATTGAAAAGTGTTGGAAGTTGCATCCACATCTTCATCCAAAGAAGGACAAACAGGTAATGGAATCACCTGAGAAGGAGAAGGTAGAGGAATGTGCAAGGCACACCATAACCATTCCAAAAGCAGTTCCAGAAGGAAGTGAAGTGCAGAAAGAAAATTCCCTAGCATGGTTGGGTAAGAAATGGTTGGACTATTTGTCTAATTAAAGACTGCATTTATTTTGTATTTCACTTGTTGCATGTCCCCACAGTTGGGAATTTTATAAAAATGATGTTTGTGAATAAATCACTTATATGCAACAATAATTTCTCTGGCATTGTTATGCTATTTTTGGCTTGATGATAAGTCAATTTGTATGGGAATTTGGGAAATTTATTCCATATCATAAGATGCATTTCCATTTGCGGACATTTTAGTAAGCATCCTAACCTTTGGTATGAGTAGTTGTAGCACATTCAGTATGTTACAAATGTGTCAAGCACTCAATTATACAAGTATTTCCATGTGAAGCTTGTTTGGGTTATTTGCCAAAGTCTTATTGGATTTTATCCTTGGTAAGGATTTTGCAAAAGATCACCATTGGATTTCATTCTTGGGAAGGATGTTGCTATTGATGGCCATAGCGACATAGACAAATCCAATAATTTCATTGAGAAAATTCAATTGGTATCCTCATATGTTGAATAATTGAAAGTGATCTTTTGGGGTCCAAAAGATCTCAGTGGGGAGGAGTGATCTGGAGCTCAAAAGTTGCTAAAAATTCAAAGTTGTCAGATTGGTATGGAACCTGAATGACCATGTAGTTTTCATCATCATGAATCCGGCGCAACTCGTTTCACGCAAAATAGACTCTATATGCTCCCAGAAACGAGTTCTGTTCGTTTTCCTAAACTGGCAAATTTTGCAAAAAAAATGAGGAGCAGTCCATAGTGCTGACATGGCAGGATGGCTGGGTTGCCTACGTGGCAGGCTAATGTGGCAAGGTGATTGTGCATTGACTAGGCTTCCTCTGACGAATCAGGTGGTGCCAAGTGGCACCTTGTCATTGGTGTGATGTGGCAGTATTTTATTGGTGGCATGGTGGCCAACCACATGCTGCCACGCAACCCAACTGGAGGCTGCCATGTGGCAGCATGGGGGCCACCAAAAAATTGGGTTAATGTCTGGGCAGCAACGAAGGGGGTCGAACCCACAACCTCCAAACTCTAAGCTCCAAGTTGAACCAACTCCCCATACATTATTGTTTTTTATATAATGAATGTCACATATATATTTAAACCTCATGTTGTGCACCATCTGAAAGAGGGGCTAGCCCATGGGCTCATGCTCTTGACACGATCGTGGGCGTGGAAGGATTTGGGGCCCGACCGATGGGGGGTGGTCGTTGGCCTTAGCCCCAGGCACATGCCCCCCTGCACGACCACATTTTTCAGAGTTAAGGCCTTCGAGGTCGAATTAAGGCGCCCACAAAATGCGCCGGATTTTGGGCAAAATGGCACTCCGTTAGCACAATTTGGGGAGGATTTGTAGGTTCAGTTCCAGGCTTGGTGGAGTTTGTGGTTCGATTAGTGCCAAAACTTGGGGAAGCCATAACTTAGGCAGTTTTTATCCAAATGGAGCTTAGAAAGAGGTTGCTTAGGAATTTTTTGGCATTCTGAAGCCAATGGAATAGGTTTCGAAGCCATTTGAGCACTTCTGAAGAGACATTTTGCAGGTTGGAGTCTATGGGTGTTAGGATCAACTAGGAGGTTGAATAAGTTTTTGAAGGCTTTTGAGAATGGAGAGGATCTTGTAGGGGTTTTCGAGCCTTCATATGTTTTCTGCAACGGCTAAGACATCTATGGTGTAGCTCATGTTTCTCTTTTCTCATGTGTCTTTGAGGAAATTTCTCTTTTAGTACTTCAAGTGAATTGTTGTACTTATTATGTTCATTGTCAGATGGAGTATGGGGTCTTGATCTGAGAGCCCTTTAACTTGCTGATTGTTTCATGACTAACTGTAGGTTGTCATGTGTTTAGAGTGAGAATTCTTTGAGAAGAATGTTTCCTTGAAGGGGAAACTAACCACTCTTTTTGTCAGCGCACTTATGTACTCTTTATCATTGAAGAATTTCGAGCATAATGAGATTGGGTCAAGCCATTGGAAGCTAGACCAAGGAAACGTAGCCTAGGAGGGGTGAACTCCTTTATCAATTGTTGAGTGTATTATTGTTATGTTGTTGTTCAGTGTTTACTTATGTTAATTTTCTCATGAAATTTACATAAAAACACATTAAAAAACACTCATGTAAAAATTACAATTTACTTCATAATCCTCAAACACTTTGTTTACTATTCTGAATTGGAATTTAGCACATCAAACACTAACTTTCCCATTCAAATCAATAATATTAATATTAAATCTCATATTATACTAAGTTTTTCGTCCTAATATATTTATTATATAATAAATAAATAAATAAATATATATATATATATATATATATATATAT
Source organism: Pinus tabuliformis (assembly GCA_031772625.1). Classification (NCBI taxonomy): domain Eukaryota; kingdom Viridiplantae; phylum Streptophyta; class Pinopsida; order Pinales; family Pinaceae; genus Pinus; species Pinus tabuliformis. The sequence continues at coordinate 431,544,186 of CM062807.1, forward strand.
ATATATATATATATATATATATATATATATATATATATATATATATATATATATATATATATATATATATATTTGATCAAGTAAGAGTAGAGCCTTCCATTAATCGAGAAAAACATACATAATGTACACGTCTTTACCATAGTAAAGAGCAGCAACACCAGCTCTGTGAAAACTCAGCAACAGTTGGGTTGACCTTCAGTCTCACGCAGAACAATAAAAAATAGACCTTTAGTCTCACTTTCTAAAGTTAAAAGCTATCGCTCAGAAAATCCTTACACTCCACCTTCAGGTAATCCTACAAAAGGACGGTTGAAAGAGAGCACCAATGCATCGACACCATCAAACAACCTTATGTATCTGCCCCGTTGGTCAAAACATTGCAGTGACACCGACAGACAAAGCATCAAAGAATCTCACCGTCGATCAAAGTATCGAAGAACTAACCGTTCTTATAACATTGCTTTGGAAAACAAGCGGATCATAAAATGGCTAATCGAATCCGAAAACCAAAGTTAAGTGAAACTAGAAAGCATCAGGTCCACCAAGCTTCTTATCCCTCATGCATCTTAGACCCAATGACCCTTAGATGACCAAGGCCAATAGATCCGACGACCCCCAATACTGCCTTAATCTTCTATTGCATTTGCAGCTTGATAACTGTGCGATCCATCCCTTGTAGATCCAACGATTATTAACAATTTCAGGCTGGCAACTAGCATGTTCTTTATTCTTTTTTCAGTCCCGATGAGATTTGTAAGCTGCTAGTCTAAAAATTTTCGGGTCCGCTTTAAGACATAACTTTCGAGCTGTTTTTCCACCCGAAATCCATAGGATGAAGAGTTCTGAGTGAGCTTTGATACACATCTTTCCAACTAGCTCGCTATTTAACCAGAATTCCTTCCCTGTGATTGGTCCATTATCTACAGCTTCCATTGGTCTACTTTCTGCTTCTTTCTCATGTTTTGATAGTTCTCCCTGTCTTCGGCCGCCTGTTTATGACAGTCATCCCTCAAGTTCCCTGAGGGTGTCGAAGCCCAATCATATCTATTGCTACTTCTTGAGCAGAGCACTCCTTCATTCACTAGATGATCCACCAGTCTGTTAGTTGTTCTTCGTACGTGAGCAAAGTTGATTGTTCTCAGGGCTCTTAGGTGGGAGTGAATACGTTGATAGACTTGCAATAGGCGCCAATGGTTCAACACTTTTCCTGGAGCTGTGTCGTTGCATATTTTCTTGACCGAATTGATTACCAATTCAGAGTCTGCTTCAATGATGGCATTGTGTAAATTGGATTCGATCAAGATTTCTAGGCATTGCTCTAAGGCCATGAGTTCTGCCATATTGTTTGTGTCGTTCCCCAAATGACTATGAAAGATGACTTTTATGTTTCCATGCTCATCTCTTATAACTCCGCCATAACCTACCCTCCCAAGGTTTCCTTTTAGAGGCTCCATCTATATTGAATTTCAAAAATCCTTGAGGGGGAGGTTGCCAGAAGTCCTTACCGGTTGTTGTCTTTCTTATGCTCTTGCTTATGCCTTGGGGGATTAGCGAAAGTAGACCTAAATTATTTAGAATGTGAGCATCTTGGTCCAGAGGCGGGTTCTCGGGAGGTTTCCTTAGAAGGGTACCCACAGTTTCTTTGAGATGTCTTAAGATCTATGCAATGATGTTCTGGGATGAGCCAGTTTTGTTCTTGAAGATCCTATTGTTGTGCTCTTTCCAGACGTCCCATATTAAAAAGCCTGGAACCAGAGTCCAAGCTTTGTTGATTAGTTCATTTTCTAAGAAGTCTTTCCTCCAATTCTTCAAAGCGCCAGTGATGCTGAAATTGTCCCTATCAGTTTGCCTGAAGGTTGAAGCCACCCAATTCCACAAGGTAGAGGTGAATGGGCAGAGGTTGAGTAGGTGTTCCATCGTTTCTTCTTGTAGACCACATAATTGGCATCTAGATGGGCCTACTAAACCTCTTTTCTGAATATTTTCCCAGGTCAGAATTTTTTTATGTTGCACCAACCACATGAACAGCTTGATTTTCATCCAGTGCGGGTTTTGCCACGGGTCCTTCCATACCTTATCAGGATTTGGGAAGTCAAGCCCTAGGGAAATTCTCTTAGCTTCTTTGAGTTTGAAGTTTCCTTCTGTGTTTCTGCCCCATCTTAGTTGGTCAGCTGAAGTTGATGTCAAAATCTTTCTTTGTTCCAAGACCTCTGTAAGAGATTCTACCTGGGCCGTAAGAGGGGTCTCATCACTATATACCAGTTTCTTCCATATTCTCCATTTACCCTTGTTCTTTGCCTGATCCCAGAAGTCACTTACCTTGATTAAACCTTTACTGTCAGTGTCATTTTTTAGATTGGCTAGTTCTTCTTTGAACAGGTTAGGTTCCTGCTGCCAGTTGTCCTCCCAAAACCGTGCTAGATTTCCATCTCTGATCTCCCAAAAACTATGCTGCTGAACAATGGCTTTGTTCTCCCAAGCATTATTCCAAATGTGGGAACCCTTAATGTTCCCAAACATTCGAATGCGATCCCTTTCCTGCCAATTATTTACATATTTTTGCTTCCAGATCTTTACCCAGGGGGTTACCAATTCCTTTAGCCATCTCCACCAAAGTTTTACCCCCAAAACTTTGCTTAGGGTTTCAGGGTCAAGAAGAACCAAACCGCCTTGGGTCTTGGGTTTACAGAGCTTATCCCAAGCTACTAAAGCCCATTTCATTTTCTCTTCCCCTTTGCCCCAAAGAAAATCTCTTTGAATATTCTTGATGTGTTGCATAACTCCTTTAGGAGCAGGAAGAGATGAAAACATGAAGATGGGAATAGTTTGCAGGACAGCCTTTATAAGCACAAGCCGTCCTACTAAATTCAAAGACCTGCATGTCCATTTCCGTATCTTGTCTTGAAGTTTATTAGTTACGGGCTCCCACACTTCTTTACTCAAAGGTTTGTCTGTAAGAGGTATTCCTAGATACTTGGAAGGTAGCTGCTCCCTTTGAAAGCCAAGAATTCTGGTGAGGTTTCTCTGAATAGCAATGTCAGTATTAAAAAAGAAAATCTTTGATTTGTTAAGGCTTACCTCTGTATCAGCGACCATAGCAAAGTCGTTCAGGATATGTTTAAAAGCTTTAGCTTCCTTGACAATGGGTGTACCCTGCAGCATAGTGTCATCCACAAATTGTTGGTGAGTCAAAGCATCCCCATTCGGGGTAAGTTTAAGACCCTAGATTCTTCCTTCTGCTTTGGCTGTTTTGATTGCTTTGCCTAGTCCTTCCATCATGAGTATAAAGAGGAAGGGAGAGAGCGGGTCTCCTTGTCTGAGGCCTCTCGAAGGCCTAAAGGTTCTGGAGGGAGAGCCATTAAGCAGGATTGAAAAACTGGTTGTGGTAACAAGGACCATTACCCATTTTATCCAGTTGTGGTCGAAGCCATAGGCTTCTAATACTGCCTCGATGTATGACCAACTTAGCTTATCATAGGCTTTCGGTATGTCCAGCTGTATGATCATACCCGCTTGCTTATTTCTCTTCAGTGGGTGAACCACCTCGTGAGCTTGAATGATGTTATCTAGAATTTGTCTTCCTTCCACATCGCCAGTTTGCTCCTCAGACACAAGAGTTGGAAGAAGGGGCTTGAGTCTGTTAGCAATTATTTTGGAAATGATTTTGTACACCACATTGCATAAAGCTATGGGTCTGAATCTATCGGGTGTCATGGCTTTTTCCTGCTTTGGAATCAAATCTATGAAAGAGGCATTAAGCGCACTTAACACTGTTTTGGATCTCCTCAAGTCCTCCACAACATCAAGAATATCTTGTTTGACTATTTCCCATCAAGCTTTGAAAAAGTCCACATTGAACCCATCCGGGCCGGGAGCTTTCCCATTTTGCATCTCATTGATGACTGCCCTGACTTCCTCTTCAGTCACTCGCCTATTAAGATTGTAATTGTCTTCCCTGGTTATAAGCTTTGGAATGTGCTTTGTGAAGTTGTTGATAAATTGAGATCTGTCTAAGAGAGGCCGCTCTGCTATGCTATGGAAATGTTGAACCAGAGCAAATTCCATTTCTTTGTGTGTGTTGAGCTCTTTTCCTTGAGTATTTCTGAGTTTTGAAATCCTGTTACGAGACCTATGATCCAAGGTTGATTTGTGAAAAAACTTTGTATTTCTTTCCCCTTCTTTGATCCACTGCACTCTCGACTTCTGTCTCTAGAAGATCTCCTCTTGCTGGCATCAGTCTTCCCATTCCTTCTGAAGAGAGTCAGCTTGCATTTTCCTTTCCTCGTTAAAGCCATCTGTGACAATGATTTGATTGATTCCTTGGAGTTTCTGTTCAACTTGTCTTTTGGCTTTGAAGATATTGCCAAACTCATTTTTGTTCCAATCTTTAAGCTTGAGTTTGATGTGTTTCAGTCTTTGTTGTAGTATAAACATATTAGTGCCTTGAACGTGCATATCTTCCATCCACCATTTTTCAATATTGCTGATAAAGTCAAGGTGAGTGAGCTAGACATTTTCAAACCTGAAAGGTTTGTTTCTCGGAGTACCTATAAAATATGCTTCAAGTTGGACAGGCCAGTGATCCGAGCCTCCATAAGGAAGGATTGAAGCTGACAAGTTAGGGCCTGTGAGAAGGAGGTTCTCTTAGATTAAGAATCTATCTAGTTTGGAGGCAACTTGAGAAGCCCCTCCCCTCTTATTGTTCCAGGTGAAAATCCCATTATTTGTTTCCGTGTCCACTAGCCTCATGTTGTTTAGGAACGTTTGGAAGGCAAAAGAGTCTCTGCCTAGAGTTCTGGTTCCGCCTTTTTTTTCTGTGAGAGATCTAATCATATTAAAGTCCCCTCCCAGAATCCATTGCATAACAGGATGTCTCTCTCTTAGCTCCTCCAGCGAGGTGAGAAACCTGAGTTTGTCTTTAAGTTTTTGAGGACCATAGACATTTGTGATCATATAGAGTTCCTTATCACCCAAAGGTTGGATCACCAACGAAAGTTAGTTCCTGAATGCTTCAGCATCCAGGATTCCAAGTTTTTGGGGATTCCAAAGTGTGAGAATCCCTCCTGCTGTGTTGTCTTCTTTAACTTCAAGATACTCGTACTTGATGAGCCATTTGCTGTGTACCTCTCTAATTTTATCTATCGAACATTTTGTTTCCTGGATAAACACCATATCTGGTTTTTCTTCTTTTATTCTATTGCTGAGATTTCTTTGTTTCCTTTTACTCCCCAGACCCCTAATGTTCCAGGTTGTGAGCTTCATTAAGAAAGATTTGTAAATGAGTAACTGGTAAGATCTCTCATCTTACCTGAGTTAATCATGAGTTTCCCACACTCTGTCAGCAACTCATTATGTCTTTTCCTTCCTCTTTTCCTGCTTGGGTTCTTGGAAGAGTGTCCTGATGTTTCCTCCATCGTTTTTACCCCTCTATTTTCCTGGCTATCATGGTTTCTTTTGACTCCAGAACCCTTTGCTTGAGATCTCCAGAGGTATAGTTGTTGTACTCTGTCAAACTCCTCTTGTGGTAGAGAATCAACTCCTTTGGTAGTTCCCTGTTCCAGGAACTTTTCTAGATCTAGATTCTCCCTGTCAAGAATCTCCTGCAGTTCTTGTTCCTTCGTTCCAACCTCACTTGGGGTCATCTCATGGTCTCTGTCAAGCTCCCTTGTGCTTGGCAGATCCTCCTTTAGTTTGTTGTTCTCAGGTATATCCTCCATACTAGTATCTCTTTCCTTCTCTGCAGGATTATCTTCCGGTTCCTGGTTTGTCCCATTGTTCCCGCCTTCTTCTTCTAAAATCTTGAAACTGTTATGACTCAGTTGCTTATCCTCGTGAGTTTTCTTTTGATACTTTTTTCCTCCTTTCCCTTTACCTCCCACCTTGGTAAAGCCTTCGGGATCTTTGCCTGTGTTGGCTTTCATATTGTCCTCCAGTTTTCTTAATGGGCAGTCTCTGTAGAGGTGCCCGTGTTCATGGCATTTACGGCATCTGAATGGTATATGTTTGTAGTCCACCATCTGCACCCATTCTTCATTGTATGCTTCTAGAATGATTTCGTCCGGAAGTGCTCCAGATAGGTCCATTTCTACACATATTTGGGCGAAGGAGGTGTATTTTCCTCGCAGGGTCGTATCTGATATTTTTATAAAATGTCCTAATTTATTGCCTATAGCTTTTAGAGATTCTGGTAGCCAATAATCTAAAGGTAGGGAATAAAGTCTTATCCATACCGGTACTGAAGTGAATGTTTCTTGTTCCAATACAAAATTCATCACCCATGGTCGCATGTAGAGGCCTGCAGCAGCGTAAAAATAGGGTCCTCCTTCGAACACTTTGTCTTTGTCCTCTAAGCTCATGAACACCACCATGAAGAAACCCTTGGACCCAAGGTGAAGGGTTATTTCCCCCTTCGGTTTCCAGTGGTTTCTTATCCATGCGTGCAAATCTTTCTCCATTGGCCATACTCCCATAAATTTGCATATAACTGCGTACACTGCCATGTGCTCCCTCTGCACCTGTAGCATTGGATCACTTAAAATGACCCAGGGTGTAATGGTTGACCTGGGTTTATAGAGTCCTGACACACTATTGTGCGCAGCTTTCTTACTGCCTCCTCCTGTCCTCTTCTTCCTTCTGACTTCCTCATGATTCTCTTCCTGTTCCTGGGCATTGATGTTTTCCAGTTTTTCTGTGCTATTACCCTCAGTTGTTACCTCCATTGGTTTCTTGAAGCCATTCAAACCAGTTTCCTTGCTTCTATTCGCAGCTACATGACTGTAGGAGGGAGTGGAACTCCCTCCTCCTCGTCCTGCCATGGTTACCAGTGGTAATACTCTGTCACAAACCCTGGTTCAGCTTGCTTCGTCGCTCCTGCTCCCCTATATTCACCCATATAATAAATATATATATTAAAATATAAATATATAATAATAATTTGTAGAAATTTAATTGCATGCTAACATCATATAATACAATACAACATGTCTCACTTCCCACTAATATTACTTACAGTCTCACATAATGTACATAAAATATTTTCATTCATATTTATCCTACCTCGTCACTTTATATGTAGGGTCCAAAAAGGTAACGAAGCATAAAACTCCAAGGGTATTTGGGAGGACCCATTATATACAACGAAAGCAGAACAACTAATATTTTATGAGCATGGAAGACATACATGGACTAAAAATAAAATAAAATGTGAATGGATTATAGCATTATTGAGATTAGATGTAAAATTGCAATCTTATGAGTTAACAAGGTCGCATAACTAGTGTTTCTTGTCGTTTAGTTTAATTATTGAATTTTGAAAAATATGAACTAACTGCAATGATTAATGGTTGGGCATTTTCTACTTTGTAAAAAATTCAATATTTTTTAAAAATATTAAAAATGATTTGAGTTTATATTTTTAGAAGTTATAGTTGAACCTTTTAATCTTCGAAAAGTGAAAAGATTATTTATATGAAAATTAATATCCTTTTTATTTGTGATGATTTCTAATTGTTTTTTTCAAATAAATTGATGTGACATAATCTATTCCTTTAAACTCTTCGCAAAAGCATTCCTCTTTGTAAATTGATTTTAGTTGACTAAAACACAGTTTTATTATGATATATCAATGACCAACAATGACAAACTATAAATAACACAACTATAGCTATATTTATGACAAATTAGAAATAATTCAACTATAGCTATATCATTTGTGTGGGGATATGAGTTATCACAATTGAAAGAAATAAACAAAACATTTCCATTTGAACTATATGCGCCGACTTCTGGATTGCTACATTTTTTACTAAAAATTAAGATTCGAAAACAAAAATACTTTATTTATTTATTTAATTTGTAATTCCATTTATTTATGCTTTGATTTGTTTAGAGAGTTATGAGAATGTATAGCATTTATGGTCGTCTCTTAGATGAATAGACAGTCAATTATTCATCAATCACTATAGTCCCTTCACTTCCAAAGAAAAAGACTAATAAATAATTTTCAAAATGCTGCACATTTTAATATATATATATCCAGATAAATGAATCCATATCAAATGAACTCTCTAATAATTGCACATCCATAGTTAACTGTGTTGATTTTTCTTTGGAGTTTCAATATATATATAAAGGAAACCACAAATTTCCTCTATATGTACCTTATCATGTTTTTCTGCTTATATTGCCTCAATATATATATACTGCTTTTTCTTCTGAAAAAATGTTATAATTAAACTTAATTAAATTGATGTAAATTCATATATTAGTAATTTTTTTAAATAATAACATTTATTACCATTGAATTGTTAATTAATAATAAAATAAATAATTATTTTTAAATATCATGTGTAAATGAATTTAAATTTATTATCATTAAACTACATTATTTCAAATAATTTATTTTCTATTTACATAGAAAGTCATCATTTTTTTACTTTTTACTAGTTTTTTTATTTCTTTTCATACTCATTATCATTATTAAAATAATAATAATAATAAACCATTATCATGCATGTGCATGGCCTTATCATGGTTACAATTTTCAAGGGCATATATTCTCTAAAAGAAAATAAAATAATTCATGTGATCACGTATCATACCTCCATTAGCAGCAAATGCATGTGACACTGTATGTAAAATAGTCAAGTTATAAATACAAATAAATCCAACGCAAAAAATATAATTCATGTGATCACGTATCATACCTCCATTAGCAGCAAATGCATGTGACACTGTATGTAAAATAGTCAAGTTATAAATACAAATAAATCCAACGCAAAAAATATATTTCGTGGAGCATTACCTTTAAATAAATGAACCCAAATACAGGAAAGGTTTAGACATTGGTACAAAGTTCATCATATATATGTGACATGTCAACTATATTGAACTGAACTGGATCCATATGGTATATGCGGTCACATCATGCACTGGATCCATCCTGTTATGGTCACATTATCTATTAAAATGGTGTTGGCGGTGGACTTTATTTTTACCATTAAAATAAAGAAAGTATTTTTATATTATAAAGTAGACTTTACAAAATCGTCGATCTAATTTTTGGTCAAAATAAGATTAATCCATACTCAACGTCATATCCATTACATTATTACTTGCATTACATTATTACTTGCCTTGAGCAAACCAACAATGGGGAAAAAAATATACAAGAAGGCATGCATATTGTCTCTCTCAAGCAATTAGATAGGGCAAAAGTTTATAAATTCTAGCAAAGATTTTCATATGAGTATGCTAATACAATTTAATTCACATCTATATACAATTCCCATGCCAACCAATTAAGGAATAAATATTGCTCTTCTTTAGAGACTACAAAATTTGTAGTTGTGGTATAAAAAAGAGTTAAAAAAGAAAGCGTTGGTTGTGATTGCAAATTAGGGTTGGCACTTTATTATACCTATTTATGGTACACTATATTGTAATTATTTTATAGTTAATTTTTTTTACTTTCAATTAGTTATGAAAAAATTAAAAATATTTGAGAAGTCTATTAAAGTTTTGAAACAAATAATTATTAAATTGAATATTTAGAAAATAAAAAATAATTTTTGAAATTTGAATTCTTATTTTTTTATTGATTCATATAGATGAGATGACTAGTTTTATGGGGCTATAAATAGAAATTGTTAAAAAAAAAATTATTTAAAAAAAAAAATCTATATGCCACCAAGTGTCATAATAGTACACACATCAAATCTCAATATTTATAAAAAAATATTTTCTAAGTAAGTGCGTCAAACTCATATTTGAATTTTAATTAATGTGCAACTTTTGAAAATAATTTACAAAGTTTGGTTAAGTTTCTGAAATTTTTTAACAATCACATTATATATGTGTGTGTAAGGTATTTTAAATGTGAAATTACTTTATATATAAAATTCACTTTTATATATAATATTAACATATATAATCTACTTAATATAAGAAAAACATCTAAAATTATTATGTCACTAAAATAAAATGTTATTAAGTTATAATGGAATTTTTTTAACAAAATCTATTTTAAGTCTTATTACTAGGGCTCCAATACTATTGCAGCAATTACAAAAAAATCCAATAAATACAATTGTGATTTAAATATTTTTTAAAATGCAATCTAAATTCATCCTTTAGATGCTTGTTGCATTTGAATCTCTTGGTACGCTAATACAACTTCTTTAAATAGATGATCAACATTTAAGTTGAATTATCTTAAATGTTGATAATCTATTTAAAGAAGTTGTATTAGTGTAGGAAGAGACTATATATATATATATATATATATATATTATCAAAATTGCTTTTTACCTTCATAAATTAATTTCTAATTGGCATTAATATTATAGTCTCAATTTTACATTTATTGTCTATATAATTTATTAATAACATAAAGTCTCCCAATACTTGTAAATATTTTTCTATTGTTTCTTTCATAAAAATATAAAATGCCTACTATTCATTTACTAACAACATATTTCAAAATAATATAATGTATTGATAAGAAAAAACAATGTCTCGTCCATTATAGATCTTTATAGTTTTTTTATATGCCCCTAAGTCAACATGTATTTTCATAATTAATTATGTGTTATTTTAATATTACATAATGATTTTCTTTGAAACATTTTTACCTACCTTTAATAACTAGCTTAATTTTATTGACAACTTATGTAGGAGTCATATTAGGCCTTGAAATACCAAGTCGTCTAATAATGCAAGGTAAATACTTATAAACATTTGTAGATGCATTAGTTATTTAAGAATATAGACAACAAACAAAAGTCAATTTATGTCATTTGTTGTGTAAATTTTTGTTATAAATTATTTTAATGCAAAATAGAAATTTCATTGTTTTAAGTAAACACTTACTGAATCTTAACTTTGTAAATTCAACTATAAAAATATTCCTACTTGAAAACTTTAATAATATTATTTGTTTTAATATTTTGAAATTTTGTTTTAATATTCTAAAATAGAAACCTAAATTAAAAAGTTGAAGAAGATCTAAACTATTATAATGTCGCTTACAAAATGGAACTTTGGAAATCATAAGTTTTAATAATTAAAAGGCTTTAAAGTTTTTATGCATGGGCATGAGGGGAATTTTTATACTTTTGCTATTAATTACTTTTTGCATAAAAGACAGGTACTAAGCAGTAACGCTGCATATTAGACTTGTTATACCTACATATGGCAGGTTATATTGTAATCATTTTATAGTCAAAATGCTTTGACTTTCAATTAATTTTGAAAATTAAAAAAAAAAAAATTATGAAGTCTATTAAAGTTTTGAAAAAATTAACTATTTAACTGAATATTTTGAAAATAAAAAATACTTTTTGAAATTTGAATTCTTTTTTTTTTATTGACTTATATAAATAAAATGACTAATTTTATGACGTTATAAATATAATTTGTTAAAAATAAATTTTATTTAAAAAAAATTGTCTTCCACCAATAATAATACACACATCAAATCTCATTATATATATATATCACCAAGTGTTATAATAGTATACACATTAAATCTCAATATTTATAAAAAATAGTACACACATCAAATCTCAATATTTATGAAATATTCATTTTTAAGTAAGTATGTCAAACTCATGTTTGACTTTTAATTAATGTATAACTTTTGAAAATAATTTACAAATTTTGTTCGAATTTTTGAAAAAAATTAATAATTAAATTTTATTTTATGATATTATTTTTTGGTGGTTTAATATATATATATATATATATATGAAATTACATTACGTATAGATTCACTTGTATATATAATCTACTTAATATAAGAAAAACATCTAAAATTATTATGTCACTACTTAAATAAAATATTCTTAAGTTACAATGGAAAATTTTTAACAAAATCTCTTTTAAATCTTACTACTAGGACCGATACTATTACAACAACTACAAAAAAAATCCAACAAACACATTTGCGATTTTTTATCACTTCTTATATCAATATAAAAATATTTTTGAAAATGCAATCTAAGTTCATCCTTTAAACTCTTGTTGCATTTGAATCCCTTCGTAAATTAATACAACTTCTTTAAATATATGATCAACAATTGAGTTGAATTGTATATATATACATATATATATATATATATATATATATATATATATATCGAAATTGTTTTTTACCTTCATAAATTAATTTTTAATTGGAACTGATATTATAGTCTCAATTTTACATTTATTGTCTATCTAATTTATTAATAACTTAAAGTCTCCCAATACTTATAAATATTTTTCTATTGTTTTTCATATAAATATAAAATGCCTAAAACCTAACTATTCATTTACTAACAACATATTTCAAAATAATATAATGTATTGATAAGGAAAAACAATATGCCCTCCATTATAAACATTTATAGACCTTTGATATGTCCTTAAGTCAACATGTATTTTCATAATTAATTGTGTGTTTTTTTAATATTATATAATGTTCTTATTTAATAACTAGATTGATTTTATGGGCAACTTGTGTAGGAGTCATATAAGGCCTTGAAATATCAAGTTGTCAAATAATGCAAGGTAAAGACTTATAAGCATTTGTAGATGCATTAGTTATTTAAGAATATAGACAACAAACAAAAGTCAATTGATGTCATTTGTTGTGTAAATTTTTGTTATAAATTATTTTAATGCAAAATAGAAATTTCATTGTTTTAACCTAACACTTACTGAATCTTAATTTTGTGAATTCATCTATAAAAAATTTCCTATGTAAAAATTTAACAATTTTATTTGTTTTAATATTTTGAAAATTTGTTTTAATATTCTAAAGTAGAAACCTAAATTCAAAAGTTGAAGAAGATCTAAACTATTATAATGTCGCTTACAAAATGGAACCTTGCAAATCATAAGTTTTAATAATTAAAAAAATTTAAGATCTTTATGCATGGGCATGAGGGAAATTTTTATACTTCTGCTATCAATTATTTTTTGCATAAGAAGTAGGTACTAAGCAACAACGCTGCATATTAAACTTGTTTCATTTTGCAATAGGGTGCAAGAGAAACATTAATAATCTCCACACGTGATCTGATTTGAAGGATGGCTAGATGGTAATTAATAGAATGATGGAAAATGGTGGCACAAACTGCAACATTTATGGATTCAACCATTGGACTTAGGGCAATTATATAAATTAAATATTTTAGATTTAAATTTTGATGGTTTATTTTCTATGTAATTTAGTATAAATTATTTGAAATTGATGAGTATGTATACGTAGATTATTTTGTATTAATCATAAAGATTTTATCAATTTCAATTTACATTTTTAACATTTCATTTTACAATGTTTTGTTGCTTTCTAAATCTCTATATAGGTGCCACCAAATTTGCTAAATAAGCATGAAAATAACACATGTATGCTTTAGGAATGCAAGAGTGCACTTCAATTGATCTAATAAGCATACATGCACATTCAAATGGAGTGGTATTCTTGTAACCCTAATTCACAAAAAAACGACTATTCTATGGCAACATTATTACTGATCAAATTGTTGTTGGTGTAGGTTTAACATTTTCTCTCTTTTACATAAATTGATCACAATGATTTTTTTTTGTTAACATAAATTAATAGGCGAGTTGTTTAGGTTTATGCAGACGTTGTTGTTGAGAAAATAGAATAATTGCAAGTTAAATTATATTTCTCTTTCTTTGATAACTTCTTGTGAAATTTGTTGACTTCTTATTAATTTAATTACCATGGATCTAATTCATCAAACAATTATCAAATGTAAAAACATGAAGATCACAATACACAAGAAACACAAGATATAGTCTCTAAGCCAGGGCAAACCCGCTCCAAGGGGAAAACCCATAAAAAATCTCTTCTTATAGAATTAGATCAAAATGAGATATCCAAGCCCATGGCCAATCCTTCTAGGTGCCAAGTCAAACCCTACTTCTACACAAAAAATCCATCAACAACAAGAGACCAACAAAAAATGTTCAACAAGAAATAAGATAAGGAAGAACTTCCACAAACCCTTCATCCATTTCAAACTTCAACCCTCCTTTTGCGAAAATTCAGAACCAATCCAAAGAAAGTATGTGTGTCTAAATGAGCTTGAATCATCTTCTATTTATACTCTCCAGAGGGGTGTGAATAGACATGTCCTTTGAGACAGGGTCGACTTGGCATCTAGAGGGGTTTTTAACCCAAATTATATGTTTAAATTTCTTTTCCTTTTTCTTTATAATAGGTCCAAGTAGGACTTTGACTCTTTGACTCATCAAATCCTAAAAGCATGAAGAACATGCTTAACTAATGAAATAATAATTTCTTGAGCATGAAACTCATGCTTGAAAAATAATTTTTTCTTTTTCTTCTTTTTTCTTTTTACATAAAATATACAATGACATAAGTACAAAGATAATTATGAAGATCGAACCTACTTATGTTTTCTAACACTCCCTCTTAACTAGGAAGTTATTCATAATTTCACAACCGGTACAAGGATACTTCTCAAATTGAAATATTATCATAAGAAGAGTCAGATCGATAAGCCATATTTAAGCATCAACATCTTAGCTAACATTATCAAATAACAACATAGTAAGGCCTTTTGAATAACAAGCTCTAACTCTCCACAAGAATAGAGCATAATGATGGGAGGCATACATATGGACACCTTAGCCTCTTAAGGCACATATCCTATCTGAATGTTCATTAGGTACATCCTTCTAGGACTATTCTTATCTTGGATTTTCAATCCTCAAAGAGTATCGATCCTCTTCAACCACTCTTATCTTGGATACCCTGTTAAATCCTTAAAGAGTGTTGGTCCACGACACTACTTCCTATCTTGGATTCTCAATCCTCAAGGAGTACTAGTCCCAAATGCTTACCAATCCTCCATTCTTCCTTCTAGAGTGATACACTAGACATACAACAGTTAGTCATGGCCTAGTGCATAACACATATGGAGAATATGGTGTCCACCATCACTCCCTCTATGCCAAGGAGGAGGTTTGTACTCCACAAAGATGGAGGATGTTTCTTACTCCCTCTCAATTAGAGAGACACCATCACAACCCTTAGCTGGTCTCATACTTCATCACTGCGTTAAATACTTGTTCTTTCGTGGAGATATTTGTGGTAGCTGCAACAGATCCTATATCACAATACACCATATCTCAGCTTCGACCTTCTTTCACATTGCATCTTCATGAAAGGGTTTCTTGGCTCTTAGTATCATCATATCAAATTTTGACAGTTCTAGATTTCGTTAACCATCATGCAACTTTATCATCAACTGGTTCATATATATTCTTTAAGGAGTTGAGATTCCTCACAGCTGCTAGCACATGCCTTCTTCCTTCATAACAAAGTTCTGCTCATAAGTCATATCAAATTTCCAATATCAATTTTGCTCTCATGCTTATCTAAGACATCAATAATATTATCCATGCAATCCATGTATTCCATGATCAAATCACGTAGTTGTTGGTACATCAATATCATCCAAAAAAATATCTCAATTGCTATCTTTCCAACCTCTGCATATACTGCTACAATATGATTTTCCAGGGAGCCAAATCATATCTCAAACAAATCATCAGTATTGGTGTTTTCAAATCATAATGGCCTCAAATAAAGATGTCAAATTACGCTACTTGCTCTCTCTAAAGCCAATCATTCATATGCATGTTCTATATTCATGTTGCAACAAGTTTCTGCTTCATCTTTCAATCATTAAGGCATTGTTGGAATGTACTTATCAACTGGAAGCTTCAGGCCTCCTACAACTCCCTCTTTCCATCATGCTCGTCATTATCAAGGGCCCATCATCAAGCACGAGTCTTTCTTTACTTTGTTCTTCCATCCTTCTCATCTTGCTTCCACAATTTTGACAACCTTCATTATGTTCCTGCAATTCTCACCAATAAGTACAACCAAGCAAAATATACAAAGGCAAGAGCATGATGTCAATTCTGTCAATCTAAGGTTTCCATAATTTCTTAAAAGTGTACTTCGAAGGTTTTAGTTACAAACCCTAGAAATTCCTCGATCTAACCCTTATTAAGGTTTTTACTTTTAACAGAGACACCCAATCCTAGGGTTTTGACTTCAAGCCCTTGTTTTTATCTCAAATTAATTTTTCTATGGTTTTATACCCTAGATTATCTTTTCAAAAATATCAGTTAGCCCTGCAAACCCTAGATACCATTTCCCAAGAGCTAGGGTTTCCTTAGAGGGAACAATTAATTAGGGTTAGGGTTTTCTCTCCTAGGGTTAATTCAATCTGAACTAGGGTTTAGAAACCCTAAATACCAAGAGCCTTTAAGACTTTCACAAATTTGCAAGGCCTACAAACCCTAGATTCTCAAGATGCAAAGGAACAACTGCAAAACCATAAAAAATATTGACCCATAAAATGCACATAAAAAAATTGTACATACCTTTGCGACCTTACTATACCTTCTTCTTTGGTCTTGATCAACTTCATTCAAAAGATACAATATCACTTCTTTCAAGAACTTTAGGTCAGTTTCTTTGTTGGGGCAAGCTCTTCTTCTATGTATATGATTGTTCTTGATACAGATGCTTCAAAATACCTCATATACATACATTGTTATTGTTCTTTTAAACACAATGATGTCCATTGTATAGAATCAAGATTTCATGGTCGATAATGTCATGTTGCTTAGTAATGATGCTAAAGAGATGTGATGCCAAACCACTGCTACAAGCCACCATGTTTTATGTAATCAAGTCATAAGGGAAAGCCATTGTGGGATGACACTTTATGTTGTGTGAGTCATAGAAATAACAAGAAACTGTGTAGTGTGAGAAATTACTGATATGATTTGAACCACAACAAAATCAAGCGACATTTCAACCGCAATATAGAGTGCAATCCAATGTTGCCACAAGGAATAGTGATGTCATTGAAGAATGTGTGTATGTGAATCATTGAAGTAAAATGATCCTAAGAGATGTGAATATAGTGCGTGCCACTTCAAAATACGATCCACGTATATTAACGCCCCTGAGCTTATCTCGATTGTTGATTCACCGAATATTCGACAATCAAACAAACATGGGCGTGGTCAAATAAATGGCCACGCCCATGTCCGTCTGATTACCAAATATTTGGCAAATCAACAATCAAGATATGGATGCCCTATTAACACAAGCATGAGAGTCACTATAATGAGGCCACAATGAGAGTCACATAACTAGACGATGTTTACTGTAGATTATTATCATTGCCACAAAGAGTGATTGTGTGCCATTGTAATTTAACTGTAAGCCTCAAAGATTATTTATGTACCTAGAGTATTCCTAAGAGTATGATGAGCCATAAAAAGCTACAAGAAGGTGTGAGATATTATGTGTGCCATTGAGATTTCATGCCACAAGGGTTTGAGTGATGCCACCATAGGATATAAATACTAGCCCACAGAATGTGAGTTTCAGTCGTATTGTATGAGAGATCAATTATGTCATCGAATCACAGGAATAATGTGTGATCATTTTTCAAAGTGTGCGAGATCCAAATGCGAGATCATGGAGGACATATAGGTGTGAGATCCACAAAGTATGCAAGCTCTGAATACAAGTCATAAAAATATGATCCACTATAATTGTTATCAAGCCATTGTGGACTTCCATGAGCTTCAGTTAAGAATAGTGAGCCATGTATAGACGAATTTTAGCAGAATTATGACATCATAGAATCTCAATGCTTCTTAGTAGACCATGCCAAAATCATGATGATACAAAGTTATGATTCCTTGTGTGAACCATTGTGCGATGTCATTGTATATATGAAGCCAATTACAGAATGCAAGTTCCGGATGTAAACCATAAAGCGAGCTACAATACAATCACAATGCCAATGGTTATTAGATACGATGCCACTGTAGATTATAGATCGAGCTGCAAAAATGAGATCTAATGTAATGGCCATTGTAAAAGTAATCCAAGGCGGCGTCATATTAGTGTCTTTGTCCATACATCAATTGCAAGGAATAAGAATGTATACAAGCCTCAACATAATGTTTGCCACCACAAAAAAGATTGCGAGCCTTTCACGGAGATAAGGTTTGTCGTGTTATGTCACCACTGTGTGATATCAATATTGTGCAAGTCCTTGTGTAGATGTGAGCCACAATTAAGCGAACCACTATTTTTTTAATCACCAAACGACTTCTGGACATGATAACAGTTAGTTAAGTCATAATATATGTGAGTTTTTGTTATTGAGAAGAGGGGTATGAACCATCGTTCTAAGCCATTATATACTGCGAGTCAAATTTGCTAGTCACATAGGAAAACTCGAACTATGTACGAGCCAAGCCATTACAAGAGAACAATCAAACCACAGAAATAGTGCTTCACATCAAAACTGAGATCAAGGTTTATATCACAAAGGTAGTTCGATTTATATGCCCTGAATCTTCACCCAATCCATAGTAATTCATCAATATTAGCCACATAAATTCAACTTGTAAAACCAGAGAGATCATTGAAGGGCTTGATCCAAAAACCAATCAAATGTGATATTCGCCTCTAACTTCAAACCACCTTAGCTCTGATACCATGTTGAGAAATTAAAAGACTTTTAAGTTAAATTAGATTTCTCTTTCTTTGATAACTGCTTGTGAAATTTGTTGGCTTCCTATTAATTTAATTATGTTATTTTTCATCAAACAAATATCAAATGTAAAAACATGAAGGTCATAGTGTTACACAGTAATTTGTCACGCCTCCTGCACTTCCCTGTGACATACCCTGAAGTGCCCGAAATATGACCATAATGCAGTGTACTCATTCATATATGTAGTTCAGAGCCTTCCTAAGACATTGATTGGAAAATTCCTTGAGCTTCCCCTGAAGGAAATAACTCTTTAACCCTAATTTGAGCATCATTGCTCTTATGAGGCTAAAAACCGTGATGGTCGCATGTTGCACTACACCCGACCCATGATGGCATCACTATGTTTGCTCATATACCCGTGATGATCCCAAAAAGACAATTTCCAAAAAAGGATGGGAAGCTTCGTGATCTAGAAGCTTCTAGAGCGGCGAGCTGGAGGTGGTTTCGTATGGATGAGGTCGAATCCTCCCAACTTGACCTTTTTGTCTTATCCCTATGAGCTACCTCCTTGAGATGAGGACCTAATCCTATCTTTGGAGAAGTCCTAGCTCCCTTCCCCAGTCTATAAATTCATCCTCTCCCATTCCCAAATGGTTGGTTAGGTTAGAGGCTGGGTTGATCTATGTCCATTTGCACCCCTATCCTGAGCTTGTGCTTAGAAGCTATTCATTAGACTTGGATGACTGTTGGAGAGTTTCTTGGCTTGGACTTGGATTACCACTAAAGGAGAGCCTTTCAACATCAAGGTTATGGTTGTACGCTTCCCTTTATTCTTTAAATAATAATACAACTACTGGTTCATCTTCCCAAAATATGTATGTTCATGTACGTATTGGCTTGGCATTCCTTGATTAGCTAAGCAGGTTATTATTGGATTTTCTATTGGTTTTGGCATGCTTTGTTGTCTCTTGGTCACTTGTGTAGGTACATAAGCATTGAAAGAAGCAGGAACAAGCCCGTGACACAAGTGGTTCAAGGATCTCAACAAAGGAAATCAGATTAACATCAGAGCAAGGTAGGCCATCTCTCTTGTTCTACTTTTCAATTATAATCTAGGAAGGTGTCTAGTTGATTGTCACTTCAATTGCTAGACCCACTCA
This sequence comes from Pinus tabuliformis, assembly GCA_031772625.1. Classification (NCBI taxonomy): domain Eukaryota; kingdom Viridiplantae; phylum Streptophyta; class Pinopsida; order Pinales; family Pinaceae; genus Pinus; species Pinus tabuliformis. Next base: position 431,563,921 of record CM062807.1, read on the forward strand.
TTGGGCTAGAGGGATCATCTCTGTCCGCAGAGAGGATTAATCTTGTCAACAAAATGGCAACTCCACTGGGGACCGAACCTAGAATCTCTTAGCTTTTAACCGAGGAACCAATCAACCATTAGGGATCCTTCCTAAGTTGCCTATTACTTTGGGAGGAAATATTGTCTATATAGACGTGATATTTGTCCAGGGCTCATTGGATTTTAATCTACTCCTTGGACGTGACTATGTTTACGTCATGGGAGCTCTTGTTTCTTCCCTCTTTCGAGTGATGTGTTTCCCGCATGAAGGAAGCATTGTGATCATCAATCATCTTACATTCATTGGTCTTGAATCAACTTCCACTCAACCATCATCCCTAAATGGTTCTTATGTACAAGCGGTATCACCCCCACCATAGGTTAATTACGTGGCCACCTGTTCCATGCCCACATGTACTGATGATCTAGTAGGTGATGTAGTATGCTATGTACTGGGGGCATTGGAACCCGATTTTTCAATTGGATTCCTAGACATGTATTCCTTCTAGAGTATTGTTCTCCCATGTGATGAGAACCTCTTGGAAGCCATGGCCTCTTTTGTTCTATGATCAAAGGACCATGGAGCAGAGTTCCTTGTCTTGTGTCAAGCTCGTTAAAAAATGAAATAAGGATCATGGAGCATAGTTCGTTATCTTGTGTCAAGCTCGTTAAAAATGAAACAAGGATCATGGAGCAGAGTTCCTTGTCTTGTGTAAAGATCCTTAAAAAATGAAACAAAGGATATGGAGCATAGTTCCTTGTCTTATGTCAAGCTCGTTAAAGAATTAAAGAAGGATCATGGAGCAAAGTTCCTTGTCTTGTGTCAAGCTCCTTAAAAAATGAAACAAAGGATTATGAGGATAACTCTTTTACTATGTAAACCTCATTAAAAAATGAAACAAATCCCCTTTCAATTCGAGTCTTTGATTAGATCTCGTAAAATCCAAGTCGAGTCTTTCACTTGATTTCGTAAGTAAACCTTCATCCCATCCACCTGTTAGTAACCAGTAGTCTACTTAGGTGAATGAAATGAAGCTTGGGGGGCATGTACCTCGAATTGAGTGATTTTGTTGGGGGCATGAAAACTTATCCCAAGCATAGTTTATCTTTGTTTCAAGCTTGTGTAAAACCAAACCCAAGCATAGTTTATCTTTGTTTCAAGCTTGTGTAAAAATGAAACCAAATCCAAGCATAATTTTTCGCAGGTTTCAAGCTTGTGAAAAATGAAACCATCTTCCAGTATACTCAAGAATAGTTTCTAATGTTTCAAGCTTGTGTAAACATGAAACCATTCTTGCTTTACATCTTGTGATTGTCGTTTCTATTAGCCTATTTGCTATATGAGCCTTGGTTTTTTCATTCCATCGTCACCATATCTTTGGCTGATTATATGCTTTCACTTGGTTGTTTTAGCTTTACTTAAGGAACATTTACGATGAGTGGTTTTATTAGCCAGCCACTTGACCATTACATGTTTTGAGCAGTTCCATCATCACCGGAACCAGTTTCTATCCTTTTATACCACTTGTTCCTTTAGGTGGAGTCCCCTTTCAACTCTTTTCAGACTCCAAAAATATGAAAAGATTGTCGAGTACTTGTCATTTCAAACTCGATAAAGTAAATGAATTGACGCATACTCAGTATAAGTTTAACCCTTTTCCGGACTGAGATAGACTATTGTATGAAAAAGGAACACCTTAGTCGAACATGGCTAGGAGGTTCTCTCGAATATTGTTTTCTACCTTTTTGGATTTGAGAGACAAATTATGAAAAGGGACCACATGGAGTTTTCTTTTTCGTCTCTTTTTCAAACTCTCAAAACATGAAAAAGACACCGAGTTATTCTTCCATCAGACTCGTAAAACTTAAACTACAAAAGACTTGTCACCATGACGAGCCCGAGCTTCTCCTTCCTAGGGCTCGTAAAACTTACTAGGATGGATTCATCCGAAGGGTGAACTTATATGACAAGCATATGGTATCATCTTCAAGCTTGTGTAAAAATAAAGAGGTACTCGCTAGAAATAGCAGGGAAAAGTGAAGATGAAACATCCTTTGTATAGGCAACATGTCGCTCTTGAACATGGCACTCATCTGTTTCTCGTGTCGGGTTTAGGATATCCTCACCTAGTCACTTGTCCTTCCAGGTTTGAGTGATCCACTTTTCCTCTCATTTGACTATTCCACATAGTCATTATGACCCTTGGTCCTATGTTGAGTCTAATGTTGCCACATTCCAGAGTCGTGTCACCAATATGTTCAAGAGAAGTCCAATCTATAGTTATCTACCTATACATTGTTTGAGTCATTGTTACAGTCTTGAAACTTATTCCACTTTATTCCTTTTTTCGTGTCGATGATGAGGGAATCATTATGAGCCTCCTTCTACAGGTCACTTCCTGTCAACTTCAGCTCATTATCCAAGAAAATGACTTAGAAAATCCCTTTCAGTACCTTAGAGTTTGCTTGCCTTAATGGCAAGTTCTTCACATCCGACGATAGGTTTTCGTCATTGGCCTTTGATCGGATGATTCCACGAGTGTTCGACTTCAGCTTCGTTATCACATTCACGGATTGTATTGTCGTACCTTGAGAGCCATTGTCATTATGGGTGGTTCCTCTCGTTCTTGTTAACGGTCTACATCAATGGCCAATAATCAGGTGGTTTTCTAGCATGTTCGACTGCGGCACATTCATTCACATGTTAGAATTCATACTTTGATCGAGTCGAGATGGAGCGCAAGACCTTGAATCTTTTCTAATATGATTCAGGTTGCGTATATTGTTCATGATTGTACACATGTTTCTGCTATATGGATGGCTGTGACCATACCGTGGGACTTTATATTTATGATGATGATCCTTATATATCGGATGGCTGCGTCCATGCCTTGGATCTTAGATTACAGATGATCCTTTTGTATTGGATGGTTGCGCCCATGCCATGGATCTTTTCATATAGTCTTCATCATCTGGATGGCTATGCCCATGTCGTAGATTCATATCTTGATCTCAGATATGTATATGTATATGCATCCTTGATTTGCAGGTATCCTGACAGTGTGTGTCCTCATCCTTGCCAAAAGATCGTAAAGCATCTCTGCCATCACTCCTCGTTCTGCCTTCATGCTTTAGGGGGCATCTGTTACACAAATATTTTGTCACGCCTCCTGCACTTCCTTGTGAAATACCCCGAAGTGCCCGAAATATGACCATAATGCAATGTACTCATTCATATATGCAATTCAGAGCCTTCCTAAGACATTGATTGGAAAATTCCTTGAACTCCCCCTGAAGGAAATAACTCTTTAACCATAATTTGAGCATCATCACTCTCATGAGGCTAAAAGCCGCAATGGTCACATGTTTCACTATACCCAACCCACAATGGCATCACTCTGGTTGCTCATATACCCATGATGATCCCAAAAAGGCAATTTTCCCAAAGAGGATGGGAAGCTTCGTGATCTAGAAGCTTTTAGATCGACGAGATGGAGGTGGTTTCATATAGATGAGGTCGAATCCTCCCAACTTGACCTCTTTGTCTTATCCTTATGAGCCACCTCCTTGAGATGAGGGCCTAATCCTATCTTTGGAGAAGTCCTAACTCCCTTCCCCAGTCTATAAATTCATCCTCTCCCATTCCCAAATGGTTGGTCAGGTTAGAGGCTGGGTTGATCTATGTCCATTTGCACCCCTATGCTGAGCTTGTGCTTAGAGGGAGTTTCTTGGCTTGGACTTGGATTACCACTCAAGGAGAGCCTTTCAACATCAAGGCTATGGTTGTAAGCTTCCATTTATTCTTTAAATAATAATATAACTTCTGGTTCATCTTCCCAAAATATATATGTTCATGTATGTATTGTCTTGGCATTCCTTGATCAGCTAAGTAGGTTATTATTGGATTTGCTATTGGTTTTGGCATGCTTTGTTGTCTCTTGGTCACTTGTGCAGGTACATAAGTGCTAAAAGAAGTAGGAACAAGCCCGTGACACAAGCAGTTTGAGGATCTCAACAAAGGAAATCGGATTAGCATCAGAGCAAGGTAGGCCATCTCTCTTGTTCTACTTTTCAATTATAATCTAGGAAGGTGTCTAGTTGATTGTCACTTCAGTTGCTAGACTCACTTAGTGGGCTAGAGGGATCTTCTTTGTCTGCAAAGAGGATTAACTTTGTCAACACATAGTACACAAGAAACACAAGATATAGGCTCCAAGCCAAGGAAAAAACCTTCCAAGGGTAAAACCGAGAAAGATTCTCTTCTTATAGAATCAAATCAAAATGAGATATCCAAATCCCATGATCAATCCTTCTAAATGCCAAGTCAAACCCTTATTTTTCATAGCAAATCCATCAACAACAAGAGACCAACAATAAACTTTCAAGAAGAGATAATATATAGCAAAACTTCTACAAACCTTCATCCATTTTAGACTTTGATCCTCCTCCTTTTGCGAAAATTAAAAACCAATCCAGTGAAATTGTGTGTCCAAATGTGCTCAAATCATCTTCTATTTATACTATCCAGAGGGGTGTGAATGGACATGTCCTTTGAGGCAAGGTTAACTTGACAAGCAAGGCTGACTTGACATCTAGAGGGGTTTTTGACCCAAAATATATATTTAAAAATTATTTTTCCTTTTTCTTTACAATAGGTCCAAGTAGGACTTTGACTCTCTGACTCATCAAATCCTAGAAGCATGAAGAACATGTTTAACTAATGAAATACTAATTTTTTGAGCATGAAACCTATGCTTGAATTTATTTTTTTTGCTTCTTTTTGCTTTTTACATAAATAATACAATGGCATAAGTACAAAGATAATTATGAAGGCTGGACCTCATTACATTTTCTAACAGCTACCATTCTACCAACCAGAATGGTAAGAGACAGCCATGTGATAATAATACTCGGCTCACCGTTAACATCATTTCTCTTATTGTTTGATTGAATATGAGAGTCATGCATATGTTTCTTTTTATATTTATGGAGATAGTAGCTCTATATTTGTAATGGTTTAAGAAATGTTTGCTGCAACTGCACATAAATAATGGAAAATACAAACAATTTGGCCATGTCGTTGTTGCTTATCAAAGGTTTAAAAGCAAAGAGTTAACCTCGAATTATCTTGAAGAGATTTATAACCATAAAAAAATAATATGAACTGGTAATCGTTATTGCTTATAAGAGATTTAAAAGCAGAGAGTTAACTAAACTCGATTTATCCTAAACATATTTATAAGTATAAAAAAAATAATATGAATTGGTAATCCTAAGATTTTACAGAGATACCTAAAGGCCTCACAAGATAAACCTTAAAATAAAATAAATAAAATAAAATAATTAGAACAAATCTGTATCATCTAGTTGTGTTCCCATCTACTCTATTAATGGACAAATTCAGCGAACTGACAATTTCAATTAGCAAGTGAGTGTAATTGTGTTTGGTTATATTTTTTCTTTATATATATATATATATATATATATATATATATATATATTATATTTTTCTATATTTGTAATAGCTAACATTTAAAAATGTTTATATACTTACATTACATCTACAAATCTCTCCTATACTAGACTCTAGAGGGTCTTTAGGTGCAATGAGATTCACTTAAATTTACACTTACATCCTTAAAAGTTTCCTCAATCCTTAGCAATGAGTTTGAAAAAACACACACACACACACACACACATATATATATATATATAATTCTTAAAGTAGCAAAATCAACATTTAACATTGAGTAATTAATCTTCTAAATTTGAACAAAGAGTTGAATATTAAATATCTAACCTTCACCATAATACAGGAATAAATACGTTGAATATCTAAAGGAATACTCAAATTGTAAATTTGTGCTCACATGAATAAATTTTAGGATTCCAATAATAAATAGCTAAATTAAAATTTTTAAATATGTTTCTTAAATTTTTTCAAATAAAATGAAATGATATTTTAACATCCACGAGACTAAAAATAGTCTATGGGGCCATTAGTTCCCTGCTTTTCACCTTTTGCAATTCAATCCTTTTCTTATTTGAATTGATGATGAGCTAGCCCAACCTTCCAACAATCCCCTCGCTGAAAAGACAATGCCAAGAAACTGGTGCTAACATATTCCCATAACTTTCTATGATGTCTTTGAATGCATCACATTCCAAAATGAAATGTTTTTCCGAATCCACTACCCCAGACGTACAAAATGTACACACCTGTTCTTCCCAAGCTTCTTTAGGCCTTTTCCATCGTCCCGTTTCACACCAAAGTTGATGGGAGTTGGTTCTTAATTTAGTAATAAGAACCTTTGCCCTCCACAGAATGTTAGCTCCAATGAACTCTTTTTGCTGTAGATCAAATGTTGGGTTGAATTCCACAATGTAGTACTTCTTCTTTCTACCCAACTCTTTTCCCCATACCCATTTACAAAACTTCTCCATAACAAAATTATTTAGCTCCTTGTTATTTGTGGGACATGCATTGAGGTAGATATTCCATTTTTGCATCCATGTGTAGTTTTGTTTCATCCATGTTTTCTTTCTTTCACTCATGCCTTCATTGAAGATAACATTAAGCCATCCACCTCCTCCCATTTGCTCAATTCTTTTTAGATATCTTATGAGCTGCAACATAGCAATTGCTTCGATGGGAGTTGCTCCTATTTCACTCAACATTATCTCATAAGGTACCAAACTTTTTATTTTGAACTTGGTCATGATCAAGCGTTTTTGGATTTTTTAAATTTGCTTCCATTTTGAGACGAGGGTGCTGCTAGCCCACAATTCACACCCATATATCATCATTGGACAAACTAGGAGTCCAAAAATCACTTTAATTGTTTTCTAATCCCATAATCTGCCTCTCTACATCTATTTTGAAGAGCATATAATACTTTCCACCAACCTAAGATTCTCTTCTTTCTGCAATCCTCCCAATTAAGTTTGTTGTTGAAATCAATCCCAAGGTACTTGTACTCATTTACTTCTTCAAGAATGTTGCCTTCAAAGAAGAACGTATGATGGCTCTGCTTCCTTCTATTAGAGAAAATCATTATTTTGGTCTTGCTAGTATTGACTTGCATCCCCAGTGCTCCACAAAAATGCTCAAGGCAATATAGGTGCATTTGCAATCCATGGGCCGATTTAGGAATCAATACAAGATCATCAACATATAGAAGAAGCTTTATCACAAACTCCCCCAATCGAACACCATCTCCACCTTGCAGATTTAGACACTCTTCCAATTTATCAATATATAAACCAAAAAGAGTAGGGGATAGAGGGAAACCTTGCTTGACTCCAATGTCACTTCTAAAGATTTATGGAATACCTGCCAAGGTTCTAATTTTGACTTTCACCTCTTCATAAAGTCTATGGATTGTGACTCTATAATGCAAAGGAATTTCAAGTTCTTCCATTCTATGCCACAACTTATCTCTAGGGACTGTGTCAAATGCCTTTTTGAAGTCAATAAAGAAACATAAGACTTCTTCTTCGTCCTCCCAAACCTTTTCAACAATGTGTCTCAACGTGATACCATGATCCATTGTAGAATGCTTTGACTTAAAACTCGCTTGTCCTCTTGCCCTCTTTTCTTTTACTTCTGCCCACTTACTGATTCTATTTTCTACCATGTTGCCGAAAAGCTTTGCAAGCGAAGGATTGATCATAATGGTTTTATAGTTGGAGGGATTATTAATGTCTCCACTTTTAAAAATGGGTATTGTTAGGCTAGTTGTCCAGTCTCTTGGGAATCCTTGTTGAATGATGCTGTTGAATATTTCCATGGTGTGCAGTGCAAGAGTGTTCATTCCCCATTTTAGATACTCTTCTTGAAGTTCAACCAAGTCCTTTGCCTTTCCTGCTTTTAGCCTCTTAATTCCAATCTCCACCTCCTGTAACGTGAAGAGCTTTGTAGTTGTGTTGATCCTTGGGGGAGGCTCCGCCTCTGATTATTTTTCATAGAGTTGTCTTGCATATTCAAACCATTGATTGGCTGTACTATTATTTTCGCTTTGCTTCTTACTTGGTTGAAGTTCCTGCCAGAAAAGCTTTGGGTTATTCTTGCTTAGATATATTAACTCTTCTTGCCTTGTTTGCATGAACTCATCTTTTTTCCTTTTTAGTATCTGCTTATATAATTTTACATTCATCTTCTCCTTGCTTGCCTTTTTCAAGGTTCTCCTTGCAATTTTGCATTCCTCATCAAACTAAGCATTTACAGGAAAACAATTTGATTATGGTTTCCTATTTTTTGCTCTTTTGCACTTCTCAAGTGCACTTTGAATTATATTTTTTAAGTCATGACCGTGGAAGCTTTTGAAACCAATTTCTCCTTCTGAATTAATCTCTCTAACATTGTCCCGAAGATAGTACAATTTTGTTGTGTTAGAAGAATTTTGCCCCTTGATAGTGATTGTTGAGAGCATTGGGTTTTCCTCCTATGCTGCCTTTCTTCTAACCATGACAACTTTATATAGATTGGGTTATGGTCTGATTTTAAGTCCCAAATATGCTCTCCAATCTTATCTTTGTTTATCTTTTCTATCAAGCTTTGTGAACACATTGCATAGTCAACGACACTTGCTCCATTATATGTGTTGCAAGTGAAGTTCCCAGACCTTTTCCATCTATCTAGACCATTGCAAATAATTAAGTTGAAAGCCCCACACAATGTAAGCAACTCCTCTCCAAAATGATTGCTAACTTTGTCATCTTTTTGACTCCTCACCGATTGGGGATTCTCCTCTTCAGTGAGCCAAATAGGGTTGTGATCCTCTTTGCAACAAAGAATACTAGATTGATGATTTGATGTTCTAGCATTGAAATCTCCCACTAAAAGAACTTCTCCCTGCTGAGAGTACGCAACAATATCTTGCTTTAAAGCTGCATATGGATCTTTGCTGTCTAGCCTCTTATTTTTGTAGGTTTTTGAGACTTGCGAGGAAAAATAACATGCTGCAATTCTTATATCATTCTCATTCTCTGATATTTTGAACCATAAATATTGTTTATTTGCATCTTCTTTAATTAACTGAATGTGTCGACCTTCTTTTTCTTTCACTAAAACTAGTATCCCCCATACCCTTTGCCATTTTCTGCTACATTGTTCCAAACTGCTAACTTCAAATAATCGTCAAACACATGAGTTTTGCAACCATCATGTTCATGAGTTTTCGTGAGACAAATTATGTCTCTACCTTCCACAATAGGCCCTAACCTAGGTCCCCTCCTCCAAGGGTAACCTCTACAATTCCAACAAACTAAACTTACGTAGACCTAGGTAGGATTTGATTGCTACGGAGTATGGCACATAAGACTCAAATTTGAGCCTTCACCCCTTTTCATCCATGCTGATCTTGTTGTTTTCCTCCCTATTATCGAATTCTCTGTTTTTTCTTTACTGTCAGCGTACTGCCCTGTTTTGCATTTATAGAAACATAAAATACATTTAATAATTTAAATAAAATCTAAACCTTCACTGAGATCAATAAGGTATATTTTTAGTAAGACATTAAATCAATATTATTACTTCAATGATGATGATACATAAACATTTGTTTACTTACAAATATAAATAAGCACTAAAATCATCCATTTAGTTTAGTTTAGAAGTAAGATGTAAGATACGGTATAATTTATTTGTTCTATATTTTTGAATAATTTTCTAATAATAATTTACTTAGTTTAAAAGCCAAAACAAATTTCTTAGAAACACATATTTGAATTATAAAATCTCCCTAATCCAAAAACTCAAGGCAAAGTATGTTTGGGCCACGCTTAATTCTATTTACAAAAATTAAAAACATTTTATAAAAATGAAAATCTTTACTTTTAAAAATCATCAACAAATTATTATAAATTACCAAATTTCTTTGGCACAATGATGCTAACTCTAAAATACTACTTATAAATTACCAAATTTCTCTGGCACAATGATGCTAACTCTAAAATACTACTCAACCATAACCGTCTAAGACGAAACTTGTGAACTCTTCCCTCCTTTCAGGAAAAGCCAAAAAACAAATTAAAACTTTTATCCATAGCATTGATGTGGATTAGTAATTTCCAAGACTGAAAGAGATGTTCCCATTAAAATGCCATGTGAGGTTAAGCACGTGGCAGTAATGAGTGGGCATTACAGTGGAATGCAGTGACCTCCCGTCACAAATATCCCACCACTCACAATCTTCCATGTAACCAACACGACACGCATTCTCCTTCCTTCCCCACACGCTGGACATACCCCTATTACCCAACTTATACTTCCTGCTTCCCTCCATACCCTCCAATCATTCCCACGCTCTCAGCATCCCTGCCTGCTACTGGTAAGCTTTTTCATTTCCCAATTTCAAATTTATAATAATTTTAAATTACTAACTGTTGAATTCTCTCTTTTGTTATCTTCGTCTGTTTAATTTTCAATCCATCATAGAAAAGTCCGATTTTTTTTCAATCCATCATAGAAAAGTCCGATTTTAGTAAGTGTCTCGATTTTTATCTAACAAGGGAGTCCGGGAACTGGTTGTGTTTAATTTGATTCAAACAGCTGCAATAAATTCTCATAGCCAAGTTCATAGAGCTGGTTTTGTATTTGATTCAAAGCGGCAATAAATTATCAGAGCCCAAGTTCATAGAGCTGGTTTTGTATTTGATTCAAACAGCGGCAATAAATTATCAGAGCCCAAGTTCATAGAGCTGGTTTTGTATGAATTTTTTAAACTAAACTAAATAAATGTGTATTTCAGTTGCTGGTCCATAGTCCCAAACTTGAATTGGGTCTCAATGTTATTTAACAATCTGATAAAATAAATCTCGGTAAAACTTACCCAAAAAACCGTCTGCTGAACTGAGATTCCATTTAACATAACATTTGGTTTATCAGGAAAATTTTCAGAGGCTACCATTGAACATAGCAATTTTTTCAATTTCGGAGACTACCTTTATTATTATAGCAATTTTATTAAAACTTATGTTTTAGCAGTATATTTTGAAAACATTCGTTAGCTTGTCAAAAGTTGTTCTCTTTCAATGAATGGTGAGGTAGCAATCTAGTTGATCATTCAACATTATAGCTATGTTTTTTATTCTTCCATCAAATATACCTCTCATAATTTGGGTGTTTCCTCAAAATTTTCATTGAAACAACTAACTAATTGGGAATTTTTCATTGTTAGCGAAGGATTTCCTTGGTGGACAGATTCTTCTACTGGAAACAATTTCCTCATTCCTTTGTCTATTTTAGAAATCTTTCATGGCCATGAAACATATTTCTGTTTTAGTTTAGATAACAAAGAAGATGCAAGAAACAAGCAAAAGGGAATGTGGTTAAAATGCATTTTCTGAGAATGTTTATGAATGCTTGCTTTTTCAGCATGACCATAAACTTTTTCTGCCATATTTCCAATCTTTTTGTCTGTAGATGAGGTTCATTCCATATGCTTATTGCATTTTTCATTGCCTACTAACACATCAATGTCTTGGCAGGATACTCATTCCATGGCAACAGTAAATGGAACCAACTACATTCCAACTGTACAGACCTGTGATTTGTTGTTTTTTCTTGGAAATAACCCACAACGGAAATCTCAATCTGTCGATAGTTTGTCATCCACCTTAACAAGGGAAAGATGGATGGTGCTATCAGGCAAGAGGTCGTTCAAACCCTCTTTTCATTCTTTAAGCACAAAGCAAATTTTTTCAAAGGAAGGAGGCAGCCGAATTCAATGTGCTGGCAAAAGCATTACAATTCCATCAGAATCAGAGGAAAACCTGACAAATGTTTGGTTTGATTCTATGGAGAAGGAAGACTTTGTGGCACAATTCAAGATGTTTGACTTTGAGTTGTGCAACCATGTTAGCATAGGACTTTCAGGCCGGGTAAGTAGCTTTGCTGGTATCGAAATAGCTCCCTTACAATTCTGAATAAAAAATATTCTTGAACTGACCTAGAAAGACATGGAGTCCGCATAATTTTATTGGGTTTACTTTTCTTGAAGGTATTTGATACTTAAGATGCAAGTCTTGTAGATTTTCCTGAAATGGGTGTCTGGTTTGGGTTGCCATGCAGAAAGATGAAGTGGTGTTCGAAGCTATTGTCAGAAATTCTGAGAGGTAAGTTGCTTTTAGTGACTTTATCTCATATCTTATCTGAAATATACTCCAAACTAGCCACACATTTATATAACCCCTGACTCGAAAGATCTTAATGGATGTGAAGCCCTCTGAAAAATTCTAGAGTGGTATTACGGCAACTTACAGGGTCTCATGCGCAGCGCAGGGGCAGACGTGCTTTAGAGGTGAGCATTGCTATTATTTGTTTTTTTCTTAGTATTGTATTTAGTCAATTGCTTATTATGCCTGGCTTGTTTTGTTATCCAGGTTCTGCGAAAACTTGCTCGTCGCCAGTTTATGTATCGTTCATATGCAACAAGAGTCCACGGATATATACTTCCATCTGGTGCTATGGATCAGTGCTCATTCACCTTAGTGCATGGAGTAAGTCAACTGCAGTGCCCTTCAAATCTAGTAGTAGCAAGGAAAGCAGTAGGTTGGGACCTGGGTGCAACAAAGAATGGTGATTATGGAACTGGTTAATTGAGTTGTTGGATATTTGGTAACATAATTTATTTCCAAGACTATATATTAAGAAAGTGGCTTCTTCCAGAACAGTTGGTCTACTAAGGCCTTCCATGATACTTACTTATTATATTGTGACAGTACTATGGGAGCTACTCGCTGCACCATTGGCTGCTACTCACAGACTGGCTTCCAGCGCTGGAAGCTAAACTTGCTTTAGATGAAGACTGTGCAAGAAGAGTGGGAGATGACACAACTGGTGGACCTGCTGTATCTCGGCAATCAAGGCTTATCCGAATGTTGATGAGAGACCTTTTAATTGGGGTAAAACTAATTTCATAACTATTTTGGTGTTTAGCCCGTAGATTGCTCTAGAGTTTACTTAACTGAGATCTTTGACTGCTGATATCACCATTATGCCCAGGTGAACTATTTGCATAGCCATGGACTTGCACATACCGAGTTACGCCTGGAGAATGTTCATATAAGTTGTGTAGATAGACATGTCAAGGTAATTTCTAGTTTAAAAAGTTTATTTTTTCCAAATAACTGAAATTGATGATACAGTCTTTTCATCTTGATTATTAGTTTGCGGAAATGCTAAGTTTTGACCTATGACAATTGGGACTCTATTTGATTGTTTGGTTTTAGTCATTATGGCTACCTTTGTGCTTTTCTTTTCCAAATCAAGCAGAAACAGACCATTTATTTTGGGACATACAACATTCTTTGCGCATTATAATTTATCTATCATTATTTAGTCCTTTCGGTGGATTATTTGGGAAGTTTTCAATGGCAATTGAAAATATATTTTTAGTGACATGAAAGGTTTAATTTTTTTTTTTTTTTGTCTTTGCTTGCTGGCCTGTATATGGGGTGCACACATCTTAGCATTAGACGGTCTAACTCTATTGCACGAATATATACATTGATGATGTTTTTATTGATTGTTAATACATGAGAAAAACCGATGATGTTTTCATTGACTATCATTAATAGATGGCAAATCTTATCCATTCAGACTGTCTGCAGTTTACTATTTGCATTGGCCTGCAAGTAGGCCAGCAACTCTTAACTATTTAAAGCCTAACCAAAAAAGAGAGCAAGGTAAACCCAATAGCAAAGTCTGTCAAACAAGTTCAGATCATGTGAACATTTAATCTCCATGGATATACGCGAAACCCATAGAGGATAAGGCAGCGTTAGCCATGCTGAGTATTGTTGAAATTGATTTTAACTATTTGTATACCATTCGGGAAAAAGGAATTCAAGGCATATAAACCAACAAGTCCAACATTAAGTAATGGTACTGTGAGAGGGAATGCCTCTGTTTGTAAGTGACAATCGTGAGATTCTCTAGACAGGGGTTGTAGGTGCAGGAGAGATCATCAGGAATCCTAAAGGACTCCAAGAGCTAGCTTATGCCTGAGGTATCAATCTAGTGAAAAATAATGAAGCTGAGGCGTTGGCAACAAACTAAAGAATCAAGCTTCTCAAAGAGAGATTAAAAGGACTAATTGTTACTATAGGAGACTTGGCCATTATCATTCAACCTGGATTCACAAAAAAATGCCTTTCTCCAGTCAAAGTTAGTTTTCAAGACATCTTTTATTTCAGGTCAAGAGGCACTTAACACTAAGGCAGAAGAAATGGAAAACGACGATGCGTTGGAGCATAAGGGCCAATTGTGGGTTCGGATGGAGGAAAGGAGTGAAAAACTTATGCCCGGGGTATCAATCTAGTGAAAACTAATGAGGCTGAGGCATTGGCAACAAACTAAGGAAGCAAGCTTCTCAAGGAGTGATTACAAGAACCCATTGTTATTGTAGGAGACTTGGCCATTATCATTCAACCTGGATTCACAAAAAACCGCTTTTCTCCAGTCATAGCTAGTTTTCAAGACATCTTTTCTTTCAGGTCGAGAGGCGCTTAACACTAAGGCAGAAGATATGGAAAACAAAGATGCGTTGGATCATAAGGCCAGTTGTGGGTTCGGATGGAGGAAAGGGAGTGAAAAACTAGTATTCTGTCCCGTGACGGTTGGTTGTTGTTTGGAAGAAAGGGGCTCTAACCCAATTAAGTCTTAATGCCCCTCCATAAAAGTTATCTTTGATTGGTGTTTACCTCACTTGATAATGACATATCTTCTTGAACCGTCTTACTGTTTTTTCAAACATAATGAATTCCATTCCCTATACAATTTTCACTCTGTTTGATGTGTGGGAATCATGGCAAGGCAGGTGTGCACTCCTGGCATTTTCCCCAAAAAGGATCAAGTTTAATTCCACAGCAAAAGCATTCATTTATGTTCTTCAGACATGCACATGCTGAGCATTTGATTTGAAATTCTCTTGGACCTTGGTGTTGTCTCTTCTCTTTTGGCTTGTGGGGAGTGTTGTAAAGTTCACGGCTTTCAGGGGATAGTATTTTTGGTCCTGCCTCTTTGTCCTAACAATGTACTGTTGTGACTATTCCTTTGCCATAGAAGGGAATGTGCACGAGGTCTAGAGAAGTGTGAGAAATTGCAATAATTGCAGGTATGCAGGCTAATCTGTCCATGGCTTTTGAACAGTTAGAGTCTTAGCGGGTTCAGGTTGAATCCAAGCTTCTGGCAGTCAATAAGGCCCAAGATCGTTTCTATGTGGCATGAAGGCAACAAATTCTGGCTGTGAGAGATTGGGAACTTGAATCTTGGAGGGAACTTTCCATTCTCAGAATGAAGTTCATTGAGCTGGATGTGACCTTTTCTACCACTTGGGACCCCCCTGTTTGCATTGCTAGCCATGTTAATCTGCCTCTGCAGGAGCTGTTACCTGAGTGTCGTGGGATGATGAAGAATCACAGAGAGAGATTCTGGCAGCAATTCAGTTGGACTTGGTGGCCAATTCTATGTGTTTGTCTTTTTAACTCTAGTCAATTTATTTTTTGTTGGTATCTCCTTTTGCTAGGATAATATATGAGTTTCCACTTGCAAGTTTTGGAGTAGGCAGACTCTTTTATTTTTGCAACTTTGAATGCTTGGGAGATGTGGGAGATCTCTATCATATTCCTTCCTCTCTTTTCTAGAAGATGTTTTTAGGTTGTACTGACTCCCGAGGCTGTATGGGTAAAGCCACATTTATTTTTGATCAATATAATTGTTACTTAAGAAAGGACGAGAGGTTCTTGGGGATGGGATGCACCCATAGTAGTACTAGTGTGGATACCACAAGGATAAAATGTTTCCAAGGGTTAGCTGTATGATCAAAATCAAATATCGATAAGTGAGACATTTTCATGTTGACCACTGTGAGATTTCTATATACCAAAGGCATTCTCCAGAGTTGGATCGAATGTAGAAAGAGGATTGGCTCCCAAAGAATAATGGATAAATTTTATTTGGGCCAATAGAAGTTATACAGTGCTGTAAACCAAATGAAAGATTTTTTAGTAGATACAGTGCAAAATAGTGATTGTAGTAGATAAAGGGCTCTGAAAACTCTTCTTGATCTGTCAGATTTTATTCCTGATATTGTTTTTTTGTGAGTATTCGATCCCTGGACGTGATCTTTACACTCCAAACAGTTTTTAGCCTCTCTTTTATTTTCCACCCACACATTCTATCATCTTTAGAAAATCGAAATATGCAAGCTATAAAAAATTCTGAGACTTGGAAGAGGATGCTTATAATAGAAGAAGCCCGTTCTTATTTCCATCCTCTTGCTCTTAGTCAGTTAGTTAAATGTTGTAGATCTCTAAAGCTGATTTCCATGTGGCAAGTTTGCTTGTAAAACATTAGCACTTTTCATGCTATGGCAACTTTCAAACGTTCTTGTCCATTTTTTCATATGCATCTAGATTCTAGATCTCTTTATTTTAGTAGAAAATAGAAATAGTGAAATCCCCCTCAAATATAGCTAGCAATAGGAATTTGCCCGTGATTCTAGAAATCAATGTTTGTTGCTGCATTTTCTATTATGAATCTATATTATACGATCTATGGGCTGAGTAGTAATGTTTCTATTAGATATATTGGATGATCATGTGGTGTTTATGTGACTTACCTCTGGTTTTTAGGGTAACCAGAAGTAGCACCTTATTATAGAAAGGGTAGCGTGTGTGATCACTTGTGGGGTTTACCTGACATGAATGGTATGTTTATTATTTGCTTAAGGGAAATATTCTAGTTGAAAGCTAATAATGATTCTGATTAAGCCAACTAGTTTCAGTAGGTTGTCAAATTGTTGAGAAGTCGAATTATGTATTGGTGTAAAATTTCTATATTACAAATTTCAGACTAGGCTGGCATTTCAAGAGTATGCATTAAATTCTAAAGGTACTGTTTAGCATATATCCCTGAGCATCTGCAGCAACTCCATAAAGATGTACACGGTTTAACAACCCTATTGAATTGATCCTTACAAAACAAAGGAAGTTCAATCCTATCATTCATAGGTCTTATAGGAGTCTATTTTGAGGAAAGGTTTTCTCTCTAACATTGTAATTAGATTTTCTAGCATGAAATTTCCTTTCACAAAAACAGTTTGTTCCTTCCTGGATGCTTCCCAGGATCATCCAGCTAGATCCTCTCAGCCATGGGCACTCCCCAGACAACCTTGTTAGAAAATGCATTGGATCCTTCTCAGTGCTTGATTCTGCAGAGGATGCCTCTTCCTCCTTGTCTTCAAACTCCACATTTTCTCTTATGGACTTATAGTTGATCTATTGCACTCTCTCCTTTTTCTCCTTTTTTGATGTAATATGTAGTTCATGTTTTCTTGTTTGATCTTAAAGTATTTTGTTTTTTTTCTTTCAGTGTTGCGTAGGGAACCCCTACAGATTGATATCACCAATTGTACTTCCTAGTCCCACTGACCTATATAGTTTGAGTGGGGCTAATGGTTAAAAACTTGTTTCAAATACTGTGGGGGGTACAGTATGTACACTTTCGTAGACTTTAGCAGTCAAATTACTACATCTAGGGGGTCCCTTGTTCCACAAAGGGGCATCATACATTAATTTAATGTCTGGGTTGGCTGTGGCCTTAAAATTAGATTACTATTATTATAATTATTTTGATCATTTTCCAGACATTAATGAGAGTATTTTTAATTTTCCTGTGAACCTAATGCATGACAGTTTATCGATCTAGTAGATTAACAGATCTACTGAATAAATGCACCACTAGATTCTTAACATAAACATTCAACGGAGGAAAAATATTTACACCAATCTCAATCACAAGTGGCACATACAAATTCTGCCCAATCAATAGTTCTCCATTAATAACTTAATTTAAACCTACTTGGTCTTTTGTCCTAGGATAATAGCCCAACTGAGGAGTTCACATATACAACAATAAACCTGAAACTATCCACCTGATCAAGCCCTAGATCTGTCCTTTGATCTTCCTTAGCCAATGTGGATTTGTCTCCCTTGCTTCGCCTTGCACCTTCATCGGACCTGACACACTTGAGTGGAAGTCCTCCACCATGTCATTGAGATGTCCCTCTCTTAGTCTTGTGCTATTGTATGGTGTCTTCTCCGTCTCCTTAGCCTTGCTTTTATAGCTTTACATTGAACTAAATCTCTAACCCTAATTTCCAAAGTGATCAATGACTGAGATTTGATCTTGCCTCTCTTGAGATAAAGGCATGAGATTAAAACATAATTATTAAAGTAATTATTTCACTTTTCCTAAGTTTACTTTAGTGCAATTAACCAATATAACAATTATGTGTTTTCCTAAGTCAAAACTCAGGCTAAGTTACAAAAGAAGCCTGCTTACACTAGCACAAGTATCCAAAGGAGATCTGTGGGTGACTTTTGCATGCTTAGGCCCTAGACGCTTAGGCCTATGCAGAAGTACCTACCCAAGCTACAAACATCAACACTCCCTCTTAGCGAAGGTGGTACTTATGCCCCTTGGAACTAGCTTCTATCCTGGAACTGCATTCGCTGCCTTGGTTGCTCCCTTTGAACTAGAATCCTTCCCTGCCACCTAGTCTGAGAACATGCTTGAAGTCCCGCTCCCTTTGGATTGGTGTTCCTAGAAGCCTCTTGCTCATGAACATTCTGTAAGGTCATCTCATACCAAGAGACCTTCCTGATAGACTTGGAGGGATTTGTGGATTCCTCCTGCTTGTTAATTTTCTTGAAACTCTGCAACTACTTAGATGAATTTACTGAAAAATCACGACAACTAAAAACTGAAACCAAGTTTAACTTTCACCAAGATACAAAGTTTCTTAACATCAACATGTAGCGGGAAATACTTGAAATAAAAACACATGCACACATAAGTTTGACACCTGTGTTTTAATCAGGAAACCCAAATGGGAAAAACTGCTTTCGTTGTTGTGTTCTTCTTATTGATTGTTCTTTGAGCAAATAAATCTTTTACAATTCAGTGCGTTGCTACTGCAACCAACAAATAGCCTCTAAGAAAGATCTCGACTTTCTTCTCACTAATCTCAGCTCCACAAATTGTTGTCATTCTATCACTGCCCTCGGCCCTACCTCTTGATCTTGGTCTTCACACATCGTTTCCTGTTGAACCTAGTCTTAGCTTGCTCTTCGAATTCTTGATCTTTGCTCCTCAATCAATGCACTACACCATCAACAAAGAATCATCTAGTCTTTGTGCCTTTGTCCTTTTCTGCCTCAATAAACTTTCGATGCATGCAAGAGGCAAAGTTCGAATGGTTGTTCACACTAGTGCAATGAGTTGCTCTACTAGTTAATTGGAACAAGTCCTAATTACACCTAGATTGGCTTGAGTTGCTCCTTGATTTTTTCTAGTTGTGAACAGAGTTAATTGAGGACTTAGCTTGTCCCATCTTCACTTGTCGTAACTGAACTTGTCTCGTTTCACTCACCTTGTAGTTTAATTGAAGAAGACTCTAACGCACTGAAGCTCCAACACTACACATGCAGTCTACTGATGACCATTCTAGTGAACTGAAAATCAACTCATCACAACTGAAGTCTATCTCATGATCTCTCATGTATGCTAGAGAAAGACAGATCAAATTCTTCACTAGCTAAGGCACAAGCTAGAAGACCTTACTTCGCTACATTTTGAACACTCCCTCTTATCGAGGAAGGGATTTTGTACAACTCCCAACTTATCTCTAAAAGACACGAACTTGCCTTTGACTAAGGCCTTCTTTATGATATGTGAAACCTGCTCATATGTGAGAATGTACGGTAGCTTTAATATCCCTTTTTGCACACAGTCCCTAAGATGCTGGTACCTGATCTTGAAGTGCTTGGAGCGATCATGAAACATTGGATTCTCAGAGAGCTTAATGCAATTTTGATTGTCATAGTGAATCACTGTGGGCTCCAACTCCTTCCTGAAAGATTCACTATGGGCTCCAACTCCTTCCTGAAAAGACCCACAAGCAACTTCCTCATCTAGATGGCTTCGCATGCTGCCAAGCTGGCAGCCATATACTCGGCCTTTGCTAAGCTGAGTGCAACTGATCTCTGCTTCCTTGCTGAACTAGGAAACAACTGCTGACCCAGTGTCAAAGACGCAACTTGAAGTGCTCTTTCGATCCATAGAGCTCCGCGCCCAATCTTCAGTTGTGAAGCCCTCAAGCTTCACTCCATCAACCTATCTGTACCACAACCTATAATCTGTCATGCCTTTGGGATACCTCAAGACATGCTTGGTAGCAACCCAGTGATCTCTAGTAGCATCTATCATAAACTGGCTCAACTGGTTCACTGCAAAACATATGTCAGGCCATGTGTTGACTAAGTACATCAATGACCTAATGAGCTTCCTGTACAACGTGGCATCTACTCGCTCTATTTTGCTCTCGTAACATCCTCTACCTATTGAGGAGGAATGGGACGAAATAACCCATCCATCCTCGTAGGCTATGGTCCTCTATAAGGGGAAAACCCCCAAAATTCCCACTGTTGGGCAAGCTTTGGTGCAGCTGGGCGAAAAAGCCCAAAGTTGGGGCTTGGAGTAAAGTTTACTCAATCATTTTAGAAGAAGAGACCCCTCTGGGAAATCTAAAAATATGAGAGGGATGAATTCAGTTTGGATCGTCAAATGTGGATCATCTCATTCTGTTTTTAAGCATTAGCTTTGAGTGCTTTAAGACCCCTTCTATCTTGTCAATTTCGGTGGTGAACAATTCCACCCTAGTTGACATACCTATTTCTTCTCTCTGTTTTGGCACAAGGGTTTTTGGTTGGGCAGCGAATTCTATAGGTTTGGATTTGGTTAATGAACAAGAGGCTCTTGGAAGCAACAAGGTTTTTGTATCCTGTATTTGAAGGAGAAGCGAATTCTTGTTCTAGGCAACTCTTGAAGAAGGCCTGTGAAATTCGGCTAGGGTTTTCTGGCACAGGAAGGTCATCTAAAAGGCAATGAAACTCGTGGATTTGTTCTTGTTTTGGCACATGAATACTTCTTGGAAGGGCAACGAGATTTTCTACTAGTTTGATCTCTGGTTCTGGGCATAGAAATGTCATAGAAGAGGCAACGAAATTATGTGTGGAGGTTCGTTGTAATTCTCGACAGAAGTCGAAGTGACGATTTCTTCCCGAGTTAGACATGGCTGTTGAAGGCATGTGAATGTCTCCTGTGATAAGCAAAGTCTGTTCCTAAAGCAGGTTGACTATTCTAAGGGCAAGCAGAACTCTGATCTAGGGTTTCTGCATCTATCTAGGTCGAAGTGAGAATGGGGTCGTTGTTTTAGATCAAATCTTCTCAAAACAATTCTGTGACAGATTATGAGTTCAGAATGGTAGATAGAGTCTTTCTGAGGTTTCTCTGTGGAGATCCCGTGGTAGACAAGTATCTTTGAGGGAAAATCATATACCATAGTGCGATTTTCATAATAGCCAGGTCCGAGACATATCTAGTGTTGAAGTCGACCTACAATTGTATAAAATTCATTAGCTACAAAATAAGTTCTAGCCTTTGTCTTGACACGAGGTTACTGAGTATTGAATTCATGAAGAGTGCAAGGAATATTGAACTGTCTGAAGGCATAGGGTTAACAGGTTAGAGGTAGAACTACTCTCTGTTGGAACATTGTCAAATCTCATAAATTGTTGTAGTATGTTGGATTGGTATTGGTTTCCATTTGTGATGAATTGTTGAACTGATTACTCTCTATTGGAGCACTATTGCACTTCAAATTTAACCATAGCCTGTGGATTGGATTTGGGTTATTTGATGATGGATTGTTGAATTGCATTGCGGAAATTATTACAATATTGTTACTTATATAGTGCAATTATTTGACTGTACCTAATACATGTAACTTTATTGAAACTCTAGTCACAGGAAGGGAAAAACAATCTAGGGCAAAAACCTCATGGTTATATTACAGTGGTATCAGAGCACTGAAATCCTGCCAACCTGTGAGTTTTGTGTATGTTTCAGGGAGATACAAGTAACATTATAGTCAGTAAGAGTAAGGTTAATTGCAAGACAACCGTGGAGGGTAAGGAGGAACAAGGAGATCTAGACACCAAGGATCTCTTACATGTACTGATACATGGACAAACAAAAATATCAAATTTGATATTACAAGGGCAACAACAAGGACAATAATTAATGCAAACATTGGCCCAGGGTTAACAACAACTTGCTCAGTTGGTGACTCATCTCATAGGAAATGAAAATGTTGCTTGCAACAACAAAACTAACATGGAAGGGAGTGGGAATCATAACCCTGGTCCTCCTAACACTAGGGAAACCAATAGGAGGAGTCACCGACCATTGCTTCCTCAATTCACGAATAATCAAGCCGCGATAAACCAAGAAGTTGTTGAACCAAACAGACTACTGGACGATTACTTTCGGGAATATGCAGTGCCAGAAGAAAACACACGAGCAACCGTGACCTTCAATGAATATAGTAATTTAAGATTCATAAACAGACCTCGGGGAAATCATAATTATGATCTAACACACAAGGTGAGTAAACTTTCCCTTCCCTCATTTGATGGGTCATCTAAATGTATAGTAAGAGCTTGGGTGCAAAAATTGGACACCTACTTCAGGGTCAACCCTACGGCAGAAGCAGATGCAATCCAATTTGCCACATTGCATCTAGAAGGGGAAGTGCATGAATGGTGGTATCATGGTCTAGTAACATTGGGGCATGCCAACATTACTTATGAATATTTTTTGCAAAGGCTGATAGAAAGATTTGACCGGAAGAACCCAGACATCCACTTTAGAGAATTAGCACTTCTCAAGTAGACGGGATCGCATGAAGAGTTCATTACAGAATTTGAATGTATCACTGTCATGGTAACAAATATATCTGAAGAAAGATTAGTCATGCTTTTTAGGAGGCTTTATCTGAACCATTACAAGGTTGGGTAAAAGCATTCAATCCCACAACCCTTCAAGAGGCTATCAAGAAGACTCGTGATATGGGAAATGCAATAGTCAAATCTAAAGCCCCTCCCAAACCTTTCATTCCCCCAAAAGATAAGGAGAAGAAGGCCCCTCAACGTGATTGGCCCAAAAGGGACAGGTTAGATGAGGAAACCTGAAGCGAACTAAGGAGGAAAAAGCTATGTTTTACTTGTAGGGAACCATGGGAACCTGGACATCGCAGTTTAGGAAAAGGGAAGATTCATTACATAAAAGTACTCTCCTAGGGGGAGGAGGAAGGAGACAAACCCACACCTAGTAATGATGAACCCACTGAGCCTAGCAATCCCAAGGAAGAACAACCACAGGAAGAAGCTAAAGAGGAGGAAAAGGCTATGATTTACTTTTAGGGAACCATGGGAACTTGGACATCGTAGTTTAGGAAAAGGGAAGATTCATTACATCGAAGGACTCTCCTAGGGGGAGGAGGAAGGAGACAAACCCACACCTAGTAATGATGAACCCGCTGAGCCTAACAACCCCAAGGAAGAACAACCACAGGAAGAGGCTAAAGAGGAGGAAAGACCCCGCGAAGAAGAGAAACCACGACCACAAGTTAGGATCACATCTCTTTTAGGAACACTTAGATATTACACCTTTAGGGTCGGGGAGTCGTCAAGGGACAACACATCACAACATTGATTGATGGGGGAGCTACACATAATTTCATTGATGCAACGTTAGTAGCAAAGAGAGGGCTTCCCACAGAAGAATTCGAAGGCCTTGATGTAATAGTAGTGGATGGGTACAACTTGGATTACGCACAGATGATCCCAGGTTTGAGTGTAACACTTGGTAATTATACTTTCACTAGTGACTTTTACGTAATTGATTTGGCAAATATTAATATGGTATTGGGGGTTCAATGGTTGTATTCGTTGGGAAAGCACACTATGGACTACTAAGCATTGGAAATGGAATTTAAAGCACCAAATGGTAGTAAGGTAGTTTTGAGGGGTATGGCAAATGGTGGACCACAAGTCGTTTCCGCCAGAAGGATGGAGGCCATATTTAGGCACAAAGATGTAGCATATGCAGCAAAATGCAGGATTATGAGTCAAAAGACTCCCGACAGTGACAAACCATAGTACAAAGCGGACATTCAACGAGTGTTGGACACACATGGTCAGGTATTTGGTGATATTCCCCCAGGATTGCCACTTAAAAAGGGATTTGAGCTTACTGTAGAACTGGAAGAAGGGGCCAAGCCTGTAATCACCACACCATATCAACATCCAAAGAAATTCAAGCATGAGATAGTGAAGACTATCCAGGAATTAGTAGCAATGGGCCATATCAGATCGAGATCAAGTCCATTCGCCTCATCCATGGTTTTGGTGAAGAAGAAGGATGGTGTGTGGAGGATGTGTATTGATTACTGAGCTCTCTACAAAAAGGCCATCAAAAACAGGTATCCTATTCCCAGAATCAATGAATTATTGGACAAGCTTCATGGCGTAGTATATTTTTTAAAGATTGACTTATGATTGGGTTATCACCAAATTCAAGTTCGAGAGAAGGATGTGCCAAAAACAACATTTCGTTGCCACTATGGACACTTTGAGGCTCCCGCCACCTTTCAATCTTGCATGAATACCATCTTCAACAAGCTGTTGACATAGGTTGTCATTGATGTCAATATGGCAATATTCTAGATACTAGATATTTTAGATGATGATATGAAGCCAAGGGGAAGCAGAGCAGATCCATGAAGAGACAGGAGCAAGGCCATCAGGATAGCCAAGCCATAAGCAAGAGTCTGTTAACGAAGGAGTTAACAAAGGAGGTATATCAAAGTATATTGCAGAATATCAGAGCAAGAGAGGCATGTCGGAAAAGGCAGAAGCCATCAAGGTTTGAAGATATCAAGAGGAGGTCATTAGAACAAGAAGAGCCACATTGGAGCAAGAGGAGCCATATCGGAGGAGATGTAATACATGCCCAAGAAGAATCAAGAGGAAGAAGTCATCAAAAGAGGAGTCAACATGCTAGAGGAGCCATATATATATATATATATATATATATATATATATAGATATATATATGTCATACATATATATATCGGAGCTACAGGAGGAGCAA
The DNA here is from genome assembly GCA_031772625.1 of Pinus tabuliformis. Lineage (NCBI taxonomy): Eukaryota > Viridiplantae > Streptophyta > Pinopsida > Pinales > Pinaceae > Pinus > Pinus tabuliformis. The sequence goes on from CM062807.1 coordinate 431,589,004, forward strand.
AGAGAAAAACAGAGCTATCAGAGAGCATATATGCATGCATTAACACTATTGAAGACCAAAACTCATATATATATGCATTCACACTATCGAAGGCAGAAGACTTGGTTGTATTGCAAATACACTATCGGAGGCGGACAACTTAGCTATATTGCAAATACACTATCGGAGGCGGAAGACTGAGTTATAGTGGAATACACTATCGGAGCGGAGAAGTACATATATATCGGAGTATAGAGGCGACGTGTATATAAATCGGCGATATGATAATCGGCGGTTCGGTTATGTGTCATCACCCCAAACCCCTGACAACGACATTTACATGCGGACCCGCTGCAACATTGTGCTATGGTTTAATGATATATCGCATCCGCCCATCGCAATGTTACACAAAGGGCTGTCACTCTCCCAAGCGCCGATTGCGATGTATGTCGCGGACTCGATGGTTCGATTGTAACATGGTTCAATGCAATATCGCATCTGCAGGAGGATCGATCGTCGGCCATCGGCGATGTCATGGGCCCGACGTATAAAGGATCTCCAGAAGCCGCGAATTGCCGATTGCGACTACATAGCCGGACCCGATGGGTTTTATATACCCAACTGTATAAGGTTTGAGTTCCGCACATAAGGGATTTTCAGTGTATTGGCGGGTTTCGGTGTAAAGACCGAAATACAAAGGAAAAGCCCTGGAAGCCTTGATCGCCGATTGCGATTTATGTAGCGGATCCGATACAGGAATAGTTGCGGGTAAAACATATTTGAAGTCTGCCCTTTAGAGCTTCGGTCGCATTTTCATATATTTCTTGTGTAATTCAAATAATTGGATTGCGTGGGGTTTGAAGGCCGAAATGTATGAACAACGGTCCCGATAATTCAGGAGGCTGAACTAAAGTCGATTGCGATTGTGAGTGGGACCTGGCATGTTCGTTAAACAAATTGTCTCTGTGTATGCCTATTATCATTGGAAAAACGGGGTTTTGTTACAGTTTTAATAGGCAGTAGCTTTTGCTATGAGTACTTTTGGTCCTCTCTTATGAATGAACGTGTCCTGTGAGCACAAAGAGACAGAGGAAGCTACAGCGACCAAGAAGCCAGGAAGCCGAAGGGTAAGCCAACGCAAAGGGAGCTGAAGTGAGTGTTGAGGAAGCCAAAGAGCTAGCAGAAAAGAGGAAGTCGATAGTCGGAGGTATCAGGAGCGTATACAACAACAAAAACAAAGAACAAGGTGCGTTGAAGGTAGTTGTTGAAACGGTTGGAGAAAACAAAGGCCGTAGCAAAGGGTCCAGCAGAACAGAAAAAGGGCCGAAGGACCAACAGGACAGGAGATAGTCGAAGGGGAGAAGTAGCCAGCAGAGAAGCAGTTATGCTGAAGCATTCACTGTGACATTAGAATAGATGCTTGAATAGAAAGTTGTTCTTTATGTAGAGCTTAGTGCAGCTAACAATAGACTGACTAAAGCTGTGTGAAGACATTATCAGAGAGCACGAAGGCTATTGGAGACTCTGTGTGGATAGTACGAAGAGTTGTAAAGACTCCTTCATGAGAAGATTGGTTGTCATTGATACTGTAGCATGGAGACTACAGTGAAGCTGTAAACAGACAAAACTCAGTAATGAAGAGTTCTAAGAGCAGAACATTACTATCATATGTGCCCGGACAAGATTGGGTCGAAACCCTTGGGGCTGGTGCCTCAGAAGTAAGAAGGATTGGAGTCCTTGGGGTTGATGCCTCAGAAGTAAGAAGGATTGGAGTCCTTGGGGTTGATGCCTCAGAAGTAAGAAGGACTGGAGTCCTTTGGATTGTTGCCTTAGAAGTAAGAAGGATAGGTGTCCTTGGGACTGGTGTCTCAGGAACTGAAAGGATTGAAGTCCTTGGGAGTTGGTGCTCCTAAGTCCAAGATTGGTGCCTTGGCGAAATAGAGTTGGAGCTCTGGAGGTTGGAGCCTCACAAAAGTCCAAGTTGGTGCTTGGCAACTGACTGCAACCACTTATATATTGTATCTATTTTTTTGCAAAGATTATATTAATAAAAGCATTTATTATTGTTGTTCATCTTGTGTTTTGAATATATATGTTTTAACGGGTAAAACAATAGTCGAAATAAGAAATACTGATTCACCCCCCCTCAGTATTTCCAACAATTCGTATCAGAGCCAGTACCTTCATTCAAAGCTTAACGGCTTGAAGGTTGACCTTTAGAACACAAATGGCAAAGTCAAGGAAGAAAGTCTTCAATCCTCCTAAGGATGTGTCTCCCTCTACTACTAAAATAGAAGACAATCAATTTGAGGAGGCTCCAAGGCTCAGTGGGAACTTTAGTATATGAGAAGCAAGAACGAGGAATTTCCTACAGACTCAAGGCATTGAAATCTAGAAATCAGTGATTGTTGATAGCAAGATGGATGAATAATCCAAGGAGTACAATGCAAAAGAAATGAAGGCAATCTTGAATGGGCTACCTGATTTTGTAAAGAACAATCTAGGAAAATATTCATCAGCAAAGGGTATAAGGGACAAACTTCATGACCTTCACTCAAAAGGGGCATTGACCATGACCATTAGTCAAGAAGATGATGGAAATCAAGAAGGAAATCTAGAACCCATCATAGAAGCTGAAAATGAGAATGATGACGTCAAGGCTGAAGCAGACCTAGAAGATGAAGAGAATGAAAAATATTTTGTAGAAGATCTCCTCGCTCAACTTATGGCTTCCATGGAAGAGATTAACAATTTGAAAAAGGAAAATAAAGAACTTAAGAAGATAACACTAGCTGGTGACCAAGATCAAACAAGGGAGGAAGTTGACCTTGTCAAGCTTCAAGTACAAGAAAGGGATGAAGAGCTTGCCAAGCTTAAGAAGGAATTTCATCAAAGCAAAAGAAAGCATCATGAAGAAGTCATATCTATGACAAATCAATTGGATAAAGCAAAGAAACGGGAAGATACCTTGTCAAGTCAACTTGAACAAAGGCACAAGAGCTTGAACAAACTTGAAGAAGAGATTGGTCAGTACAAGGTAGAGGTCTCCTCTCTCAAATCTCCACTACAAGAAGCCAGGAAACAAGTACAAGGAGTTGAGAAGACAAAGGAAGCATTGGAAGTCATAGAAGGACAGGCTGATGAAGCAGTGTTATATACCTAGGGGGGATAATATGGGGTACAAAGGGAGGTACCCAATGTAATAATGTAATAATGAAATGGGCCATAGTAATAAATAAGGTGGTTAACCCATATCATGTAAGGGACCACAAGTAGTTAGTAATAATGTAATGGGCCCATGGTATTAGTTCGATGGTATGAGAGAACCATGGTAATGACCCATGGTATTGTATGTATAAGGCCTATATAGAGGCTAGAGACTCCACATGGAGGGATGTCAAGGAATATTGTATGAACAGGAATATGGCTTGTGGAGTGTTCTCCTTCCTTAAGGAGTGAATGTATGGTGTTGCCCTACCTTAAGGGTTTTATCAATCAAGTGAAGCATTTATCTATATTCAGATCTTATTATTTCTGGTGTTATTTATAGTTATTGGGTATACTGGTATCATTTCATATATTTCTGGGCTAGATCTATAACAAGTGGTATCAGAGCTATAACAAGTAGGAAAGGAAAGAAACACCATGATCTGTCAACTAAAAGCAAAGGATGAAGAAATCTTCAAATTAAAATCTAACATCAAGCTTCTCAAGGCTGAAACATGTAAAACTATAAGGATCAAGGAAGAAATGGAGAGCAGTCAAGCAAAGAATGAAGAAATCTTCAAAATGAAGTCAGATATCATCTCCCTTAAAATAGAAGCAGATGAAGCTACTCGTATCAAGGAAGAAATTGAGAAACAACTTGCTAAGAAGAATAATGAGTGTGAAATATTGGAAGAAGAGATTGTCTTCCTTAGAGCGAAGGTTGAAGGGATGAACAAAATCTTGAAGAGCTCTCAAGCCTTGGATGACATGCTCAGCTATCACAGATGTCCATTTGATAAATCAGGTCTCGGTATGCAGGTGAATCATCAACCAAGAATGAAAATGCTTTAAACAAAAGGGATGTGAAGAAACCAGAAAGAAATGGTGATGCTCCCAGTTCCAGCAAAGGCAAGGAGAAAAATCAAGGCTATAATAGAAGAAATCCTGTTTCAAGAAGAAATCCTACTCCAAGAAGAAATATAGATGATGTCAAAGATGCGAGAGGCAATGGTTATCATCAAAGGATCTCAAGGCAGAAAGGCTTCAGAAGTACATCAAGGAAATCTCCATCTCCCAGGTACCAAAGTTCATTTTTTGGTTATTGTTATTCTTGTACAAACTTTGGTCACATGGCAAAAGACTGTAAAGCATATCATAAAGATAGATATTATAGTCCCCAACAATCTCCAAGAAACAATTTTGCAGGAAGAAATCATGAATTCTTATTCATGAACAATGTAGAATGCTTCAAGTGTCATAACATTGGTCATATGGCACGTGACTGTAACTTAACTTGGGCTCTTACACAAGCTAGAACCATGCAAAAGAAGAAAGTTACACAAGTATGGAGAAGAAAGCAAATACAATCCGAAAGTCCCTTGAGCTCTCCAGCCAACAGCATATGTCATTGGCTTGAATTTTGACAATCTAAGCATTTGATGGGAAGACTCTGCCAAAAAGAAATGATGCATACAGTTAGGGGGAGCTTGTGATTCTTGATCATTATTGCAGAAGCTATTAGTGAAAAGGGTCCTGATGAAATCCTTGTTGAGCTATATAAACAATCATTCTTTGATGAAGATCATTTCTCAGGAGTACTCCACTGAAGAACATGATCCTGTAACCATTCTTTGGACTATTGTTAAAGATGCTTTCCACTTAATCTCTAAGTAGTATTTGGAACAACAGAGAATGTCATCTAATACTAAAGAAATAGGGCAAACAACTACGGTGCTATTATCACAGAAGTTTATGTCTTGACTCAGGGATTTAATGTGAGAACAGATAAATTATGGACACTAATAGAGGCAATCTTCAAACAGACAGATACATCTGGAATGGAGTTTGAAGTAAGAGCAGCTGGCAGCATATAACAAAACTAAAGCATTGCAAGAAGATGCAAATCAGCGAAATGAATTTAAAAGACAGTCACAGATTGGATATCTAAATCTGCTAAGAGGAAATAACTTGCTGAGATATGTACAAGAACACAAGGAAAGGATGGCAGTGACTTAAGGAGAAGCACAGAGACACAAATGAACTCAGATCTGAAGAAAGACAGAAAGAAAGACAATCTCAGTGGCAATTTCTCTTGATTCGGACTATGAAGGTCTCTCAATTCTGCTTGTGGAGACAACAATATGGATTGAAGCATAAAAACCTGGACTTGGACACTTGGTGTATGGCTATTTGCAATCTGATTGAAAGCATTGAAGTAGAGCATCTTTAAGCATTGTTGAAGCCATGATAAAGTAGTTCTGAGACATGAAGAGGGAATAATGTGCCAATTGATGATAAAGAATCAATCCTTCTATCTTGAGTAAAAAGAAGAAGAGCACTATGACAGGGGGGTCACAGACCCATGGAGATCTAACATTCATGAAGAACAGAAGCAGTTTGATGGGGGGAGTCCCAAAGCACTCCTTTGCCATTGATGTCAAAGGGGGAGAGAAGAAGAATATTGCCATCAATAACAAAGGGGGAGATTGTTGACCTAGGTTGTCATTGATGTCAATATGGCAATATTCTAGATACTAGATATTCTAGATGATGATATGAAGCCAAGGGGAAGCAGAGCAGATCCATGAAGAGACAGGAGCAAGGCCATCAGGATAGCCAAGCCATAAGCAAGAGTCTGTTAACGGAGGAGTTAACAAAGGAGGTATATCAAAGTATATTGCAGAATATCAAAGCAAGAGAGGCACGTCGGAAAAGGCAGAAGCCATCAAGGTCTGAAGATATCAAGAGGGGGTCATTGGAACAAGAAGAGCCACATTGGAGCAAGAGGAGCCATATTGGAGGAGATGTAATACATGCCCAAGAAGAATCAAGAGGAAGAAGTTATCAAAAGAGGAGTCAACATGCCAAAGGAGCCATATATATATATGTCATACATATATATATCGGAGCTACAGGAGGAGCCATATATATATGTCATATATATATGCCATAGAAGAATATATCGGAGGAGAAAATGGTATACAGGAAAACAAAACAGAGCTATCAGGAGCTATCGAAGGAGCAAAGAGCAAAACAGAGCTATCGAAGAGCATATATGCATGCATTAACACTATCGGAGACCAAAACTCATATATATATATATATGCATTCACACTATCGGAGGCGGAAGACTTGGTTGTATTGCAAATACACTATCGAAGGCAGACAACTTAGCTATATTGCAAATACACTATCGTAGGCGGAAGACTGAGTTATAGTGGAATACACTATCGGAGTGGAGAAGTACATATATATCGGAGTATATAGGCAACGTGTATATAAATTGGTGATATGATAATCGGCGGGTTGGTTATGTGCCATCACCCCAAACCCTCGACAACGACATATACATGCGGACCCGCTGCAACATTGTGCTATGGTTTAATGATATATCGCATCCGCCCATCGCAATGTTACACAAAGCGCTGTCACTCTCCCAAGCGCCGATTGTGATGTATGTCGCGGACCCGATGGTCCGATTGTAACATGGTTCAATGCAATATCGTATCTGCAAGAGGATCAGTCGTCGACCATCGGCGATGTCATGGGCCCGATGTATAAAGGATCTCCGGAAGCCGCGAATCGCCGATTGCGACTACACAGCTGGACCCGATGGGTTTTACATACCCAACTGTATAAGATTTGAGTTCCGTGCATAAGGGATTTTCAGTGTATTGGCAGGTTTCGGTGTAAAGACTGAAATACAAAGGAAAAGCCCCGGAAGCCTTGATCGCCGATTGTGATTTATATGGTGGATCTGATACAGGAATAGTTGTGGGTAAAACATATTTGAAGTCCACCCTTTAGAGCTTCGGTCGCATTTTCATATATTTCCTATGTAATTCAAATAATTGGATTGCGCGGGGTTTGAAGGCCGAAATGCATGAACAACAGTGCCGATAGTTCAGGAGGCTGAACTAAAGCCGATTGCGATTGCGATTGGGATGTGGCATGTCCGTTAAACAAACTGTCTCTGTGTATGCTTATTATCATTGGAAAAACGGGGCTCTGTTACAGTTTTAACAGGCAGCAATTTTTGCTTTGAGTACTTTTGGTCCTCTCTTATGAATGAACGTGCCCTATGAGCACGAAGAGACAGAGGAAGCTATAGCGTCCGAGAAGCCAAGAAGTCGAAGGGTAAGCTAGCGCAAAGGGAGCTGAAGCGAGCGTTGAGGAAGCCAAAGAGCCAGCGAAAAAGAGGAAACCGATAGTCGGAGGTATCAGGAGCGTATACAACAACAAAAACAGAGAACAAGGTGCGTTGAAGGTAGTTGTTGTGTTGTTGAAACAGTTGGAGAAAACAGAGGCAGTAGCAGAGGGTCCAGCAGAACAGAAAAAGGGCCGAAGGACCAACAGGACAGGAGACAGTCGAAGGGGAGAAGTAGCCAACAGAGAAGCAGTCATGCTGAAGCATTCATTGTGACATTAGAACAGATGCTTGAACAAAAAGTTGTTCTTTATGCAGAGCTTAGTGCAGCTAACAGTAGACTGACTAAAGTTGTGTGAAGACATTATCAGAGAGCACGAAGGCTATTGGAGACTCTGTGTGGACAGTATGAAGAGTTGTAAAGACTCCTTCATGAGAAGATTGGTTGTCATTGATGTTGTAGCATGGAGACTACAGTGAAGCTGTAAACAGACAGAACTCAGTAATGAAGAGTTCTCAGAGCAGAATATTACTATCATATGTGCCTTGACAAGATTGGGTCGAACTTGAAACCCTTGGGGCTGGTGCCTCAGAAGTAAGAAGGATTGGAGTCCTTGGGGTTGATCCCTCAGAAGTAAGAAGGATTGGAGTCCTTGGGGTTGATGCCTCAGAAGTAAGAAGGACTGGAGTCCTTTGGATTGTTGCCTTAGAAGTAAGAAGGATAGGTGTCCTTGGGACTGGTGTCTCAGGAACTGGAAGGATTGAAGTCCTTGGGAGTTGGTGCTCCTAAGTCCAAGATTGGTGCCTTGGCGAAATAGAGTTGGAGCTCTGGAGGTTGAAGCCTCACAAAAGTCCAAGTTGGTGCTTGGCAACTGATTGCAACCACTTATATATTGTATCTATTTTTCTGCAAAGATTATATTAATAAAAGCATTTATTATTGTTGTTCATTTTGTGTTCTGAATATATATGTTTTAACGGGTAAAACAATAGTCGGAATAAGAAATACTGATTCACTCCCCCTCTTAGTATTTCCAACACGAGCAGCCAAGGAAGTTCTTATTAGTATTTTTTGATGACCTTCTCATTTACAACAAGACATGGGATGATCACTTGGAACATTTGGATAAAATCTTGAGCATCATGCAGGAACAGTCACTTTATGCCAAGGCATTAAAGTGTGAGTTTGGATTGACAGAGATTCTTTACTTGGGACACATAATCAGTGCAAGGGGAGTACAGGTTCTTCAAGAGAAGATCCATGCAATATGGACTGGCCAACACCCAAGAGCCTAACTAAGTTATGAGGATTCTTTGGGATTTGCAACTATTACCGACGGTTTGTCAAAGGATTATCTCAATTAAGTGCACCATTAACAGATTTGACGAAGAAAGGAGCATTGTTGAGAAATCTAGAGCAAGATTGATTTCTCTTTACTTTTGATAGATGCTTGTGATTTCTTCATTAAATTCTTTTTCTTCTTCTTATATTTATTATTTCTTTGTTCATCAAACAACTACCAAAACCATAAAAACAAAGAGACACTAGATGTAGGCACTCAGCCAGGGCAAAACCCCTAAGGAGGGGAAAACCCAGTCAAACTCTTCCTTAGTAGATTCATATCAAAGTAAGACAACCAAGACCTTTGACACAAACTTTACCCCTCCATCCATCAAGCTGATCAAATATGAATACAGTCTTCCTACAATTCAATCTTTATTCTGCAATAGCAATTTCGTCCTGCAATAGTGACATTGTCCTGTAATAGTAATTTCGGCCTGCAATAGAGATCTTCGACCTGCAGTAGTTACCTAGTCTTGTAGTAGTAACTTCAGCTTGCAATAGATCTTCGACCTGTAATAGTAACGTAGTCCTGTAGTCACCCAATACTTCGGTCTTATAGATGATCTGAATTACAATAACTTCGTTGTTCTGTAATCCATCTGAACTCCTTAACTTCACTTCCATTTGGATGAGTTCACTTGGGTATTTATAGTTGTTTCTTCCTGTATATTGAGCCGACATGAATAATAGTAGAGGCCGACTTATAGAAGATGAAGTTGGAACCAATTTGAGGCCGACTTTGATGGATGGAGGGTTTGACTAAATAAATTTCTTTCTTTGACACCATGAACCCAAGAAGGGTTTCTTACATAATAAATTTGACTTTGACTTAAACAAAAATCCTAGAGCACTCAATGGGTGCTTTGACCTATTGACCATTGACCCAAGCATGAAACCCATGCTTTAATAAGTCAATAAAATTTCCTTTTATAAATAATTTTTCTTTTCATGACTCAAATACAATTATGAAGACCGACACTAGTTACATTCTTCAACACTCCCTCTTAACTAGGGACGTATTCATATTAACATACATATAGAGGTACACGGGAGATCTCAAAATGATATGAACTATGAAGAGTTCTAGCACACGCAGTGCTATAAATTAGATACTTGACCAACGTACTGTAATCAAGTGGGACTAAGGGGACTCAACCTTTATCCACTCTAGGTACCATCAAGCTTTTAAGCTCTACCACCAACCCATGGATCTAGGTGCGTATCCAAGGTCGGAACTCCATGACCAACACCACCCTCCCTACTTCGGGATCTAGACATCAACACATAGGCCGACCAGATAACTTCCCATGCATCTTGTTACCACAAGATGCATCATCTCTCCCTATAAATTAAACCAGTTATATCCATTTGTCCAAGCATGCTTCCAAAGTGTTCAACCTTCTTAAGGGGAGATTTACCTGTACAAACACAACCCCAATCAATAATAAACTTTCAACGATATATAAGTAAACATAAACCTTTGGGGTCCTCAATCATCCTGATGCTACTTATATCGTCATCAAGTTATACAATTTGTCAGAAGTTTTCTTCTTCTCTTTCTTTAGTAGCACCAAATAGTTTCAGTAATTCTTTAAATATTTTGCAGATTCATCATCTAGTACTTTCATTCAATCTTTGATTTCATTCTTTCTTCAAGGTATTCACTATATCTGTCATAATATGCCCTCCCTCTCAACTGGGGAGATGTACCCTTTTCTTCTATCCAGGCTCCCTCTTATCTTGGGGAGATCAATAGCTTCATTCTTTTATAACATTGGAGAATGCTTCATGGCGTCAAGGTCATCTTGATCATCATCATTCTTATAGCTTCCTTCATCATGTTCATCATTATGAACATCTTCAACATCTTGAAGATCATGTACCTGCAAAACCTTAATAACAAGTACAACCAAATAGAAATATACATAAGTATGTAGTTAACCAAAATCATGTCATTATAATGGAAGCATCAAAGCATTTAGACTTTAGACATCAAATACCTAGTTAGGTTCATAATTGACAAGAGACACATATTTTTCATACTAGACTTCAACTTCTTGCTAGGGTTTTGTCATAAACCATAAACTCCATCTTCGAGACACAAAGCCTTAGATATCAACAATTCAATCAAATAACGATCCAATATACATCTACGGTTTCAACAATGTGCATTTACAACTTCATGACAAATTCTTCCAGGATTTTTGTCATATATACTTACAACTAAAACATCAAGTTAGCATATTAACATAGGCATATTTAGGGTTTCATCACAATATACTAGAAACTCATATCAATATTTAATGAGGTGAACCCTAATACAAAAAAGTTAGATATACCACAATTTAAATCAAGCTAGGGTTTTAATTATGCCGAAGAATACAGGTCTAGGGTTTTATTCTAGGATACTAGAAACGGCTGCCTGAAGGGCCAAAACGCCGTTTTACGTTTTGGATACGTATCCACCCCAGAAACGGCCAAAAAACGTTTTGGGTGATTTGGAAACGTTTTGTTTTTTTTCTAGCCGTTTTTCAGGCGTTTTCCTGAAAAAACCCTCCCGTTTTAAAAAAACCAATACGTTTCAGCAAATCGTGAACTGCTATGCAATAAAGGACAGGAATTGTTAAGGATGTGCTTTGGTCTTTTAGACGTGAAAATTGGAAAGTACTATGTAAAAACTTAAAAGGCACATGAATTATCGAGAATGAGCTTTGGTCTGTTAGACCCAGAAATTGGAAACGCTTGTAGTTTTAAAAATCTGTTATTAAGATAGGATACTGTACAGTACAAGAACATGATCTGAAAGTAGTTTATGAAATGGCCCTCTGAAGATTTTAATGGACTGGTCACTGAAATGGGAAGAAGAGCTATGAAAGCACCCCAGATATCTTAAAGGTTATTTCAAATTTTTAAATTTTGAGATCAGTGCAGCAATGCTTTGAAATGGCTCAAACATCCATGAAGAGGGAAATAGTTCATTTTGTTTTAATAATAAATACACAGGCAAACCTGGATTAACAATGCTGGAATCAAAGGATTCCATGGCTTCATTCCATTATATCATAAAAGGACAAAGAATCAGAGGTTTTGCCATTTGGCATTATCTTCATCTTGGAAGTTGGAACATAGTTGACATGATACAGGCAGACACAAGCAAGACTGCCTCCCTTGGCTTTTAAGTTTTTACTGGAACTGTTTTGGTCTAGCACAAGATAGATTCAAAAAACGCAAGACTGATATCAAATATTACCCACAGTTCTTCCAAACAAATCCTCAGCCACCAATAACAGAGGTCTTGGGCAGCTTGAATGGCACAACAAGAGGGGACTAAACCCCCTTTTTAGTAGCATCTTGAACTCCAGAAATAGACTGGAACTGGGTCCTCAAAAGGACAAAACTCAGCCCATTTAAAATGGCAGAACTCAGCCCACAAAGCAGCAAACTCGACTAGCAAGTAATAAGAGGTAAACTCGGCCCAGATAACAAGATATATTTAGCCAGCAAAAAAGGAACCCTTGGCTTGATATGAGAAGGTAATCTCTGCCTCTTTGGAGAGTGAACACTGAAAACGTTGCTTCAATATGGCATATGTTGAAACTTGAATTGATGATGATGAATCATGAATCATGATAGATCATAGATGATACAGATAATCTAGATTCTGAAATATGAATGGTAATATGAATTTTTTATTTTTAATATATATATATATATATATATATATATATTTTTTTTTTTTTTTATATATTTATTATGTGTCGTTTCCTGCCGTATCGTATCCAAATTTTTTGAAAATTTGCCGTATTCGTTTCAAACCCCGTACCGGTATCCGTTTTCTGATAACTTAGGTTTTATTCCTCGGGCCTCATTTTAGTTATTACAAGGGTTTCACTCATAAATCCTAATTCACCAAACCATAAAATCTAGTCTTTCGACTTATTAACAACAAACCCTAACTTATCAAAATCTTAAAGATTTAGGGTTTAGGTTTATAACTTGGACAATAACAACAATCCCTAAAAGACTAGGGTTTTGTCATAACAATACCAAACCCAAAACATCAAAAGGATAGAGTTTTCATTATAGGTTCTAGACTTTATCACTAGCCCTAAAAGGACTAGGGTTTCAACATTATTGACATACCCTTAGCATCAAGAGGCTAGGGTTTTACAGTGAACCCTAAAGGTTAGGGTTTCAAAAAAATTAACAAATGATAGTTCAACGAGGGTAGATTCAATCTATGATTAATCACCCTAATAAGAATCTCTATGATTCAAAAACCTAAACATAAGAAAGTTAGTAATAGATTTCAAGATGATCATGTCTTTTAACGAAGTTCTTATGGTTTTAGTCATACCTGGAGTTGATCCTTTTACAAAATTTGTAGGGTTTTCTTATTGAAGGACTCCCTCTTAGCATCATCATGATCTATATGAGTCAATTTGTACCATCTTTGCTTTTCTTCAATATATCCCTGCAATATTTATTGACAAGCACAAACAAAATATACATGTACAATAACATAATGTCTAACTAGGGTTTTGATTGCCTTGAATGGATTTCTAGGGGTTTTGAGTACAAACTTTTATTTGCTCTAGGGACACTACTTACGGGCCCTAGATATCATGAGTTAGAAACAAAAGTATATATGATCTATCTAGGGTTTATAATTCTAAATATTAACAATCTTCAAGCCAATCATCAAAACCTAAAGCATTTTATGCTAAACCCCTTTTAACAAATGTTACTTTAATCTCAAGAATTACATACCTTAGTTTTCTGTTGAATTTATTGTTCTCCTTGCTTAACTGAAGACATATAGTTAGAGATTAGAGGCATAAAGAATAAGATAATACTTACCTAACCATTGGTGAAATCTTCATGACCTTTTCTTACATGCTGAAGCAAGACATCAATTTCTTCATCACTGTTGTAGTCTAGGATTTACGAGTTAGATCTTACTGTCTTTCAAGGGAATGGATATATGTTTTGCCAAGAGAGATGGACTGTCCTTACAGAAATAGCTCTTGTGATCCTTACTTTAATAGTTGGCTTTCTTTGATGTAACTTGCTCTTTCCAATATGTACGTCAGAGATTGCGATTTCTTCAAATATAGTGCCTGTAGCTAGGTAACAGATCCTTAGTGATTTGGTCCTTTTTCTATTCCTTGACATCTGTGGTGATTGTAACTTACAATGCCTTTTAAATAATTCGGTTCAGTCTCTTGCAATACCTTTTATACAATTTTTAATTTGATTGATGCCTGGACTGCAGTTTTTGACTTTGGATTATTTGTCATAGAACTGCAACTTTTAAGTTGCAGCCTTTTCAAATGTTCTTAAGACTGCCTCAATTTTGTTTGGCCTTGAGTTCATTATGTGCTCAAATCTTTGGCTCTTCTTGAAGGTGACGTTGACTAATATTTAGCCTTACTAATGTATACTTATACTTCAGAACTTTGAGGGAGGCTCAGCTCTTTTCCAGGGTGACTTTGCAAGATAAGCTTATAATGTCTCTAAACAAATTCGCACTGATGTTGGTTCTTTATGTGATATTCAAAATATAAATTTGGTTCCTCCACAAGTGCATATACTTCTGGAATTTTAAAGCTCTGGGAAAACACCACAAATTCAGATTTTCTAATGCAGATTTCGGACCTTGATTAGACTTAGATCCTCGCTCTCCTTTACTGAGATATTCTGCCTATGCTATTTATGCTCAGGTTTGCGGTATAGTCACTGTGGAGAGAGCTAGTATATGTGCCCAGATTTTTAGTCCTCCTTGCCCTTATTTTCAAATTAACCACGCTTTGATACCATGTTGAGAAATCTAGGGCAAGATTGATTTCTCTTTACTTTTGATAGATGCTTTTGATTTTTTAATTAAATTCTTTTTCTTCTCCTTATATTTATTATTTCTTTGTTCATCAAACAACTACCAAAACCATAAAAACAAAGAGACACCAGATGTAGGCACTCAGCCAGGGCAAAACCCCTAAGGAGGGGAAAACCCAGTCAAACTCTTCCTTGATAGATTCATATCAAAGTAAGGCAACCAAGACCTTTGACAGAGACTTTACCCCTCCATCCATCAAGCTGAACAAATGTGAATGCAGCTCTCCTGCAATTCAATCTTTATTCTGCAATAGCAATTTCGTCCTGCAATAGTGACATCGTCCTGTAATAGTAATTTTGGCCTGCAATAGAGATCTTCGACCTGCAGTAATAACGTAGTCCTGTAGTAGTAACTTCGGCCTACAATAGAGATCTTCAACCTGCATTAGTAACCTAGTCCTGTAATCACCCAATACTTCAGTCCTGTAGATGATCTGAATTACCCTAAATTCGCTGTTCTGTAATCCATCCGAACTCCTTAACTTCACTTCCATTTGGACGAGTTCACTTGGGTATTTATAGTTGTTTCTGTGATATATTGAGCCGACATGAATAATAGTGGAGGCTGACTTATAGAAGATGAAGTTGGAACCGATTTGAGGCTGACTTTGATGGATGGAGGGTTTGACAAAATAAATTTCTTTCTTTGACACCATGAACCCAGGAAGGGTTTCTTCCATAAGAAATTTGACTTTGACTTAAACAAAAATCCTAGAGCACTCAATTGGTGTTTTGACCTATTGACCATTGACCCAAGCATGAAAACCATGCTTTAATAAGTCAATAAAATTTCCTTTTATAAATAATTTTTCTTTTCATGACTCAAATATAATTATGAAGACCAACACTTGTTACATTCTTCAACAAGCATTTAGGTGGATGGAAGAATCAGACAATACGTTCAACAAGCTCAAGGAAGTAATGAGCTCATGTCCATTTTTGGCCCTCCCCAACTTTAGTCAGCCCTTTGTATTAGAATGTGATGCATCAAGAGAAGGGATTGGGTTCAACAAGCTCAAGGAAGTAATGAGCTCATGTCCAGTTTTGGCCCTCCTGACTTTAGTCAGCCCTTTGTATTAGAATGTGATGCATCAAGAGAAGGGATTGGGGCTGCCTTAATGTAAAAGGGCCATCCATTGCATTCAAAAGTCAGAAGCTCCAGGATACTAAGAAACTTTATTCCATATATGATAAAGAGATGCTCACTATCATGCACACTTTGGCTAAATTTAGACAGTATTTGGTGGGAATAGGTTCGTAGTTAGGACAAACCACAATAGTTTTAAGTTTTTTTTGGAGTAAGAAGACCTGAATGAATGACAACAAAAGTGGGTAAGTAAAGTTCAAGCCTATGATTTTGATATTGAGTATGTAAAAGGTAAAAGGAATGTTGTGGCTGATGCACTTTCTAGGAAATCGGCAGCATGTTCCCTCATAGAACTTGCAGAAGATTTGAAGGCTCATCTCTTAGCAAAATATGCCAAGAACCGATTTGCGTGTGCGCTAATCAACAAACTCATCCAAGATGACAAGTACAAAATAGTCAATGATATTATTTACTACAAAGATAGCATATGCCATATACCTGGTTCCCGAATCTGCCCTCAAGGAGAAGATTTTGAAGGTTATGCATGATGTTCCCTCAACTAGACATCAGGGGTTCTTCAAAACCTACCGATAAATTAGGGAACGATTTTCATGGAAAGGTCTCAAGGAAGATGTGATGAAATACATCAAGGAATGCGTGACATGCCAACAAAATAAGGTCGAGCACACACATCTTGTAGGGCTTCTCCAACCTCTACCAATTCCAAAACATCAATGGGCTACCCAAAGCGCAGGGCAAAGATTGTATCTATATCGTGATGGACAAATTAGCGAAATTTGCACACTTCTTTGCAATCTCAATTGATTATTCGACCAAACAAGTAGCAAAACTGCTTTTCAGAGAGGTTTTTAGATTGCATGGATTGCCGAAGAAATAGTCAACGATCGTGACAACAGGTTTAGGGGTGCATTTTCGTAGGAGCTCTTCAGACTAGTGGGAATTGAATTAACCCCTAACACTAGGTATCATCCTCAAATAGATGGTTAGACAAAAATTGTGTATAACTGGATTGAGGGGTACTTGATTAAAGTATGTGCCTTTTTGTGAAGTCTTTATGGTTGTGTGGTACAAGAGTTGGAAGACTTAGGGTTTGTAAACCCTAGAAGACTTGGAAGTTACAACTTGTATTGAAGTTTTAAATGAGAAAGTCCTAGGGTTTGTGAAATGAAACCCTAGAGCAAGACCTAGAGTATTTGATGGCATAAGGATGACTTGGCATTGATGCTCATTGCTAGCTTGTTGTTGAGCCTTTGAATCCATATAATAAAGAAACCCTAGCTCTTATGCAAGAAAAAAAGAAGCAACATGCATCAGCAGTTGATGATAAGAATGAGGATGAACATCAACCTCAGAAGTCAAATGGCTGCTCTTTCACCAGGCTCTGATACCATGTTGATTTTCTATAAGAGAAATTGATCTTCTAATCTGATAATTACTTTTCAATTATTGTTTGATCAAGTTAACTTATGTCACATGTACCATTAAGCAATTATACATAGAAAATCTCAACAGTAATACAATGATAACTGTAGGATCATAAAGAGACAACCAAGCAACAAAGAGACAACAAATTTACCTTGGAAAAACCCAACCTTGGGAAAAACCCAACAAACTTGGTCTAAGGAGAAATTGTTTTTCAGCAAAAATTACAATTCCAAGAATATTCTAGAAATCTGTGCCGAAAACCAAGTCCAAGATAGTAGTGAAACATGGTCAAATGCCAGCTAGTCAGTGCTGGTCAAACCTCCAAAAATCAGAGAAATCAATCTTGTTCAAAGATGTTCAATTGTACTGAAATTCGGCCTGAGGTTAACTCGGACCTATGGTTAGAGTCTGTGGTCAATTTCAGTCAACTGAGGTTGACTGCGGCCTTCTTTTGCAGTAAAAGTCTCATTTTTCTGCGGTCAAAGTCTCCTCTTATTCTGCGGTCAAAGTCAGCCTTTCTTTTTGGTCAATCTTGGTCAAACTCTTAATCAATCACAACGAGATCTCTGGTCAAATAGGGCAGGTCAAATTCGTTCAAATGCCCGCTCTAGCAAATCGATCAAACTTCAGATTATCCTTTCTTGACTTCACGTGTGGATCAGAAAATAAAAAAGATGAATTGGTTCAAATGTGGAGATTGACTTGTGTATTTATATTGGTGAAATGAGTGGTTTTTGACCAAGGGCCATGTTATAACATTCAAAGTTTGGTGGACAGTTCAATTAGGGCCCCAAGACCAAGAAAAACAAGAGGTAAAACAAGCTCCAGTAACCAATATGGACCTCTTGCTAGAGGCAACAAAAATACTAAAACTAAATATTTCAAGACAGCGCTGCCAAATGTTTCGTCAACAACATTTTTGCTCTGTTTTGACAAAACACTGCCAGTTAATCTGTCATCGCCAAAATCTGCCTTGTTTTTGGCAAGCGTTGACAGATTATTTGTCAGCGCTTTTTCAGTTTTCATCTCTATAGCGTATGCCCAGTTGATCTGTCAACACCTGAATAGTATGCATATTTTGAGGTTGCGACAAAGAGATTGGTTAGGATAAAGCTCTCTAGAGATCATTTTTACACAGTAAATATCATTTTTGGTTAAATCAAATGAAGGACCCGAGGAAGAGCTGTAATGATGAGCACGTCAAAAGAAAAACAAAGAATTTCCACAGTTTCAGCAAAATTTCCATCTACAACTCCACCTTTTTACTATAATAGTTTGCCATAGATCATCATTCAATGTTAACACGTCAGTTGTTTTCATATGAATATATTTTCAGATTTAGTTTAAAACCCTGTTGTAGTTACTGTATTCAACTGCAGTTTCAGAACAGTTGGAAATAAATTGTTGAAAACCAAAAGAGGTTTTTAGCGGGAACAAACCTATTAACAAAAACCTCTCTCGGTTATTATGCAAGTGTAATGGTTTGGAAGATTCGAAGGAATCATTGCAGCCCATTTTTCTAGATTTAAATATTAAATAATTTCCTGTTTTAGTCATCAACTTTGGGCGTGATTTTCGAGAAGTTGAAAATGAATTTTCCAAATCTGAAAGAGGCTTTTGTTGAGAACGGGTTCATTTACAAAAAACCTCTTTTAGTTTTTACACAACTATCACAGTTTGGGAGATACGAAGGCATATTTGGACCCTATTTTTCAGAAATTCGCCTGAAAAAGCTCATAGACAACTGTTAATGAGCCACCTCATCAATTCGACTTGGGGATCAGATCTTACCATCTCCTTGATTGTTTCAAACAACAAACTAAAGATGGTTTTTAGATCCATTTCTTTTGGATCTTGATTTCTTTTTGATATTTTGTCAAATTTTGTAATTAAACTTTCTAGAAATTGTGGATCTCAAAACTGATGTAATTTTTGTATAAATTAGATGGAAAAGTAGAGAGAAGGGTTGGTTTTTTGGCACAAAAAAGGCTCTATTGTGTACCTGTTATTCTGATATTAATGAAAATTCCCAAGGCAGAAGTTTTAGACTTGCATATCTGAGATTCCTTTGCTGTGTTTATCAGTTAGTTTCTTTGTGATGTGTTCTTTCTTAGTAAACCTCATGATTGTTATCTCTTCATGTTTGAAACACAGTTTGTAAAACAGTGGTATTCATATTTGATGCTCTGTTGTTTTCAGTTTCAAATGCTCGATCTTATCCTCTAAAGTTACATATATTTCATTTATTTGCTTTGTGTAATGGGCTGTTTATTCCTTCTACTTACTGTTTGAATATCCCGAAGTCTAAATAAGCATTGTATATGCCTTTGATCCCTGTCTACCTTACTCCTAGTTCTTGGAAATTTCCATAAGATCAATCCCATGGCTCCATGCCCAATGGTTAAAGTTACCATTTTTCCAACCAAGCCCATCATTTTTACAAATTAAATTTGGCCACTGAGCATATTAGTGACCTGCTATTGTAGTGACCTTGAGTAGCAGATCCATAGAGAGATCCCTCTCTAGGTTGAAGGGCCAATTTTCAATCCTAAAGTGGTTTGAAGGTTTCCCTCAATTTTTCTCCCCACAGCCAGGGTAATTTCTGAATGATAACACCTTGGCACCGTTGCCGGGGACACGAAGCTTCAAGTCAACATCCCGGAAGAACAACGATGAGCATATCTGCTCTCTGATGGTGAACAGAGGATAGACACAGAAAGTCTGCACATCATTCACCTGGCGACTCCACTTTCAATAGGATCCAGAAATCAAAGTATCACTGGCGACTCCACTGGATCAAGATGAATCCACAATCTGAAAGGTATGCTCCTATGAATCATGCTCATATTCCTAGATTTCCAAATCGTATTCCTCACATAGATTGGCAGACATATCTGCCAAGATTTAGAGATCAGAATGGGGATGATGCTGCTCTTCATTTGGTTAAATTTCACATGCACATACATAGGCTAGGGGTTTAATTTCATGAAGACTGTTTGATGAAGATGTTTATGGCAACCTTAGAAGAAAATGCACGATCTTGATATGAATGATTGCCATCTGCTAGTCTATATTTCCTTGAACATTTCTATTCAGGATTCCGTATGAACTAAAAAGAAAGATACCCTTCTATAGTGCTGGTTGAAAATTTCTGTTCAAATTTTCAAAATCTTTTTTCAACACATGGGAATAGATGTTGATGATGAAGACCTTATGGTTGATGAAATTGAAGAAGCCATGTTTGAAATGTCTTCTCGTCAGGAAGAACTAGTAGATAGTAGCTTCCATGTTACTCAGGATCAGGTTTGTCAGTTTTCATGTGACTGAGATTGGGATGAAGACAGTCTTTCAAGCTGTCCTTCATATCATTCATCTACTGAATTTTTGCCTCATGAAGAAACCGGTGAAAATCAGATTTTTGAAATTGTATCCATGGAAACCTTAAGCAGTAATCCCGTCCATGATGATAACTACCTTGAGTTGAAAGAAAATAGTAAAGGAGAGCAAGGTGTTTTAGATCTTTTGGATGCTGCAAAATCTGTTCATAATTCTGTCTCTTAAATTGACATATTCAGAAAATTTTAAAGATCAATATGACATTCTTGCTGAAATATGTGAATGAGCATTTTCAGGTTGTTCCCAAACACATAAGATTGGTGTCCCTTTTGAATGTGCTGAAGAGTATACAAAGCCTTTTCCTACCATAGATGATGTGAAATATGAACAGATGCCCCCTTGCATTCTGAAAATGATTTTGAGTTGGATGACATAGAACAACCGGTAGCAATAAATGAAGAGAGTGCTTGTCTTTTTGTTGATCTTCAAGATGGGGTTATGTTTCATGTTTTTGAAGACCATCTGGCCAGCCAGTTGGAATCATCAAGGGAGTTTGTGTTATTCACCAGTACAGGGATTGGATTCAATTTGTGTTTTGAGTTGCTGCTTTCTACCTTTTTCTGTCTGCTCAAGGAAGGTGTGAACAGAATTCCAGTGAGTAGCCATCTCATTTCATTGTTACAATGGAAATTCCGTATCACTTGATTGAGCATTCATCTAGCAGATTAGAGTAGGAACTGGTATGCAATAAGCTTGTCTAGGCAAGCATCTCTTTCAGTAAGTTTTTCAACGTTCAGTTTTCAGTTTGGGTTTGGTTCAGTTGCAGAATGAGTTGGTTGTAGGTCAGGTCACAGGTTTCAGATTTGGAAAATGAATTGATTTTCAGAGTTTGGGAGCTTCCCAATGACTAGGCACCTGGTCTACGGGGTCCTTTGCTGCCTCTCAAGGTGACAACATCCCCATTGGAGCTAGATGTTATCACATTCAAAGTTTGGTGGACAGTTCAATTAGGGCCCCAAGACCAAGAATAACAAGAGGGTAAAACAAGCTCCAACAACCAATATGGACCTCTTGCTAGAGGCAGCAAAAACACTAAAATAAATATTTCAAGACGACGCTGCCAAATGTTTTGTCAACGACATTTTTGCTCTGTTTTGACAAAACGCTGCCAGTTAATCTGTTAGCGCCAGAATCTGCCCTATTTTTGGCAAGCACGGACATATTATTTGTTACTGCTTTTGCAGTTTTCATCTCCACAGCATATGCCCAGTTGATCTGTCAGCGCCTGAATAGTATGCATATTTTGAGGCTGCGATAAAGAGATTGGTTAGGATAAAGCTCTCTGGAGATCATTTTTACACAATAAATATCATTTTTTGTTAAATCGAGTCAGGGACCCGAGGAAGAGCTGTTATGATGAGCACGTCAAAAAAAAACAAAGAATATCCACAGTTTCAATACTTTCCAGCTACAACTCCACCTTTTTGCTACAACAGTTCGCCATAGATCATCATTCAATGTTAACACATTAGTTGTTTTCTTATGAATATATTTCAGATTTAGTTTAAAACCTGGTTTTAGTTACTGTATTCAAATGCAATTTCTGAACAGTTGGAAATAAATTTTTGAAAACCAAAAGAGGTTTTTGGCGGGAACAGACTCATTAACAAAAAAAGTCTCTCGGCTTTTACACAGGTGTAATGGTTTGGAAGATTCGAAGGAATCATTGCAGCCCATTTTTCCAGATTAAATATTAAATAATTTCCTGTTTTAGTCATCAACTTTGGGCTCGGTTTTTGAGAAGTTGAAAATGAATTTTCTAAATCTGAAAGAATTTTTTGTCAAGAACGGGCTCATTTACAAAAACCTCTTTTAGTTTTTACACAACTATCACGGTTTGGGAGATACGAAGGCATATTTGGACCCTATTTTTTAGAAATTCGCTAGAAAAAGCTCATAGACAACTGTTGATGAGCCACCTCATCAATTTGACTTGGGTATCATATATTACCATGTTCTTTATTGTTTCAAACAACAAACTAAAGATGGATGAGGAGGTTTTTAGATCCATTTCTTTTGGACTGTGATTTCTTTTTGATATTTTGTCAAATTTTGTAATTAAACTTTCCAGAAATTGTGGATCTCAAAACTAATGTAATTTTTGTATAAATTAGATGGAAAAATAGAGAGAAGGGTTTGTTTTTTGGCACAAAAAAGACTCTATTGTGTATTTGTTATTCCGATATTAATGAAAATTCCCAAGGCAAAAGTTTTAGACTTGCATATCTGAGATTCCTTTGCTGTGTTTATCAGTCAATTTGTTTGTGATGTGTTCTTTCTTAGTAAATCTCATGATTGTTATGTCTTCCTGTTTGAAACACAGTTTGTAAAACAGTGGAATTCATATTTGATGATCTGTTGTTTTCAGTTTGAAATGTTCGATCTTATCCTCTAAAGTTACACAAATTTCATTTATTTGCTTTGTGTAATGGGCTTTTTCTTCCTTTAGCTTACCATCTGAATATCCCGAAATCTAAATAAACATTGTATATGCCTTTGATCCTTGTCTGCCTTACTCGTAGTTCTTGGGAATTTCCATAAGATCAATCCCATGACTCTATGCCCAATGGTTAAAGTTACCATTTTCCCAACCAAGCCCATCATTTTTACAAATTAAATCTAGCGATTGAGCGTATTAGTGACTTGCTACTGTAGTGACCTCGAGTAGCAGAGGCATAGAGAGATCCCTATCTAGATTGAAGGGCTAGCTTTCAATCCTAAAGTGGTTTGAATATTTCCTCAGTTTTTCTCCCCACAAACAGGGTAATTTCTGATTGATAACGGGTCACACCTTTTCATGGTGGGATCAACTTGATGATTTGGAGCCTACATGAACCCCAACAATCACAATTTTAATTTTATTTTTCATAATTTTATTTTGTCAATTTGGTAGTCCTATTTGGCATGCGGGAATACCTCCCGATGCTACACATGTCAACAATGCTGACTATCCTGCGTCCACGCAACCCTCGGCCACAGTGACTTCCCCCTCTGTCCAACAATTTCCTGCCACCGCTGCTCATTTGTTCTGGTCGTGGACTTCCTTTGTGCCGCTCCCATCTGCGCTGCTGGATTATGCACTGACCACCCACAACACGTCTATAGTTTGTCTACGAGCGTGGGTTCTTGGTGGCTGTGGGTTGGTTTCAAGTTGGCTGGCGGTTGGCCTGTCGTCCATCATAGCTGCCAACTCATTTTTTTAAATTTATTTTTTATTTGAAGCTTTAAAGTACTCAGCCAAAAATTTTCGACTTTAACTTAGTGGCAAACATAAAATTTGCTTGGCCACTGTATCAATTTCCTTGGTCGCCATACAACGTACGACCTAAAAAAATTGTGCCTTGTACAATCACGACCGAACTTGGCCTCAACAATTCTTGTATGAACCTGGCTTTTGTGTGATTCAGAGATTGGTTCTTAGAGTTTCTCGCTCTATTACCATGTTAATTTTCTTGCGAACCTACCTCCTAACAATTTATTGACCTAGCAGATTACAGATTTGCTGAATAAATGAATAGCTAGATTCTTAACATAAATATTCAGAGGACGCAAAATATTTATACCAGTCTCAATCACAAGTGACATACAAATTCTACCCAATCAACAATTCTTCATTGATAACTTAATTTGAACCTACTTGGGCTCGCATCTTGGGATAATGGCCCAATTGAGGAGTTTACATAAATAACTATAAGCTTGGTATAGGCCACCTAATCAAGCCCTAGATCTATCCTTCAATATTCCTCGGTTGATGTGGATCTGTCTCCCTTGCTACTCCTTGCACCTTCCTCAGACCTAACACATTTGAGTGGAAGTCCTTCTCCTCCCTGTCACTGAGATGTCCATCTCTTGTGCTGTTGTATGATGTGCTTTCTCCCTCTCCATGACCCTGCCTTTATAACTTTACATTGAGCTAAATCCCTAAACCTAATCTCCAAAGTGATTGATGGCCGAGATTAGATCTCGTCTCACTTGAGATCAAGGGCTGAGATTAAAACATAATCATTAAAGTAATTATTTCACTTTTCCTAAGTTTACTTTAGCTCAATTAGCTAACATAATAATTATGTACTTTCCTAAGTCAAAACTTAGGCTAAGTTACAAAAGCAACTTGCTCACACTAGTGCAAGTGTCCTAAGGAGATCTGTGAATGACTTTTGCATGCCTAGACACTTAGGCCTGCGTAGAAATACCTGCCCGCCCTACAAACATCAAAAAGTATCTTATCTCATCTTCCTTAACTTTGCTGTAATGCATTTGTCAATAATCGCATATGGTACTAAACAAAGTGTCAGGTCTCCATTTGGAATCCTTTTCCTTATTATTTCATTTAGAGAGAAGCTTTATATAGAATTCATTCTGCCACTAGTTCCCTTGCATCTAAAGCCTGCTGTTTCATCTTAAACCAAAACATCCTTAATGACATCCTACATGATTTTCACAAGATAACCCATCGAGATGCTATTTACAGCCTTATCTCACTTATGACTTGATAAACAAAAGATTTTGGACCCTTGTTGAGAATTTCTGTTGAGATTATATAGTTGAAAGATCACAAATTACTTGTAGGCCCTAGACAAGTAGCAAGTTAATTTAGGAGCTCTCATCAAAAAGTGACGAGTGTCACATCCATTAAGAAGAAGGTACCAGAGTGCATGATCTATGGAGGTTGAATAAAATTTTAATCAGTTTCACCACTATTCAAACTTAGAATGGACATCCAAATTTAACAAGCCATCTAGGAGGCTGCAGAGCAAAGTCTTTCCGATATCTATGATAGCCTCTTCTGCATATACAGTAATTGACCTAGGTTGATCCTTTGAGATGGGAACACAGCAGTGTTGCGTGGGTGCCATTTGGTGTAAATCTAACAAAGGACAGTGACACTATACCGTACCACTGGAATCGAATGGTCATTAGGTTATCTTGGAATTTGGAAGCAACTGTTTCCACCAAAACAGCTGGCCATAGAGGGATGATGTAATCATGATACAGGGATAAAGAAACCTTCCAAGCCTCATATCAGTAAGTTTATTGATCGCTAGTCTTTAGGAAGACAAATGTAGTAATGTTATTGGAGCTTTTTTTTTATGACAAAAAGAAAGTGAATATGACCTCCACTGAAACCATTGCTACACCAAACAGTAAAATCATGTGATAAGATAGATAAGATAATTTTATTAATGTACAAGTGACCACAAAACTAGGTTGATTGGAGTGCTGAGTACAATGGTGCTGATGCACTGTGGAAGCACAACAATGGCTCCTATACAAAGCAAGATACAGAATGTAAAGTGCTGATATAAACTTAAAACCTGAAGACTGAACCCTAAGAGCTTAACTGGAAGAAAAATGTACAAGGAATTACTACAGTTTCAAAATGAAACAGCTTTTCTCTATTAAGGCCAAGTTTCAACTATGTTGAGGGAATGTATGAATAATAAAACACACCAGAATTCTGATTAAACTCAAATTGCATGCGTAACTTGAGATTTACATGTGTACACAAATCATTTAATTTGTGACCTTACTATCAGATACTTTCTGGGCTTTCTCCTTTGTTTTCCATTTTTATTTATGCAAATAACAAACATTTTGAACTGTCTCCAAGAAACAATTTTTCAAAGCAAATAACCCAACTCCTCAATTTCAAGCCAGAATTGTTTCTTAATGTGATCAACCAGTAGTTCAAGCAAATCCTGATAATGACATTTTGTGGGGATTGGAGTGTCAAATGAGAGAGGTATGTATAGAAGAATTAATAAATTTTCCATAGTCAGCCATGACATTCAAAAGCACATTTGCTGCATATATTTAACATGTGTTTCAGCCTTAGTAGTCAATTCATTTCATGATATTTGATACATCTATTTTACGTCTTCTGGCATTGTTTCTGGGGCCTAGTTGATAGATGAATTTCTGTGGCATGTCATTTTGATCAGAAATGTGTTTGCATTTTCTTTTTTTTTTCAACTGGAAAAAAGACTTACAGTAAAAGCTATGCCACTTCCTAGCTGGAAATAGTGGCTGATATCAGAAATTGAGCAGCAAGAAAGAGCGCATAACTGCCAAGACTGAAAAGAGAGCATAATGGGATCGAGTTACACAATTATATCACTGTGTGTCATCATCTAGAACTATAGAATATCAGAGCCATAAACAACTAATCAAATGTATTGTTTTCCTCAACCTGTCGCTTAGGGTTATCCTTTATCATCTGATTAGCTGCTTCTCTGGTCCCAAAAAGTAAGGCGATTGATGACCAAACAGTCCATCATATGAA
This sequence comes from Pinus tabuliformis, assembly GCA_031772625.1. Taxonomy (NCBI): domain Eukaryota; kingdom Viridiplantae; phylum Streptophyta; class Pinopsida; order Pinales; family Pinaceae; genus Pinus; species Pinus tabuliformis. The sequence goes on from CM062807.1 coordinate 431,615,789, forward strand.
GTGCAAGTGCATGATTGGAATACAGTAGAGTCTTGAAGATTGAAAAATGCCAAGGGGAGAGAACCAGAAATCCCGGCCTAAAACATTTGGGCACTAAAATTCAACATATTTAAAGATAATTGCGCTGAGAGAAGCTAGGTGCTTCATGGCCCAGGTGGGGGAGATCCCTGTTACTTCATGTTTTTATGTAACTCTTTAACATGTACACACAAACACACATATTGGCATTGGCCCAGTAAAATAAAAAAAAAAACTAGCATATATCCATCTTAACCCCAGTTCTGTTAAGTTCACTTTGATGTTTCTGATCCCTCTCAGCACTTAATGGATCCAGGGCTAATATGAATTTATGCTAGTTCAGAACTGAAAGGTGAGAGAAGACCAGCCAAAGGACAGGCTGAATCCTCCCTGTCTAAGACTAAACCATTTCAATCAGTTCTTACACAAAATTAAAACAGTCAGGGTACTACCCAATTTGCAGCTGATAATGCCCATTTAGTTTTCAAATATGTGATATTTTTAGCAAAATATAAGGCTACTTTAATATATATATCTCAACACTGATGTGAGTTGGATTGATGTAATCTGGATCTTTGCTTAGGGTTAATACTTCTGTTTCTTCAGCGATCTCCCAACCTGATTCACTATATATTGGATTGGCCAGCCGTAATCACCACATGGGAGATCTTGTACAAGTTCATTGTCCAGCCAACAGGATCATTATAGGATTTCTTTCTCACAGGGGAATGGGCTTCCCTTCTTCTTTGTCTGCTGCTGCCTTGAATAAAATAAGGGTCAAACCTACCCCTTGTTCCAGCATTATCTGTGTTTCTTTTAACAGATCCAGGTGCATGACAAACTATAGAACGATGATCTCCTGTATTACAAAAGTACCTGAATTGAAGCTGAAACGAAACCTGCAAAAACACATTGCAAATTATGACTTCCAGGTCAAAGTCAGTGAGCCTCCTTTGCACAATCTTAGAATATTCTTCATTCCACCTTTTCCCTAAAAGCCATTAATATTCTATATCCAATTCATTTCATAATGCCCACATTAAACATCTCAAACAGACAGGTAAATTATGTTGGTTCACAACATTCATTCTGATTAGCAAATGGCAACAAACTAATATATATACCCAGAATTTGTTAACATAGATACATTCAAAGAAGAGGTGCTTCAGACTTCATTTTGACCACAAAATCCAGAGTCCCAGAGATTGATAAGCGATTTGTGCACATCTGATTCATTCCAAACAAAAGGTACTTGAAACATTCATTTTCAGTTAATGATTCCATCCTATATTTTCTGTTTTAGTTTGATGTTTAGTCCACTTTAAAAGGCCTGTACTTTCTTATATATTATCTTGATTCAAATCTGTACTTGTCTTGTGAGCTTGGACTTTCAAGTTATGGAGCCCCATTAAGGATATATTGGATAAAGAGTCCCTTTTTCTTATTCTGAATCTTTTTCAATCTAGTTGTCAGTTTAGCAAGTCTTTTAGATTGCAATTAATGCATAAACCTTGACATTTGAAATCAGGCTATTTCACTTCTTGCTTAATGGTGATTTTCCATAACCACCTTAGAAAGATCCAATTCAGAATGTTTTTGGTGATCGAATGCTGCTGTGATTAGACCAAGAATGGGCATCTGGTCTGTTCATTCGATATTAACTATCAACTGCTTGACACTGAAATTCATGACAACTTTGAATTTTCAACTACTACTGTTCTCTTCCTGCAATTTATTAATAGTATTTCGTGTATGACAATAGTTACAGGAGTTGGGACTGTGCAAGGAGCTTGATGAATATACAGTAAAAACACCAAATTTGGATTTTAATTAAAATTTCAAGATACTCCTTATTTCTGCAGGTGGGGATACTTGGACATGCAGCTGATTTCCATGATAGGAGCTTAAAGTCTAGTGCACTTGATAGCAATATTGACAGGCGACAACTTATGATTGCATTCGATATCAGGTAGTCTAGGATTTGTCATATTTTTAAAAATATAAAAATAATTGTATTTTCTCTCCAATGTGCTTGGATTCGACATTTCTCTTGTATGGACTTCAGGTGCGTGGGCTTCATGATGGCTAAAATGGTGTTGCGGGAGCTCATGGATCCCTCCATATTCATGAAGTTCAAGTCCTTCTTAACAACGGTGTGCATCAATCAGTTCTTGAAGAACATAGCTTTCAGACAATTTCTTGTGTTTATAAATTGGTATTGCATGTCTGCATTGTTATGAACTTTTTGAAACATTGGAAGTATGAATTCAGGAAAACAATCCTTCATGCTTGCGTGAGTTTTTGTTGCCAATTTTCTACAAAAAGTCTCCAGCTGGAAGTATAGGTGTACAGGTATGTGTTCATTTTAATAGCCTTTCAGATCTTTTTCTTTATTAATTAGAAAATTTAGCAGGGTTGTCAAGTGTTTTTGCAATTTGATATGAAACTGCCCTGCCTCTGCTAGACAGGGACTTTCTTCCACCATGCTTTTGTTCCAAATTATATAGCTAGGGTGTATTCATTAGGAGATGAGTATTCAAGTGATTTTAACTTTTTTCGATGTAAGGTTATAATAATATGGATATAAGGGTTGGAATTATTTTTATGTTAACTCAAAGTGGTAAAAAGTGGAAATTTTATAGTTCTCATATATTAAAAAGGTAGAATTAGTAATTGAGAAAACAACAACAACTACAAAATGATATATAAATATTTAAATCAGCCTTTTCTCTATAATCTATATGAACACAAGCTTTATCATTTAGGATTAATTTGTATTTATTTGGTTGACAGATACTGGATAGGAACTGGGGTGCAGGTTGGAATCTTTTGGCATTGATGCTTGCCACAAAGCCTTCAGACCGGATAAGGTAGCTGAAAAATTGAAGTTTTCTGTCTAGACATATAAAACCATGCCTGAATTGATGCTTGAATTTATTATACCTACATACAAAAGTCCATTTAAATCATTTTCAAAATCTTCTTGTTGAATTTTTCTTATTCTTATTCTGTCTTACCATCTTTGGGACCAATGCTTTGCTAGAATAGACCAAGGGGGGATTAAATTCTAGACTTAGGTTAGAATTTGCTTTAACTTGTTCACAGTTGCTTGGATGCTTTGAGACATCCCTTTTTATGCGGACCAAGATGGCCTGTGGAGCCTTCTATTGGGATCATTCGTTGGGGTTTAGGTTCAACAGCTGTACGCATTGCCGAGGAGTACATTTATGGTCCTCATCAGGTATGCAGTTTTCTTTAAACATACTTATGCTCATAGCCTTACGCCAATCTTATTTCAGTTCCTCTCTGGTGAATGGGTACCAAAAAATGTGTTTTGATCAAATTGATTTTTTTTCGGAATGTAGAGGCATTGAAAAGTGAAACATATACGTTCCTAGAGCTAAGCATTCCTCATTTGTATAAGTTGCTAACATGTAGCCTAATAGATATTTAACGAATTTTCTTTACCTGATTAGGATAGCCTGAATGTTCACATGTTAAGAATAATTTAGTTGCGAAGAACCCAAACCTTATGCTAATTAAGTTTTACAATTTAAAGGGTTAAATTCTGCCGAACATTTCTTATGTTTACCTTATGATGCCAATGCTTTTCAATGGATTGAAACATTTTGTCTAGCACATCTAAAGATAGTATATTGCCTTTCGTGTAGCGTAACAGGTTGGCACACTACATTGACCTTATGGAGAGGTTGAATCCTAATTCAGATTGGAAGGTACTATTGTTTTCTTCATAGCGTATACACTTTGAGGTTTTTTCTTGCACCCTTCTTCTGAAATACTTTCTGTACCAATTCCTGAACTTGCAGAGCTGGCATGCGTTACTGCCTGGAAAATGGCGTTTATTGTATCATACAGGGAGGCAAATAGGCCTAACAATTCGTGAGGTAAACTCAACTTCTGATGCGTCTCTTGGTTTCCTTTAGTGTCTCATGTACCTTATGAATCTGTTAACTTCCAGCAATTGCATTTTTCATGTAGGCTTCCCCGAGAGTTCTTATTGGAAATGTTTATCTTAGTTTTTTGCCAATCAAAGACAGCAAAAGAAGCTTTTCTATGGCAGCTGATATTGATTTCACAGTCATGGTTGATCCCCATTGGCCCCATGATAAAAGGGGCAAAGAAGGAAATCTACACATCACTTCAAATGTTGAGATGACAAATGGAGAGAGAATTTACCAAATTGAATCCCAGGTTACAGACCAAGGAGCCATTCAGGAAAAGGACAGTGAGAGCAATGAGAGCATCCTCACAACCTCTCAAGTGCCAATGACACGGAAAAGTTCAAGAAATGGACAATGGAGAAAAGTAAGCCAGTTCCTACCAAAAGAAACACCTTCAAGTCTTCCTGTGGTGAAGTTGGTCCCATCAGATGTAGAGGTAACAATGAATCTTGACTACGCTACCAAAGGTACTTCCTTGCCAAGTAAGGTTCTGCTTGAAGTTCGCCTACAGGTTCCCCAGGAAATGTTTGACCTATCAAAGTTGGTCTGTGGGACATATGTTGATTCAAGGATGTTAATATTGCGAGGTGTCGCAGGTTCTGCTCTCCTCTTCACTCGCACTTTTGAAAGTTGACTACTTTAAATGTACCCCACTGTCATTGTTAGGAAGATGTGCTTGAAGCTGCATCTCTTCGCTCATTCTGATGTTGGTCAAGCATTCTTTCATTTGTTGAGCTGTACATTTAAAATTCGTCATTCTTTAAAAAGGAAGAATGCTGTATATAAATGCCTTGTTTTGCACTCCATTGAAAATTAAAATTGGTGTTTAAGTCATCTGGTGTAAGTTATGCTTGGTCAGGCTAGTGCACTTGTGTAAGTTCTATTTCATATATGACAGATTGTTTATCATACAACCCAATGTAGCATCAGGTGAAAACAACCATATGAGCAGGATCAGACTGCAAATTTACAGAAACAAGTTTGAACAAAAACTAGGAGCACTTTAAAATTGAAATCATGTCCATTATATCACCCTTTAAATCTGAGATCAAATAATAACATTTATATCACCCTTTTAACACTTTTTCATGTAAAAACCTAGCAGGCAAGTGGTTTGAAGGTGTAATGAACTCAACTATATATTCTCTGTTAGATTTCCTTAAAACCCAGCAACTGATTTACAATTTTCCAAGTCTAAAAATCAGAAATACAAACAACTGCTGCACTGGAAACATAAATTGCAAATACAATGAGTTTTCTAACATGCACAGTGGAAAATAAATCAGAAGACAAACACATCAACCATAGAACACAAGATTTACCGAGGGAACCCCAACTTTGGGAAAAACCTGCAACAATGTGTGTCTTTTATTATTCTTCTTCAGCAAAGGATTTTCTTCTGAGAAGCACAAGAAGGGAGAAATTTCCCTCTTTATCTCAGGAAAAACAACTGATCAGCTTTGAGATGAATCAATATCCCTCTCACGCACTATCTACCGTATGGCCTGCGCAGATCTGGCTATCTGCGCCCTGTGTGAATAGAACGGCTGTGCATGTTTTTCTTCCTGGGCACACATGTGAACTGGAGGCTGCGCTAAGGCTGTCTGAGCTGAGGAAATTTAATCCTCACTCGATATCTCCTTCTCGAACGCTGGAACACTTTGAATTGCTGAAACCCTCTGTGAAAATTCGGCAAACCCCGAATCCTATTGCAGTATAATTGTTAATTCGATTAAACAATCTACTTGTCGTGTGCTACGACAAATATCGAATTAAATACACGGCGACCTTCACAAAATAAATACTACGGAAGAAATAAAAATGTTGGAAGAATAGATGCACACACACATAAATACACAGTGATTTTTGGACCAAGTCTTTGGAAAAACCCAACTCAAGAAAACTGGTGCAACCACTGAGGGTTTTAATATTATGCAGTAGTAAATCTGAGTACAAGACTATGGATGCTCAAATCTAGCAATACATACAGAGAAATCAATCTAGTGAGAAAAATCTCACTCCTACAAGCGATCTGACAATGACCTTGGCTCAAGTTAAGTTGCTCTTCGTTGTCTCTGTGCAGTCACTGCATTAGTCTACGGAGCACTGTGTCCTCACAATTCGGAACTGTAGGTTTTAACCCCGTACAGAAATTATCTGCATACGAATTCTAAAACATAGAAAATAAACAATGCGAGAGCATAACACATAAAACACATATACATAGAGATTTTCCCCTGGATCCCAAAATCGGGACTACCAGCTTGATTTTTCATTATGTTCTTTTCAATGTTATAATACATATTTATACATGCCGAAGCATCCAATACCATGGACCAAAAACCATCGTGTCCAAAAACCATCTGCGAAAAACATGCACAAAATCATAGATATGTCGGCCCAATTTCCAACTTAACATATAGGGTCCAAAAAACAAAATTTTCTGGGGCGCTGCCCCGGACCCCATAGAGGGGGGTTACCTGCACCCCTCAAACCCCCTATGACCCCCCTACTACGCAATCAGCGCAACAAAGGGGGAGGCTCCGCCCCCCCTCTAATTGCCTGGTTAACTACGTGGGCTAGTTGTGGAAAGAATAAAACACAACCCAACATTCTCCCACTTGTTGTTTTCTTTCCACAGGGGGCCACAAGAGAGCTTAGTCATTTATCCAACCCCGCAACGCCCATTGTTTCTCTGCACCAAGAGAACTTCTCAGAGCTCACAGATTTTGTCAATGCATCTGCGGTATTCTTCAAAGTGTCCACCTTTACCAGCAACACCTTTTTGTCTTCTATCATATCCCTCACAAAGTGATACTGAACATCAATGTGCTTTGTATTTGAATGATATGCAGGGTTCTTTGCCAAGAAAATTGCACTTTGACTGTCACAGTCTATCCTTATAGCTCCCTGTACTAACCTCATACTTGAACACAATCTCTGCAACCAAACTGCTTTCTTCCTTGCATGAGTTGCTGCCATGTATTCTGCTTCTGTAGTTGATAGTGCCACTACAGATTGTTTCTTACTCATCCAACTGACTGCACCTCCAAATAGGTTAAACAGATACCCACTTGTAGATCTTTTCTGATCTAGATCTCCAGCCCAGTCTGCATCAACAAAGCCACGGATATCCAACACTCTGTCTAATCCTAGTCTTCCTTGGTAGCACAAACCATAATCACTAGTGCCACGCAAATACCTGAAAACCCGCTTCACTGTTGTCCAGTGCTCATTCCCTGGTTTTGACATAAACCTGCTCAATACTCCCACTGCATGTGCAATGTCTGGTCTAGTAGAGACCATTGCATACATCAGGCTACCGATTGCACTTGCATATGGAACATGGGACATGTCCTCTTCCTCTTCTTGTGTCTTGGGACACTGTTCAGCAGATAACCTCACACCTACAAGAATAGGAACCTTCACTGGTTTACTATCCTGCATATTAAACTTCTGCAGTATTGTCTCGACATACTTCCTCTGGTTTAACTAGAGCTTCCTCTTTTCTCGGTCTCTTTTAATTTCTATGCCCAAAATATAGTTTGCAGCACGAAGATCTTTCATGTTGAATTTGGAGGACAATTGAGTCTTCAAATCCTGGATAATTTCTATAATTTCCAACCAGCAACATATCATCCACATACAAGACCAGATAAATAACACGATCACCAATTAATTTAAAATACACATAGTGATCTGCTTTGCTTCTGGTGAAGCCAAGTCCCCATATAAATGTATCAAATTTCTGATACCACATTCTTGGTGACTGTTTTAACCTATACAAAGTCTTCTTTAACTTGCATACCAGTTTTTTTTAACCCTTCACTGCAAAGCCTTTAGGTTGCTTCATGTAGATTTCCTCTTCCAGATCCCCATGAAGAAATGTTGTCTTCACATCCATCTGTTCTACCTCAAAATCAAAAGCAACAACAACAGATAAAAGTAATCTAATAGAAGTTACCTTGATAACAGGAGAAAAAATATCACCAAAATCAATTCCCGGCACTTGGGAATAACCTTTTGCTACCAACCGAGCTTTGTATTTCTCCACCTTTTCTTCTGCATTTATCTTCTTCTTGAACACCCATTTGCTGCCAATGGGTTTTCTTCCAGCCGACAACTCCACCAGATCCCAAGCCTAATTTTTGTGCAAAGATGCCATTTCATCAATCGTGGCCTCTTTCCAGAGTTTTCCATTCTCTGAATCTACTGCTTCCTTCACAGTTCTGGGATCATCGTCAGTGATAGATAAAACAAAATTTGAACCGAAAGCAGATGGACTATACCTTTCTGGCTGCCTTCTTTCTTAAACTGATATTCTCACACCCAGAGTTTGTGGCTCTTCATCTTCTGATTCCTCTTCTGTTGTAGAGTCTGATTCTTCCTCCTTAAGCTCAAACTCTATCTTCTCAGGTTCCTTTGGTTGGACTTTATGTTTAATAACATCTTTTACCTCTCTGAACACCACATCTCGACTGTACACAACCTTCCTTGTTACTGTTCCAAAGCTTATAACCCTTTAAACAATCCTTATACCCAATAAAGATGCATTTTTCAGATTTACTATCCAAATTGGTTCGTTTCTCCTTTGGAACATGTACATATGCATCACATCCAAATACGCTCAGATGTGAAAGAGAGGGTTTCTTACCAGTCCATACCTCTTGTGGAGTCTTAACCTCCAACGCTGATGAAGGTGATATGTTCACCAAGTAACATGCTGTCTCCATTGCCTCTGCGCAGAATTCCTGTTTTAACCCGGCACCACTGAGCATGCTTCTTGCCTTTTCCATCAACGTCTTGTTCCTTCTTTCCGCAACTCCATTTTGCTCAAGTGTGTATGGAGTAGTCTTTTGTCGTGCTATACCACAGTTTTTACAAAATTCTTCAAATTCCTTACTGCAAAACTCTCCACCGTTATCTATCCTCAACACCTTTATTTTCTTCTTTGTCTAGTTTTCCACCAGAGCCTTAAATTCTTTAAACCCGTCAAAGACTTTAGATTTCTTCTTAAGGAAATATATCCATATATTCCTTGAGAAGTCATCTATAAATGATACATAGTACACAGACTTACCCAGTGATGGAACTTTCACAGGTTCAAACACGTTACTGTGCACAAGTTCTAATATCTATTGCGCCCTCGTACCACCAGAGGGGAAACTCACCCGATTCTACTTCCCATATATACAATTTTCACAGAAATCAAAATCCAAAGAGTTATTACTCATACCTTCTGCCATACTTTTACCATGAAGTATTTGAAAGCCCTTCTCTCCAATATGTCCAAGCCTTTCATGCCACAACATGGTCTTCTCTTCAGAGACCACTAGATTTTCTGCTCCACTTTTAGGAACGATAGAGCTGTTGCACCCATCAACAACAGTGCTACCTTGCAGCTTGTACAGAGTTCCAATCCGAACCCCCTGCATCAATACCAGTGCTCCCCGAACCATTTTGCAGGTATCCTTCTCGAACATTGTTTTTACACCTACATCATCCAACTTGCTTACAGAAATTGGATTTCTGGCCAATGCAGGAATATGCAGAACACCCGAAAGTGTTCTAACCTTTCCACCTTGCAATTTCAACTTTACTTTTCCGTGACCAACGATTCTAGCTTTCCTGTCATCCTTCAAGAAGACATCACCACCATTGTATTTTTCATACTTGCAGAACCACTTTCTATGGGGAGTGAAATGAAAGGATGCACCTGAGTCAATCAACCATGCCTCATGATCTACACGTGTACTTGAAGAAACCAAGTACACATCCCCACCTTCATCTGAGGTGGTTTTCGCTTCTGCAGAAAGAGCATCATCAGATCCCTTTCATTTATCAGGAGCTTTAGATTTACAGTCTCTTTTGTAGTGCCATTCCTTTTCACATTTTCAGCACACCACCTTTACATGTTTTCTTGGAGATTTAGATTTTCCTCTAGATTTAGATCTCCCACTCGATGACTTATTTTTGTTTCTGTTCTGGGACTGTCCTCGTACATACAAGGCATCACCGTTCTGGCTTTCCATATTTTTTCGTCTCATCTCTTCCGTCAGCAAGGATGAGATTATTTCATCACACTGCAAGGCAATTGCATTGCTACCTATTGCAATAACCAGATTATCCCACGAATTTGGTAGAGAACACAACAAACTGATGCATTTATCTTCATTTGAAATTTTAATATCAACAGATAATAACTGACTTACCACAGTATTAAATGCGTTCAGATGCTTTGTCACCGAGTCTCCATCTTTCATCCTCAGGTTATACAACTTTTTCCGCAGGATTAGTTTATTCACTAGAGACTTAGATTGGTACAAAGTCCCTAACTTGTTCCACAAAGCCTTCGCCTTAACTTCCCTTGATACATTCAACAATACTGAATCTGAGACACAATCGTACTGTGCTCTTTGCCTTCTAATCCAACTTCTTCCATTCTTCATCGGACACTCCCGTTGGTTTATTACCTAGATCTACTGCGATCCACTGATCTTTATCCACCAACAGATCTTCCATATTGAGTTTCCACAACTCAAAACTCTGACCATTAAATTTCTCGATTTCTATCTTTCCATTGTTTGCCATTTTCTTTCACCACCAGATTCGATCTCGCAGATCTTCCACTGAACAGGTTCTACCACAGGCCCAAGCGAAATCCATCAGTAACAAAGTTGTCCCCTTGAAGCCAAAACAACTCTGATACCAAATGTAGGTTTTAACTCCGTACAGAAATTACTTGCATATGAATTCTAAAACACAAAAAATAAACAATGCAAGAGCATAACACATAAAACACATATACATCGAGATTTTCTCCTAGATCCCAAAACCGGGACTACCAGCTTGATTTTTCGTTATGTTTCTTTCAATGTTACAATACATATTTATACATGCCGAAGCATCCAATACCAAGGACCGAAAACCATCGCGTCCAAAAACCATGTGTGAAAAACATGCACAAAACCATAGGTAGGTCCACCCAACCTAATATATAGGTTCCAAAAAACAAAATATTCCGGGGCGTTGCCCCGGACCCCATAGAGGGGTTACTTGCACTCCTCAAACCCACTGTGACCCTCCCGCTACGCAATCGGTGCAACGAATGGGGGGCCTCCGCCCCCCCTCTAACCCCCCCAGTTAACTACGTGAGCTAGTCGTGGAAAGAAAATAACACAACCCAACAGGAACTACTTTCCCTCTTGCTATCTGATCAAATACTATCTGGAAGATGGATCCTCTTAGCCTCTAGACTCTCTCTCCGGCTTCTGGCATTGAATCACTGCTTCTCCCCAGCAAAATACAGAATCCCCTCTGAAGCACTGCACTGCCTCTACGTTGCCTCTCTGTGGCACTTATTGCCTCTCTGCAATGCACTCACCGAAACTGGGAAAACTTCCTCCGACCTTACTATCCCTGCCCCTCTCTCACTGCTTCGAGCTCACTAGCTCTCTCTTCGGCAACTCAGCGCTGCTACTTAGGAAATCGATTTGCCAGTGAAATTGAACTGCTGGTGTGTGTTCTCCAAGCCCCATCGAGTTTCTTCTTATAATATCTCGTTGAGACATCAACGACCACGATTAAAACTTAATCGATGGCTAAGATTAACTAGAACTTGATCCAAGTCTTTTTCTAGAAGATTCTCACCATGACTTAATTAATACCCTTTAATTAATCATATTTCCAGAGTTTAGACTTAGGAAATATTATAAAATTGATTAATTATTTTAATCAATTTGTCTCTAGGTGGAATTTCTAGAAACGATTTTTGGGTTTTGAAGAATACATGTATTCTAGCCTCTCCACCAAATTTCGTGGCTAGAAAACATCCGATGCTACAAAAACTAACACTCCCTTTTAGCGAGAAATGTGTTCTAGTGCTGCAACCCACTGAAGCAACACCCTGTCTCTGCACCACCTCCTGTCACAATGTTGATGTTTGGCTGATGCTGCTCACCAACTACTGCGCAACTATGATATACACTACATCTGTGTTGTTGCTGCCAACACTACATCTGCACTGCAACTCCCTCTCCATTTGTTGCTGCTGCAACTGCAATAACTTCAACTAAAAAGCATCCAAAATACTGAATCAACCTTGATCAGTGTGATGCATCTTTCTCCTGAGTCTTTGACTGATGCTAGTCTCTGCACTGTCACTGAAGCCTCTACCCTACTGCTGACTCTGCTCTGTGCAACTGCATTGTTGCCAACTCTGCACTGCGCTGCCCAATATCTGACTGCTACTAGCCACTGCATCTGTCACTCTAGCATCTGACTGCACCATATGCCACTGTTCCATCCTGCTACTGTATGCTATGGGCTCCCGCAGCAAGGTATTAATTCATGAGGGACCTCCTCAAGAATCTTGCCCATCTTGTAGCTCTCTGGGGCTACAAAACCAAATCACCCCACCTCACTCCTGGAGGTATATTGGTGATCATGGCAAACTCTTCCTCCAATCTGGAGGACAACCTGTCAATCTCCGCAGATGTAACTTGTTGATCCTGCTTCTCCTCTGTCCTTCTTTCTGAGAGGACATTGAGTGCAATAGTGACCAAGTTCACCAGATCTGAAGCATTTGACCTTAGAAAGGTCCTTTCTCCTGCGCTGCTCTTGCTGCCCCTTTGATGCAAGGTCTACATTCTCCTCTTCACCACCACTGCTACTACCACTGATGGTGCTCTTCACCAAATCTTGCCTCATCTCCTCCTACTGCAGATCAACCCACATTCGATCCCACTCTAGCAACTTGTCTCTGCCCATAATACTCTGGACGAAGACCTGCCAGTCTTCGGAAACACTGTTTAGAGCTAACCGCACCAATTCTGTAGGCTAGGGCGCTGACCCTACTGCAGACAACTGGTCTTGGACATCCTGAATCCTAGTGAGGAAGGGGTCTATGCGCTACCCTTTCTACATCCTTGTACATCTCAGCTTCTCCTCAAGGTACATCTTCCGCTGCTTAGAAGATCCCTGGTATAGCGTAGCGAGAGCTTCCCACATCCTACCTGGGAGTATCTTTGCTAGCTATGTGAGACACCACGTGACCTCGAACCCCATCGAGAATTAGCCTCTTTTCTTTCACCATCTCCTTCTTGTAGGTCTTCATTTGATCTGCATCTGTGGGTATAGCTACCACCTTATCGATGTAGGCTTTGAGATTGTATTCATCTAGAAGACAAAAAATTATTGCCTTCCAGATCACATAGTTGGAGGCTCCGTCCAACCGATTCTAATTTCTCTGCCATGCTGATGCCATCTATGCAAAAGGTTGAACTCCTCTTCTCCTTTGCGCAACTGTTGATAGGCTCTACGTACTCCCTATTGGAGTGGGAAAATATGCTCACAACTACTGTCACTCTGCAGTGAAAAATCGAACTTCTAAACTAGAAGTTCCTTGAGGAAAGGATTCCCTCAGTGTGTGCTCTTGCTTCCTCCTAACACTATTCTACACTAGTGAACTGCTGCAAAGTAGCTGCGTCCTAGCTAAAGAATTTGCTCTGCAAGGAAAATATTGCTTCTCCCTCTACCTCTGGTAATCTTTGATCTGGAAAATTTATACTTTGTCGACTCTCTTAGATAAATAAACTTTTCCTCAAAAACTGACCCTTCTCGCCAAAGGGACTGCACAACCCCTCGGGTTTTGAACAACTGCTTACGCAGTGCTTCGAAGCTCCTTCCAGCCTGCAATTGAGCTCTCTGGCTTCAATCTGTGCGCTGATACCATGTGAAAATGCAACAAACCCGAATCCTATTGCAACAACTGATGTTAATTCTTCTAATTGTTAATCTGATTAAACAATTTACTTCTTGTGTGCTACGACAAATATCGAATTAAATACACTGCAACCTTCACAAAATAAACACTGCGGAAGAAATAAAAATGTTGTAAGAATAGATGCACACACACATAAATACACAGTTATTTTTGGACTAAGTCTACGGAAAAACCCAAGTCGAGAACACTCCTTCAACAACGGAGGGTTTTAATATTATGCAGTAGTAAATTTGAGTACAAGACTGTGGATGCTCAAATCTAGCGATCCATATAGAGAAATCACTGACAATAAATCTAGTGAGAAAAATCTCACTCTGACAAGCAATCCGACACTGACCTTGGCTCAAATTGAGTTGCTCTTTGCTGCCTCCACGTAGTCGCTGCGTTAGCCTACGCAGTACTGCGTCCTCACAATTCGGAACTGCTTTCCCTCTCGTTATCTGATCAACTGTTGTCTAGAAGATGGATCCTCTTGGCCTTCAAACTCTCTCTCTGGCTTTTGGCATTGAATCACTGCTTCTCCCTAGCAAAATACGGAATCCCCTCTAAAGCACTGCGTTGCCTCTGCGTGGCTTTGCACTACCTCTCTGTGGCACTTACTGCCTCTCTGCAGTGCACTCACCAGAACTGGAAAAACTTCCTCTGACCTTACTATCCATGCCCCTCTCTCACTGCTTCGAGCTCACTAGCTCTCTCTCCGGCAACTCAGCACTACTACTCTGGAAATCGATCTGCCAGTGAAATCGAACTATTGGTGTGTGTTCTCCAAGCCCCATTGAGTTTCTTCTTATAATCTCTCGTTGAGACATCAACGACCATGATTAAAACTTAATCGATGGCTAAGATTAATTAGAACTCGATCCAAGTCTTTTTCTAGAAGACTCTCACCATCACTTAATTAATACCTTTAATTAATCATATTTCCTAAGTTTAGACAGGAAATATTAAAAAACTGATTAATTATTTTAATTAAGTCGTCTATAGGTGGAATTTCCAGAAATGATTTTTGGGTTTTGGAGAATACATGTATTCTAGCCTCTCCACCAAATTTCGTGGTTAGAATACATCCGATGCTACAAAAACTAGCACTCCCTCCTAGCGAGGAATGTGTTCTAGCGCTGCAACCCACTGAAGCAACACTTTGTCTCTGCACCAGCCCTTGTCACGCTGCTGATGTCTAGTTGCTGCTGCAACTCTGATATACGCTGCATATGTGTTGTTGCTGCCAACACTGCAACTCCCTCTCCATCTGTTGCTGTTGCCACTGAAATGCATCCAAAACACTGAATCAACTGTGATAAATATGATGCATCTATCTCCCGAGTCTCTGACTGCTGCTAGCCTCTATGCTGTCACTGAAGCCTCTGTGTTGTTGTTGACTCTGCTCTATGCTAACTGCACCGCTACCAACTCTACACTGCGCTGCCCAGTATTTCGTTGCTACTAGCCACTACATCTGTCACTCTGGCATCTGACTATACCATCTGCCACTAATTCGTCCTGCTACTGCATGTTATGGGCTCCCGCAGCAAGGTGTTGATTCATGAGGTGGACCTCCCCAAGAATCCTGCCCATCTTGTAGCTCCCTAGGGCTACAAAACCAAATCACCCGACCTCACTCCTAGAGGTATATCGGTGATCATGGCAAACTCTTCCTCCAATCTAGAGGACAACATGTCGATCTTCGCAGATGCAGCTTGCTCATCCTACTTCTCCTCTTTGTCCTTGTTTATGAGAGGACATTGAGTGCTGTAGTGACCAAGTTCACCACATCTGCATCATTTGACCTTGGAAAGGTCCTTCTTCCTCCTGCGCTGCTCCTGATGCCCCTTTGATGCGAGGGCTACATTCTCCTCTTCCTTCACTTGCTTCCTCCTACTGCTGCTGCTGTTGCCACTTATGGTGCTCTTCACCAAATCTCGTCTCATCTCCTCATGATGCAGATCAGCTCACATTCGATCCCACTCTAGCAACTTGTCTCTGCCAAGAATACTTTGGATGAAGACATGCCAGTGTTCGAAAACACTGTTTAGAGCTAACCGCACCAATTACATAAGCTGGGGCGCTGACCCTACTGCAGATAACTAGTCTCGGACACCTTGAATCCTAGTGAGGAAGGGGTCTATGCACTGCCCTTTCTGTACCCTTGTACATCTCAACTTCTCCTCAAGGTACATCTTGCGTTGCTCAAAAGATCCTTGGTATAACGCCTAGTGAGGAAGGGGCCTATGCGCTCCCCTTTCTGCACCCTTGTACATCTCAACTTCTCCTCAAGGTACATCTTGCGTTGCTTGGAAGATCCTTGGTATAGCATAATGAGAGATTCCCACATCTGTCTGGCAGTATCTTTGCCGGCTATGTGAGACACCACGCGATCTCCAACCCCATCGAGAATCAACCTCTTTGCTTTCACCATCTCCTTGTAGGTCTTCGTCTGATCTGCATCTGTGGGTATAGTTACCACGCTATCGATGTAGGCTTTGAGATCATATTAATCTTGAAGACAAGAAATTCTTGCCTTCCAGATGATGTAGTTGGAGGCTCTGTCTAATCGATCTTGATCTCTTAGCCCTGCTGATGCCATCTCTACAAAAAGTTGAACTCCTCTTCTCCTTTGTGCAACTGTTGACTAGCTCTACACACTCCCTATTGGAGTGGGAAAATTTTCTCACAACCACTGCTTCTCTACAGTGAAAAATCGAACTTCTGAACCAGAAGGTCCCTGAGGAAAGAATTCCCTCAGTGTGTGCTCTTCCTTCCTCCTGACGCAATTCTGCACCAGCAAACTACTGCAAAATAACTGTGTCCTAGCTGAAGATCTAATTTGCAAGGAAAACACTGCTTCTCCCTCTGCCTCTGGTAATCTTTGATTTGGAAAATTTATTCTTCGTTGACTCTCTCAGAGAAATAAACTTTTCCTAAAAAATTGACCCTCTTGGCCAAAGGGATTGTGCAATCCCTGGGGTTTCAAACAACTTCTTACGCAGTGCTTCGAAGCTCCTTCTTCTCGCCTGCAATTGAGCTCTCCGGCTTCAATCTGTGCTCTGATACCATGTGAAAATTTGGCAAACCCCAAATCCTATTGCAACAACTGATGTTAATTCTTCTAATTGTTAATTTGATTAAACAATTTACTTGTTGTGTGCTACGACAAATATCGAATTAAATACACTGCAACCTTCACAAAATAAATACTGCAGAAGAAATAAAAATGCTGGAAGAATATATGCACACACACATAAATACACAGTTATTTTTGGATCAAGTCCCTGGAAAAACCCAACTCGGGAAAACCAGTGTAGTGTCTGAGGGTGTTAATATTATGTAGTAGTAAGTGTGAGTGCAAGACTATGGATGCTCAAATCTAGCAATCCATACAGAGAAATGATTGACAAAAAATCCAGTGAGCAAAATCTGACTCCTACAGGGGATCCGACATTGACCTTGGCTTTAGTTGAGCTGCTCTTTGCAGCCTCTGCGCAGTCACTGCGTCAACCTATGCAGTACTGCGTCCTCACAACTCGGAACTGCTTTCCCTCTCGCTATCTGATCAACTATTGTCTGGAAAATGGATCCTCTTGGCCTCCAGACTCTCTCTCCGACTTCTGACACTGAATCACTGCTTGTCCCTAGCAAAATACAAAATCCCCTTTGAAGCATTGCGCTGCCTCTGCGTGGCTCTGTGCCGTCTCTCTGTGGCACTTATTGCCTCTCTGCAGTGCACTCACCAGAACTCGAAAAAATTCCTCCGACCTTACTATCATTGCTCCTCTCTCACTGCGTTGAGCTCACTAGCTCTCTCTCCAGCAACTCAACGCTTCTACTCAAGAAATCGCTCTGCGAGTGAAATCGAACAACTGGTGTTTGTTCTTTAAACCCCATCGAGTTTCTTCTTATAATCTCTCGTTGAGACACCAATGACCACGATTAAAACTTAATCGATGGCTAAGATTAACTAGAACTCGATCCAAGTCTTTTTTCTAGAAGATTCTCACTATGACTTAATTAATACCCTTTAATTAATCATATTTTTGAAGTTTAGACTTGGGAAATATTAAAAAACTGATTAATTATTTTAATTAAGTTGTCTCTAGGTGGAATTTCCAGAAACAATTTCTGGGTTTTGGAGAATACATATATTCTAGTTTCTCCACCAAATTTCGTGGCTAGAACACATACGATGCTACAAAAACTAACACGCTCGACTCCTCCTTCACTGATTTGATACACTTTGCTTGTGCTCAATTGACTTGCCACTAACTCACTCTATCTCCTCTTATAATTTCAATCTTAACCCTAATATCCCTCTCAATGGTTGATAGTAAATCTTGATCAACGGTCAAGATTAAATCATAAGTTAAATTAGAAATTTTATTTTTTCTTAAGTTTAACTTTAGGAAATAGTCAATTAAATTAATAATCTGTCCAAGTGGCTGTCTCTTGGGTTCTTCTACTAGCCTTAGCACCTAGGCAAACAAAACCTTTCTTCTCTACTCCAATCATCAATCTTTTGCATATTTATCCGTAATAACATTGTCTATGTGCCTCCTCCAAATACATTTTATAGTCATTGTGACAATTTGTTATTTAACCAAAACCATATATGGATTTCTCTTTTTTTCCCCTCAAAAAAAGGAAAAAGTAATTATATTTAAGCTAAATAAATATACATTCCTAAACTAATAATCATGTATGGAATTGCATAAAATAAAACATCAAATAAGAAGAATAACAAGATTAGTCTAACCCTCCTAGCTCCGCTACATTTACATGTGCAGTCGAGTCAACAATTGTTGAAAGGATTAAAATCAAAGGTTAAAACAAACACAATCTAGAGACATCTTTATCCTCAGATACATCATTATGTAGAGTGGTGTGATATTGCTAGGTATGGTACTTTAATTGAAGAAAATTTACCTATCTCCAAATGGGGTTAGCAAGATGATGATCTGAAGCAGCAAGTTGCAATTGATATGGACAATGTGGCACCACAACAATGGAAATAAATGAGTTAGCTTTGCACCTTTGCTCATTTAAGTGTACAAGGTGTTCCCTTTAATCTGTCAAAAAAGTATATAAAAACCTTGAATAAATTTGGAAGCATAGCAAAAGACCTTACCTACAAAAGGAGCTACAATGCATTTGGAATGCAACAACTCTAATCTTGTTTTTTTATTATTATTATCTATAGGAAGGTGATCTGTACATACACTGGCTGCTACACTAACACTGAAGAACTTTGAAGAGAAGTAAAATAGGAGATTAAAAGTTGAATATGCCAAATATAGAGGGGTACCATGATTAATTATGAATGTAGTAATGAGCTATGCCTATGGTTCCTGACAGATAGGAGAATGTTTCTCAAAACCCTAAAAGGTGAAAATATCGAAGAATCATACCACTGTGTGCGAATGCTTATAATAATCTCCTATAGATTCAAATTTTTGTTCATTACTCATGTGGGTCTAGTTCATATGAAGGCGAATTAATATAAACTAATGAAGGATGGTAAGATGATAAATTTTTTTGATCAATTCTAGAAGGAGACTTTAGCCCAACCCAAGAGACAAATAGATACTCCCCAAAAGTTCTCAAATTTGATAAGAATTTTGCATTATTCCTCTTCACTAAGGGTGGTAAGTTGCACTGCAATGGTGCCATATCATGAACTTCCTAGTAAGGTTAGAAGTTTGTACAGTGTACGAAGTGTGATTATGGATAATTAACTAAAATATCCAACAACCAAACCTACTAATGTTGTTCCCAACGATCAAACATGTTGTCTTCTCAATGTTGCAACTCTGCGTAGGTGCATCTTCAACCCAAGGCCTTATATAATCAATCACCATTACGTTGTAACATATAAGTGTGCATTGCAAGTAGGTTGATGGGCCCAATAAAGTAAATAGCCCCCTATCAAATGACTCAAAGGCTAACACTAGAAATAAAGGCGGGCTTACCTATTCTTTAACATGGCTCATGGTGACTAGCATATTTAAGAGCATCTTGGAAGAGAGTCAAGTACCATAGCCCGATATGCAAACACTTGTTTGAAATTTCCCTGTCACCCTAGCTCCCATCAACTATCCCTTTGTATGTTGATGGGTCCAGTGTGAAAACTTGATGAAATGTGACCTTCATATTGTGATGTTGTGATCTAAGAGTATCCAGTCTAAAAATTCATGAAAGTTCATGGTCCCTGGTGAAAGAGTGGAGTTTTCTATACGCTGGCACCTACGTACTAGTAAACATATTGACTAGTCAAGAGCTACGGGGTTGTAGCTCCCTTCCAGTAGACGCTGGAGAACGAGAGAAGGTTGTAACCTTTTGCAGGTAGAAACCTGCGTACTGGTATGAGTCTGCACCAGTACAAGATTGTAAATAGATTTTCTTATTATTAAAAGAAGACAAAGATGACAACAGTAGGTGGTTTTTAACCACATTGGGTTTCCGCCTTAAATCTTGGTGTTCATGTGTGTTGCTTATGTGTGATGCTTTATTCTGCTTTTACTGCACTGTCTAATAAATCTCTGATATATTGGTTTAATCTCAAAACATGATAATTGTCTAAATCACAAGTTCTCTGCATATACGCTAGTTTCTTTAAGAACAGTCGCGTGTACATGCTAGTTCACTTCACTGAAGTAGCGTATATAAATTTGTTTGGGAAATAAAAGTATTAATCTGATAATACTCATTGACCCCCCTCTCAGTGTTATTTCCAACATCTCTCTCTATATATATATTGAAATATTACATATGACATCTCTTTCTCTCTCTCTATATAAAGTAATTGAAAGTAAACTAGCCTAGATCCATCTTTACTCTGGATTTACCAAACACCGAGAGGGATCAAATCTTTTTCACTGTAGAAGAGGTTTGCATCTCAAGAGATTTGATCTCTCTCAACATTTGGTAGATCTGGAGTTAAGATGGATTTAGGCTGATTTTATTATTAATTACAATTAATTATAAATATTATTATTAATTTTATGTTAACTTTATTTTATTTTATTTTTATTTTTTAATTTTATGTAATAACTATTAAGTAGAATATGAGAAAAATTTCGGTGAAAATCACATCATAAGAGACATGTCGATGCGTTTCAACCATAACCATCCAGTGTGGTTCATTGTACCACATTGGATGGTTCCACACTGGATGGTTCGAAACACGTATCTTATGATGTGATTATCATCGAAAATTATTTCATATTCAATTTATGGATCACAGAAGCCTTAATTTAAAAACTATTAAGTAATTTTTTTTTTTAAATTTATTTCATATTCAATTTATGGATCACAGTGTTGGAAATACTTGTGGGGGGGGGGGGGTGAATCAGTATTCCTTTTCAATTGTTATTTTTACCAGTTAAATCATTTATATTTAGAACACAAAATGAACAATAGGAATAAATGCTTTTATTAATATAATCTTTACAATAAATCAGATACAATATATATAAGGCTCCAACATGTTTCCAAGCACCAACTTGGACTTTTTGTGAGGCTCCAACCTCCAGGGCACCAACCCTATCTTGTCAAGGCACCAACCTTGGATTTAGGAGCACCAACTCCAAGGACACCAATCCTTCCAATTCTGAGGCACCAACCCCAAGGGCTCCAACCCTCTGCTATATATTGTCTAGATATGTTTGGTAGTAATTCTCTGCTCCCAAAATCTTCTTCACTGAATTCTGTCAATCTACAGCTTCACTGTAGTCTCCATGCTACATCATCAATGAAAACCTGTCTTCATATGAAGGAGTCTTCACAACTCTTCATATTGCCCACACAGAGTCTGCAAAGTTACCTCATGATGATTTCAAATAGCCATCATGATCTCCAATAATGTCTCCAAGATCTGCTGATACTTATCAACAAGATATCTGTGCTAGGCCTCAATGTCTTTTCAAAACAACTCTGTTTCGACCCTTTGTTCTTACTGTCATAGTAACTACTTCGGGAGTGAGGCTTTAGGAGTAACTGCTTCAAGAATGACTTCTTTAGAGGAGTGACTATCACAGTTTCATATTGTGCGTTCAATTAAAAAAAAACAACCCTGCCCTGTTCATACTCAGATAATCTTCTTAGATCTGCAGAGCATCCTTTTGAACTGTTATCTAAAATCACTACGAAACACAGGTCCGAGCTTTTCAATAAATAACCCAGTCAATAGAATGTTTGATGTTTGGTTTTTTCCTTCTTCCGCTGGACCCTTCGGCTTCCTTCTTCGCTTGCGCTTTGGCTTCCTTTCTTCTTCTGCTGGACCTTTCGGCTTCCTTCTTCAATCGCTTGATCTTCAACTTCCTTTGCGCTCACTCGACCTTTCGGCTTCCTTCTTCGCTCGCTTGATCTTTGGCTTCCTCTACACTCACTCGACCTTTCGGCTTCCTTCTTCGCTCGCTTGATCTTCGGCTTCCTTTTTCGCTCGCTCGACCTTTGGCTTCCCGATCTTCGACTTCCTCTGTCTCTTCGAGTTCACCAATACTCAAAAGACATGTTCATTCGGAAGAGAGGCTGAATTACAGTCGATGTTGCATATTAAAATTATATCAGAGAGGCCTTTTTTTAATATTCATACAATAGACTCATTATTTAAGGAGGATTTCATAGGAGAGACCGTACTCAATGAGGTCCCACATCCACGTCATCAATCGCAATCGCAACTTTCGCAGGTCCCGCAATCACAACTCTTAACATCACCAATGTAACATGGACGATATTCATACTGCCGATGAAATGGATGCGATATAATATTAAACAATCATCAATAGATCCGTCGGGTCCATAGCTCCATCGCAATTAGTGGTCTGTGGGGTCCACCAGTCTTATCGCAATCGTAGTTTACCATCGTTACATTTCTTCAAGACTTGCGATATGCGACAGATGCGATATTTCTTTAGGACATATTATAATGGTGCAACGGGTCTGCATACATATCGCAATTGGCGGATTTCAATATGGCAAGGCTTTAAAGAGACTTACGATGTGGCGGACGCGATATCATCTTAAGGCGTATGTAATGGAACTATCGGGTCCGTATTACATATCGCAATCAGAGGTTTTGAGTGGTGTCATAAAATAGAACTGCCGATATGATTTCTGCCGATATTATATATTGTCGAAAGGGTTCCCATGGTTTATTACTTCCTCCGTATTACATATCGCAATCGGAGGATTTCAGTGTAACAACAAGGCTTCAAGACTCATGATGCGGTGGATGTGATATTTCAATAAACAGTTGTTAATAAACCCGTTGGATCCATGGCCTTATCGCAATTGACGGTTTGCGGGACTTCGACTAGCACATGGATTAAAAACAGCCTTAACCCCTGCAATTGACCATGATCTAAGGGTTGACTATGAGATCGACGACTAGGATTGAGTGCGGGACTTCAGCCACGATCAAGGAAGTCCGTACTTTCCTACCCCCGCTCTTCCGATAGCTGTTTCTCCTGTGACTTCTCTTCACTCTTCTGCTCTTCCAATAGTTTTCTTCTTTACTCCTCTGTTATCGTTGTTGCTCTTTGTTCTTTTGATAACACTTACCCCTGGGAATATGCGATAACCTGCTTCTCTTGCTTCGATGACTTGTTTCTTTAATGGCTTTTGATAAACTCTTCATCTTACTCTTTGGCTTCTTGCTCCGGTTGCTTTACTGGATCTATTGCGTCATTTTATGTTAAATTGCTGATCAATTGACCTCCTGCGTCATTTGCTATTCAATTGACCTCCATCTCATCATATCATCATATATCAAACTTTCATCACTATGAGCATTATGATCAATAGGCATCAATGGGCAATCATGTATCAAAGAATTTTCCATCACAAACACTGCTATATTGACATCAATGAGAACCTAGATTAACACACAAAAGCTTTAATTCAAAAACTGTTAAGTAATTTTTTTATTTATTGAGCCCACATGTAAATGTTTACAAATATTTACACCACTACAACAACTCCCCTATACCTTTTTGTTTTTAGATTGAATTTAAAAATGTGATAAAACAAAGTTAAAATATAATATTTATAAAATATTTTGATTTTGAAATGAGTTATGGTTTTTGGGCATGTGGTATTGATAAGCCATGGTATCTTAACAAAGCCTATTTACAAGTTAATAATACCCATGGTAAAATGTGGGTGAATATTCATAGTTAAAAATCTTGTTATATTGTCTGTATTAAGTTTTTACGTACTTATTAATTAAATTTAAATATTGGTGTAGAATCATTATTTTCATTTATATGGTAAATTAGATCTTAATTTATACCAGCGATTTATATGTTATATATTTTAATGTGATATCTATATTATGTTATTAATAAAAAAATTACAATATAAAAAATATTTACATATAAATCTAACATGTACACAATTCTCACCTCATGTAAGATATATATATATATATTAAAAAATTCTTATTCAATTTATATCTGTGTTTTACTTACCGAGTTGAGGGAGATGTGTATTCCTTCAAAGTTTAATATGAAGTTGGCATGTGACATTTAAAAATTGTTAATAATAAAAAAAAATTTCAATATAAACCACACACAGTCTATAACAATTCAAAGTAAGTATTAATATTTCTTATAAGAGAGATCTATAATTTCATCGTTACACATGGCATTTAAAAATATAACTTTAGAGAGAGAGAGAGTCTTTCTTTTGTCGATATTTATTTTATATTTCACAATATGGAAATATGTACATGGAGTAGACACATTATATTTTAAAAATATTAAATATCAATGTGTTTTTTGTAAGTTCGGCATTAGTGATGCCACATCATGGTCATGCCAAGAATAACATCAGAGTATGGCGGGGAATTGAACCGGTGGGTTAACATCTAGGTGTTCCTTAACATTGCACCCGATCACATCTATCCAAGACCCCGTGGACTAAATAAATATCATTGTTAGTCACAAATAAAATATTTCAATATTAATGTTTTTTTTTAAACGAAACGGGTAGAGATTTGTATTAAAAAAATTGGATTACAAGGCCATAACCTTTACATACTCCAATCTTCCTTGCAGGTTTGACAAAAAAATTCCCATGACAAAAAATTCAGTCCCTTTCCAACTAAATATTTTCCAAAAAACCCCCAAAATACAGACACATTTACATTCCATTTTTCATTATAATTTTATTTTGATTTAGTTTGACTTGTTTTTCTTAAGAAACTATTTCAATATTAATGTTAAGGAAAATAATTTTAACTCAATTTTTTATATAAAAAGATACAAAGTAATTGTTTTTTTTTTTGGGCATATTATCTATTTCTTTATATGAGCAAAATCTGTAATTTCTTCAGTACTTAACATGGAGTTTCCACGTCATTTAAAAAAATATTAATAACCCAAAAATTATTTCAATATAGGCCATAAATAAAATATTTCAATGTTGATATTAAATAAAATATTTTAATATCCCCTCTCTATATTAAAAGTTTATATTAAAAGCAATTGAAATTAAAAATATATTATTACGATGAAATGCTTTTGTAGTTATTTTAGTGCTCAAAGGAGTCGACATATTATATTTAAAAAATGTTAACCAACATAGATCTATCTTAACTCTGGATCTACCAGGTTTCAAGAGTAGTCAAATCTCTTAATATGCAAACCTCTTTTTGAGTGAAAAACTTGAAGACATGTTTGCACTTGAAGAAATTTGATTCATGTAGATTCAGAGTTAAGATGAATCTATGATGGTTCTTAATAAAACTATTATATTTATATAAGTTTCACCTCTCTCTCTCTCTCTCTCTCTCTCTCTCTCTCTCTCTATATATATATATATATATTAAAACGTTGATAATAATACAATTTTTTTTGTAAGCTAATGTGTGTTGCCTTTCATTACCAAAAAATAAATAAATAATACATCATTGATCCTGTTCATCCATCAAGACTATTCGTCAGATGGTCTCAACCCACCTAGTGGGAAACAGAGTATTTTGACCATATATTAACTGAATAACAAGTCCAAAACTATAATAGTGTCAACATTTGAAACATAACTAAAGAGTAAAAATACATCAAACCAAAACAAGTTAGTAGAATAGATCAATCAACTACGAGTATGAAGAGTTTACTAGGGTCAAGTTTCTTGCACTGGATCTTGGAGGGGCTAAGACATAACAATACATGGGATATGGTGCTTGATCTGGGCTAGCTAGTTGTACATTTGTTCCATATGAAATCTCATGTTGCGCTGCTCCCTTTTAACATCGGCTAAATTAGAAAAAATGTTATACTAGTCTGCTTGCCGCTCCATAAGGATTCTACCCATCAAAGTCTTCATTTTCCAGTAAAGGAAAAGAGCCTGTAGATACTGCTTCCTACAACCCATGATATGACTAGGGTCCGAATCCAGGTGCCCAAATTCTTGAGGAGCTTTGAGTCTGACATAACATTTCGATCTTTGGAAGCCAAATTCTCGAAATTTTGTAGTTCAGTTCCAACATCTGTAGGAGTAGTCTCCTGAAAGGTTTCTGTTGCCTCTTGGGCTTGTGAGTGATCCTGGTAGCACCCCCGAGGGCCTCAACCACCTCCCCCACCTCTTCGACTTTGCATCCTCTGCCACTTCAATAGCCCAATCGACATTGACCTGACTTTCAACAAGACACAATAAACAAGTGGAGGGGTGCTGATGCAAACACCTCCACAATTCTCTGGGAATCACAGACACAAGCACATGTATAGACTTCTGGCCTCCCATGAGACAAAGACCGGTGACTTCAGAAAACCAGAACTTCAAGACACAATCTACTACAACCAGGCGACACTCCACATACACAACAAAGGTCACAGTTTGACCAACTATTACGAGGCCAGTGATAAAGCCCTAGGAATTAAACCCCCCTCCCCCCCACAAAGAAACCATGACATTGACAATGAGAAATGACCAAATTTACAAAAGTACCAATAGAGGTTGGAGCCTTGAATGAAAGGGATCCCTTCCTCCCCGAATTTTCCAACAAAAGACAAAGACCCTTCTCCAAATACAATATAAACAACTAGAAGCGACCAAACATTGCTACAATACCAAAAAACCAAAGCAATAATCTAATTAAACGAATCTTCATTGGAAATATGCATCCATTTTACAGACTAGAATTAGAACCACAAAATAATAACAGAGGAAAGAGAACTAGGCAAGATAAGATTTACCCTGAGATGGAGGGACGCCAACTTCTTCACGCAGAGGATATCAACTAACCTTCTGGAAATTAGTGTGGAGATGAGACACTTCTCCAACGCTTATGCAAAAATTCTCCACCTAGAGTTTCCCCTCCTCAAGATGTTGCCACTCATGAGAAACCTAATCCAGCTGATATGGAAATGCCTTGTCCAATAACGGATCATAATCCACTTCGGCTCATGCTTATCACCAATGGCGAGGGATACCAGTTTCCCCGTGTTAAGATTAAGCCAAAATCCTCGTGGCCGAGCCCATATAACACTCTCCCTGATTAGACGATACCAATTAAGGTGTCGCATGTAGAGGCATGCACGGGGGTGGCAACGCCACCCCCTAAATTCAATGATCGCCATTTCCATTAGGAACATGGCGGTGGGCACGAAGACCCATTCTCCCACTTGCCTTGAGTTGCACCCCCATCATGGGGATAATAATAATAATAATAATAATTTTTGTGAATTAAGATTGTATTACCTCAAAAATTCATCATACACCAACAAAAATAACATTGTTGATGCAATGTCTGGTTTGAATCTGCCCCTTGGGAAACCAAATTTGTTGACTGTTAACTGGAGTTTAGGTAATACAAAATAGAAACCTCTGATATTGAGAAACTACCAACAACTACTATATGCTGGACTACATAAAGAAAGAAAACAACTACTAGGAAACATATCATAACATCAAGAGTATGAAGAAGTAACTAGGGATGGGTCTTAATCGATTGTACTAGTTGGAGTAGGATTTTTTAGGTCACACTAAAGGTGACTTTCAAGGTGAGATATTTGTGCATCCAAACTAGCAAGATAGAAGCATTGATAATGTTGCACCCCCTTGATTTCGTTCAAAGAAGAGATTATATCATTGTAGTCTTCATGCTTATCCTCCAAGACCTTGCTTAGAAGTGTTTTCATTTGCCAATGGGGGGTGATGGAGTTCAGGTACTGGCTTTGTCTTCCCCTGGCATGACCAAGGTCAGGAACCTAATTGGCTACCTCTGCATGCAATTATGAATCAAAATAAGCTTGTCGATAGTTGGGGTTAGGGCTTCAAGTTGGTGAGTTTCCTCACAAATTTTGTGGGGGTGGTGTTAGGGTCCTATAATTTATAGGATCAATTGATGACTATCTGTTGGTTTTTATATGACATTGTAAATAATATTTCATTTTGGTAATTATTTCCAAGAAAAAGAAAAAAACAAAAAATAGAAAAGAAAAAGACAAGAAAGGGGACACAAAAAGAAATAAAAAAAATATGAGAAAAAATGAAAATACCCCAATAAGTGAGAAAATTTAAATGCCACTGCATTTCAAAAAATACAAAATAATGCATAAGAAGTACCTTTATAAAGTTTAAAGATGTAGATCTAATTTAAATGCCACACTACATTAGAGTTAGATAAGTATGATTAATTATTTAATCACACCATTTAAGCGTAATTAAACTTGGGTTAATAAAGGGTGTTTAGTTAGAATAAATAATTATTTAACCGCACAGTGTAATCGTGGTTAAATTAGAGTTAAATAAAGTTAATATAGTTAAAAATAAAGTTAAATATTTGATTGCACAGTGTAAACACGGTCAAATTAGTTTTTATTAAGTTTAATTAGTTTTAAATAAAGTTATCACATTGTATAAAATCGCAATTTGTAATAGTTTAATAGAGTTTATATTTGATGCGACATATTTTTCGCTTGTAATAAAGTTGGCACAGATCTATACAGTCGAGATCTCACCTGCCTAGATCAACGACAACTGATGAGTTTAGACCCCCTCGCCCCTCCGACAGTTAACCAAGGGTGGGGGGGTTCGAAAAGCAGTTTCCCCACTCACCGCCTTTGCAACATTTCACCTCCAGGTCCATTTCAGACCCCCCTCCCTAAAACCATTTACCAACCCCCCTTTCGAAATCCACTTTCTCTCTCCTGCCTGTTATGACCGTTGACCCTCACGCTCTCGCTCCACTCCCCTTCTGCCAAGTGGCACCTCCCGTCCCCACCTCACTCCTATACGATGCCGCCACATGACACTCCCCTATCCGCTCCTCTCCCCTCGCTGTCACATCCTCTCCCGCTCCACGTCAACTCACCCCTGCCACATGGTAGCCTCGTTGCACACGTTATGTAACCATTCCTGCGATAAAAATCCCGCTCTGTTAACGGCCAAATCACGCCGATAAGCTATTTTGCTTAGAAATTAAATCAAAACTCGTTCTATCACCTTCCCTTTCCTGTTTCAATATATTAGTGATCAGAACCTATTCTAGTGCACAATCAGCAGACCAGAAACTATTACAGCGCCCAGTTAGTGAACTAGACCGCCACTGTGACCTGTCAACAAGCTAATTTACCTCTGCACCTCGGATACCAGTGTTCGACCAACCTTTCCCGGGTAATTCAAATTCTCATGTTCATTTCCCTTCTAGTATGGCTCCTAAAGGAGAAACTAAGGCTACAGAGGAAAACCCCCTTCTACCCCCTATCGTTGATTTGAACCCTTAGTAGACTAAGAGTATAAAATTATTGAAACTAGTTGTGAGTCCGACCTTTATGAACTCCACAACTAGTTAAAGCAGAAAATCATAGACAAGGTCTATGAATTGGGCCTGTGGGACTCCTCCCTATTCGAATTCATTTCCCCTCAGACCTACCACTTCCCCGAGTTCGTTTCATGGTGCCAATTCCGCTACATTCCTAGTTAGAGGGCAATTGCGGCCCAAAATAATGATATCCTTTTCACAATCACCTATGAATCAATCTCCCAAATGCTCCAAATTCAAAACTCTGCACCTCTAAAACCTTTTACAGTAGATTCCCTCATGGAATTCTACAAGAACATCACCTTCCCACATAGAGCAAATATTTTTGAAACATTTCTCCCTTAGGATGACCAATTACCTAAGAAAAATACTCCCTATTCATCCTCCATGTTCCCTGAGATGATTAAACAGATTATCTCCATTGTTTCATGTTTACAAGGCTACCAGTTCAATCAGTGGGTTGATGAGGCCATCCTTGGTTTTTTGCTAGTCTTTACAATGGGTGAAAAACCCTCCATCTTCAACTACAATGAGTTTCTAGTAGATGAAATCCATGAGCAGTTCTTGAAATTTTCTACAGAGGGAACTTTTAAATATGCTTCAGTCCTAGTTTATATATTTTTATGCCATCAGGAAGACATATTTTAGTTTCCCCTACAAAAATTACATGAGCAAGGAAATTCTCAATCAGTAATTCACTGGGCTTCCTTGGTAAGGAATCATTCCAATGAGTTTACCTTCAGTGAGTATGTTGATAAGTTTTTATACACAGTCTCTTACCTATTAAACAGTAACGTTGTGCCAAGGATAGGACCTGAGATCAAAAAGGTTTCTTCATCTTAGTGAGCAGACCAAAATAGAGGACTGGTACTTGTACTATAATTACACAGAAATCAGGGTGTATGGGTGTGAATTGCCACCTTACAAGTTTCCAAAGTTTGTCCCAATGTGAATTTTCTCATTATAGCACATCAGACAGATGACAAACATGGACGAGCTGCATTCTATGGCAGCAAAGAAGAAATCAGAATTTAAGATTAAAACACAAGTGAACCCTTTCATCTGCAATACCAAGGCAACAACTAAAGAATCAGACATCCTCCTAAAGAAAATGAACTTCAAATTCAGCTTCACCTGGTCATATGACCCCTTGGGAGTGATTTCAAAGCTACGAGTAGAACAAAAGAATACTCCATACATTCACACTCCCAGGCCAGCGATTGAAAAATACATTAACCAGGATCAATGGCTGGAAAAAATTTGCAGGTGGCAAAAGAGAAGGTTCTATCAACAACTACAATACAAAGTCCTACACCATAGGAGAAGCAGGAGAAGAGGCCAAGGGAAAACCTTTCTCCTTCAGTCATAGAAATCCAGGGAAAGGAGTTAAAATTTTACAAGAAGAGACAAAAGACCATTCAAACAGAAGAAACCTTTCAAGAGGAGAATGTACAATCCACTATAGTACTGACAAGTCCCCATACTACAAGCATAAATGAAGATATTTTTATAGGGTATCCGTCCTCTTCGGCCTCCCAAGAGCCACTAGATACCTCTCAGTTAGGGGAATTGGTTCATGACCAAGCTGAACCAAATATATTTGACAAGTAGAGAGAAATTAAAAAGAAGAATGAGATGCTAAAAGCTACAACCTATACACAATTTTGGAAGCAGACAACATCCTCACAACATAGGCTGCTCTTTGCCTTTGACATAGAGAAATGGAAAATGCAGATAGCCTTTCTACACGTTGAGGCCCCTTTCCCAAAAAATCTAGAAGATTATAAGAAATCAATCTTTTCCTTCAATAGTGATCAAATTCATCCAATTGATCAAATATACATGCATATGAAAACATGGGAGGCTTTGTACTCGACCTTGACAACTTCAGCAATGGAAAATTCTAGGCTGCAAGCTTCAGTCAACAACATTCAATCCCAACTCAAATTAGAGAAAATTTCTTCTCTAGATAAAGATACAAAAATCAAGTCTTTAGAAGATCTAGTAATTAAAATGGGATATGATTCCAACAATGTGAAACATGTAGAGGATATCATTAGAAGGAAGAATGCTGACTTTGTAGCACTCAAGAAGTAGCTCAAGCTTCCCTTCACAGAAGACCCAAAGACTAAGGAAGTTGGACAATTAGAGAAGGAAAAGGAAGATATATTCAGAATCATTATTGAAAAAAGAGGACATATCAAATAAATGGAGGTTGAGATGGAGAAATTGTTTAAGGAAAGAGAACAATCAACACAATTGGTAGCCATTCCACTCACAACAATTCCTATTGCATCTACGTCAATAGCAGGAGCACCCACTTCAACAACCATTACAATTGAGGCACAATCAACAGATTCTTCAGAAGAAATAATCAAAGCAATGGATGAACTATCAACCAGAGGACAAGAAATTGAGAAGTTTAAAACTCAGTTAAATAATCTCCAGGAGAAGAAGTTGAAAATTGACAATATGTACCTAGTAGAGTTGCAAAAGATTCATAAATTAACTCAGAAAATTGAACAGTTGGAGAATGAGTCTGCAATGGCACAAACACTTGAACAAGAAAAATAGAGTATTTGGATAGAAATAAATGAGGCCATGGCTGAAATATGACCCTCTATTGAGATCATTTTTGAGCAGGATGATTTAGTATAGAGATCTAAAGAGGCCATTGAAGAAGTTAAAGAAGATTTAGGATAGAAGCTAGGTGAAGCCACTGGTTTAATCAGGATTTTGAATTTGAAGACCAAAGAAGAATTGGTGGAGTTTGAGATTGAAGACAAGACTGAGACAATTTTGGAAGCGAGGAGGGTCCTTACAAAAAGGAATCTTATGCTTCAGCTGGAAAACAAGTGCCACAACTTAGAGTCCAACATTCAGAAGTTCTATAGGAAATTCAATGTGCTAAATCTAAAGGGGCTACAATGTTTGATAGGAATTGCAGAGAATTTTATCAAGTTAGATGATTATCTGAAGAATTTGTATACCATAGCCAAGGATAAGTGAAAGTTTTCCACTATCAAAGGAAGGATCACAGGAAAATCATTCATGGAAGCTTTGGATTTTGTTTTGCTTATCAAGCATGAGATAAAGCACTTATTCATTGTCAAGCCTACTTTTCAAAAGTACACCGAGGTGGATGAAACCTACAAGAAGAGTGTTAAATTCTCCACTCCAGATGAAGACAGATGGGACAAATTGTGCTAGCTACTTGGATAAATTTTGTTTTCACCTTCAACAACAAAGAAACATTTTTTAGGCTGAGTCATTGCCAATAATCCTCGAAGATAGTGCTAGAGGAATACAACAATTTAGTTGCCTATGTTTCTGTTCTATTTTTGTAAACTGTTTTAGGATATTTTGTAAAAATATTGATATTTCCAATCAAGATATTTTTAATAATTTTTGTATAAGTACTTCATAGATCGAAGTACCAATGTTGGGACTTGTATTAAGAAAGCATACATTGATGTAAAGCTGTTCACTGAGCTAAAAGTGATCATTTCATTAATATAGAAGATCATTCCAAGATTTATGTGTCAGGAAAATTGGTGATGCTTTTTCTCTTGTACACTTGTTATATCTCTATTTTTCATATGGATTTATTATCTATATTGTTTAAAAGAAGATGAAGGGCTGAACTTGTTTAATTACACTTTGTATTGGATTATAAGAAATATGTATGTTTTCAAACTGAGATTAAATATAGAAGTCATGTTAAAATGCTCTATGTTTAATTGAATTATAATCTTTTCCTCCCTTTCACTCCACAAAGGTTCAAAGATCCAATACACTGCTTACCTTGCCTTGTTTCAATCTATTCTGATAGTTCTGTATATGATCTCCCTAAGACCTTGACTCCATTTCCCAATGGCCTTTCCTTGTAGTTTCAACCAAACATTTCAAAAAACCAAACTATGAACCTAATAACTAGCCTAAAATCCCACAAAAAAAATCCTAAATCCAATAGAGAGATCCATCTCTGAGTTAGAAGAGCTAACTTCTAATCTTAAAAGTGGTTCTGTGGTTACCTCTGCATTTCTTTCACAGCCTTAAGAAATTACAGAGTGATAAAATCCTGGTGACCATACTGGGGAACTTCGAACAAATATGATATCAATTCAATTTTTCCCTGATAAAATCTTTATTTTAGAGCTTAAAGCTATTTCTAGGTTTGTGGCTGATAAATAGATTTGATTAAGGCTGTTTTCCACTTATAAGTTATACTTACTCTATATTTGTAAATATTCTACTATAGATATGGCTCCTAGGACAATATATACTAGAGCTAATCCATATCCTAAACCACAAAAAATTGTAGATAATCCTGAAAAAATTCGTAGAAAGAAGTGTTTAACTAAGAACAAAGCGAGTAATAGTCCATTGCCCAGAATTAATTCTCTTCCTCAAAATTTAGCAATTGTAGATGATCTTGAGTTTGATTTATCTTTTGAACATAGTCTCTTTTGTACTAAACCTAAGAGCTTTGTACTTGAAACTATTTTTGATGAAAACATTTTAAAACCTTACATTCCTAAGCATCAAACTGTTAATCCAGACTCTGATGAAGATGTCATCAAACAATTTAATAAGTGTTGGTATCTGAATTAGATCAGGTTGTGCATATATCTCTTGAATCACCAACATCTTCAGCTTCTTCTTCTATTGCTTCATCACCAACCCCACCAGATATTTACCCTTTTTCTACTACACCTCCAGTAATTCCCCCTGTCACCAGTGTACCCATTTCATCTACTATCCCTACCACCACTATACCAACACAAAAAAACACCATCCCACCTCCTTTAATACCTTCCACATCCACATCTATTGTAGTTACATATTCCTCTCATATACCCATCATGGCAGGGCATTATGACCCCCTAGTTTTATTTGGACAACTCAATGCCATGTCACAAGATTACTTGAGTAGAATACCTCAATTTGATAGCACAATGGTAATAACTGTTCAAGAACATATACACAATGAATGATTATATAGATTTGCAAGAAATTGATGATGGTGATGTGAAATTGAGACTATTTTCCCAAAGTCTCACAGGAGAAGTTAAGAAATGGTTTAAAGCATTTCCAACTTCCACTATCCCAGATCTTTCATAATTTCACCAAACTTTCTTCAAAAGATGGGAAGTAAAGGAAAAACCACTTCAAATATTAACTGAGTATGAGAGTATCAAAAGAGCCCCTAGTGAAACAGTCTAGGACTATTGCACTAGATTTAATAACATTTAAAATTCTATCCCAACTGCAATACAACCCCCACTAGGACTAGCTCTAATCAAATTCCCAGATGGATTTGATCTAGACATGTCTTACCAACTTAGAGAAATAAACCCTGCTACCCTTGAGGAAATGTAGAGAAATGCAGTCAGTGTAGAAGCCAATCTGTTGGCAAAGAGAGCTAGACTAAAAGTTGAGAGGAAAGTTACTATTAAGGAAGAACCTTCTTCTTCCTCATGAGATGCTAATTTCAATGCATTAGGTAAGACAATGGAGAAAATGATGGAAAATATATGTTTAACTGATAGGGATCCTCTAAGAGAAAATCAAGATGGCCCTCCAATTAGAAATCCCGGTTTAAGGAGAAACCCACCTCAAATCAAACAGAGAGAACAGAGAGGCCAAACTGATCAGCAACAAATCAAACCTCCTTTTTAAGAGAATTATGTAGATGAAGAATCTGAGCTACTAGAGGGTCATGAAGAAAATAAAAAAAACTTGTTTGAGGAAAGTGAAATTGACCACATTTTCTTAACTAATGAGGAACAAGACATGTTCTTTCTTTCCCAACCAGAAGTCCTCCCTTTAGAGTCAAATGATTATAAACAAAGATACCAAAATGCTATCATGGAGGTGCACATACAGTATAATTTGAGAAGTAAAAAGGCTGCTGAAAATCCTCCGAAGAAAATTCAGAATGACACTCCTTCTACTAGTTAGTCAAAAGGTGATTCTCAAAAGGAGTCTTCTAAGAAACAGGATCTAAATGTCAAAGATATAGATAAAACTAAAACAACTTTTAGCATTGAAAATGAATTGGCCAAAGTGAAAATTTCTATTCCTCTCACAGAATTAATCAACAAAAATTCATATAGACCTCAAGTCATGAAGGCTCTAAACATAGGGGAAGGGACAAACACAGTAAACCTGACTGATGACCAACCTGAATTATTATTTGGACCTGAAGTTGAAGGTAAATCTCAGGAGGGTAGTGTGCCATCTTTTTATATTAGTTTAAATATTCATGACAAAATCCTGCACGATGCAATGCTTGACTCTGGTGCCTCACACAACCTTATGTCTAGAGCCATCATGGAGAAGCTAGGATTGTACATCACAAGATCTTACAAAGACTTATATTCTTTTGACTCCTGCAAAGTGAGATGCTTAGGCCTCATTAAAGACTTATGTGTTACCCTGGTCCAAATACCAGCAAAGAGTCTAGTCATGGACATTGTAGTAGCAGACATACCTCCTAAGTATGGAATGTTACTATCATGATCATGGGGAGCCAAGTTACAGGGTAATTTGCAAATGGATATGACCTATGCTACCATTCCTGTTTTTGGTTAGCAGAGAAGATTATACAGGGAGACACTAATGAAGTACATGGTTAGTAGCCAAGAAAAACCAAACAGTTACCATTTGTACTCTATGCATTCAGATTTAGACTCCTTTATTTTGTATAATGATGAATCTGTAGAGGAGGAAGTTTCACACTTAGAAGCTGAACTTAGCAAGACAAAGGAAATAAAATTAGATACTGAGAAACAAGATGAAGAGGGAGAAGCCCTATGGAATATGGATTTTGATGGGGCTATGAGCAAGGAAGGAGTAGGGACATGTGTTTTCATTGTAAACTCGTAAACAAATATAACCAAAGGACATGCTTACAAGCTAAATTTTCAATGTACAAACAATATAGCTGAATATGAAGCATTAATCTTAGGACTGCAACTTTTAAAGAGGTTAGGAGCAAAAAGAATTTATGTGCACACGGATTCAAAACTCATCATTAACTAGATTAAAGGTGAGTACTCAGCCAAACACCCTAGATTAAGAGCCTACAGAAATGCAGTTTTAGATTTTTTTTCAATGTTTTCCTGAATATCAATTGTCTCTTATTCCTAGAGGCCAAAATATTTTAGCAGATGCTTTAGCCACTTCAGCTAGTACTTGTAAAATTCCATTCCATTAAAATAGAAAATATGATGTGGAAATAATGCATGAGAAGTACCTTTAGAAAGTTTAAAGATGTGCAACTAGTTTAAATGCCACATTACATTGGAGTTAGATAAGTACGATTAATTGTTTAATCACACCATTTAAGCATGATTAAACTTGGGTCAATAAAGGGTGTTTAGTTAGAATAAATAATTATTTAACCACACAGTGTAATCGTGGCTAAATTAGAGTTAAATAAAGTTAATATAGTTAAAAATAAAGTTACATATTTGAATGCATAGTGTAAACATGATCAAATTAGTTTTTATTAATTTTAATTAGTTGTAAATAAAGTTATCGCATTATATAAAATCGCGATTTTCAATAGTTTAATAGAGTTTATATTTGATGCGTCATATTTGTCGCTTGTAATAAAGTTGGCGCAGATCTAAATGGCTGAGATATCACCTGCCCATATCAACGACGAGTGATGAGTTTAGACCCCCCTATTCCTCCAATGGTTAACCAAGGGTCCAGGTCCGAAAATCAGTTTCCTCACTCACCGCCTTTGTAATGTGTTGCCTCCAGGTCCATTTCGAACCCCCCCCCCCCGAAATCCACTTTCCCTCTCCCGCCTGTTATGATCGTTGACCCATAGGATCTTTCTCCACTCCCCTTCTACCAAGTGGCGCTTACCATCCCCACCTCAATCCTATAAGATGCCGCCACATGGCACTCCCCTATCCACTCCTCTCCCCTTGCTGTCACATCCTCTTCCACTCCATGTCAACTCTCACCCCCGCCACATGGCACCCCCGTTGCACCTGTTATGTAACCGTTCTGTGATAACGAACCCGCTCCATTACCGACCTAATTGAAATGGTAATCTATTTCACTTATAAATTAATGCAAAACCTGTTCTGTCGCCCTCCCTTTTCTGTTTCAATATATTAGTGATCTTGTTCTAGTGCACAGTCAACAGACCAAAAACTATTACAATGCCCAGTGAGTGAACCAAACTGCCATTGTGACCCGTCAGCAAGCTAATTTACCTCTGCACCTAAGAAACCAATCTTCGACCAACCTTTCCCGGGTAATTCAAATTCTCCTGTTCATTTCCCTTCCATTATGGCTCCTAAAGGAAAAATTAAGGCTACTGAGGAAAATCCCCTTCTACACCCTATCATTGATATGGAACATCAACCTCTAGTAGACCAAGAGTATAAAATTATTGAAACTAGTTGTGAGTTCGACCTTTATGAACTCCACAACTGGTTCAAGCAGAACTTCATAGACCTCAGTGATGAATTGGGCCTGTGGGATTCCTCCCTACCCCAATTCATTTTCCCTCAGACTTGCGACTTCAATGAATTTGTTTCATGGAGCCAATTCCGCTATATTCCGAATCAGAGGGAAATTGTGGCCCAAAATAATGACATCCTTTTCACAATCACCTCTGAATCCATCTCCCAAATGCACCAAATTCAAAACTCTGCACCTCTGAAACCTTTTATAGTAGATTCCCTCATGGAATTCTACAAGAACCTCACCTTCCCACACAGAGAAAAGGTTTTTGAAACATTTATCCTTGAGGTTGTGTTACACAGTATTTTGTCACACCTCCTACACTTCCCCGTGACATACCCTGAAGTTCTCGAAACATGACCATAATGCAGTGTACTCATTCATATATGTATTTCAGATCCTTCCTAAGACTTTGATTGGAAAATTCCTTGAGCTTCCCCTGAAGGAAATAGCTCTAAAACCCTAATTTGAGAATCATTTCCCTTATGAGACTAAAAACAACAATGATCGCCTCTTGTGTTATCCCTTACAATGTCCCAGGCTGAGGAGGAGATCGAAAGAGGTAACCTCAAACCAATTGCAGTTTAGCAGCTAGCCTTGCTGAACCAGAGAGGGATCTCTCTAAGGATTTCTTAGTTAATGATTGGAAAAGAAATGGATTTTGGGCTAGATGTATAAGTTTTGCTTGAGTGTTTGGAAATTTAGGGTTTTCTAGGTTGCTAGACCAGGGATGAGAGAAAGCAATTAGGTCAGGGGATCAAATTTTGTAGTAGAAGGCATAAAGAGGAGAAATATAACAATGTCTTGTGATGGATTTAAGATTTTGGTCAATGTAGTGTAGGGTCTGAAAGCTTAAGAAATCATAATGAGCATGTATTAGCATGAATCATTAATATAGAAGAAGAGATACACAAACATGATTTTCCACGTAAACATAGATTTGAATCTAAAGAATTATGCCTATATGAATGTAGGAAAAATCACTTGAGGAAAGCAAAGCATGTTAAGATAGATGAATTCAATCATAAAAAACTGATATATAAGAGAAGCAACACCACAAACTCACTGCACAAGTATTCCTGAAAAATAGTAGCAACTGCTCCTTGATTAACTGTATGAAAGCATAAGATACAAGTCCTCTCCTCTGAAGTCCAAACCTTCTCTTTGAATGCAAAATGATACATATAGACTAAAATAAATCATTTCCCCACCTTCATGGGTCGAATACCGAAGTGGTGGAACAGTTTCCAAGAATCTCTCAACCAACAAGAGAGACTGAGAAGGTAAAAAACAAACTCTTCTCTTAGTCTTTGATTTGAGTTTTGCTTCATTTATGAGGCCTAATTAAGCACAAAAACAACCTATCATGCTAATTTATTCCATAATTACATAATTAAGACTTAAAAATATTGAAATTACATCATCAAACAAAGATCTGGTGAAAATAAGCTGAGAAAAACTACTACAGGCAAAAGCGCAGTGCACTGAGGCATAAACGAAATGCCATCTTGCAGGAGGATTTTGGAAGTCTTTTTGAAGTAAAATTTTAAATATGAGAGAACCTTCAAGTATAATTTCCTTTCTAGCTTCCATAACATCTTGAATTTTTGAAAATGACCCATGGGAAGGACTTCACAAATTGATTCTCCCAAGGTGTCTCTATAAGCGCAACACGTGCTTCAGAATAGTGGCAGAAAGTGACTTTTTGACTTGTTTTTTGGTTTTTTCTCAAAATTTATCTTTCAATAAGATTGAAAAATTAGTTATATGATAATTATATGTGATTATATATCCAAGCATACAACGTTTTTGTCATTTGGAGGTCTGTAGAGAAAGCGGAGCGCAGGGTCAAAATTCTGGGTTTTTTTGCAAAAATAGGCCTCAAAGATGGATAGATATATCTCTAAACATAAATCTTGTTGGAATCACGAGATATGTTTTTGTAGATAAGGATTTTTTGAAGAGAAACCTCTCTCAGTTTTTGGAAATATATTTTCCTTGACTCGAAATACGTGCCACAAAATCATGACTAAAATAGGAAATTAACTTGAATTTTTATGATTTTCTAAGATAGGTCTCCAAGAAAGTTGCATATATCCAAATACATGATACCTATGTAAAAACAGAAGGAAATTTTTGTCCCTTGTTATATTATTGACAAAAACCTCTTCCACTTTTGTCAAGTTCATCTCCATTTGGTTAGAAACACGCTTTGAAGCAAAATCGTCCCTGTTTCCCGCAAATGACCTCTTGATGAGTTTGTGAGACACTGATCTCTTTTATGTTAGATGTCTCAACTCTTGAGACATGTCCTCTATTATTGCAATCCTTATTTTCAGTGTGTGTGGTCTTTGCTTCCAAGGTGAAAACCCCAGCTCACTAGGAGGAGGAATTAGGGTTTAGTTTTGGGAAAATAGGGGATTTTGATAGCTGTGAGGAAATTTAGTGAAATTAGGGGGATAGGGAAATGGAAAAATTCTAGGAAAATTTGGAGGGATAGTGAGGGAGGTTAGGGAGCTAAGGGAAGTGGAAATTTAGTATTTGGGTGTGGGGAAGGGTTTCAAACAAGAAAAAC
Organism: Pinus tabuliformis; assembly: GCA_031772625.1. Classification (NCBI taxonomy): domain Eukaryota; kingdom Viridiplantae; phylum Streptophyta; class Pinopsida; order Pinales; family Pinaceae; genus Pinus; species Pinus tabuliformis. The sequence continues at coordinate 431,656,378 of CM062807.1, forward strand.
ACAGTCCTATGGTTTAGAAGGTGTAATCTCTCTAGGGTTTAGGTAAAATTGATGAGATTTGAGAGTGGTTTTGAAGGAGGGTGTTTAGAAGGGTGTGTTTAGGATAGATGATGGTGTACAAACAGTAGGACACAAGTTTTAACAACAAATCACCATGGAAATCATGAAATTTGGAAGATTGTTTTCAAAACCCCAGGAGAGGGAAATGAAGCATTGCAATCACAATTAAGAGAAATAAGAGATTATTGAGCTTTATGAGAGACCACCAACCTGTATTTGCTGCAACACAACCTGAATATAATGGAAGAAATCACTGCAAATAGGTTTGCAGCCTTGGAATGAAAACTTAGCAATTTCCAAGATTTATAAATGAGATAAAATTTTTAGATGACTTTGACCCTAATGACCTAAAGGTGACAGTGAGATGAATGAGGAGCATGATGATATGAATGAGATGATGATGATGACCTTTCAGTGATGGCACATCCAATTGAGTGATGGCAATGACCGAAACATGAAAATTTTGAAAGGAGCAGCAATAGACCTAGACACCCTAGCGAGTGACCAAATTTTATTTTGAAACCTAATGAAACGATAAAATTTGACGTTGAGACCCTCAAAAACCTTGTAAGAGCATATTTAATCACTGGTGATTGACATGACTGACAGGCACTAAAATGTTGCATTGTACTTGACCCATGATGGCATCACTTTGTTCGCTTGTATACTCGTGATCCTCCCAAAAAGTCAATATTCCCCAAGAGGATGAGAAACTTCGTGATCTAGAAGCTTCTAGAGTGGCGAGCTAGAGGTTGTTTGGCATAGATGAGGTCGAGTTCTCCCAACTTGGCCTCTTGGTCTTATCCCTATGAGCTACCTTCTTGAGATAAGAGCCTACTCCTATCTTTGGAGAGATCCTAAGTCCCTTTCCCAGCCTATATATTCATCCTCTCCCATTCCCAAATGGTTGGTCTATGTCTATTTGCACCCTTATGCTAAGATTGTGCCTCTATACTACTCATTTTTCTAGAGAAGGAGTGCTTGGAGAGCTTAGCTTGGACTTAGATATTCATTTCAAGGAGTGATTATCAACATTAAGGCTTGGTTTTATGCTTCCCCTTATTTTCTATTAATATACAACTGTTTGTTCATTTTCCAATGATGTGTATGCTCATGTATCATGTATCTTAACATTCCTTGATTAGTTAAGTAGGTTTCCTTTGAATATGATGTTTGTAATTGCATGCCTTGTTGTGTATTGATCTCTTGTGAAGGTGCATAAATGATGTGAGCAAAAGGAACGAGCCCACGATGCAAGTGATTCGAGATATTCAACAAAGGACGACTTGATAGCATCAGAACGAGGTAGGTCATTTTCTTTGTCTCTATTTTCAATTGTAACCTAGCAAAGAAGAAATCACAATTTAAGATTAAAACACAGGTGGGCCCTTTCATCTACAATAGCAGGGAAACAACTAAAGAAGAAGACATCCTCCTAAAGCAAATGAACTTCAAACTCAACTTCACCTGGTCATATGACCCCTTGGGAGTGATTTCAAAGCTAAGAGTAGAATAGAAGACTACTCCATACATTCACACTCCCAGGCCAGAGATTGAAAAATACATGAACCAGGATCAATGGCTGGAAAACACTTTGCAGGAGGAAAAAGAGAAGGTTCTATCAACAACTACAACACAGACTCCTACACCACAAGAGAAGCAGGACAAGAGGCCAAGGGAATACCTTTCCCCTTCAGTAAAAAAAATCCAGGGAAAGGAGTTCAAAATTTACAAGAAGAGACAAAAGTCCAATCAAACAGAAGAAACCTTTCAAGAGGAGAATGTACAATCCACTATAGTACTGACAAGTCCCCATACTACAAGCATAAATGAAGATATTTTTATAGGGTCTCCATCCACTTCGGCCTCCCAAGAGCCACTAGATACCTCTAAGTCAAGGGAATTGGTTCATGAACAAGATGAACCAAATATATTTGCCAAGTACAGAGAAATTCAAAAGAAGAATGAGATGCTAAAAGCTACAACCTATACACAGTTTTGGGATCAGACAACATCCTGACAACATAGGTTACTCTCTGCTTTTGATAGAGAGAAAGGGAAAATGCAGATAACTTTTCTACAGGATGAGGTTCCTTTCCCAAAAAATCCAGAATATTATAAGAAATAAATATTTTCCTTCAATACTAATCAAATTCATCCAATTGATCAAATATACTTGCATAAGAAAACATGGGAGATGTTGTACTCGACCTTAACAACTTTAGCAATGGTAACTTCTAGGATGCAAGCTTCAGTCAACAATATTCAATCCTAGCCCAAATCAGAGAAAATTTATTCTCTAGATAAAGATACAAAAAATCAAGTCTTTAGAAGATTTAGTAATTAAACTGGGATATGATCCCAACAATGTGAAAGATGCAGAGGAGATCATTAGAAGGAAGAATTCTGACATTGCAACACTCAAGAAGCAACTCAAGATTCCCTCCACAGAAGACCCACAGACTAAGGAAGTTGGACAATTAGAGAAGGAAAAGGAAGACATGCTCAAAATCATTATTGAATAAAGTGGACAGATCAAAGAAATGGAGGTTGAGATGGAGAAATTGTTAAAGGAAAGAGAATAGTCAACACAATTGGAAACCATTCCACTCACAACAGTTCCTATTGCATCTACATCAACAACAGGAGCATCCAATTCAAAAACCATTACAGTTGAGGCACAATCTACAGATTCTTCAGAAGAACTAATCAAAGCAATGGATGACTTATCAATAAGAGGAAACAAAATTGAGAAGTTGAAAACTTAGCTTAATAATATCCAGGAGAAAAAGTTGAAAATTGACAGTGTGTGCTAATCTAGGTGTATATTGGTGGCCACCCACCAATTCCCCTTGGACCCACACAATTGTTTCTTTCATTTTTTTAGTTTCCTTAATTGTAGCACAATTTACTATTTTTAGCAGTTTGTTTAGGTCCTGAACTTCCGGAGCCATTTTGAGGCCCTAAACGACGTTTTTTGGGAAACCTGGGAGCAACATGGGTTCATGGCCTGATGATTCTCTTCCCAAAGTTGTAGTCCTTGGATAGATCTTTCTAACAAGGTATTGTGCGCGTCAAACGGAGATCGTATGCCAAAGTTACAACCTCGGGAAGTTGATGTACCAATTTACCCAAAACGGGGCCCATAGTTTGGCGCTTCATCTCCTAGGGTTAGGTTTTTGGATGTTTAGGGTTTTCCATTGTTTCTTAACAATAAATAGGCCTTCGAGCCTCATTGTAAGATAGTTCAGATGCATGTAGCTGCCACATCTCTCCTCAGAGATAAGATACCATCGCCCGAGCTAGTTTATTTCCATTTCTGTTTGTAAGCATATTTCAATATTTTACATTAATGAAATGAAGTATTATTTCTGCTGCATCTCTGTATTTATGGTTATCTCTGTAATTTGTTGCGTTCCTATTTAAATCTGGATTAGTGGTATCAGAGGGGTCTTCTCTTTCTTTGTTTTTCTTTGCATGTCCCCAACGAGGTCAAGATATAAGGAGTTAGGGTTTGAACTGGTCAAACCTTTGCAAGACCAACCTCGCAAATCCCAACGGCCTCCCATGTCGGATGAAAAGAAAGACAAGGGGGCAAGAGATCCTATCAAAATCTTGCTCGAAGAAGCCCTCGAGCGACAAAGGAATGCGATGATGGACAAATTTTCCCAAATCCTTCAGCGGCTACCTAGGGGTGACACATCTACTTCTAATAGCTACTCTGGAAGCACCACACCCTTTAAGGTACAAGTTAAATTTGACATTCCCATATTTGAGGGTCAAATATATGCAGATGCTGTAGATAAATGGTTAAATATGCTAGAAGGGTATTTTTCTATTCATGATTTTTCTGGCCAGGAAAAGATTACTTACGCTCTTCTCAAAGCCGTCGCCCACGTCAAGGACTGGTGGGAAACCTATTGCAAGCAGAAGGATGAAAGTACGACCTCACTTTTTTCAGTTTCACCCACTTGGAATTCATTCTGGAATGCCATCAAGGAGCAATACTACCTTGTCAAAAGCTATGAGGATAAATACATAAAGTGGACCACGCTGCGGCAGGGAAGGGACCAAGACGAGCCACAGTTTAACCAATATTTTTCATACCCTTCGCACAAAGTTGTGTATCAAGGATTTTGAGCTGCATTTGGTACTAAAATACTATGGCTGCCCACACAGGTACATCCAGGACGAGATGGAGTTCCTGGACATCTCCTCACTCAGCATGGTGTACCGATACGCTGTCAAGATAGAGCAGAAGTTACATAGAAGAAGCAAGACTTTGGATCTGCAAATCCGAAGCAAAGGAAAGGCGCCCCCAAACCGCTGAACAAAGGACAAAGCCAAGGTGGGGTGGCCTGGGAAAACCGCCAAAGCTACAAGCAAAGGACAACACTGCAAAACTGAAGAAGGACACGAGAAAGTGGTGTGAGTTCCATAAGAGCTCCACTCACAGCATAAATTATTGTTGATTTAAGCAGTCACTGGTGGCTGATTTTTTTTTTTCAAAATCAGATGCATGTTCAGACTCTGAGTGAGAACCCAATAAGGGGAATGTCAAAAGGAAGTAGATTATCGATGCAGAGCCCAATGCGACTGTTTCCACCACAAAGATACAGAAGGAGGAACTCGAAGATCCAGAGGAGGAGGAGAGCCTCTTCGACTCCAAGATGTGGGTAAAGGGCTCCCCGCTACAATTCATTGTCAACAGCAGGAGCCAAAAGAACCTCATTTTGGCAGAGGTCATGAAGCGGCTGGGCTTACTGACCACAACACATCCACAATCGTACACCATCAGGTGGCTTCACCAAGGACGTGATCTTCACGTGAGCCAGCAGTGTCGCCTTCCATACAACATCAAGCCCTTCATGGATGAGGTATTGTGTGACATTGCTCCCCTTGATGTCTGTGATGTATTACTAGGCCAACCATACTTGTGGAAGCGAAATGCTGTATATGAGTCAAGGCCTCATGCTATTATTGTTACTTTGGGAAATAAGTTGTACAGGATATCGGAGGTAGCATCGCTTACCGCCATCTCTTTGGTTACTGCAAAACAATGTAGTAAGCTCATTTCCAAAACCGGGAAATTTGTTTTCCTGATGATATGCCCTCAAGAAAATAAGAAGATGGTGGGAAAAACCTCTAGATAGGTCCCCTCCGCACGACAACTACAGATGGACAAGGCCATGGAGGAGTACGAGGACATCTTCACCTCCCTCACAGGGGTTCCTTTGCACTGTCAGGTCAAGCAGTCCATCGACTTGACCCCAGGTGAACCGCTGCCCAATGGACCAATCTATCGATGCTCCATTATGCAGAACGATGAAATCAACAGGCAGATTCAGGATCTGCTACAGAAATGTCACATTCGACTGGGTTCATCGCCCTGTGGGAGCCTGATCGTGTTGGTATAGAAGAAGGATGGGACTTGGAGACTCTGTATTGACTATCGGGTGCTGAACAAGATCATGGTCGGGAATAGGTACCCGATCCCACGGATTGATGACCTTCTGGACCAACTAAAGGGGGAAAGATATTTCAGCAAGATAGATTTGAAGTCAAGATATCACCAGGTACCAATCGAACCCTCCTATGTGTGGAAGACTGCCTTCATATCCAAGGAGGGCCTTTTCGAATGGTTGGTTATGCCTTTCGGGTTGACGAATGTTGCTGCAACCTTCATGAGGCTAATGGATGACATATTTCGGCCATTCACCAACTCATTTGTAGTGGTATACTTGGATGACATCCTGATCTTCAGCTAGAGTTAGGAAGAGCACCTCCGCCACATCTGACATGTTCTCTGAACACTGCGGCAACACAAGTTATGTACCAATTTGGAGAAATGCACTTTTGGCATGACCCAAGTTCAGTAGCTGGGATACATTATTGATAAACAGGGGGTGCATGTGGATCTAGCCAATATCGAAGTCATTCGGGATTGGCCATGTCCAACCACTCTGATAGAGCTCCGCAACTTTCTGGGTCTTGCCAACTTCTACCGCAGGTTCGTGTTGGGATTTTCTCATATCACTTGCCCCTTGAGTCAAGTCACGAAGGGAGGAGTGAAAGAAAATTTCTTTTGGTCTGAATCTAAGCAGAAGGCATTCACAGAGTTGAAACATCACCTCTGCTCGACACCAGTGCTCGCATTATCAAACTTGCAAGAACCATTTCAGATCGAGATAGATGCCTCTGACTATGCTATTGGGGTAGTCCTTAATCAACATGGGCATCCAGTGGCATATCACATTGAGACACTTTCAGACACAGTCCAGAAGTATCCCACTTATGACAAAGAGATGTATTCTATTGTACAGGCTTGCCGAGAATGGAAGCATTATATTTTGGAGAAGGAAATGGTCATCCAAATAGACCACCGACCCCTGCAGTTCATACAGACGCAAGGTAAGTTGCAGAATGATCACCATTAGAAGTGGTCCACATACCTGCAACAATTCCATTTGAATATCAAGTATAAGAAGGGTAGCACCAATAATGTTGCAGATTGCCTCAGTCGACCACCGATCATGGCGTTAACCATCATGCTCAACTCTTGTGGGCATGAGACTTCTGATTGGCCACTTCTCTACGAAAGTGACCCTGAATTTGGCCACACATACCAGATACTCTTGGAGGGTCAGCATGTTCTAGATTTTTACCTCCAGGATGCCCTATTATGCCACTTGGGTCACATTTGTGTTCCTTCAGGCGAACGTGCCAAGATGATTTGGGAAGCACACTACAGTCAAGCTGTTGGGAATTTCGGGGTCGAGAAAATAGTGCCAATACTATAGAAGTATTTCTATTGGTCGAATCTCTGACAAGATGTTGAGAAGTACATCAGATCCTGCACTGCCTACGACATTGCCAAACCGACTATCAAGAAGCAAGGCCTCTATACTCCGCTGCCTAGCCCTAGTCGACCTTGGGAATCCATCTCCATGGATTACATGTCTGGCCTTCCTTTTACTAAGCATGGAAACGACTGTGTTTTTGTGGTCGTCGACAGGTTTTCAAAAATGTCCATTATGGAATCCTGCAAGAAGAATATCACAACAGAAGCCACTGCTAAACTCTTCTTTGAATGAGTGTGGGCACACTTTGGTATCCCATAGTCTATCATCTTAGATTGGGTTAGAAGGCTCCTCTGTACATTTTTGTCCAGTCTCTGGTCGATGCTGGACACCAAACTCACTAAGTCCACAACCTTCCATCCCCAAACTGATGGCCAGACAAAGGTTGTCAACATGATGATCGTACACATTATGTGCATGTACAACTCAAATCATGCACGCAGATGGGATGACAGCCTCCCCTACATTCAACATAGCTATAACCAGGCTCTCCACAACTTGATTGGCCACAACCCTTTTTAGGTGGGCTTGGGATTCCAGCCGCTATGTCCCATTGATGTGGCAATGCCATTTGCAGCTATGCAGGCAGATCAGACTCATGTCCAGTATGAAATAGATAAGGCAAAAAAATTCCTTGAGCACATCTAACATATCCACCATCAGGTCCATGACATTCTGGAGAAATAAAATGACAAGTACAAGCAGCGACATGATCAACATCAAGTGCCACACAAGTTTTAGGTGGGCGACAAAGTCTGGTTGAATTTGCAAAAGGAATGCCTTACCGGAGCCTATCGGAAACTCAGACCACTCCGATACGGTCCTTACACCATTACCAAGGCTATGGGAGGCAATGCATTTGAGCTCAGCATTCTCCCATTTCTTGGCCTGCACCCAGTGTTCAATGTGGACTGCCTTCGACTATACTTTCAACCATAACTTGACACCTCTGACATTGCAAAACAACTCACACCAACGGAGTGAAATCTAGATTGCATGGAATAAGCTAAAACTGATTAGATCATGGAAATGCAGGTCAAGCACACTCGCCATTAGAAGATCCAATTGTATCGAGTTGTCAAAGTAGGCCAACTCCTTCACCAGGGAAAGTGGCTTACCAGGGATCAAGTTCACCAAACGTTTACTCATCTTATGGAGGATCTCAACGCAATGGGGACCTTTGCTTCCTAAGGGGGGAGGAATGATCCAGGTGGATATTAGTGGACACCCACCAATTCCAATTGGACCCACATCATTGTTTCTTTCATTTTTTCAGTTTCCTTAATTGTAGCACAATTTACTATTTTTAGTAGTTTTTCAGGTCCTGAACTTCCGGAGCCATTTTGAGGCCCTAAACAAGGTTTTTGGGAAACCTAGAAGAAACATGGGTCCATGGACTAATGTTGCTCCTCCTAAAGTTATTTTCCTCGGATAGATCTTTCTAATGAGGTATTGTGCCCATCAAATAGAGATCGTATGCCAAAGTTATGACCTGAGGAAGTTGATGTACCAATTCACCCAAAACGGGGCCCATAGTTTAGCGCTTCATCTCCTAGGGTTAGGTTTTTGGATGTTTAGGGTTTTCCATTGTTTCTCAACAATAAATAGGCCTTCGAGCCTCATTGTAAGATAGTTCAGAGGCAATTAGCCGCCACATCTCTCCTCAGAGATAAGCTACCATCGCTCGAGCTAGTTTATTTCCATTTCTATTTTTAATCATATTTCAGTATTTTACATTAACGAAATGAAGTATTATTTCTACTGCATCTCTGTATTTATGGTTATCTCAGTAATTTGTTGCGTTCCTATTTAAATCCGGATCACGTACCTAGCAGAGCTGCAAAAGACTCATAAATTAACTCAGAAAATTGAACAGTTGGAGAATGAGCCTGCAATGGCACAAACACTTGCACATGAAAAAGAGAGTATTTTGATAGAAATACATGAGGTCATGATTGAAATATGGCCTTCTATTGAGATCATTTTTGAGCAGGAGGAGTTAGTACAAAGATTTAAAGAGGTCATTGATGAAGTTAAAGAAGATTTACGACAAAAGCCAGGTGAAGCCACTTCTTTAATTAGGATTTTGAATTCGAAGACCAAAGAAGAAGTGGAGGAGATTGAGATTGAAGACATTATTGAGACAATTTTGGAAGTGAGGAGGGTCCTTACAAAAAGGAACCTTATGCTTCAGATTTAAAACAAGTGCCACAACTTAGAGTCCAGCATTCAGAAGTTCCATAGGAAATTCAATGTGCTAAATCTAAAGGGGTTGCTAGGTTTGATATGAATTGGAGAGAAGTTGATCAGGTTAGATGATTATCAGAAGAATTTTTATACCATAGGCAGGGGTAAGTCAAAGTTTTTCACTGTCAATGGAAGCATCATAGGAAAAGCATTCATGGAAGCTTTGGATTTTGATTTTATTATCAAACATGAGATAAAGCACTTATTCATTGTCAAGCCTCCTTTTCAAAAGTACACCGAAGTGGATGAAACCTACAAGAAGCTTGTTAAATTCTCCACTCCAGATGAAGACAGATGGGACAAATTGTGCCAGCTACTTGGGTAAAATAATTTTTCACCTTCAACAAAAAAGCAACATTTTTTAGGCCGAGTCATCACTATCTCCTCGAAGATAGTGCCATAGGACTACAACAGTTTAGTTGCCTACATTTCTGTTATATTTTTGTAATCTGTTTTAGGATATTTTGTAAAAATATTGATACTTTCAATCAAGATATTTTTGATAATTTTTGTATAATTACTTCATAAATCGAAGTACCAATGTTGGGACTTGTATCAAGAAAACATAATTTGATGTAAAGTTGTTCATTGAGCTAAAAGTGATCATTTCATTAATACAGAAGATTTTTCTAGGATTCATGTGTCAGGCAAATTGGTGATGGTTTTTTTTTTGTTTTTTGTTTTTATATCTTGTACACTTATTGTATCTCTATTTTTCATATGTCTTCCTTATCTGTATTGTTTAAAATAAGGTTAAGGGCTGAACTTGTTTAATTACACTTTGTCCTGGATTATAAGCAATATATATGTTTTCAAACTGAGTTTAAATATAGATTTCATGTTAAAATGATCTATGTTTAATTGAATCTGAATCTTTTCCTCCCTTTCACTTCAAATAGCTTCAAAGATCCAATAGCCTGCCTACCTTTCCGTGATTCAATCTGTTATGATATTTCTATATCTGATCTCTCTAAGACTTTGAATCCATTTCCCAATGGCCTTTCCTTGCAGTTTCAACCAAACATTTCAAAAAGCCAAACTCTGAACCTAATAACAAGCCTAAGATCCCACAACAACAAATTGAAATCCAATAGAGAGATACCTCTCTGAGTTTAGAAGGGCTAGCTTCTAATCTTAAAAGTGGTTCTGTGGTTACCTCTGGGTTACTTTCACAACCTTAAGAAATTATAGAGTGATAACAGGTGGAAAAACGAAAGATGTATTCAACATCTTGGTCTTGAGCTTAGGCATGCGACCTGCCTTGGCGACCTATGCCCCAACCCCCTAATGGCTGCTCATTTTCTATTGGGGAATATTGCACCAAAAGAGAAGTATCCACGCAAGATGGCTTACCCACAAAAACTAAGGACTTAGAGGATTGAGCTTAATAAATTTAGAAAAAAAAGAAAAACCCAGGGTATTCTAGGATTCCAAGGTCGACAAGGCCAACAAACATAAATGATTGGTAGATGAAATACTCCTAAAAGGAGGCACCATAATTAAGCCTGCTACTCGACCCAATTGAGCTCAAAATAAAGCAAATGCATGTCGACCAACTAGAATTGAAACTAGAGAATGCAATTACTAACCGTAGAATAGTAGAACCATACCTTGAATTGACCAATCCTCCGAGCATGGATTGATGAGGTCGTGCATGCTGGAGAAAATTTAACGCCACTAGCACCTACCACATCCAACCCCAATGTTGCCATTATAGTCCCAACATTTACGACCCTTGCATGCCCAAAGCCTATCTTCTGACCATTTCTCTGCTCCCAATGTCAGCACAAAGGTCCTATAAGCCCAAAATTCAGGTGACCTTGCATGCAAGTGCAGGCCAATTTGTTTCTAGAGCTAAATGCAAACACTTTCTCTTGATAAAAATGCCATTGACTGTTCCATTTATCTACAATGTTTTCACTTAACGTAAACCTTCCTCTTTCAAGCACCTGAGGGAATTTTCCTGCCTGTAGTGGGGGAGAAGCTCGACATTCAAAAAATACGGAGAGAAAGGTCTCTCTTCTCATAATGGTTGACCATAGTAAAGACTAGCATAGGAATGAGTGAAGGTTAGTGTGTGTAGTTTGCATGTGTGTTGCATGGGGAGGGTTGGCAACGCCACTCCCCCCTCTTAAATGTTGTGGGAGGTTTTAGGGTGGTGGGTTCCCCCTCGACCTCCAATGGTCGTCTTTCAACACCCCATTGAGGGATTTTAATTTCCACTTTAAATAAATAATAGAAAGATACACAATATTTGAAAGTAAACTTTTTAGTGTCCACTTTAAGTAAAATAATAGAGATATAAAGTATTTTAAAATGTAATTTCTTTATTTTCCTCTATTTGTGCTTTCTACTTCCCAATATGAGGAATAAGTGTAATTGCTTCAATGCTTAATATGGAGTTGACAAATAACATATAAAAAATATTAAAAACCAGAAAAATATTTCAATATGAGTTATAAATAAAATATTTGAATGTCAATGTTTAATAAAATATTTTAACATTGGCAAAAAACTATAAGTAAAAAGCTTTTTACTCAGTAGAAATGGACATTCTACAACTTAGTACGAAGGAAATGTGTGATTCCTTTCATGCTCCCAATGGGGAAGCTAACCTTTCCCCCCATTGAAAGCATGGCTATGTTCAGGTACCTGATGTATAAGAAGAAGCTTTACAACATGGAATCCAAGAGGCTTCCCAAAATTGCTCCTAACTTTAGTCAAAACCCCCACCTCTGCCTCAAGTGTGGGTGGCATAAGGATGCCTAGTCTTGGCTTGACTACTAGGGGATAAAGGAGGAGGTCATCCTGGGAAACAAGGATAGTGTCAAAAATACTATTACCTCCAAATTTAAGGATAAATTGTGGGATGATAAGGAACTAGAGAAAAAAAGGAAACTAAGGTATTATAAGGAGGTGACCCCACCCTTGCTAACCATAACTATCTCTCTATATTGACCAATACTAAGAAAAAAATGAACATCGTTAGGATTAGAACTAACTCTCACGAGATTCGAAGTGAAACCAAGTAGTGGTCTACTCATGAAACTCCCTAGGATGAAAGAATCTGTCACCTTTGCTATACTAAGAGGGTGGAAGATGAAAAACACTTCCTCTTAGATTGCCCGACCCTTACTCACATCCACTCTCATTTCCATAATATTTGACGCACTTCCCATCTTCTTGACATATTAAGTCAACCCAACTATAATGGTCTTGGGGCGTTTCTTTCCCTTATTTTTAAACATAGAAATAAGATTTTGAAGAATCACTATTAAATTCTTATTTTTCATAAGGTTTGATAGACCACATTGGTTTTAGTGGAGGTTAATCATTATCATCATCATCATCACTATATATATATCTATTCAATGTATATGTTATAAAAAAAAACCCTCAATGGGGAGGATAACAATCATTCCTCCCAATTACCTAAGATAAACTCAATCGATGCAGATATAAAGAGATATAAAATAATTTAAATTAAAAAAAAAAAACTTATTTGGTACTTTCTACTTCCTAATATGAGGGAGACATGTATTTTTTTCAATGCTTTATATGAGTTGACACTTGGAATTTAAAAAATACATCAAAATACATCTACCATCTGTCCATAATTTTCTAAGTTCTTTGAAGGCAATCTCAATCTGCCACTAGGGAAACCAAATATATTAACCACCTTCTGAAAAAATGTCATGCCATTCCAAAATTAATTGAAATTCAACCAATCTTTCAACTATAAAACTACATAAGAAAATATCTTTGGAGAAAATAATGACTTTCAAGAGTTCGAGGAGGTCATAGGTGCAGGGTATTTGAACTGGAACTTAGTGGAGCTGAAGGATTAGTCTTGTACTATAGGTGGCTCTAAAGGTGAGTTCACCGAGCGTCCTGGATTTCTAGACATGAACATTGAAATATTTGCGCACATTGTGTCATTTAGAGCAACATATATGTCGTATTGTTCCTCTTGCTTCTCCTTTAAAGCTCTACTGGGAAGTGTTATGAGGTGCCAGTGGAGAGTAATTGAGTTTAGATACCATTCCATCTTCCCCGTGTTAGAAAATGTAACTAGGATTGGTCTTCAGAATTTCCATTGTACTTATGTTATTGTATATTTCAGATAAAGATAAAAGGAATAAAAAAATAATTTTTATTTTTCAAGCATGGGTTTCATGCTCAAATTATTTGGTCATCTAGGTAAAGCATGTTCTTCATGCTTCTAGGGTTTATTGAGTCAAAATAATATTTGTTCTAAGTCAATTTTCTTTTCTTAAGTCACGTCCCATTTGGACTTTGAAAAGAAAGTGGAAAAATAAAATTATTTGTGTCAAAAATGTATTTTTTTTACCTACAAGACCAAGTTGGACTTGGAAGGGGTAATTCGACCTCTTGTATGTGTATAAATATATACGGTTCAACCTCATTTGATTCACCACTCAAGCAAGTTTGATCTTCAAGAAAAGAAGTGCGAAATTCAAGAGAAAGAGCTAGGAAGAAAGAGAGAGAAAGAAGAAAGAAAATCAAAGTTTATGCCCTAAAATCTACCCTAGATTCTTTGCACGTACAAATTTTTGAACCTGCTACAAGGGCCAAAGTTGCAGATTCACTGCAGGTCCAAAATGCTGAAGCTGGGGGCCGAAATTCTGAAGCTGGAGATATTTTGGAAGCTTTTGTCTTGAGTTGACTTTGACTTGATGGAAGAGCTTGGGAGGAGGGATGACTTGGGTTTTCATGTAGGCCTTGGTCTTGTTGTTTGGGTCTTGGATTCCTCATTTGATCTAATTTTATAAGAAGATAATAATTTTTTGGGTTTTCCTCTTGCGAGGGGTTTTCCCCAGGCTTGGAGCATACATATTGTGTTCATTGTATATTTGTGTTGTTCATAGTTTATGGTTTTGGTAATTATTTGATAGCTGTGAGGAAATTTAGTGAAATGAGGGGGATAGGGAAATGAAAAAATTCTAATTTGGAGGGATAGTGAAGGAGGTTAGGGAGCTAAGGGAAGTGGAAATTTAGTATTTGGGTGTGGGGAAGGGTTTCAAACAAGAAAAACATAGTCCTGTGGTTTAGAAGGTGTAATCTGTCTAGGGTTTAGGTAAAATTGATGATATTTGAGAGCGGATTTGATGGAGGGTGTTTATGAGGGTGTGTTTAGGATAGATGATGGTGTACAAATAGTAGGACACAAGTTTTAACAATAACTCACCATGGAAATCTTGAATTTTGGAAGATTGTTTTCAAAACCATAGGAGAGGGAAATGAAGCATTGCAATCACAATTAAGAGAACTAAGAGATTATTGAGCTTTATGAGTGACCACCAACCTGTATTTGCTGCAACACAACCTGAATATAATGGAAGAAATCACTGCAAATAGGTTTGCAGCCTTGGAATGAAAACGTAGCAATTTCCAGGATTTATGAATGAGATGAAATTTTTAGATGACTTTGACCCTAATGACCTAAAGGTGACAGTGAGATGAATGAGGAGCATGGTGATATGAATGAGATGATGATGATGACCTTTCAGTGATGGCACATCCAATTGAGTGATGGCAATGACTAAAACATGAAAATTTTGAAAGGAGCAACAATAGACCTAGACACCCTAGTCAGTGACCAAATTTTATTTTGAAACCTAATGAATGATAAAATTTGACCTCGAGACCCTAAAAAACCTTGTAAGAGCATATTTGATCACTGGTGATTGACATGACTGACAGGCACTAACATGTTGCACTGTACTTGACCCGTGACGGCATCACTCTGTTCACTTGTATAACCGCGATGATCACAAAAAGGTAATTTTCCCAAAGAGGATGAGAAACTTCGTGATCTAGAAGCTTCTAGAGCGGCGAGCTAGAGGTTGTTCAACATATATGAGGTCAAATTCTCCCAACTTGGCCTCTAGGTCTTATCCCTATGATCTACCTCCTTGAGATAAGGGCCTACTCCTATTTTTGGAGAGATCCTAAGTCCCTTTCCCAGCCTATATATTCATCCTCTCCCATTCCCAAATGGTTGGTCTATGTCTATTTTCACCCTTATGTTAAGATTGTGCCTCTATACTACTCATTTGGCTAGAGAAGGAGTGCTTGGAGAGCTTAGCTTGGACTTGGATATTCATTTGAAGGAGAGATTATCAACATTAAGGCTTGGTTGTATGTTTCCCCTTATTTTCTATTAATATACAACTGTTTGTTCATTTTCCAATGATGTGTATGCTCATGTATCATGTATCTTAACATTCCTTGATTAGTTAAGTAGGTTTCCTTTGAATATGATGTTTGTATTTGCATGCCTTGTTGTGTATTGATCTCTTGTGAAGGTGCATAAATGATGTGAGCAAAAGGAACGAGCCCACGATGCAAGTGATTCGAGATATTCAACAAAGGACGACTTGATAGCATCAGAACGAGGTAGGTCATTTTCTTTGTCTCTCTTTTCAATTGTAACCTAGGAAAGTGTCTGGTAGATTCTCACTTAGGTTTCTAGACCCACTTATTGGGCTAGAGGGATCATCTCTGTCCGCATAGAGGATTTACCTAGACAACAGGATGCCCAGTTACCTAAGAAAAATCCTCCCCATTCATCCTCCATGTTGCCTGAGATGACTAAACAGATCATCTCCATTGTTTCATGTTTACTGGGCTACCAATTCGATTAGTGGGTTGATGAGTCCATCATTGGTTTTTTGTTAGTCTTTACAACAGGTGAAAAACACCCCATCTTCAATTACAACGAGTTTCTAGCTGATGCAATTCATGAGCGGTTCTTGAAATTTTCTACAGAGGGAACTTTTAAATATGCTTCAATCTTAGTTTATCTATTTTTATACCATCAGACAGACATGTTTCGATTTCCCCTACAAAAATTAGATGAGCAAGGAAATGATCAATCGATAATTTATTGGACTTCCTTGGTAAGGAAGCATTCCAATGAGTTTACCTTCAATGAGTATGTTGATCAGATTTTATACATAGTCTCTTGCCTATTAAACAGTAGCATTGAGCCAAGGATAGGACTTGAGATCAAAAGGTTTCTTCATCTTAGTGAGCAGACCAAAACAAAGGATTGGTACTTGTACTATAATTACACAAAAATCAGGGTGTATGGGTGTGATTTGCCGCCTTATAGGTTGCCAAAGTTTCTCCCAATGAGAATTTTCTCATTAGAGTACATCAGACAGATGATAAACATGGACGAGCTGCATTTTGTGGCAGCAAAGAAGAAATCCCAATTTAAGATTAAAACACAGGTGGGCCCTTTCATCTACAATACCAGGGCAATAGCTAAAGAAGAAGACATCCTCCTAAAGAAAATGAACTTGAAATTCAACTTCCCCTGGTCATATGACCCCTTGGGAGTGATTTCAAAGCTAAGAGTAGAAAATAATACTACTCCATACATTCACACTCCCAGGCCAGAGATTGAAAAATACATGAACTCGGATCAATGGCTAGAAAACACTTTGCAGGAGGAGAAAGAGAAGGTTCTATCAACAAATACAACACAAAATCTTTCACCACATGAGAAGCAGGACAAGAGGCCAAGGGAAGACCTTTCCCCTTCAGTCACAAAAATCTAGGGAAAGGAGTTCAAAATTTACAAGAAGAGACAAAATGCCAATCAAACAGAAGAAACCTTTGAAGAGGAGAATGTACAATCCACTATAGTACTGACAGGTCCCCATACTACAAGTAGAAATAAAGATATTTTTATAGGGTCTCCATCCCCTTCAGCCTCCCAAGAGCCACTAGATACCTCTAAGTCAAGGGAATCGGTTCATGACCAAGATGAACCAAATATATTTGCTAAGTACAGAGAAATTCAAAATAAGAATGAGATGCTAAAAGCTACAACCTATACACAGTTTTGGAATCAGACAACATCCTGACAACATAGGCTACTCTCTGCTTTTGACAGAGAGAAAGGGAAAATGAAGATAACCTTTCTACAGGCTAAGGTCCCTTTCCCCAAAAATCCAGATGATTATAAGAAATAAATATTTTCCTTTAATACTGATCAAATTCATCCAATTGATCAAATAGACTTGCATAAGAAAACATGGGAGATGTTGTACTTGACCTTGACAACTTCAGCAATGGTAACTTCTAGGATGCAAGCTTCAGTCAACAATATTCAGTCCTAGCCAAAATTAGAGAAAATTTATTCTCTAGCTAAAGATACAAAAATCAAGTCTTTAGAAGATCTAGTAATTAAACTGGGATATGATCCCAACAATGTGAAAGATGTAAAGGAGATCATTAGAAGGAAGAATGCTAAAATTGCAACACTTAAGAAGCAACTCAAGCTTCCCTCCACAGAAGACCCACAGACTAAGGAAGTTGGACAATTAGAGAAGGAAAAGGAAGACATGTTCAAAATCATTATTGAACAAAGTGGACAGATCAAAGAAATGGAGGTTGAGATGGAGAAATTGTTAAAGGAAAGAGAACAGTCAACACAATTGGAAACCATTCCACTCACAACAGTTCCTATTGCATCTACATCAACAGCAGGAGAATCCACTTCAACAACCATTATAGTTGAGGCACAATCTATAGATTCTTCAGAAGAACTAATCAAAGCAATGGATGACCTATCAATCAGAGGAAAAGAAATTGAGAAGTTGAAAACTTAGCTTAATAATCTCTAGGAGAAAAAGTTGAAAATTGATAGTGTGTACTGATCTAGGTGTATATTGGTGGCCACCCACCAATTCCACTTGGACCCACACCATTGTTTCTTTCAGTTTTTTAGTTTCCTTAATTGTAGCACAATTTACTATTTTTAGCAGTTTTTTCGGGTCCTGAACTTCTTGAGCCGTTTTGAGGCCCTAAACGACGTTTTTTGGGAAACCTGGGAGCAGCATGGGTCAATGGACTGATGTTTTTCTTCCCAAAGTTGTAGTCCTTGTATATATCTTTATAACAAGGTATTGTTTGCGTCAAGCAGAGATCGTATGCCAAAGTTACAACCCCGGGAAGTTGATGTACCAATTTACCCAAAACGGGGCCCATAGTTTGGCGTTTCATCTCCTAGGGTTAGGTTTTTGGATGTTTAGGGTTTTCCATTTTTTCTCAACAATAAATAGGCCTTTGAGTGTCATTGTAAGACAGTTTAGAGGCATGTAGCCACCACATCTCTCCTTAGAGATAAGATACCATCGTTCGAGCTAATTTATTTCCATTTCAGTTTGTAAGCATATTTCAATATTTTACATTAATGAAATGAAGTATTATTTCTGCTGCATCTCTGTATTTATGGTTATCTCTGTAATTTGTTGCGTTCTCATTTAAATATGGATCAGTGGTATCAGAGGGGTCTTCTCTTTCTCTGTTTTTCTTTGCATGTCCCCAATGAGGTCGGGATATAAGGAGTTAGGGCTTGAATTGGTCGAACCTTTGCAAGACCAACCTCGCAAATCCTAACGGTCTCCCATGTCGGATGAAAAGAAAGATGAGGGGGCAGGAGATCCTATCAAAATCTTGCTTGATGAAGCCCTCGAGCGACAAAGGAATGTGATGATGGACAAATTTTCCCATATCCTTCAGCGGCTACCCAGGGGCGACACATCTACTTCCAACAGCTACTCTGGAAGTGCCACACCCTTTAAGGTACAAGTTAACTTTGACATTCCCATATTTGAGGGTCAGATAGATGCAGACACTATAGATAAATGGTTAAATCTGCTAGAAGGGTATTTTTCTGTTCATGATTTTTCCGACCAGGAAAATATTACTTATGCTCTTCTCAAAGACGACCCCCACATCAAGGACTGGTGGGAAACCTACTGCAAGAAGAAAGATGAAAGTACCATCTCACTTTTTTCAGCCGCACCCACTTAGAATTCATGCCAGAATTCCATCAAGGAGCAGTACTACCTTGTCAAAAGCTATGAGGATAAATACATAAAGTGGACCATGCTGCGGCAGGGAAGGGACCAAGACGTGCGAGAGTTTGCCAATATTTTTCATGCCCTTCTCACAAAGTTGGGTATTAAGGATTATGAGCTGAATTTGGTACTAAAATATCGTAGCTGCCCACAAAGGTACATCCAGGATGAGATGGAGTTCCTGGACATCTCCTCACTTGGCACGATGTATTGATACGCTGTCAAGATCGAGAAGAAGTTTAAACAGAAGAAGCAAGACTTTGCATTTGCAAATCCGAAGCAAGGGAAGGCGCCCCCGATCCACTGAACAAAGGACAAAGCAAAGGCAGGGTGGCCCGGGACAACCCGCCAAAGCCGCAAGCAAAGGACAACACCACGAAGCCGAAGAAGGACACGGGAAAGTGGTGTGAGTTCCATAAGAGCTCCACTCACAACACAAGTGAGTGTAGGGCCAAGCAACCACTGGTGGCCGAGCTAAAGTTTTTAGAATCAGATGCATGTTCAGACTCTAAGTGAGAACCTGATCAGGGGAATGTCAAAGGGATGCAGATTATCGATGCAGAGCCCAATTCGACCATTTCCACCATGAAGATCCAAAAGGAGGAACCTGAAGATCCAGAGGAGGAGGAGCGCCTCTTCCACTCCCAGATGTGGGTAAAGGTCTCCCCGCTACAGTTCATTGTCAACAGTGGGAGCCAAAAGAACCTCATTTTGGCAGAGGTTGTGAAGTGGCTGGGCTTACTGACCACAACACATCCACAACTGTAGACCATCGGGTGGCTTCACCAAGGACGTGATCTTCGCGTGAGCCAACAGTGTCGCCTTCCATACAACATCAAGCTCTTCGTGGATGAGGTATTGTGTGACGTTGTTCCCCTTGATGTTTGTGATGTATTATTAGGCCAACCATACTTGTGGAAGCGACATGATGTATATGAGTTAAGGCCTTGTGCTGTTATTGTTACTTTGGGAAATAAGTTGTATAGGATACCGGAGGTAGCACCGCCTACCACCATCTCTTTGGTTACTGCGAAACAATGCAGTAAGCTCATTTCCCAAAGCGGGAAATTTGTTTTCCTGATGATACACCCTCAAGGAAATGAGAAGAGGGTGGGCACGACATCCAGATAGGGCCCCTTTGCACGAAAACTATGGATGGACAAGGTCATGGAGGAGTACGAGGACATCTTCACCTCCCTTACAGGGGTTCCTTTGCACTGTTAGGTAAAGCACTCCTTCGATCTGACCCCAGGTGCATCGCTGCCCAATGGACTAATCTATCAGCGCTCCATTATGGAGAATGATGAAATCAAGAGGCAGATTCAGGAGCTTCTATAGAAAGGTCACATCCGACCGAGTTCATTGCCCTGTGGGAGCTCGATCATGTTGGTACAGAAGAGGGATGGGACTTGGAGACTCAGTATTGACTATCAGACGTTGAATAAGATCACGGTCCGGAATAGGTACCCAATCCCATGGATTGATGACCTTTTGGACCAACTGAAGGGGGAAAAATATTTCAGCAAGATCGATTTGAAGTTAAGATATCACCGGGTACCAATCGAACCCTCTGATGTGTGGAAGACTGCCTTCAAAGCTAAGGAGGGCCTTTTCAAATCTTTGGTTATGCCTTTTGGGTTGACGAATGCTGCTGCAACCTTCATGAGGCTAATGGATGACATCTTGCATCCATTCACCAACTCATTTGTAGTGGTATACTTGGATGACATCCTGATCTTCAGCTAGAGTTGGGAAGAGCACCTCCACCACATCTGACAGGTTCTCCAAACACTGCGGCAACACAAGTTATGTGCCAATTTGGAGAAATGCACTTTTGGCATGACCCAAGTTTAGTATCTGGGATACATTATTGATAAACAGGGGGTGCATGTGGATCTAGCCAAGATCCAAGTCATTCGGGATTGGTCATCTCCAACCACTCTGATAGAGCTCCGCAACTTTCTGGGTCTTGCCAACTTCTACCGCAGGTTCGTGTTGGGATTTTCTCATATCACTTGGCCCTTGAGTCAAGTCACCAAGGGAGGAGCGAAAGAAAAATTATTTTGGTCTGAATCTCAGTAGAAGGTATTCACAGAGTTGAAACATCGCCTTTGCTCGGCACCAGTGCTCGCATTCAGACTTGAAACAACCATTTGAGATCGAGACAGATGCCTCTGACTATGATATTGCGGCAGTCCTTACTCAACACGGGCATCCAGTGGCACATCACATTGAGACACTTTCAGACACAGTCCGGAAGTATCCCAATTATGACAAAGAGATGTATTCCATTGTACAGGCCTGTCGACAATGGAAGCATTATATTTTGGGGAAGGAAACAGTCATCCACATAGACCATTGACCCCCACAGTTCATACAGATGCAAGGAAAGTTTCAGAATGATCGCCATCAGAAGTGGTCCACATACCTACAACAGTTCCATTTGAATATCAAGTATAAGAAGGGTAGCACCAATAATGTCGCAGATTGCTTCAGTCGACCACCGATCATGGCGTTAACCACCGTGCTCAACTCTTGTGGGCATGAGACTTCTGATTGGCCACTTCTCTACAAAAGTGACCCAGAATTCAGCCACACATACCAGATACTCTTGGAGGGCCAGCATGTTCCAAATTTTCACCTCCAGGATGCCCTATTATGCCACCTGGGTCACACTTGTGTTCCTTCAAGCAAACGTGCCAAGATGATTTGGGAAGCACACTATACTCAGGCTGCTGGGCATTTCGAGGTTGAGAAAACGGTGGTAGTACTGCATAAGTATTTCTATTGGTCGAATCTTCGACAGGATGTCGAGAAGTACATCAGATACTGCACTGCCTGCACCATTTCCAAACCAACCATCAATAAGCAAGGCCTCTATACTTCGCTGCCTACCCCTAGTAGACCCTGGGAATCCATCCCCATGGATTACATGTCTGGCCTTCCTTCTACTAAGCATGGAAACAACTGTGTTTTTGTGGTCGTCGACAGGTTTTCAAAGATGTCCATTATGGAAGCCTGCAAGAAGAATATCACAGCAGAAGCCACTACTAAACTCTTCTTTGAACGAGTGTGGGTACACTTTGGGATCCCACAGTCTATCAACTTAGATCTGGTCAGCAAGTTCCTCTGTACATTTTGGTCCAGTTTCATGGAGAAACTCAACGCAATGGGGACCATTGCTTCCTAAGGGGGGAGGAATGATCTAGGTGGATATTGGTGGACACCCACGAATTCCACTTGGACCCACACCATTGTTTCTTTTAGTTTTTCAGTTTCCTTAATTGTAGCACAATTTACTATTTTTAGTAGTTTTTTCGGGTCCTGAGCTTTCGGAGATGTTTTGAGGCCCTAAACGACGTTTTTTGGTACACCTGGGAGAAACATGGGTCGATGGATAAATGTTTCCCTTCCTAAAGTTGTATTCCTCGGATATATCTTTCTAACGAGGTATTGTGCGCATCAAATGGAGATCTTATGCCAAAGTTACGACCCTTGGAAGTTGATGTACCAATTTACGCAAAATGGGGCCCATAGTAAAGCGCTTCATCTCCTAGGGTTAGGTTTTTGGATGTTTAGGGTTTTCCATTGTTTCTCAACAATAAATAGGCCTTCGAGCCTCATTGTAAGACAATTCAGAGGCATGTAGCTGCCACATCTCTCCTCAGAGATAAGCTACCATCGCCCAAGCTAGTTTATTTCCATTTCTGGTTGTAATCATATTTCAGTATTTTACATTAATGAAATGAAGTATTATTTCTGCTGCATCTCTGTATTTATGGTTGTCTCTATAACTTTTTGCGTTCTTGTTTAAATCTGGATCACGTACCTAGCAGAGCTGCAAAAGACTCATAAATTAACTCAGAAAATTGAACAGTTGGAGAATGAGTCTGCAATGGCACAAACACTTGCACATGAAAAAGAGAGTATTTTGATAGAAATACATGAGGCCATGATTGAAATATGGCCTTCTATTGAGATCATTTTTGAGCAGGAGGAGTTAGTACAGAGATTTAAAGGGGTCATTGATGAAGTTAAAGAAGATTTATGAAAAAATCCAGGTGAAGCCACTTCTTTAATCAGGATTTTGAATTCAAAGACCAAAGAAGAAGTGGAGGAGATTGAGATTGAAGATAGTATTGAGACAATTTTGGAAGTGAGGAGGGTCCTTACAAAAAGGAACCTTATGCTTCAGATGGAAAACAAGTGCCACAACTTAGAGTCTAGCATTCAGAAGTTCCATAGGAAATTCAATGTGCTAAATCTAAAGGGGTTGCTAGGTTTGATATGAATTGGAAAGAAGTTGATCAGGTTAGATGATTATCAGAAGAATTTTTATACCATAGGCATGGATAAGTCAAAGTTTTCCACTTTCAAAGGAATAATCATATGAAAAGCGTTCATGGAAGCTTTGGATTTTGATTTTCTTATCAAACATGAGATAAAGCACTTATTCATTGTCAATCCTACTTTTTAAAAGTACACCGAAGTGGATGAAACCTATAAGAAGCTTGTTAAATTCTCCCCTCCAGATGAAGACAGATGGGACAAATTGTACCAGCTAATTGGGTAAAATAAATTTTCATCTTCAACAGCAAAGCAACATTTTTTAGGCCGAGTCATCACTATCTCCTCGAAGATAGTGCCATAGGACTACAACAGTTTAGTTGCCTACATTTCTGTTCTATTTTTGTAAATTGTTTTAGGATATTTTGTAAAATTATTGATATTTTCAATCAAGATATTTTTGATAATTTTTCTATAAGTACTTCATAAATCGAAGTACCAATGTTGGGACTTGTATCAAGAAAGCATAATTTGATGTAAAGTTGTTCATTTAGCTAAAAGTGATCATTTAATTGAATTTGAATATTTTCCTCCCTTTGACTTCACAAAGCTTCAAAGATCCAATAGCCTGCCAACCTTTCCGTGATTCAATTTGTTATGATATTTCTATATCTGATCTCTCTAAGACTTTGAATCCATTTCCCAATGCCCTTTCCTTGTAGTTTCAACCAAACATTTCAAAAAGCCAAACTCTGAACCTAATAACAAGCCTAAGATCCCACAACAACAAATTGAAATCCAATAGAGAGATACCTCTATGAGTTTAGAAGGGCTAGCTGCTAATCTTAAAAGTGGTTCTGTGGTTACCTCTGGGTTTCTTTCACAACCTTAAGAAATTATAGAGTTATAATAGATGGAAAAACAAAAGATGTATTCAACATCTTGGTCTTGAGCTTAGGCATGTGACCTGCCTTGGTGACCTATGCCCCCAACCCCCCGACGACTGCTCATTTTCTATTGGGGCATATTGCACCAAAAGAGAAGTATCCAGGCAAGATGGCTTACCCACAACAACTAAGGACTTAGAGGATTGAGATTAAGAAATTTAGAAAAAAAGAAAAACCCAAGGTATTCTTGGATTCCAAATTCGACAAGGCCAACAAACATAGGAGGACAAACATAAATGATTGGTAGATGAAATACTCCTAGTAAGAGGTACCATAATTCAGCCTGCTACTCGACCCAATTGAGCTCAAAATAAAGCAAACGAATATCGACCAAATAGAATTGAAACTAGAGAATGCAATTACTAACTTTAGAATAGTAGAACCATACCTTGAATTGACCAATCCTCTATGAATGGACTGATGAGGTCGTGCATGCTGGAGAAAATTTAACACCACTAGCACCTACCACATCCAACCCCAATGTTGCCATCAGAGTCCCAACATTTGTGACCCTTGCATGCCCAAAGCCTATCTCTTGACCATTTCTATGATCCCAATGTCAGCACAAAGGTCTTATAAGCCCAAAATTCAGGTGACCTTGCATGAAAGTGCAGGAAAATTTGTTTCTAGAGCTAAATGAAAACACTTTCTCTTGATAAAAATCCCATTGACTGTGCCATTTATCTACAATTTTTTCGCTTAACGTAAACCTTCCTCTGTCAAGCGCTCGAGAGAATTTTCCTGCCTGTAGTGGGGGAGAAGCTTGGCATTCAAAAAATACGGAGAGAAAGGTCTCTCTTCTCAGAATGGTTGACCATAGTAAAGACTAGCATAGGAATGAGTGAAGGTTAGTGTGCGTATTTTGCATGTGTGTTGCATGGGGAGGGCTGGCCATGCCACTCCCCCGCTCTTAAATGTTGTGGGAGGTTTTAGGATGGTGGGTTCCCCCTCGACCTCCAATGTGTCGTCTTTAAACACCCCATTGAGGGATTTTAATTTCCACTTTAAATAAATAATAGAAAGATACACAATATTTGAAAGTAAAATTTTTAGTGTCCACTTTAAGTAAAATAATAGAGATATAAAGTATTTTAAAATGCAATTTCTTTATTTCGTCTATTTGTGCTTTCTACTACCCAATATGAGGAATAAGTGTAATTGCTTCAATGCTTAATATGGAATTGACAAATAATATTTAAAAAATATTAAAAACCAGAAAAATATTTCAATATGAGTTATAAATAAAATATTTGAATGTCAATGTTTAATAAAATATTTTAACATTGGAAAAAAACTTATAAGTAAAAAGATTTTTATTAAGTAGAAATGGACATTCTACAACTTAGTATGAAGGAAATGTGTGATTCCTTTCATGCTCCCAATGGGGAAGCTAACCTTTCCCCCATTGAAAGCATGGCTATGTTCAGGTACCTGATGTATAAGAAGAAGCTTTAAAACATGGAATCCAAGAGGCTTCCCAAAATTGCTCCTAACTTTAGTCAAAACCCCCACCTCTGCCTCAAGTGTGGGTGGCATAAGGATGCCTAGTCTTGGCTTGACTACTAGGTGATAAAGGAGGAGGTCATCTTGGGAAACAAGGATCGTGTCAAAAATAGTATTACCTCCAAATTTAAGGATAAATTGTGGGATGATAAGGAACTAGAGAAAAAAGGAAACTAAGGTATTATAAGGAGTTGACCCCACCCTTTCTAACCATAACTATCTCTCTATCTTGACCAATACTAAGAAAAAAATGAACATCGTTAGGATTAGAACTAATTCTCACGAGCTTCGAAGTGAAACCAAGTAGTGGTCTACTCATGAAACTCCCTAGGATGAAAGAATTTGTCAGCTTTGCTATACTAAGAGGGTGGAAGATGAAAAACACTTCCTCTTAGATTGCCTGAACCTTACTCACATCCACTCTCATTTCCCTAATATTTGATGCACTTCCAATCTTCTTGACTTATTAAGTCAACCCAACTATAATGGTCTTGGACCGTTTCTTTCCCTCATTTTTGAACATAGAAATAAGATTTTGAAGAATCACTATTGAATTCTTATTTTTCATAAGGTTTGATAGATTGCATTGGTCTTAGTGGAGGTTAATCTTTATCATCATCATCATCACTATATATATATATATATATATATATATATATATCTATTCAATGTCCATGTTATCAGAAAAAAAACCCTCAATGGGGAGGATAACAATCATTCCTCCCAATTACCCAAGATAAACTCAATCGATGCATATAAAGAGATTATAAAATAGTTGAAATTAAAAAAAAAAAAAACTTATTTGGTAATTTCTACCTCCTAATATGAGGGAAACATGTAATTTTTTCAATGCTTTATATGATTTGACACTTGGAATTTAAAAAATACATCAACATACATCTACCATTTGTCCATAATTTTCTAAGTTCACTGAAGGCAATCTCAATCTGCCACTAGTGAAACCAAATATATTAACCACCTTCTGAAAAAATGTCATGCCATTCCAAAATTAATTGAATTTCAACCAATCTTTCAACTATAAAACTACATAAGAAAATATCTTTGGAGAAAATAATAACTTTCAAGAGTTCAAGGAGGTCATAGGTGTAGGGTATTTGGACTGGAACTTGGTGGCGCTGAAGGATTAGTCTTGTACTATAGGTGGCTTTAAAGGTGAGCTCACCAAGCGTCCTGTATTTCTAGACATGAACATTGAAATATTTGCGCACGTTTTATCTCATTCAGAGCAAAATATATGTCGTATTGTTCCTCTTGCTTCTCCTTTAAAGCTCCACTAGGAAGTGTTATGAGTTGCCAGTGGAGAGTAATTGAGTTTAGATACTATTCCATCTTCCCCGTGTTAGAAAATGTAACCAAGTTTGGTCTTCAGAATTGCTATTGTACTTATGTTATTGTATATTTTAGATAAAGATAAAAAGAATAAAAAAATAATTTTTATTTTTCAAGCATGGGTTTCATGCTCAAATTATTTGGTCATCTAGGTAAAGCATGTTCTTCATGCTTCTAGGGTTTATTGAGTCAAAATAATATTTGTCCTAAGTCAATTTTTTTTTATTAAGTCACGTCCCATTTGAACTTTGAAAAGAAAGTGGAAAAATAAAATTATTTGAGTCAAAAATGTATTTTTTATACCTACAAGACCAAGTTGGCCTTGGAAGGGGTAATTCGACCTCCTGGATGTGTATAAATATATACAGTTCAACCTAATTTGATTCACCACTCAAGCAAGTTTGATCTTCAAGAAAAGAAGTGCGAAATTCAAGAGAAAGAGCTAGGAAGAAAGAGAGAGAAAGAATAAAGAAAATCAAAGTTTATGCCCTAAAATCTACCCTAGATTCTTCACACGTACAAAATTTTGAACCTGCTACAAGGGCCAAAGTTGCATATTCACTGCAGGTCCAAAATCCTGAAGCCGAGGGCCGAAATTTTGAAGCTGGAGATATTTTGGAAGGTTTTGTCTTGAGTTGACTTTGACTTGATGGAAGAGTTTGGGAGGAGGGATGACTTTGGTTTTGCTGTAGGTCTTGGTCTTGTTGTTTGGGTCTTGGATTCCTCATTTGAACTAATTCTATAAGAAGATAATAATTTTTTGGGTTTTCCTCTTGCGAGGGGTTTTCCCCAGGCTTGGAGCATACATATTGTGTTCATTGTCTATTTGTGTTGTTCATAGTTTATGGTTTTATTAATTGTTTTATGGACATAACATAATAAAGGTAATAAGAATCCAACATAACTTAACAAGCAATTATCAAGTAAAGAGAAATCACCCTAATTGTTGCCCCTATTGATTTCTCAACGTGGTATTAGAGCTAATGTGAATAAAAAAGAAGCTTGAAGATCACTCTTGTTGGCACAAGGAGAAGACATTCCTCAAAGATACCTTGAAGGACATAGTTTGTAGGAAGGACACAAAGAAAGACACTAGGAAAAATATAAGGACATAAGATAAGGATACAAGGAAGAGGACTAAAAAAGCTTCATCTTGAAGGAAGGCTACTACTCCTCCATTGAAAGCTTGAAGAAGACCATTGATCTCTCTCTCTTGAATATTATTATTTTGAAGGTTCTTTGGGAGACAAGGAAGCATCAATAATCTTGGGAACATAATCTACACTCTTTGAAGTAGCTTGAAGTCACTACTGTTTTAGGTGTCATAGAAGTCATCACTCTAGGGTATATTTGAAGTCTCTTGGTAGTCGTGGGAACATCAAGGTATTAGAAAATATCTTTATCAATCTAGACACTCTTATATCAAGTAAGTAAAATATTATTCTCTATGTATCAATATTCAAATCAAATGAATTCATTTTGTAAGGAAGGAAGTAAGCTTGATGAGTCAACAAAATTTCAAGAATGTAAGAAAATAATAGATTTGATACTTGTAGAAAACGAAGTCATGGACCATGTCTTAGGCAAAGTTGTAGAACCATAGAAAGAAAAGTCACAAGAATTGGCTAAGTACATGAAAGAAGAAGTGAGAGTTCAAAGGATTCTCATTGACTCCATTAAGGATCATGTCATTCCTTTTAATCCATATTTGAGCACATCTAAAGAAATATATGACAAGTTGGTGGAATTATATTCAGTAAGCACTATAGGTTAGATGATCTCCCTAAGGAATTATTTAAGGATGAAGAATTGACCTCATATCTCCTAAAGGTATCACAATTAAGGGATCAATTATAAGGGATTGGAGAAGTTGTTTCAGATTCTGAATCAATAACTTGTATACTCAATGCATTACCTCCCGAATGGAGTAGTTTTGTGACAAGCATTTATTCAATAAAGCACACTTTGAATTTTGTTGAAATTTGGTCTTTATATATGATAGAGGAAACAAGAATAAAAGAAAAATATGACACTGAACTAAATGAAATATCTCAAGATTTTGTTGCTAAAGTAAAGAAGAAGAAATGAAATTTTGGAAAGTTTGAGCCTCATCAAAGAAACATCAATCAACAACGAAGAAATCTAGATATGTCCAAAGTGCAATGCTTTGGATGAAATGAATGTGGAAATTTTGAAAGAGATTGTCCCAAAGACTTGCAAAACAAGTAAAACAATAAAATGAAGGAAATAAGTGGAACACATACAATTAAAGAAAATGAAGAACCCACAAAGAAACTGAAGAACGAAGACACCAAGGATATATATTATTGAAGGACTCCACTATCAATTCTACTTACAATATGTTTTCTTTTTCATTAGAAGATGGTAGTTATAGTAGCATGTACAATTACATTTACATAAGAAGTTTGGTTTTTGAAGAATGGCATCATGAAAAGAAGCATAAAGCATTGGAAAGATTAGTATCTACACGATCAATTACATCTCACTAGTAGTAGTCATAAAGCAAAGATAGAAGATTGTGGACCATCCAACACTCCACCATTCATGCAATTACTTTTTGATATTCACATCATTATAAAGGTAGAATATTAGCTAGAAATAATCACAAGGATCCTTGATAATGATTATGAAGGTTCTTTGCTATGTGAAATAATATTTGTAACATGACAAAATATATATTTCTACTAAAATTATGGAAGCTAGCATTGAAGAAGCTCGTAAAAATGAAGATAATAAAGTTGCAACATGAAGATATAATTGAGTACTTCTCATCTTAGAGAAGGAATCTCATCTTGAACATCATTCTAAACATCATCCTTAAGGAAAGATGCAACTCGTTCAAAAGGAAGAATACTAGATGGCAAGCATAAAGGAAGAGGTATGTATATATTTAAGAACTTCTCATTAAGAAGTAAAATTCATGTCTTCAGTAATATTGCAGGAAGAGATTATTGCAAAAATATGATTGGTAGCACAAGTATGGTATGTTTTGGATAAAGATTGGATTGGACAAGAACTCTTCCCTTTGTTTTCTCAACACATAGAAAGATAATGGACAAGAATGAACTCTTCCATGTATATAGAAGCATGATAGAAGGTAAAAACTCATGATGAAGCTAAAAAACATTCGATATGGTCTCCTGAAGCATGATATTGATCAACATCCATTTTCATCTCATGAAGAATGAAATATGTACACATTCAGAGGGAGCTGCATAAAATCTACTAAACATGATTTTGAAGCTTGATTAGTTCACTCCACAAAAACATTGAATGATATTTGAAAGGAATAAAGCATGAAAAAGGATGCAAGTATGAAGATAGGTCATGCAAAGGGATGCTAATATCAAAGGGAGCTACTAGAAAAACATGACATATTGAAGGCTATCATAACTGGGTAACTCTGATTTTTATAATTAGTTTGAGATATGACTTGGCTACCTAAAGGTTCATATAAAAAAAGTTATGGACTAGAAAGATAATAATTGAGACAACATATCTATAATAATTTGGTTTAAGATCAAGTATAAACACATGGATTGAGTGGGTAACATTGGTTTTGGCTTAGAAGTATTGATGAAAAAATTGTACACACCATGAAGATTGGAAACGTAGCAAGTCACTAGATAACATGTTGGTCATGTTGAATTTGATAACATTCACTTTCCTATGGATAGAGGGGGTGATGATTAACTCTACATTGAATATTTTTGCAAGATATTATTGGTGATGAATATAATGATTGATGGAAAGTGATGTAAAAGGATGATGGCATGGACCCTGTTACGAAGGAAGATGGAAAAGGAGTTTGGCTCCACAACCTCCAGGAAGGTTGAAGCTCAAACATGATATGAAAGATAAGAGAGAGGAGCCCTTGCAACTACTACTATGATCTCCATGGAAGAACAAGTAGCTAATGGAAGACGCAAAAGAGTGAAGCATATGATTATGATGAAGTATTCCTCATTGAGAGGAAGAAAGAAATATCCTTTATACTTGAAAAGGAGTAAGGACCTCCTCCGTGGTTTAGAAGGAGCGGTTGCGAACACTATAGGTGTCATGCACTAGGCTAGGACTAACCTTCGTATGTCTAGTGTAGTGTATCACACTGGGAGGGAGAATGGAGGATTGGATAAGCATCTAGGGGTTGGTACTCCTTGAGGATTGTATATCCAAGATAGGAAGTAGTCCCATGGACCAAAACTCTTTGAGGAATCAGGATATTACGTGGTATCCAAGATAAGAGTGGTTGAATAGGACCAATATTGTTTGAGGATCGAGAATCCAAGATAAGAATAAGTCTTGAAAGGACATACCTTGTTGAAATTCAGATGGGGTATGTGCATTGAGAGGCTGAGGTGTCCATATGTGCACCTCACAACATTGTGCTCTAATATTGTATAGAGTTAGAGCTTGTTAGTCAAAAGGTCTCACTGTGTTGGTATTTGACAATGATGGTCATAATGTTGATGCTTAAAAGGATGGCTTACCAATTCGACTCTTCTTATGAGAACATTCCAGTTTGAGAGTATCCTTGTACCCATTATGGGATTATGAATACATCTCTAGTTAAGAGGGAGTGTTAGAAAATGTAACTAGGTTCGACCTTCATAATCACTATTGTACTTCTGTTATTGTATATTTCATATAAAGATCAAAAGAAGAAAATAAATAAATATTAATTTTCATGCATGTGTTTCATGCTCAAATCATTTGGTCATCTAGGTCAAACATGTTCTTCATGCTTCTAGTGTTTATTGAGTCAAAAGAATATTTTTCGTAAGTCAAAATATTATTCTCAAGTCAAGCAGGGAAAATTTTAAGAACCCCCCAAATTTATATGTATAATAAATAGGCAAATTCCCATGCTATATAAAAAAATGTATAAGCTATTTTTTCATTGATATAATATACATATGTAACTTTTTGGCGAATATTTCACTAAATTATAAAATTTTGTTAAATCTTGGCGAATTTTTCACTTGGTTATATGGTATAACAAATTCTTGGCTAATCTTCTAAAAAAATAGAAAACATTGTAAAATATTGGTGATTTCTTGATAATCTATAAATATATATAATAATAATAATAATAATAATAAGAAAATTATTTAGTTAAATTATAATATACTAATTTTCCATGTTTTGGAAAATAAAAATCATGAGTAATGTTACTCTAGGTTGTTATTATACACTATTGCAAATTTTTTGCATGTTTTTATCATGTTTTACCACAAAGGTCTTATCACATCCCAAGGGGAAACTATTTGGAAAGGCACCCCCAAAGGCATGTGATGTTGAACTAAAGAAATTATTTTTCTCAAACTTGGTCTTGATGCATCTAGATAACTCAATCATATTTAATGTAATTCATATTTGTAGGCTTCACATGAAAATAAGGTCTATGAATAGTTATATCAAAATCATGAATATTTACATCAATTTTTTTTTCTCATACATCGCTTTTCTAAAAGGTAGATACTTCTCCAATTCCTCGAGTTCAAATAAAACAAAAACTTTAAAATATGGTGCTTCCTTGTCATATGTAGGTTTTTCACCTACTTTTTGGATCATAACTATTGTAGTAGTTGTTGCACTTTATTCTACAATTGACAACTCTAATAATGTTGAATTGGTAAACAATTATTTGAAATTGCACAAAATGAAAAATGAAAATGAATGGAAGATAAATATGTATTGAAACTTAATTTCCTACATGATGAAAAAAGAAAGAAGGTAATAACACAAAATCATTAAAAGACTATAGTTGGTGAGTTAAAAAATATAAACAATAGTCTCTGCATGTTCATTACTTGGAAAAATATGTCACAAAACAATCATCATCAAGGGATTTTTCACTTCAAGAATGGTAGTGCACTAAATAGTCTATTGTTCTCATCTAATAACATGTGATGTTTTTTTTTTAATATTGGTATCAAAGTATAATTTCATTAGATGAATATAAGTCTCATGATAATAGGACTCCTATGATGAACACATAGGATCCTAGTGCATAAAGCATTTTTATTTTCAGTTAACTAAGCAAATCTCATTTTCCTTTCTTAACAAACAATAAATATTTGAAAGAAAATATAAAATAAACATAGTAGATTCTAAAAGGAGAAGATTCTTTTGTGACACCACAAAGTGAAAGGAAAAAACAAACTTTCCTTAAATAATCAAATATATAAAGAAAATAATTTATCTTTTATGGCTCAAATTTCTCGTAATGACTACATTATTCTTTATATGATTTAAAGATATTTTCTATTCCTTGGAACCCATTTTCTTCTTTCATGGTTAACTCCTTTCCATTACCTTTATATTCTCTTTTCATTACTAAACTCACTTCATATTTCATTTCTTTCTTTTTCCTTGATGATGGGTGGAGTGTCCACTCGAATATTGGACATTTCAAATATTAACACAGTTTATTCCAAAACAAATATCAACAATGGTTGAAAATGTTGATGATGAAGTGGCGTATCATAGAAAACCTTGTGAAAAGGATAAATATGATAGGATTATTGTCAATAGGTTGATTAAGGGATCATGTGAGTTCCCACAAGACATCAACTGATCAAGTAACATTAGGAATGCTGAAGGAAACTATCCAAGTATGAAAATTAATCATGCCAACATATATGACTTGAAATGATTGGAGTAAGGATTCCTTTAGGAATACTTTATATATTCATTTATTTGTTTATGATGGAATGCATGTATGATAATGATACCTAGGTGGGATATAATGAAGGAAGAAGCTTTTTGTATGGAAATATTGTTATAATCCTTTTGATTCAACCATGAATTAGTATCTCATGATTGAGTCACATGACAATGAGTGAATGGGTAACATAATCATGTTATGAATTTGTATAACACATGAAAGTGAATTCCAATAGAGCTAATGTGTGAGACCATATTGTTGATGGATATGGAAGGATATAATACTACACAAGTGTCCAATTGTCTCCCTGCTTATATTGGTGTTGTAGACTTTAACCTTCTTGCAAATAGTGAGGAGCACCTATAGAGGAGAGGGTTCCTAAGGTAATATAGAGTAGATAAGGAAAGTTACTTGTAGTATTCCTAAGGTATAGATGGGAGGTGATGAGATGATGTGTTAAGGTGTTGGCTAGACCTTCCAATTGATGGTGGTGGAATACATTGTATAGAAATGTAGTATTTTGATATCAAGCGACAAAGATAGATTGAGTAGATGTTGATCATGAGCATTGGCACATTGGTTTATTGGAATAAATATTTAGTTTCATCTTGTAATGGTAGGTATGTTAAGTAACCCATGTACATTGAATCATAGTTCCATTTCATTTAGTATGATTAACAACTGAAAATGATTGAATTATTAGTTTGTTAATATTATTCTCAGAACACCTCATGGATGGTAATAAATATTGAAAGAAAGGATTATATGCATATATACTCACTTTTATTTGGTTGATTGAAAAGTTTATGTTGTAGGTAGAATGGTCTCAAATATGAAAATGAGTGTAATTATGTAAGAAAGATTAGGTGTTGCAACACACAAGAGCCAAACACTATGAGAAGGAATCTCATACTTATGAAATATGATATTCTTTATGAATTTGACTTGGAATTTATAAGTTGTATTATTATGAATATATCTATGGTAATTTTATGTGTATGATACATGGTAGATGATGGCTATTTAAGATGGAAAGCATCGAAGAAAGGCCATTGTTAGGATAAAGGAACCATGTGATTTACACATGTTATATACTAGTAGTGGATGTCTAGTAGTAAGTTAGTGCTCTCCTTACATGAGAAATCCATGACAAGATGGATCACCTAAGGGATTGTTTAGTAGAGAAGGGGACATCTAAGCCTAGAGGGTGAGTGTATCAAGGAGGAGGAAACTTAAAAGTTCATGTGGGATGGTGGCTAGAATCTTGTGGGTGAGTTAGAAAGGATAATGAAATTAATTATTTCCTATGGAAGCCATTATATGGGATATATGCATATCCATAGAGATAAGTATTAAATAAAAAATACATACATATATTTGAATAGATGCTTACATCATGGAATTGAGAAATCTTGTGCATAAGATACATGTTTCTTGATAATTTCTATAATATGTATGCTTACTTGATTACTAATGTAGGCATATGTTTGAATGTTGAAGTTTGGTGGTGTACCAAGATAGTGAATAGGATGGCACTGCAAATACAACTGAAGAAAGCGGAAAATAAGTGTTGTTAATTAGAAGAGAATATTTATGATTGTGTTATTCGAAGGGGAACATGATAAAATATCCTAGTATTGAATCCCATTGATTAACTATACTTAATTATGATTAAATGTTCAATTTTGTTTAGCATGTATATTTTAATTACCATGCTTTATTTACACCATGAGGAAGAAATTTTATGGTACATTGAATAATGTAAGTATTATCTTTCTTGAATTTAATAAAATAATAGAGCTACCTAAGATAGGAGCACATAAAAAATGGGTTATGATAGCAGGAGATGGGAAAGGTGAGAGGGTACTAGTGGGTTCTACATGCCGAATAATCCTTAGTTTTCCATTTTTCCAAACTTTACATTGTTTCCTTCATCACCATGTTCCTTGCTAAAAATATAGAAACCTTAACTACCAATCATGGAATGTATGTGGTGGTTGTGGAGATGTACACCTTCCACAAATACGAAATCAAGGCGATAACTACCTTAATCATGAGAATTATGAGAGGAGTGGTAAAACCTAGATTTTCTCACATTTTCTTTGAAAAAAATCATGTCCCCACAATAAGGGGGAAAATGAGGTCTCATGGGGTGTTGGGGATGAGGTGATTTTTTGATTGATTCATTCATCATTATACCCCCCACACATGTGGTTGATGGGGAGGGAACAAAATCATGATTGGATGTAGGAAATTGACTGTAAAGAGGCAATGATTCATGTAGTCTTAGAGGCATGTATGTGAATAGTTGTAGGGAAGAAGGAATGATTCATTATTGGTCATTATTGGACTAAGACAAGAAACATAGTACAATACAATGATCACCTAAA
The DNA here is from genome assembly GCA_031772625.1 of Pinus tabuliformis. Lineage (NCBI taxonomy): Eukaryota > Viridiplantae > Streptophyta > Pinopsida > Pinales > Pinaceae > Pinus > Pinus tabuliformis. The sequence continues at coordinate 431,692,612 of CM062807.1, forward strand.
TGACATAATTAATTTTGGTTCTAAGGTGAATGGTGGAGGCCATTTCACATTCACATGAATGGTGTGTGACCATTATGAACTCATGCAAAGAATATTGAAGAGAGATGCATGGGGCTAGACACAATAGAGAATGAAAATCATATGGAAGAGAAGTAGGTTATAAGAGAGAAAGAAATAGAGGGAGAGGTAAATTCATTCTATCTTGGTTAATGCTAACTTCCATGGAAGTAGTTTTAGAGGTGTTGTTTCATACTAGGAGGCTGATCAAGGAATGATAGAGACCATTTTGAATTCATGTGATGAGAATTATAGAAATATGTATAGATTATGAAAATAGATAAGGAAGATATTCAAATGGTTAGAAGCTAATTCCTTGGAAAATAAGCGAATTCTAGAGAGGGAGAACATAGAGAGATTCAAAAATTAGGTTGGAAAGGGATCCAAGAAAGATATCAAGCTATGTGATGGAGAAGCCATGGATAGAATCTAAGGAGGAAAGCATAGTGTGGGTTGAACGACCAAGCAAGGAAGCCTTTAAAACTTGAAAAAGGTCAAGAACTAAGTAAATGTTGTTGGAGTTAATGGATAGTGTCTAGACTATCTATGCACACATAGAGGGAGAGATCAGAGACTTTTGAGGGAATATTAAGTAGATAAGGAAGGTATTCTCCTTTTTCTATGTAAGGAAAGCAATGTGTCACCAAAATAGTTGTGTTGTTCCAAGAAAAAAAATTAGTGGTGAGACAATGGGATAGGTAATTTTTTGTCCTAAGATAGAATGATTTCCATAAAAATGTTCTAATTTTCCTTAGTGGTATCATAACCTCAATTAGGGTGGCCTAGTATAAAAAGTTAAGCACAATAGAGTGTATGGTTGGGTGGAAAAGTTATCTACCTATGTTAATGTTGGCCTTCAACTTTCAAATAGATAAGTTTTTCCTTTAGTTTGCTTATTCAATTGATTAATATAATGCACTTTGCTGGAGTATTTTAGTATTTGAATGTTGAATGTTGAATGTTGAATATTGATATAGGTTTACTATTTATTCATAATGAGAAATCAATGTTAAATATTCCAACATAATTCTTGTAAATGCAATTTATATGATCGTACATCATTTTTACTAAGTATCATTATCTCTATTTATTTTTGGATGTGAGTGTGCAAGTAAACATCCATAACGTTATAACTTGTGATGAACATGCTATGTGAATTGATATTATGGTTATAGGATACCATTAGGGAATAATGAACTGTGGATGGAACATATGCTTTCTTTGCTAATGTTATTCATGAAACTAGAGGTATATATTCTGCCTGTCTACTTAATCATAATCATTTACCTTGTAATTTTTTTAATTAAAATAAGAACTCACTTCTTATGCACCAAATTAGAGGTAAAACAAATATAGACCATTTTCAATAATTTTTTTTGATTAAAATTAATGTAACAAAAATTTAGATATAAAATATAATTGTGTAAGGGAAAATTCCAAAAGACATAGTTCCTCTATACCCCAGGGTTTTGAAAACCAGGCTATCCATGAAGATTTTTCTTTCTCCAAGTGCTTCTTGAGCATTTTAGATAAAAATCCATATGTACAATGCCTCAAATTCTTATTGAGAGTGATCATGGTGATTTTTTTGTTTTCATGTATGTTTTCATCCATGGGATATGAGGATCAACTCTTTAACTGTGGTACTTGGAACTAACAATAAATTTGTACACACGTGATCAAATCACTGTACACGTACATGTTTGTGTTGGTTTAGATTAGATTTTAATATTGGAGAGAGTATATAGGTTTTTTTTTAGGGGAGCAAGACAATATTGTAGCTCCAAGGAAAACCTCTTTTAAATTTGACTAAAAATATTCTTAAAAAAGGGCCACAATGTTTTAGCCATAATTTTTTTTTTCAATTGCTTTATATAATGAATATATAGTTTTTTTTAATCATATATAATGTCTACACATTTAAATATTTTTCTTGAAATATTTTATCTATGGAATATATTTTCCACATTAAAATGAGTTTTCTGTTAACCCTCCATATTAAAATATTTTATTTATTAGTCACATTGAATATTTTATTATTAATTATATATTTTTAATGTTTCATTTTAATTTGATATTAATAATTAAATAAAATGCATATCTCCTTGAACTTTTTTACTTTTAATTACTCCTCTTACAACATTGAAATATTTTATTATGATCAACATTAAAATAATTAGTCATTTACGCTCTCTCCATATACATATGCATGAAGTTGAGATTGAAATAAATTATTCCACATGTGTTATTAAAAACATTATTTGTGTCATGTACTAAAATATTTTTAAAAAGTTTTTTAAGTCAAGTACTGAAATAATTTTAGAAAGTATAAGAATTATACAATTTGTTGTACTCAAAAGTATAACATTTATTATTATTATTTTTAGTTACTTTATTTCTCTATAAAATTGGTATAAGATTATGATAGTTCATCTGGACATTGAAATATTGTATTCATGGTTGGGAGTAAGAGTATAACATGTATATTCATTTTCTTTTTATAGCCCACATTTTTTATTTATAGTGAAAATTTTGACTAAAAAAATTGCACACAACAGATTTAATCCCTCTGGAAACCTAATATATCTATAATTAAGGTATCTATCTATATATACCACGTGTAACTTTTCATTGTTTAAATTATATTTTTGAATGAATGAAAATGGATTCAATGCCGAAACCTAATATATCTATAATTAAGGTATCTCTCTCTCTCTCTCTCTCTCTCTCTCTATATATATATATATATATATATATATATACACCACGTGTAAATTTTCATTGTTTAAATTATATTTTTGAATGAATAAAATGGATTCAATGTCTTCAAAATTTACAGTGAAAAAATGAGTAAAACATTTGCATAGAACATATTTAATCCCTCTAGAAACCTAATAGATTTGTAATATATATATACACACACACACACACACCACATGTAATTTTTTAATGTCTTCAAAATGTTAAATCTCTCTCCTCTTCATGGCTACCATATATATGAATAGGATGTCAATGATTGTTGATGTCTATGGGCACCTAGTAAATAAAAATTGCATTGCATCTATGCATATAAAATCGCTCAAAATATCTCCTCCATCTTCTTCTTGCTAATGAAATTTATTTGAAGTAAATAGTTTCAAATTTACTATTCATTTTCTTAAATTTCTCATTTTAATATAACCTTTTTTGTTTCAATCTTGAAAGTTTGGATGGTAGTCCTTGTTTTGATAATACATCTATTTTAAACATATCTGGTTATTTTTTTAATAAGATGTCTTGAGACGACAAGCACCTTACTATTCTAAGAATAACAGTAACTACTTTATCAATTCCTAGTAGAAGCGTAATTGATAAAATTTAAACAATTTTAGCAAAATTTGATTTTTAATAGAGTTCCTTCTAGTAGAGATTTTCAAAACGTAATCAATAAAATTTAAACAATTTTAGAAATTTTTATTTTTAATAGAGTTCCTTCCAGTAAACGGCCTTCTAGTAGAGATTAGTAAATGGTGTGCTAGTAGAGATTTTCAAACTGTCAGCACCTTGGTATTCAAATAATAACAACTACTTTATCATTTTTTTGTAGAAACATAATTTACATAGAGTGTATATTGAAGATAAAGGGTAAGTAACAAAACAAACGATGGAATTTGGGTTGTATTGATTTTGCAAGGTAAGGGATTACTTTTTTGGAATAGAGATTTTTAATTTTTTCAGAGATGAACTTAACGATGGGTGGAACCTGAAAAGTAACAATCAAAAATTAATTATTTTAATGGGATTGAAAATTCAAAAAATCTATTATCTAAATAATATTTGAAAATGACAAGTATATATAAGAAAATTAATAATTATATATTCCAAAATCCATTAAAACACAGACTTACCTGTAATATTGTACGTTGGTTCTTGACTTATTAATTCAAATTTTAGTACTTTGCGAACAATCCTGTACCCCGCTATTCAAATTCTATAACTTTGCCAACACCCCTCGCAAGAGAACTATTCAATCTTTAAATAGACATGAAAATAAGAGACTTGAATTTTTAAATAAAAATGAATTATTCTTTTGTGACTTTCTCGAAATTAATACCAATACCATGAAATATGGGCAAATGCAAGAAAATTACCTTTTTTACATCAAATGGGAAGTGCAAATAACTATCATAAATACATATTCTTGAAAATTAGGGCGGATGGAAGGTTGTGATTCCTAATTTCAAGGGTTAAAATTACTTTTTTTACCCTCTCCCTTAAAATAAGGTGAGCTAACCTCCATACCTATTTTTTTATAAAATAAATTTGAGGCGATTTGTAAAAATGTACTATGATACAAAATATTCGACCAATAAAAATTTAAAACCCCTTATTTTGCCCAAGGGTGAAAATTCGTCCCTAAAATTTTCCATGAAGTCAAGTAATTTATTTGAGTCAAAAATGTAATTTTTGTACCTACAATACCAAGTCAACCCTGGAAGGGTTAATTCATCCTCCTAGATGTGTATAAATAGAGATAGTTTAAACTAATTTGATGCACCACTCAAGCAAGTTTTATCTTCAATACAAGAAAAGCAAGAGAGAAAACTAAGAAATAAAATCGAATTTTCTGCCCTAAAATATGCCTTAGATTCTTCACATGTGTGAAATTCTAAAGCTGTTGTAGGGGCCAAAGTTGCAGATTCACTGTAGGTTTGGAATTTTGAAGATGGAACTATTTTGGAAGGTTTTGTTGTAACAACCTTGGTTGACTTTCCATGTAAATAAAATAAAACCAAGGTCATGGGACATGTATTCCACGCTGAATGTTGGGAAAACATTACAATGGGCATCACTTTTGGATTAATAATGGCTATTGAAATTGGCAAAGGAATAGGTAAAGGCAAAGATGCAATAAATGACATTTAATTATGAAAATAAAATAAAATAGGAGAAAAGGAAGGTGAAGAGATATAAATTTGCATGCAAAGGAATTTAGAGGAAAAATGAAGGAAAATGAAGAAAATAGAGGCATCAATGATAAAATGGCTTCAGATAAACAATTCCTAACTTTTTGACAACTTTTGGATGAATGTTAGCTTTTTGAAAGTTTCGTAGTAGAGCTCTAGTTCATTATCTTACACTCTCATTCTCTCATATTCTTCCACACTTAGAGAATTATTTGAGCATGCTTGGAGTACTTTAGTATTCACTTGGATTTGGGGAAGCAAGAAAAGGACAAGAAAGGAATTGGTGGGTAGAAGAAGGAAAGGTTGGATCAACAACTACAACAAGGATACTTTGTAGGTAATAGGTTGCATGTGTGATTTCCTTGCTGATCTTTGGATGCATGGTATATGCATGTGGTTAATTGGTTATGTGATGTCATTGGCATGGATATTTTCCTAGGTTGACATTGGTTTCAACCTTGCTTTACCATTTACTGGATAGCCATGATGTTGTGGGTTGCCCTCTTGTTTTTCTGATTGGTTCTCAGGTTCCCTATGGCTGTGGGTTGGAACAAATGCTTTCGAGCCTTGAAACAGCTTGGGTTTAGTTACTACTTCCTAGAGCTTGTAGGTTGGGACAAACACCTTGGAGTCTTGTGGGTTGAGTTATTAGTCCCTAGATTTTCGGGTTGGAACAAATTCTCTGGAGCCTAGATTTAGTTGTGGGTTGAGTTACTAGTTCCTGCAACCTTGGACAACTTGGGTAGAGACCAATTTGGTTGATGTTAATGATTTCTGGACTATATAGGCGAGATCACTATGGTTGAGGGTTGAGGTGGTCTGGCCTCTGGGGTTGGTTTGGTTTTTGTTCAACTCTTAAGATCCCACATTCATGCTTGGAATATGGTGAGAGGGTGATTGGATGAAGGAAAGATTTGGTTCAACCCAATCTATGGTCGAGTGGTATGTGGAAGTCCTTGACTTGGTTGGAATTTTCATATGTCAATAAGAGCTATTTTTTTTATTGTGATCAATGGGCACTTGTATTGGTTATAATTTTGACATTATGGCTAATTTGTTATGGTCTCTATTTTGGTTATATGTTGGTTATACCTGGTTATATGATTTGCTCTAGCTATGGCTCTTGATTTGTTAAGTTACTGGATGGTTGATGAATGCATGAAATAACAAGTGTTGTTGCAACTAGTTAGATGGGGCTTGGAGCCTTCTTGGTGATTCTCATATGAATTTCAAAAGTTTATGATTAGATATGCCTTAATGACCTATAGGTTTCATGTTTACCATATGTTTGACGAAATGTCTATCATTGATTAGGCATGAATAGGTCAAGTTCTTGCTTAAGTTTTGAATGGTTGGATTTATCATATTCTTGTTTATGTTTTTGGAAATCTATAGGAAGTTCAGAGCAGTGGTCTGGAGGCTAGCCTGAAAAAGTGGCTCAAATCTCAGAACCGCTGGAAAAAAAATAGAGTTTTTGGGTCATAACTGAATGGAAGCAAGCTTGTGAGTGCAGTTATAGGCTTCCAACCGCATGGATGCAGTGTCAAGGGTATGGTTAAGGAGCTAGGTTAGTGAAAAAAGGTTCCATCCCAGGGATTGATCATTTGGGGTGGTTTTTAGCCTCTTGATTGGTCTATGGTCCTTGAGGGATGTCAGATTGTTGTCGGTTTGTTGGCCCCACTTCCATAATTGGAACTTGGAATTTCAAACACTTAGACTGGATAGGCTAAATGCATATTGTTATGCATGCATGCCATTTGTATATGTGTCCATTATGCATGCATTGTAGTGGCTATGGTTATCATGTGTATAGTTAGTGTTACAATTTTGTGTCATCATGCATGATGATCATGATGTTATGATGTGCATGTATATATCTATATATATATATATATATATATATATATATATATATATATATATATATATATATCATGCGAATATGGATTGATTGTGCAGACGAGATAACCTCCCCTAAGATAAACTGAGGTATGATTTTGATTGTCTATATTTGGTTTATCTAACATGACATGTTTGCAGGAGATAGGGGGTCAGGGATGATGAGTATAATGGTGTATTAGAGTTCACATGACTCTCCTTATAGATCAGCTGAGCAACAAGGATATGAGTATTCTCATGATATAACAGATATAATAAGAAGTTTAAAGGTAGAAATCATAATTTGTAAGGAAGATAATAACAGGTTGATTGAGGCACAAGAAAGGCTTGCCAGAACTTACGAAAAGAAAGCAGAAGATAATATAGTCATCCTTCAAAGCCTTATAGATTTGTAGAAGAAGGGACGGCTAAGGATCAGTCAGGGACAATAAGGAAATACTAATGGGGCATATGGAAGTAGGTCTCGATCAATATATAGTTGAACAAGGATGGCATCGTCAGAGGTGGCATATCTTTAGACATCCCTGACTGGCGAGCTAGCACTCATGGATTCTACTCTAGTTCTAGTTCTGACAGACATCATCATCATTACTGCCAACATCCTTATAAGAGAAGTGAGAAGCAATATTTTCCAGAAGAATTAAAGAAAGCTAAGCCTCCTACTTTTGATGGAGATGTGAAGAAACTAGAAGATGCAAAAGCATCTTCACCAAAAGATGCAGAAGCATGGCTGCTTGGGATGAAGAAGTTCTTCAGATTGCATGATTATTCAAAGAATATGAAATCCAAGATAATGATCTCCAGTCATAAGGGAAGGGTAGATATCTGGTGGGAAAATGTGAAGCATGTTAGAGGCATTAGGATAAAGGATTTGAGTTGGCATGATTTTAAAAGACTCTTAAGGAAGAAGTACTCGTTAGAGAGATATTATGATGGAAAAGCTAAGGAATTCTATGAGTTGAATATGGGTTCCATGAAAGACAAAGAGTACATGACCAAGTTTCTGGAGTTGTTGAGGTATGTTCCCTAGTGCAAGGATGAGATGAAAAAGGTCCAGAGATTCATCAGAGGATTGTGTTTAGCATATAAAGATCAAATTGATTATCATGAGCCTCGATTATTGGAAGAAATCATTGGGAAGTTCAAGCATTGTTATGAGTAGTTTAAGCGCAAGTATGAGATTAATTGGGATAAAAAAGGTAATGAGATGACTAAAGGAAAGTGGGCTAAGAATATAGGAATACTCAGGATGCAGGTGATAAGGAGAACATAACACCTTATAAGAAGTTCAATGCAGTTGACAAAGGACATGGATTCCAGCCTAAGGAGCAGAAAAAAGGTGATGACAAGAAGCCTTTGTAGTGCTGGACTTGTGGTGGAGAGCATCATAGGAAAGATTTTCCATAAAATTAGGGTGGAAAACCTTATATTTACAATGTTCAGGAGGTACAAAAAGTTGTAGACATTGGTCATAATATTCCTTAGATTTATGCAGCAGTGGATAATAGGAAGGATGATCATCAGGCATCCATTATCAAGATGGAAGGAAAACTTCATGATCAAGTTGATTCTATTTTTATTGATCCTGGATCTAAATATAGTTATATTAGTCTTGAGCTAGTGGATACGTGTTGTTTTAGTAAATAAGTGCATGCAGAATCTTGGTTGGTGCAGTTGGATACAAGGACCAAGAGAAGAGTTCATCATTAGGTGAGATCTTGTGCATTTGAGCTTAATGGTATGCCTACATCAAAACATCTAAATGTGCTTCCTTTGGGTTCATATAGTATTTTTTGGGCATGGACTGACTATTCATTCATAGGACTAAGGTGGATTGCTATGACAAGGCTATTGAGTGCCTGGATGATGATGGGGAAAGAAGAATTTTGCAAGGAAAGAAGAAGCCTACATTAGTGAGAATGGTTACAACTATGCAAGAAAAGCATAACCACAGGAGAGGATGCTTATTATTTGCAGCACACATCTTTAGTGACAAAGGGAAGGATTTTGAGGATGAGGAAGTTATGAAGAAGTATCATTTTTTGTGATAGTTTTAGGATGTGTTTCCTGCAAAGATCCCAGAGTTACTGCCTCATAGGGAAGTGGATTTATCTATTTCGTTACAAACATACATTGGTGCACTCCAAGACAATAAAATTTCCCTTATGTATCACTTGAGTTGATGCCAAGAGAAGCACCAACATCTAAAGCACCTTATAGGATGAGCACTCTAGAGTTGGTGGAATTGAAGTTGCAGCTTAAGGAAATGCTCAACAAGGGATACATAAGGGAAAGTGTAATGCCTTGGAGTGGACCAATGTTGTTTGTAAGGAAGAAGGATGGTACTCTCAAGTTGTGCATTGATTACAAGAAATTGAACAAGGTGACTATTAAGAAAAAGTATCCATTGTCGCAGATTGATGACTTGTTTGATCAGCTGAATGGAGAAACATTTTTCTCAAAGATTTATTTGGGATCAAGGTATCAACAGTTGCACATCAAAGAAGAGGACATCTAAAAGACTGCAATCCATATGAGGTATGGGAATTATGAGTTCGTGGTGGTTCCTTTTGGTTTTACTAATTCTCCAAATACTTTCATGTGTTTGATGAACAATGTGTTGCATCCTTATCTGTACAAGTTTGTGATAGTGTTTATTGATGACATATTGATATATTCTAAGAATGAGGATTAACATGCATAACACTTGGCAGTCGTGATGAGATTGTTGAGAGAGCATCATTTGTATGCCAAGCTCAACAAGTGTAGTTTTCTTCAGACTGAAGTTCATTACTTGGGACATGTTGTTTGCAAGGAAGGGATAACAATGGAACCGGAAAATATTAAAGCTACCATGGAGTGGCCTACTCCTAGTAATGTGGATGAAGTCAGATCATTCATGAGACTAACAAGTTACTAAAGGAGGTGCATCAAGAAATTTTCAAGAATCAGTCATCCTATTACATCCTTGCAAATAAAATGAAATAAGTTTGAATGGATTGAGGAGTGTTCAACTAGTTTTTAATAATTGATGAATTTGCTTACAAACACTCCAATTTCAAAGATTGTAGATCTTGATAAAGAGTTCATGGTATGTATAGATGTTTGCAAGGAAGGACTTGGTGGAGTCTTGATGCAGGAAGGAAAGGTGGTATGCTATGAATGAAGATATATGAATGAGAACAAGCGGAACTATGTGACTCATGACCTTGAGTTGACAACTATTATTCAAGCATTGAATATGTGGAGACATTATCTTCTTGGCAAGAGGTTTGTTCTAATGAGTGATCACAACAAATTGAGGTACTTGTTTTATTGAGGTACTTGTTTTACCAACCTAATTTGAATGCCAAGAAATCTATATGGTTGAATACTCTCTGTGAGTTTGACTTTGAGATCTGGTACATCAAGGGAAAGGAGAATAGGGTTGTAGATGATCTCAGTAGGAGAGTGCAAATGAATCAAATTTCAACCATGATTTCATATGGGACAAATTTGCAGGAGCAGATCTTATATGTAGGGCAACATGATGACATGTAACAACAATTGAAGTAAATATTCCAATAGCAAGGTGAAGGCGATAGGGATGAGGAGTATCACCTCACGATAGCTGGCTTGGTCAGATTTAGGAACATTATTTATGTGCCAGATAGTAGTGAGTTGAAAAAGATTATCTTGAGGGAATTTCATGTCAAACCATATTCAGGTCACTTAGGATACTAGAAGACGTTGACAATAATCAAGAATTTATATCATTGGATGAACTTGAAGAAAGAGGTGGTTGAGTTTGTTGTTAGATTCTTGGACTGTTAGTAGGTGAAGGCAAAGTGTAAGAATCCAATTGGTTTGTTCCATCTGATTCCGATTCCCGAATGGAAATAACATATCATTTACATGGAATTCATTACATGTTTTCCAAGTACATCAAAGAAAAATGATTCCATTATGGTTGTGGTTGATAGGTTGAGCAAGGTAGACCACTTCATTGCAGTGAAGTATGATAATTTAGCCAGTGAGGTAGGTCAAATATTCATTGGGAAGATAGTGAGGTTACATAGAGTTCCCAAGAAGATTATATTAGATAGAGATGCCAAGTTCACTTCCAGGTTTTGGAAGGAGTTGTTTTTAGGCTTTGGGATAGAGTTAGATTTCAACGTAACTTATCATTCATAGACAGATGAAAAGATAGAGAGGGTTAACATGATTCTTGGGGACATGTTGAGGATGTATGTGTTGGAAATAATACTGAGAGGGGGGGTGAATCAGTATTATCTAGCAATTTAATAAATCTTCCTTATTTGATCTTTGAATTATTTTTGCATGTCAGTACCATAAAATAATGAGCATGAACAAAGAAAAACAGATAGTCACACCAAATAACACAAGATGTAAGGTGGAAACCCAATGTGGGTGAAAACCACCTGCTGCAATATGTCTCTATCTTCTTTCAAATTAGAAACTTCTTTTACAATGATTTTGTACTGGTGCAGTCCTTTACCAGTACGCAGGCTGCAACCTGCAGAGAACTACAACTCTCTCTCTCTCTCGTTTTCCAGTCTACTCCTGGAAGGGAGCTACAACCCCCTACTTCTTTTCATAAAGCATCAGATGATCAACAAGTACATAACAGTTACAGTCCACTACAGATATCAGATCAGAAATAACAGAAGTAACCCAGAACACCTTATCAACAGAGAAATTCAATCAACAGAATATCTTAAGACAGAGACGCAGTTTTCCCTTCTGTGGCCTGCGACCAGACGCAGCTAACCTTCTGCTCCCCTGCGTCCACACGCAGATATCCTTCTGCTACGCTGCGTGCCCACGCACTGTTCCTTTAACTGCTCTGCGTTCTGTTGCTTCAGGGACACATCCAGAAACACTATCGCGCCGCGTCTTTCTGCTACAGGGACGCACCCAAAAACACTATCGCGCCGCGTCCTTCTGCTACAGGGACGCACCCAAAAACACTATCGCGCCGCGTCCTTCTGCTACAGGGACGCACCCAAAAACACTATCGCGCCGCGTCCTTTGCTTCAGAGACGCACCTGAACCTTGATCGCTCTGCGTCCCCACGCAGATCTCCAGTCACTGAACTGCGTCCCAGACGCACCTGAACTTCGTCTGCCCTGCGTCCCCACGCAGATCTCCAGATTCTGCACTGCGTCCCGGCGCGCTTTCCTTTCACAGTACCTGCGTCCCTTCGGGTATGAATGATTTCAAGACTTTAAGTGTAACCCAAACAGTCAGATCTACAGATCTGATCTTGCGCCAAAGGGATCTCAGACCTTCAGTAGATTCGCCTTTTAGATCTAGACCAGATCTCACCCAATAAGATATTCAACCAAAGACATCCTTAAACCAAATGATCTCCTTTGCTTTATATAGGCAAGCTCCTCCTCAAATCATGGAACAATACCACGAGCCGACACCACAATAACACAATACCGTCGGCTAGATACCAAGAGTAAAACACAAGAAACCCCCACGTGTGCTTTTCTTTGCCTTAAAATGTGTGCACTGGGTGGACGCACCTCCTGACCGGCTGGCCTGCGTCTCTGGACGCGGCTTCTGCATGGTGTACCTGCGGGTACGCACTTTCTGTAAGGTATACCTGCGTCCTCCTTATTTCCTTCAATATTTGCTACTGACTTGAAGAACAGTGACCTGTCACCTGAATGGGTTGCCATCAAGGACAACACTTTAGCCATAATGCCAACAATCTCCCCCTTTGGACTTGATGGCAACCTCACAAACTTCAGCTTCATTCTCCCCCTTTGACATCAAGGGCAAAAGGGGTATGCTCCCCCTAAGAGCATGCTCCCCCTGAATATGAACCAGATCTGCAACAAAGAACCATAATCCACCATGAAAGAGATAGAGACATATTGCAGCTGTTTCCAAGACCTCCTTCTGACCATCCTCCATAATGCCAACAATGCATTATATGCTCCCCCTGAACCTGTACCATCAATCAGAAAAGATTCAACAACAAGATGATGCATCAACAACCCCCAGCTTTTGCCTGAGGTACTCAAAGGTGTCCCTGGGCAATGGTTTGGTGAGAATATCAGCAACTTGTTCCTTAGAAGGAACATACTCCAACTTGACCTTCTGTTCAAGCACTTGTTCCCGGAGAAAATGATACTTGATTGGTATGTGCTTGGTTTTTGAATGCATAACCGGATTCTTTGAGATGCTGATTGCACTTGTGTTATCACATAAGATGGGGATAGGTGGTGTACAAGTGATTTGAAAATCCTGCAAAGTCTGCATCATCCAAAGAAGTTGGGTGCAACAAGATGCAGCAGCAACATATTCCGCTTCAGCTGTAGACAAGGCAATCGAACTCTGTTTCTTGCTGAACCAGGATACCAGTCTGGAACCCATAAAGAACGCACCACCACTTGTGCTTTTCCTGTCATCCACGCTTCCGGCCCAATCTGCATCTGTATAAGCATGAAGAGTAAGATCTGTATCTCTAGGATACCATAAGCCATAATTTTGAGTCCCTTGAAGATATTTGAAAATTCTCTTCACTGCCTGAAGATGAGTCTCCTTTGGATTTGCCTGAAATCTTCCAACTATTCCAACTGCATGCATGATGTCCGGTCGGGTACCTGTCAAATATAGTAAACTTCCAATCATAGATCTGTAGGTTGGTTGATGTACTGCTGCAGATCCATCATTTGCACTAAGACTACATCCTGTGATCATGGGTGTACATACTGGTTTTGCATCTTCCATGCCGTATTTCTTCAAAATCTGTTTGAGATACTTGGTTTGAGATAAAAAGATTCCTTCTTCTTTTTGTTGGATTTTCAAACCAAGGAAATATGTCAGTTCTCCTAGCAAGGACATTTCAAATTCTTTCTGCATGACCGAGGCAAAGCTTTGACTCATAGCTTCTTCATTGCTGCCAAAAATAATGTCATCTACATACACAACAAATATTAGCAATTTGTCATTTTCAACTTTTATATATAGATTGCTATCCGCTGAACCTTTTGAAAAACCTTGTTGATGAAGATATTTGTCCAACCGGTAGTACCAAGCCCTTGGAGCTTGTTTGAGACCATAGAGAGCCTTTTTTAATCTGCATACAAGATTTGGATCATTTCCAAGAATGAACCCATCTGGATGTTCAATGTACACTTCTTCTTCCAAGTCTCCATTCAGAAAGGCTGATTTCACGTCCATTTGAAATACTTTGAAGTTTTGAAAACTTGAGAGAGCAAGGAACATTCGGATGGCCTCAAGTCTTGCAACAGGAGCAAAAGTTTCTTCAAAGTCTATTCCTTCTTGCTGCGCATACCCTTTACAAACAAGTCTGGCTTTGTTTCTAATTACTTCTCCATTTTCATTCAATTTATTTTTGAAGACCCATTTTGTTCCGATAACATTCTTATCCTTTGGTCTAGGAACCAGCTCCCAAGTGTTGTTCTTTTCGATTTGCTCAAGTTCTTCATCCATTGCTTTCACCCAACATTCATCTTTGCATGCTTCTTTCACATTTTGTGGTTCAGTAGAGGAGAGTAATGCCAAATAGCTTGAGGCTTCTGCAACTGTTCTTCTTGTTTGTACACCTGCTTCTTTCTGCCCCACAATCTGAGATTCTGGATGATTCTTCTGAACGTATCTGGATGGAGTCTTTTCTTCTATTCTTGTTTGCTCCTCTGGCTCTTCTTGAGGTTCTTCTTCTTCATCATTCTGTCTTTGAGGGTAGCCTTCATCTTCTTCGATGTCTTCATGATGGACTTGCCTAGGAATGTATCCCTTCTCATCAACCACTACATCAATGCTGTCAACAATTCTGCCAAGTCTTTTATTGTAGCACTTGTATGCTTTGCTATATGGAGAGTAACCAAGAAGAATGCCTTCATCTGCCCTAGGTTCAAGTTTGCCAAGCTGCTCATCAGTATTCTTGATATAGCATTTGCTCCCAAAGATTTTGAAGTGCTTTACCGAAGGAGTCCTGCCACTCCAAAGCTCATGAGGAGTTTGAGTGCTGTTCACCCGGACATTTGTTTTGTTGAGAATAACAACCGCAGCATGTGCAGCTTCACCCCAGAAAGTTGCGGGAGTTCCTGATTCATCAAGCATAGCACGATCCATTTGTTGGATTGTTCTGTTCATTCTTTCAACAACTCCATTTTGCTGAGGAGTTCTAGCTGTAGAGAATTCTCTCCTTATCCCATGTTCATCACAGAAATCGAAAAATTCATTTGAAGTAAATTCCCCACCTCTGTCGGATCTGAGGCACTTAATTTTGTGACCTGATTCATTTTCAACCAAGGCTTTGAAGGATTTGAATTTTTCGAATGCTTCATCTTTGTGCTTCATAAGTCCCAACCAGACAAACCTGGAGAAATCATCAATAAATAATATCAAGTATTCCTCTCCTCTAGGTGTTCTTTTCCTGAATGGACCACATGTATCTGTATGTACTAGCTCAAGAGGCATGCTAGCTGATCCTTCTTTCTCTGGAAAGTTAGTTCTGGTTTGTTTTCCAAACTGACATTATCTGCATATGGTGTTGTCAGGAATTTTGATATCTGGAAGATCGCGAACTGCCTGATATTTGCATGCTTTCCTTATTTGTGAGAAGCTTAGATGTCCCAACCTTCGATGCCATAACCAGTGCTCTTCATCCTTGCTCAGATAGCATTGTTGTTGTCCTTCTTCAAATATGTACAGATTATTTGGAGTTCTTTTGCCTTTGAGAACTGTTTTACCTGTATCAAGATCACGAACAAGACATCCATTCGATCTGAAAATAACCTCGGTTCTTTGATCACACATCTGACTGACACTTAGAAGATTATGCTTCAATCCATCAACATACAGAACATTTCCAGCTTTGACCTTTTCTTTTAACTGAGCAATGCCTTTTCCTTTTATAGTTGCAGGAGTATCATTTCCAAAAGAGACTTTCTTTCCCTTTTCTAGAGAAGAATAAGATTCAAGTTTTTCTTTATCACCTGTCATATGCTTCGAACATCCACTGTCAATGTACCATAGATTTTCCTGTCCCTCTGCATAAAATGCTATTCCACATCTTTCTGTTTGAGGTTCCTTTATTCTCCATGTTTTGGTGCTTGAGGCTTGCTCCTTTTTCTGCTGAAACCTGCTCCTGCATTCAGATTCTTCATGACCAAAGTTATTGCAAATAGAACATTCGACTTCATTTTCAAGAACCGAAAAGTTGTTATAGGTCCTTTTTGTAATCCCTGTCATACTTCTTTGTTTTTGAGCTTCCCTAGTCATGATTGTTTTATATGCAACACATTGAGCTGCTTTGTGACCAAAGTTATGACAAGAAAAGCATTGTCCATTGAAGAAACTTCTGCGGTTATCGAATCTACCAGCCAATTGATTGTAATTTCTATTTTCATCTATTCTTGGACCAAACTGAGAAGATTTTACCTGTGGCTGGTTCACCCTTAAGATGGATTGCCCTTGATAGTTTCTGTTTGTAATTCGTCCCTGCTTTACCTGATGATCTTCATTGTTCTTTTGCTCATTTCTTCTTGCTACATCAAGATAACTCTTTGAGGTGGATGCTTGAGAGGTTTCTCCATTGTAGCCCAGACCTGTCTTGTTTAGAGGAGACCGCTGCACATTGATAATCTTATCCAAAGTTTCAGATCCTTTGACAAACTTAAGATTAATAGCTTTTGTTTTCTCAATCTCTTTTCTAAGACCAACAATTTCTCCTTCTAGTTTTTCAAGATGTTTTTCCTTTTCATCAATTTGAAATTGTAGAGTATCAATGATCACATTCTTTTCTTCTATACATCTCTTGAGTCTAGTGATTTCATCATAAAGGTTATCCACATCTATAGCATCCATATAATCATCATCTTCAAATGCCATTAATAACTTATATTCATTACCTCGTTCATCTTCATCACTGTTTGATAGACCATCACTATCTTCATGGGTGTAGTAGCTTTTCTTATTTGCACTTTGTTTCTTGTTCCATCTAGCAGGTTCCTTTCCTTTATCCTTATAAGGACATTTTGCAGCATAATGACCTACTCTTCCACAAGCAAAGCATTTGAAAGGTAGCTTACCTCTGAACCTTCCAGAACCCCTTTGAAGATTTCTGACAAAATTTGATTCTTCTTCCTCTTCTTCTGGAACATGGCTTGCTTCATAGTAATCTTCTTTGCCTGATGCCTTGAAAGCAGCTTCCCTTCTGTCTGATGGACCTCCCTTTCTCATTTCATAAGCAGTTAGAATTCCATGTAGTTGAGACATAGTGAGAATCCAGAGATTTTCCTTTTCTTCTATTGCAGATACTTTAGATTCAAACTTGGGGGATAATGATCTTAGAATCTTTTCAACTACTATAGCCTCTTTTATTTCTTCACCCAAATTTTTCATACAATTAACAATCTCATCTACCCGAAGAAAATAATTAGCCACGCTTTCATCATTATACATCTTGAGAGTCTCATACTGAATCCTGAGAGTTTGAAGTTTAGCTCGCTTTACCTGTTCATCTCCTTCATAGCTCGTGACCATTTTGTCCCATATCTCTTTTGCTGATTTGAAGTGCATTACCTTCATGAATTCCGTTTGGGATATACTTCCTAATAGAGTACTGACTACTTTTGCATTTGTTTCATACTTCTTTTTCTCAGCTGGATCTGTAGGAGTAGCTGAAGGAAAAGCATAGCCTGTTTCTACAATGTCCCAAACTTCTGTACCAAGAGATTGAAGATATGCAGTAACTCTTACCTTCCAATAATTGAAGTTTGTCCCATAAAAAACCGGTGGCCTGATTGATGCTTCTCTCTCGTAGTTGCTCATGATGAACGATCTACCTTCAAGTGATCAAGCTTCTCTGAAGGACCTGCTCTGATACCAATTGTTGGAAATAATACTGAGAGGGGGGGTGAATAAGTATTATCTAGCAATTTAATAAATCTTCCTTATTTGATCTTTGAATTATTTTTGCATGTCAGTACCATAAAATAATGAGCATGAACAAAGAAAAACAGATAGTCACACCAAATAACACAAGATGTAAGGTGGAAACCCAATGTGGGTGAAAACCACCTGCTGCAATATGTCTCTATCTTCTTTCAAATTAGAAACTTCTTTTACAATGATTTTGTACTGGTGCAGTCCTTTACCAGTACGCAGGCTACAACCTGCAGAGAGCTACAACTCTCTCTCTCTCTCGTTTTCCAGTCTACTCCTGGAAGGGAGCTACAACCCCCTACTTCTTTTCATAAAGCATCAGATGATCAACAAGTACATAACAGTTACAGTCCACTACAGATATCAGATCAGCGATAACAGAAGTAACCCAGAACACCTTATCAACAGAGAAATTCAATCAACAGAATATCTTAAGACAGAGACGCAGTTTTCCCTTCTGTGGCCTGCGACCAGACGCAGCTAACCTTCTGCTCCCCTGCGTCCACACGCAGATATCCTTCTGCTGCGCTGCGTGCCCACGCACTGTTCCTTTAACTGCTCTGCGTTCTGTTGCTTCAGGGACGCATCCAGAAACACTATCACGCCGCGTCTTTCTGCTACAGGGACACACCCAAAAACACTATCGCGCCGCGTCCTTCTGCTACAGGGACGCACCCAAAAACACTATCGCGCCGCGTCCTTCTGCTACAGGGACGGACCCAAAAACACTATCGCGCCGCGTCCTTTGCTTCAGAGACGCACCTGAACCTTGATCGCTCTGCGTCCCCACGCAGATCTCCAGTCACTGAACTGCGTCCCAGACGCACTTGAACTTCGTCTGCCCTGCGTCCCCACGCAGATCTCCAAATTCTGCACTGCGTCCCGGCGCGCTTTCCTTTCACAGTACCTGCGTCCCTTCGGGTATGAATGATTTCAAGACTTTAAGTGTAACCCAAACAGTCAGATCTACAGATCTGATCTTGCGCCAAAGGGATCTCAGACCTTCAGTAGATTCGCCTTTTTAGATCTAGACCAGATCTCACCCAATAAGATATTCAACCAAAGACATCCTTAAAACAAATGATCTCCTTTGCTTTATATAGGCAAGCTCCTCCTCAAATCATGGAACAATACCACGAGTCGACACCACAATAACACAATACCGTCGGCTAGATACCAAGAGTAAAACACAAGAAACCCCCACGTGTGCTTTTCTCTGCCTTAAAATGTGTGCACTGGGTGGACGCACCTCCTGACCGGCTGGCCTGCGTCTCTGGACGCGGCTTCTGCATGGTGTACCTGCGGGTACGCGCTTTCTGTAAGGTATACCTGCGTCCTCCTTATTTCCTTCAATATTTGCTACTGACTTGAAGAACAGTGACCTGTCACCTGAATGGGTTGCCATCAAGGACAACACTTTAGCCATAATGCCAACACTATGTCATGCATAAACAAAGGAAGTGGGAAGAGTATCTTCCACCGGTAGGGTTTGCATATAATAATGGGTATCAAAAATATTTGAGGATGAGTCCATTTGAGGCTCTTTATGGGCGAAGATGTAATACTCTATCCGTTGGAGTGATCCAGTGAACATGGTGCTAATTGGAGTGAACATGTTGGCTGAGATGGAGCAGGAGATGTAATTTTTCAAAAGGAATTTAAATGTAGCGCAAAACAATCAGAAGAGTTATGCATATAAACTTAGAGCATTCAAGGAGTATTAGGGTGGGGAGCATGTGCACTTGCGCATAAATCCCAATAGGAACTCCTTGAGGATTGGGTCATGTTGGCTACATGGGGCTTGACCCAGGTTCAATAGTGAGTTTAGCCAAGCAAATCCCAGTACTACTGGCCCTTTCGGCAATAGTCTGCGGAGCGTGGACTGAGGTCTCACCCGAAGTAGTATGGGAGGGTGCTGGAACCAGGTTTCTACACCCTAGGGATGTCTTGATGAGAGTTATGGAGGTTCGCGATCCTAATCTGCGCGCTGTGCTGCTCTGTGCAATGTTCTATTCTTCGCAACCCATGCACACCTATGTGAGTACTGTATTATTTCGATCTGATCCTTACAGTGATATTATATTAGTGCTTAAATTAGTTTGTGTGGGACTAATATTCTTATTAATTGTTCAATCTTTCAGATTAGCGTGTGTACTCGAAAACAATATAAATGCATAAAGATAACTAGAACACAGAAATACAGATCTACAACCAGACACACAATATTATGAATTAATCTTATCTTTATTAATACTCAAGTTTAGTTACAGACCCGACTCCGCCCTGCGCACTCAATTGCAAGGGTCCGCGCACTTAGTTGCGGACTCTACTAGGCCTTTGCGTAGTCAGTTGCAGAGCCTCTACCTACCACTATGACCCAATACACTTCAGGTTCACTTCTCTCTTCTCACCATGCCTTCGCATCTATCTATTACTTGTCAAAACTCTGACTGACTTTACACTTAGAGACTCACTCTATTTATACAATCCCATGGTCCGCAGACCATGGGTAGGCCGACGCACTTTACATTAAATTACATTATCTTAGGGTAGACAACCCTAGACTCTCGTGCTCCACGCCCGCATTTCGCGGAGTTTTTGCGTTACTTTGATCAAAACTTGGGTTTTAAGCCCCGAAAGCCCTACTATGGGGGAATCCACTGCCCAAAAGGACCCCAACACAATCATCGTGAATCGTCTCGAGTCACTTTGCTGGTGTGACGATCTTTGCGCGAAGTTCCTGTTATAAACCTGAGAGCTGAGTATCCTAATTTGGTGTCGTCGACAAGTATCCAACATCAAACGTAAGCTTGCTATATGGTGTTTAACTAACCCAAATACAGTCTAATCGTCCAGATAGACCTCCAAGAACTTGTGGATGTATTCCTTGAACGCAGCCACCACTATGCGCGAAAATATCGCTGGCGCGTTCTTCAGTCCAAAGGGCATAACGGTGTATTGAAAACAACCCCATTCGGTTGTGAAGGTTGTCTTTCTCCTATCTTCCAATGCGATCTTGATCTGATGGTACCCTGAGAAGCCATCCGTGAATGAGTAAGCTTCCTGACCGCCAACATTCTCCAATACTTCATCTGTGAACGGTGTCGGGAATGGATCGTGAACACAAGCGTTGTTAAGCTTCCTGAGGTCCACGCATATTCTAATTTCACCCTTCTGTTTTTTCTCCTGTACTACCATAGGACTCACCCATTTGGATTCTTCCACTGGTTCAATAATTCCGGCTGCGAGCATTTTGTCTAATTCATCACGGACCTTTTCTTTATACTTTGGATTTAAATGGTAAGGTCGTTGCTTGACTGGCTTCGCATCCGGTTTTAGAGTGATCTTCATCATCCCTAAGTCGCCAATCATCCCCTTTAAGTCCGTGATTTTGGTCGAGAAAAAATCTTGATATTCATGGAGTAACTCGGCGACCTTATCTACCGTAGCATTGTCCCAATAGTCCCCAAGCGTCACGTACTTTGGCTCTGCCTCTGTGCCAATGTTTACTGCTTTTTTTTTAGCAGCGCAGTGATGTCAGGATCCTCAATTGATGGTCCTTGAACTTCGCGACAGCCTTCAGTTTCTAGAATATTAATATTTTGGGGGTCGTTATCATCCTCATCTACTTGCACATTATAACATTCTAGGGTACCGCTTAACTGGGTTGCCCATGATGGTTGAAGTACTTGTAGTGGTTCCTGTGGTATTTTGAAGATGGTGGCTTTTACTGCTTGCAGCGCGTCATCAACAGTATCCAACCATTGGTCTTCAAATGTGAATGTTAACAAAAACCTCTCACGCAAGACATCCCATTCGCCCATACCATGTCGGAGTTCTATCTCAGTATACCAATTCATGGGTATGACATCCAGGGTATGGTAGAATAAATGTACCCATTCAGGCTATGGTTCTTCCCCATAGGCCTTGGTCCATTTCGCGAGGTGTGTGTGTGGGTCATCTCGTCCATTGTATTTATCTTCTATCCGTAGTTGTGGTTTCCCAAATCGTAGGTGCATCATCCTTCTACATCCGCGCCAGTTCTCAAAATTTCCTTGATGTGTTCCCCACCAGTGCGCAGGTGTTGCACGCAGTGCCCACTTCAACGCATCGAACCACTGTTGTTCCGGTACTACGCTTTCAAACTTGCTCAAGAATTCATCCACCGCTGTCAATCCATCATATGTTGGCAGATCTCGGGCCTGGGTTGTTATGCAACGTAGTGATCTAATCATCATGTTGCAATTTAGCGTTGTCACTTCGTTCAACTGATTGTGCTAGCGTTCGTCTTCTTCATCTGAATCTGAGGTGTAGGAACTTGCGTGCTCCCACGAGATCCTTCCATCTGCAGTTGGATTCACCCAATCCTGATCTTGCGCAGTTATCTTAATACAATCCAGCTCATCGTCGCTTCCATAGTAGCGCACTGGTTCAGTGTAGCGTGCTCCTTCGGCTGGGTATAGCGGAACTACTACGCGTAGGGACTTTTTCTCGAATATCATCTTCCGCTTCTTCAGGTTGATGACTCTATTCATATCAGTGGCCCAGTCTATTCCTTGCAAAGCGGGATAAGGATTGCTGTCATTGACAATCTCTATTACTTCAAAGTCCATCTGTGTGCTCACGCCTTTGGTATCAATTGACCCCTTGTAACCTCCCCATGGGAAAAATCTTCTGTTGGTTCGCCATTCGTAATTGAATAGGGGACCACTGTAACGCGGGCCTACCCATATGTTCCCATGTCTGCTTCGGTAATACATTCGCGTCCGAACCCAGGTCTAGGATTACCTGATCCATTTCATACTCGCCAATCTGCGCCGTCAATCTCATTTCCCTCCCAGTGTGCAATGCATGCTTTCCCAATTTCCGGACTACATGCGGTTCCCCTGACCCTACGCACCTGGTGATCAACTCCTGTAGTCCCTTAACTACCTTATTGTCGCGTAGCAGTTTCATGCACGTCTCCAAAAAGGTAGTAAGCATAGAAGGATCCATCCCTGGCTCTGGTTGATCCTTACTACCTAAAGTGGAGGCCTCCGCGAAGCTCTTCTTAGCTTCCATGAATGTCTCCTTTGTGCGTTCTAAGTCAAACTCAGGTTCCTTTGTAGGAGCCTTGCGAACCCATGTATCTTCCTCGGGTTGCTTCCCCTTATCCTCCCCTGTGGTCGCACCGCTTCTGAGCATCATGTTCACATTTGGGTCTTCTTCGCGTAGTTCAGACCTCATCATTTGGATATTTTGAGTCGGAGGAGGCTGGAATACCCCTTTCTCGCGCATCTATACGATCAACGTAGGACAATATATTGCTTCATGATCGAACTGAGCACAGTATGAACAGGATATTCTCGTTGGGTTGGTACAATCGCGGGCGTAGTGCCCTGGTCCTCCACAATTGTAACAAATTAACTGTCCGTGGCCCCTTCCTGGTCCCATTCCTCCTCATCCTCGACCTCGCCCCTGAAATCCAGCGCGCGCCATCCTTGCAGCTAGGTCGAGGGCTCACATTTCTATCTGCATCCTATATGCTGGGGTCTAGTCCATCATTAACTCGTAACTACGACAAGTGCACTCGTCGTGGCCTACCGACCTGTAGAAATTACAAAACAACTGTTGGGGAGTCTGCATATACTTCTGTAGCAAATGACAATTATCCATCATGTGTTTTCCTCCTATCTAATAGATTGTGCACCATAATGTGGGTGTCACACTTGGCCCTGCCTGTGCCTTCGGTCTCAACGGCATTGGCCCCCCTCCTGCCAAGTAGTTCGCGAATACTGGATAGTGGTCCTTGTCATGGTCTTGGCTTTTGCATTTTATGCACCATAATTCCTCGCGTGCCTTTGGTCATGGTGCCATATCCTGCTTCAAGCTCTGCATTTCCAGGCAGAGATTCTGTATTTGTGCATGGATTTGTTGAACTCCCAGCCCCGGATCTTGTATCAGTGTCTCATGTAACCTCATCGCCATTTCCAATGCTTCGGCTTGGGTAGAAAGTTTCTGTTGTGACAGCGCCATCCTCAGGTGTGGTGTCAGAGATGCCATGAACCATGCATGGTGCTGTGCATCCGTGAGCATCATATTAGCCTCACAGATCGTACTCTTTAGTCGCTGATCTAGATCCTAGGGGGTCTTGCCTGGAAGCATCGCGATCTCTTTAAACTCGATGATTGACTGTGTCTCTGATTTCAGCCGGCTAAATTCTCTGTTCAACGCATTCTGGATCTCTGCTATCCCTACATTTGGGTGGTCATTAGAGTGCTTGATATACCATGTCAATGCGCGATCCTGCAGCGCGCTCACCAATGTAGCCTTCTTAATGTTGTCATCCGTGACCCCTTGCGCTTCCCACACTGCTCTTACCACGAACTAGAACTGGTCCGGATCCTCATTCCCTACTCCTCTGAATACGGGTAGCTTGATCGCACTCGCCATGCTGAACTGCGGGGTTGGTGGAGGTGGAGTGGGTGGAGATGGAGGTGAAGGAGGTGAAGCGGGTGGTGGCGTGGGTGGAGGTGGTAACTGCGGAATGCATTGCCTTATCAAACTGACCACACTTCTCGGAGAGACCCGAGTGAGCTCTTCCTTGCTCTCTCGCGAAGGTGAAATTAAGGGACTATTTCCTAATTCCCCATTGCGTTTGTATATCTTTCCGCTCTGCGTCGTTCCAAACATTAATGTATTTGCATAACCCACTTTTCACATAACAACATCTTAATCCAGGTATTCAAAGATTTAATGTACTTACCTCACGGTCCCTTGAGAAAAAGTCGTTCTACTTCGCTGTAACTTACGGTCGTGTCTATCGCAAACTCAGTGATAAATCCCCCTATTATCCGGTTGAGCCAATGGTCCATAGCTTGCGCAATCTTGTCTTCTGATGCCTCTAGTCTCCGCACTAATTTTAGAGTCCACACTATTGGTTGGTCAAGCTTACACCTTCCTTGGCTATTGGCTAACCTCGTGATCCACTCATATAGTTCAAAAGGAAAGGATGCGAAGAAGATCACGTGGATTTCCATGTAGACGTAGCGATCCAGCCACCTTTTCTCGGATACCTACGGAGTTTTGTTTTCCTGTGTCGCGAACTCGTGAATCTTCTTGTCCAACCACTCTTCAATTTCCTTCTTTGTTGGGTTCCAGTGGCATGACATCAGACATCCCTTAGGTAGATCCCGCTCCCGACAACGGAACCATTTGTTGGCTACGTGGGGCCTAACCCAAGTTCAGCAGTGAGTTTAGCCAAGCAAATCTCGGTACTACTGGCCCTTTCGGCAACAGTCTGCGGAATGCAGACTGTGGTCTCACCCGAAGTAGTATGGGAGGGTGCTGGAACTGGGTTTCCTCACCCTAGGGATGTCTTGATGAGGGTTCTGGAGGTTTGCGATCCTAATCTGTGCGCTGTGCTACTCCGCGCAGCGTTATATTCTTCGCAACCCGTGTGCACCTGTGTGAATACCGTATTATTCCGATCCGATCCTTACTGTGCTATTATATTAGTGCTTAACTTAGTTTGTGTGGGCCCAATATTCTTATTACTTGTTCAATCTTTCAGATTAGCATGCGTAGTCGAAAACAATATAAATGCATAAAGATAACCAGAACATAGAAATACAGATCTACAACTAGAAGGACAATATTCTGAATCAATCTTATCTTTATTAATACTCAAGTTTAGTTATAGACTTGACTTCGCCCTGCGCACTCAGATGCAGGGTTCTGCGCACTTAGCTGCAGGGGTTCGCACACTCAGCTGCAGACTCTACTAGGTCTCTGCACACTCAGCTGCAGAGCCTCTACCTACCACTACGACCCAATACACTTTAGGTTCACTTCTCTTTTCTCACCATGCCTTTGCATCTATCTATTACTTGTCAAAACTTCGACTGACTTTACACTTAGAGCCTCGTTCTATTTATACAATCCCATGGTCCGCGAACCATGGGTAGGTCGACACACTTTACATTAAATTACATTGTCTTAGGGTGGACAACCCTAGACTCTCACGCTTCGCGCTTGCATTTCGCGGGGTCTTTGCATTACATTGACCAAACTCGGGCTTTAAGCCCCAAAAGCCTTGCTATGGGGGGATCCGTTACCCAACAGGTCATGTGCCAAGTTGGCACTTCAGTATTGTGGGCCTTTTGAGATCCTTGAGAAGATTGGACTAGTGGCCTATAGACTTGAACTGCCGCCAACAATGAACTCCGTGAGGTTTTCCATGTTTCATTGCTTAAGATATATGTCTAGGTTGTTGATCATGTGATTGATTTGTCTGTATTGAAGATGGAACCAGAGAGAGAGTTCCAACCATAACCTCAGTGCATATTGCAGTGGAAAATAATCATGCTTTAGGACCGAGAAATAGAGAAGGTTAAATTGCAGTGGAAGCACTTTGGGCCTGACGAAGCTACATGGGAGATGACTGACTAGATGCGAGAATTGTATCCTTCCTTATTTGCTGGTTGAGCAATTGTGTTGGTACATGTGTTTTGATATATGTATTTTTGTTATATATAATATGCATATGTGTATTATAAACACTGTAATGAGATGTGTTATGAAGCTCCAATAAGCATTATGGTGTTCATGTTTTTAGCATTTTGGTATGATGTAAATGATTCATTGAGCTATGTTATAAAGCTACATGGGTATCATGTTTTACTGGTTATGAACGTCATTGAACATCAAGGAAGGTGTTCCCCTAGGGGGAGGGGTTTGTAACAACCCTGGTTGATTTTCCATGTAAATAAAATAAAACCAAGGTCATGGGACACATATTCCAAGCTAAATGTTGGGAAAATGTTATAGTGGGCATCACTTGTGGATTAATAATGGCTATGAAAATTGGAAAAGGCATTGATAAAGGAAAAGAGGCAATAAATGACATTTAATTATGAAAATAAATGAAAATAGGAGAAAAGGAAGGTGAAGAGACACAAATTTTCATGCAAGGGAATTTAGAGAAAAAATGAAGGAAAATGAAGAAAATAGAGGCATCAATGATAAAAAGGCTTTAATAAAACAAGTGCTAGCTTTTTGACAACTTTTGGATTAGTGTTAGCTTTTTGAAAGTTTTTTGGTGGAGCTCTAGTTCATTCTCTCACACTCTCATTCTATCATACTCTTTCACACTTAGAGCATTCTTGGAGCATGCTTGGAGTACTCTAGTATTCACTTGGAATTGGGGGAATCAAGCAAAGGACATGCAATGAATTGGTGAGCAACGGAAGGAAAGGTTGGATCAACAACTACAACAGGGATACTTTGTAGGTAACAGGCTGCATGTGTGATTTCCTTGCTGATTTTTGGATGCATGGTATATGCATGTGGTTCATTGGTTATGTGTTGTCATTGGTATGGATATTTTCCTGGATTGATAGTGTTTTCATCCTTGCTTTTCCATTTCCTGGATAAACATGGTGTTATGGGTTTTCCACTTGCTTTTCTGATTGGTTCTTAGGTTCCCTATGGCTGTGGGTTGGAACAAATGCTCTAGAGCCATGAAATAGATTGGGTTGAGTTACTAGTTCATGGAGCCTATAGGTTGGGACAAACACTTTGGAGCCTTGTGGGTTGTGTTATAATTAGGTGATTTTTGAGGTCTAAAATGGGCCTCCTAAGAGAAATGTACAACCAAAATAAACTTTGTAAGAACCAATAGGATTCAAGATGATGATGCCAACCATGGGGGATGATTCACCATTTTTGGAGTGAAAAGGTAAAAATATTAAAAAATAATAAAAAATAAAACTACTTTTTCAACTCGTATTTTCAACTTATCTCCCTAAGGTTTTACTCAAATTTCGAGTAAGAGTACTCGTTGGATGCAATATTTAATTCCTCATCCAAAGAGTACCCATGTTGCATACTTTCGATGGACCGCGCTACACGAAAAATGAGAAATACATGAAAAAATGTGATTGCAATCACATTTTTCATGTATTTCTCATTTTTCGTGTAGCACGGTCCATCGAAAGTATGCAACATGTACTCCTTGTATGAGGAATCAAATTATGCATCCAACGAGTGTTTCTGCTCAAAATTTGAGTAAACCCATAGGGAGATAAGTTGAAATTAAGAGTTGAAAAAATAGTTTTTTCTTTTTTCCCTCTAAAATTTGATGATGTCATCTAATATTAGAGAATAGAGTAACTCTACCAAAGCTCCACATATTTCCTCAAACTGAGCCAAAATTGGGGTTGAGATAAGGCAAAGCACTCAAATTGCAAAATATTGAATTGTTAATAAAATTTTATCAAACTATGGCTACAAACCCTCTTGCACTAGAGATGGGAAGAAATATTCACTGTTAACGCTCCAATGTAGCTTCCTAGTAGAAAATTCCAACTCGTATATAGAAAGAACCATCTCTATTCACGTTAAATTCATTTTTATGCAAGTGCATGAAGGGGTGCAGATCACATTGCCCCCCTCTTAAATGCTTCTTAAGGCAATGGGGTGGTGGGATTGACTCCCAACATCTTCCCCTTCTGCGCTTCTCACCTCCATTGAGGAACAAATGTAAAATATTTCAATATGAGTCAAAAATAAAATATTTTAATAAAATTCCCATGGAGCATAGAATAGATGGTGACAGGGTGTTCCGTTAAGGCATTTCTTGGTGAAAAGCTCATTGGTTCAAAACTTCGTGGGAAAAAATATATCCATGCTAAGGGTTGGTGTGGCATAAGCCGAGTGTGATACTCGTGTGATTTTGACAGCTTAGATACCCCTGGGTCACAATTGCTCAAGCGACAAGTTAGGCGTGTCAGTCATCTCAGGACTCACATTACCTAACCAAAAAAAATTATTTCAATAACATATCTTCATATCAATTTATTTATATCTATAATACTTCAATGTCCATGTGAATAAAATATTTTCTTTCTCTTTCTCTATTTATATAAATAAATTAAAATGTGATTTCTATTTTGTAGTATAAGGAAGATGCGTAAATCCTTTAATGAGAAGTAAACATGTGACATTTAAAAAAATATTAATAATAAAAAAATATTCCAATGTGTATCATAAATAAAATATTTCCATATATATATATATATATATATATATATATATATACATATATATACATATATATACATATATATACTAACACTGGATTTTCCAAGGGGGATTAAAGCCCTCTCTCAAGGTGAAAACCTTTTTGGCTTAAGCACATGATAAAATAGACTAGATTAGATTAGATTTGATTTCTCTAGGAAAACCTTTTTGGCTTAAGTACATGATAGATTAGGTTAGATTTGATCCTTCTAGGCACACGATAGATTAAATTTAATATGGATCTTAGTTAAAGCATCTCCCTTAGGGTGATAACTTTTTTGGCTTAAACACATAATATATTAGATTATATTTGATTCGTCTAGGCACATGATATATTAGAGTTAAGATGGATCTTAGTTAAAACATCTTCCTCACAGTGAATCTCTTTTTCCCTTAAGAACATGTTATCTTAGATTAGATTAGATTATATTTGATACCTATAGGCACACGATAAAATATAGTTAAGATAGATCTTAGTTACAATATCTCAATGATGTGTTATTTAGTATGAAAGAGATGTGAATTTTCTTTGATGCTAAAAATGAAGTTTAGATGTGGCATTTCACAAGGCACACACAAAGAACATTATATATCCAACTTAACATTGGATGTCACATGATAGATTATATTAGATTTGATCTCTCTAGGCACATGATAGATTAGTGTTAAAATGGATCTTACTTAAAATATTTCAATGATGTGATTCTTAGTATGAAAGAGGTGCATTTCCTTTGATTATCAACATGAATTTGACATGTGGCACTTCACAACATACACACAAAAATAACACTATATGTCCGACTTAACTTTGGATGTACCAAGGGTATAGAGAGATCACAATCATCGAGGTACATATTTCTCAATATGAGAGAGACGTGTAAGCCTAAATACCCCTTATATAGCATAATATTAGAGAGAAATGTAATTTATTTCAATACTCATTATGAACTAAACATGTCACATGCAAGACTTGAGCCTGCATGGGGAGAATAACAATATTTCTCCCAACAACCAAAGCTAAACCCTATTGACACACACACACACACACAATTGAAAGAAATATATGCCACTTGTCAAGTCCATGAATTACACATCTCCCTCATATTGATCCATACAAGTGGCTTAATATGAGGGAGATATGTGTGTGTGTGTGTGTGTATTAAGAATTGGTATAGACCCATCTTAACTCTAGATCTATCAAAAGGATTCAAGTTGATTGAGGTGAACAATTGTTGTTTGATTAGAAAAACTGAGGAAATGTTTGCACCTCAAGGGATTTGATCCCTCTTGGTGCTTGATACTTGCGTCGAGAGGCACTCTAGAGCCTAGTATTTGGGAGATGTAGCGATGGGTTAGATGAGATGTTGTAGTGAAGTGTTATATTAAAAAAAATAATAATAATAAAAAATAATGTTTACTCAATTAAAAAATTAATAAAAGGTAAACAACAATACATGTAATAATAAAATAATAAGTTGATTAAACTCAGTTTGTTATAATGTAATTTTATTTTTATTAATAAAATTGCAAACAATTTATCTGCAAAATAATTCATAATATGCATATGTTATGAAACCAGCTCACAAAAAGATAGAAAAGAGAGATCCACGCCTTAAAATTCAGCCTCTTCGAGGGGGCAACCTCCTTTACATTACATAAATGAACAATTCTTGGATGATACAAATGACAAAACCTCCTTTCTATATATAGGAGTCTAAGGAGTCACAATATAATCCAGCCGACCTAACAATAATAATATAAAGCCACAAAAATAACAATAGAGGGATTCTATGGGGCACAGAAATAAAAATATGGGGGTAACAGGGGCACAACAATATAAATAGGGGTATAAATACAATAGTAATGGGGTAATCACTAGTATTATAGGGACCCAACATGCCCCTCTCCTTCAAAAAAGTGTTGTCCTCAATGCTTGAGTAGTTCTGGATACTTCTGCATAAAATTCTCATCCTCCCATGTGGAATCTTCAGCGGATAAGTTCTTCCACTTGATAAGATACTCTGAAATTGATCGATTTCGTAGCTGTCGAGTTCTTGTTTCTGTGATTGCTTCCGGTTCCAATATAATTTTTCCTTCCTCGTCAAGTTCTGGCAATATTGTTTGAATTGGGAGCTTGTCACCTATAACCTTCTTTAAACATGAAACATGGAAAACTGGGTGCAATCGAGAAGCTGCAGGAAGCTCCAATTTGTATGCCATAGTACCAATCTTTTCCAACACCTTGTACGGACCATAATACTTTGGTGATAATTTATTATCCTTCTTAGCTTGCTTTAGGGACATTTGCTTATATGGTTGTAGCCGTAGGAATACCCAATCACCTACATCAAAACTTCTTTCACTGCGATGTTGATCTGCCTGTTGTTTCATTCTATTTTGTGCCAACACGAGGTTATCCTTTAAGAGTTGGAGGACTTGTTGTTGATGTTCGATGTGATGTTCCACTGCCTGAACCTTAGAATTTTCTCTTAAATATGATGTGATGGATGGTGGTTGATACCCATAAAGTGCCATAAATGGGGTCATTTTTGTTGCTGTATGGAAGGAAGTGTTATACCACCATTCAGCCAGAGGCAACCATTTGACCCATTGTGTCTGTTTATCAGATACAAAGCAACGAAGATATCCTTCCAAACATTTGTTTACTATCTCAGTTTGCCCATCAGATTGAGGATGATAAGATGAGCTATGAGCTAACTGAGTACCAAGACAAGAAAATAATTCTGTCCAAAAATTTCCAGTGAAAATGGGATCTCTGTCACTTACAATAATCTTTGGGTTTCCATGTAGCTTTTGAACTGTTTCCATAAATGCAGTAGAAACTGTACTGGCTTTAAATGGATGTGATAATGCACAAAAGTGTGCATACTTGGTAAGTCTGTCAACTACCACCATGATGACACTCTTTCCCTCAGACTTGGGTAAACCTGTGATAAAATCCATTGAAACCTCCTCCCAACGTTGGCTTGGAATGGATAAAGGTTGTAATAGACCTGGTGTCTTAATTGTTTCAACTTTATTTTGCTGGCAAACCAAACATTCCGCCACAAACTTTTGAATATCTGATTTAAGGCCATCCCAAAAAAATTCCTTCTTAACCCTGTGGTAAGTTTTAAAAATCCTGAGTGCCCTCCTAAGGGAGAAGTGTGCAATTCCATAAGAATCTTTTGTTTTAGCTGGGAATTCTTACAGAGGTATAAGCGATCTTTGTACCATAACGAATCATTTTTCCAGCTAAATGTATCAGAAGTACTGGAATCTTGTTGTAGCTTTTGAATAAGTGCCCACACTTCTTCGTCATTCTTCCATTCCTCCCTTGCTTCGTTTATCCAATCTGGTTGGATAATAGAAATGGCACACAACAATGCTTCCACATCCTCATCCTTTCTTGAGAGTGCATCTGCCACCACATTTTGCTTCCCTTTTTTGTAGATGATTTCAAAGTCATAACCCAACATCTTTGTGACCCACTTTTGTTGCTCTTCAGAGGATAATCTTTGTTCTAAAAAGTATTTAAGGCTATCATGATCCGTTTTTACCTTGAAGTGTCTTCCCATTAGGTAGGGTCGCCATTTCTTAAGTGCATGGAGTATTGCCAACATTTCCTTCTCATAAATAGCTTTGCTTAAAAACTTTCCCTTGATTGGACGACTTTCAAAAGCAATGGGTCTTTCATCTTGCATTAGAACAACACCAATTCCATTTCCTGAAGCATCACATTCCACAATAAAGGTTTTTGTGAAGTCCGGTGTAGCTAAGACCGGTGCTTGGCACATTGCCTCTTTAAGATGTTCAAAGGCCTTTGTTGCTTCCGAAGTCCATGAAAATGAATCTTTCTTCAATAATGTTGTTAGAGGTGCTGCTATTCTCCCATAATTCTTAACAAACTTGCGATAATACCCTGTCAACCCAAGAAATCCTCGCAGATGCTTTATGGATGTGGGGATTTTCCATTCCTTAATGGCTTTAATTTTGCTAGGGTCTACCTTAACTCCTTCATGAGATACAATATGACCCAAATATTCCACCTCCTGGACTCCAAAGAAACATTTGGATCTTTTTGCATATAATTGTTTCTCCTCCAATAGTTGTAGCACCCTGTCAACATGTTCAACATGATCCTTCCAAGACTTGCTGTAGATTAGTATATCATCAAAAAATACTAACACAAATTTTCTAAGGAATGGTTTGAAAATTGAATTCATCAAACCTTGAAATGTTGAAGGTGCATTGGTAAGGCCAAAAGGCATGACCAAAAATTCATAATGACCCTCATGAGTTCTAAATGCCGTTTTCGGAATGTCTTCAATCTTCATTCTGATTTGATGATATCCCGAACGAAGATCCAACTTGGTGAAGTAAATTGATCCATGCAATTCATCCAGTAATTCATCAATAACAGGAATGGGGAACTTATCTTTAATAGTGAGCTTGTTGAGCTCCCTATAATCTGGACACATGCGCCATGATCCATCCTTCTTGTGCACCAATACTACTGGAGCTGAGAAAGAACTTTGACTTGGTTGAATTATACCAGCCTCTAGCATTTCTGCAACCATACGTTCAATTTCACTTTTTTGGACATATGGATATCTGTACGCCTGATGTTTGGAGGAACACTTCCTGGAATCAGATGAATAGCATGATCATGATCACGCATAGGTGGGAGACCTTTGGGAGTCTCAAATACCTTGGAATGATTGTCCAGGACTTTTTGGAGATCTGGAGAAATAGATGATTCCAATGTGGAAACATCTAGCGAACATAATTGTGCAATTACACCTCTTTGCTCCTTTTTTAGAAGCTTTGTCATGCCATTAGAGCTGATTATCTTTCCTGGTTTCCCTGCAATACCCCTTAATTCAACTTCCTTTCCTTCCACAGAAAATTTCATGAAAAGTTCTTGAAAATTAAAAGCTATTGTACCCAAGGATTGTAGCCATTGGACTCCTAGTACAACATCAACACCTCCCATTGGAATGGAAAGCATTGGGCTAGTCAATACATATTCTCCCATGGATAGCTTGATATTATGGCACTTTCCAGAACAATTTATTGTTCCTCCATTTGCAATCATCACTTGACACTCTGGTGCTGGATATAGGAAGCAATTCAATTCTTTTGCTACCCTACAATGAATAAAATTGTGGGTGCTTCCTGAATCAATCAACACTATTACCTTTTTCTTCTTGATTTGTCCTTCTATCTTGATGGTTTGAGGAGTGGTAATTCCCGCCAATGCATTACAAGATATGGTCGGATTTATTTGTTCTTCATCTAGGCTTTGTTCCTGGAATATATCCTCTTCTTTTGACCTTTCTTGCTCCTTTTCTTCTTCCTCTTCACAATCTATGTAGAATAATTTCTTCTCAGCACACTTATGACCTTTTGTGTATTTGCTATCACAATTGTAACAAAGCCCTTTTGCTCTTTTTTCTTCCAATTGTTGTGGTGTCAACCTTGTAGGTTGTGGAAGACTATGGGCAACAACACTTCCGTCTTTATAGTTGTGAATGGTATGCTTCCTAGTTGCCATAATTTTGCTTTCCATTTTTCTTGCTAACCTGAATGCCTTCTCTAATGAATCAGGTTCCCAAAGGCGCACATCATGTTGGATATTATCCTTTAAAGACCCTATGAACACATCAATCCTATGCTCCTCTGGAATATCTTTTACCCTTATGTTCAATTTTTGGAACTCCTCAATGTGCTCCATTATTGAACCCTTTTGTTTGAGACTTATCAATTGGCTAAAAAAAGTGTTGCTTTTTGTATCCTCATAATGTGCTATCAATTCTTCCGTAAAAATTGCCCAAGTGATAAATTGTTTACGAGAACAAAGCCATTGATACCATACAAACTGATTTGGTTCCAAATATAAAGTTGCCATACGTACCTTTTGTGTGTTTTGCACATTATTGAGATCGAAGAATTGCTCCATCTGTAATATCCATGTGGCGGGATCCTTGCCATCAAACTTCCTCATATCGATTTTTGGGACATGGTGAGTCTTCGATCCAACATTAGAGTCTATGGAATCATGATTAACATTTCTTTTGTTCTCATCATGAGTTTCCTTTACTACCTTTTCACCATTAGTGACCCTTTCTTGTAGCAACTTCTTCAATTCTTCCATGTCTGTCTTCAAATCTATCTTCAAATTTGCCATCGAATCCTCCATCTTAGCTTCCATGCCCTTTATCTTAGATTCCACGCCATTTACCTTAGCTTCTGTTAGCTTTTGTGAGCTTGACATTTGTTGCACTTGTTCTTGTAATTTTGATATATCATGTAGCATTTCTTCCTCTTCTTCATGAGTCATGCTAGAGCTTTCAGGTTCCTTACTAGGTGTTTGCATTTTCTTTCCTCGGGGCATCAGTTACCGATAATAATGCTTTACTATGCCCTTTGAATCAAGCTTACACAAAAATTAAAAAAAAAACTACACACCTTTTTTTTCACTTTATAGAAGCCTGATATTGAATCTGATGTATCTCTGTAATCTCGGATCATCCAATTCTGAAATTGCTACCTATAGTAGCCTTCTGTGTCCTCTTTCCAATGTCGCAAGTCTGAGCCAAATTGGATTCTCCAAGGAAGAGTTATGTGAAATATGCCACAGTGACTTTCTTTTAGACTGATTTAGTAGAGCGAACTTGTACGACGTTCCACGAGTCCCTGTTTCAACCTTTGAATCTAAAACACACACACAGGAAACTACAGTCCGTCCTCTTTCTGTACCATTTTACAAAATTTCAATCCGATCCTCAGAGAGAGAGTTATGACGATTTTCCCCAGGTCACCTGTTTTGAATGTAATTCAGGAGTCTGCAAAAAGGGAAACTTCCTCAGATCATATCTCCGAAAGTATCACGCAAAAAGTTTTGAAATTCAGACCCAAGGTCCAGCGCCAATTCTTATCAAATGGGTTTTTTTTGTGACTTCTGAAACGTCACAGAAAAAAAGTTATAGTGAAAATTCCACGATGACCTGTTTGGAGCAGCGAAATCCTAGAATCCAAAGCTCTGATACCAAATGTTATGAAACCAGCTCACAAAAAGATAGAAAAGAGAGATCCACGCCTTAAAATTCAGCCTCTTCGAGGGGGAAACCTCCTTTACATTACATAAATGAACAATTCTTGGATGATACAAATGACAAAACCTCCTTTCTATATATAGGAGTCTAAGGAGTCACAATATAATCCAGCCGACCTAACAATAATAATATAAAGCCACAAAAATGACAATAGAGGGATTCTATGGGGCACAGAAATAACAATATGGGGGTAACAGGGGCACAATAATATAAATAGGGGGTATAACTACAATAGTAATGGGGTAATCACTAGTATTATAGGGACTCAACAGCATATTACATTAAAAGAAATTTAAATATATCATATTCGTAACCATGACAATTCATAATTTTATGTTCAAATTTAAGTATAATACACACAAACATTCAATGCAATGCATATGACATTAAAAAAAATCAAAATTTTATAAAACATGTGAAAGACAAATGCCAAGTGCATATGTATATAACTACATGTATTATTAGGATTTTAACACACACACACACACACACACACACACACATATTAGTTATTGAAACCAACATAATTCCATCTTAACTCTGGATCTAACAAGAGTACACAAGAATCAATTCTCTTGAGATACAAACCTTTCCGCAAGTTTTTCACTCAAACATAGGTTTTCATCTTGAGATATTTAGTCCCTATTGATGCTTGGTAGATCTACAGTTAAGATGGATCTATGCTAGTCTAAAGTTAAGATAGATTTTAGTTAAAACATTTGAATGGTGTGTTTCTCACTATGAGGGATATGTATAATTCCTCCCATGCTTAACATGGAGTTGACATGTGACAAACAAACAAACAGACATACACACACACACACACACACACACACACAAAGAAACCATGTATATCCATCTTAAGTTTGGATCTATTATGCATCATGAGGGATTGAATCCCTCTAGGAGAAATTTTTTCCTCAAGTTTTTTTAATCATTTTTTATTTTTATTTTTTCATATTGGATGACTTGATCCATTTGGAACATGATACATTTTGAGTTAAGATGGATCTATCTTTGTTTTAAATATATCCATGCTAGAAAACTCATTATTCACTCCAACACCACTCTCTCTAAACTTCTTGTGCCATAGATATCCTAGGACATCATAGTGCTCTCCAAGCTCAAATAAATCCAAAATCATAGTCTTGGAACAATGAAAGCTATCAACATATGCATCATTTCAAGATTGCACTAGAATATTTAAGAGAAAATATAACCCATGAAAAACCTAAGTTGCCAAGAAAAATTTCATTTTCTAATTTCTCATTTTCTTTTTACATTTCTCTATTTCTCTGGCTATTAAGGTAGTAATTTGGTGGCTATGGTGATTTTTTATTTTATTTACAACCATATAAACATATGGTTTTTACACTAGTAGAATGTACACAAAAAATTTGTTGCAACCAAATAAATGACAATGAAAAATGATGTAGGGTCAACTCTCATAGGGTAAGGAGGAGAGGAGACATTGCATTGTATAATTCTAGGTTTCTAAGATTCATTTTTCTATTGAAACATAAGTAGGCCATAAACCAGTAAACTTACCAATTAGAACTCACTATGAGAGAATGCTAGTCTTTGGAAAGGTTCTAGTCAAGATATGCAAAGTAATAGTGGTGTTTTCTTTCATCACAAGTCAAAATATATAAGAAGTCTATTGG
This sequence comes from Pinus tabuliformis, assembly GCA_031772625.1. Taxonomy (NCBI): domain Eukaryota; kingdom Viridiplantae; phylum Streptophyta; class Pinopsida; order Pinales; family Pinaceae; genus Pinus; species Pinus tabuliformis. The sequence goes on from CM062807.1 coordinate 431,730,289, forward strand.
TTAGGATTTAATGTTGAAACAATGAGATTTTCACTTACTTTATGATCTTTAAATAGGTTAAAAAAATGATGTATAGAACATGATTCAACTCCCTTACTCAAAAGCAGAGATTCCAACTTGGGATGGTGGCCACTAGGGAAGAAACTATAACAACAAAAGGCTACAAGAAATGAGGAGAGAACAATATTCATTTCTTTTAAATAAATTATCTTTTAATCCAAGGATATTTATCATTATATCTTCTATGGAAATATGCCCATCCAAGAAAAATACAATATGATTTTCTCTACTTATACTGTTATAGGTCATTTTGTCACATTTGGTTAATAGGTCTACAAACTGGATCCATCAACACCCATGAATACCTTGTAATCATCCCTACATAAAGCCCTAAGCATGAATTTCTCAAGTCCCCAAGTTTCTGACCTTTACTACTTCATTTTAGTGCTTTTAAGACCCATTGCACCTTGGCCCTTTAGGGACCTGATTTGAGTGGCAGGTTTCTCAGTTCTGCACCTGCTCTGATAAGAGTAGGTTTGTCCTTGTTTGGGGTGCACTAATCAATAAAATTAGGGAAAAATAAAAAGAATCCCGAAACTTCCTATTCCAGAAGCTTCCATGATTTGTTACAACCATATACCTTGGATAAGAACTTTGAATCCTATCTCCTCTACCTTGGAGTTATCACCTTCTTATCCCTTGAGCTCATCCTCCCATCAAGAGTGGACCTCAACCCTAGATTGGTAAATGGAAAAGAATTACTAAACTACCATCCTCTTTTATATATTTACTACTATCCACAAGTTAGAGGTTGGATTTTGGAGATTAATAATAACCTTATTCTACTTCTTTGATCATAAGAGAGACATCATTCCAATGCATTAGGGTGGCTTTGAGGTGTACATTGTGACAAGGAAGGACAAGGGAGGTTCTCTATAAGATCAACTTCCACTTTTGGTTGTAAAATCTCTCCCTTCCATTTTAATACAAAGAGTATATCATTTCCCTACATGTGTTATGGTATGTTTATGTACATGTGTTTCAATGCTATGCTGATCCATTGAATAGAATGATTGAATAATGCTACACAAATGTCATAGATCTTTGGATTGTGTTGTTTCTTTGTGCACGTTCTAATTATAGAGTTTGGAGTTACGATTGGAGCTGACTATCCAAAAGGAGAGAAAGCTTGCGACAGATCATAAGTAAGCCATCTTTCCATTCTCCAATTCTTCTAAGGAAACTTTATAGTCTTTGATTTATGTTTTTCTAGACCAGGCCACTAGGTCTAGGGAAGATACTTTTGTCCGCAGTCATAGATTCTGCATAACAAATTGGTGATTCCACTAGGGAACAATTAATTCCCTTAGTGGTTTCCTTTTTTTTTCCCTTGTTACACTTCTTCATAAGACCTCCAGTGTCTCACTCAGCTTGAATTGACCCTAGGAAGACCCTTCATTGAGCTGCATTTGACTTGTTGTGTTAGAAAATCCCTTTTCCTTGATCAACACACCCACTGGTATGCTGATAGAGCATTGCAAAGCACCTGCCTTTGTTGTACCCGCGTTGCAAACCACTAGTAGCCTCTTTGCACCTGCGTTAACCCCTGTTTCATGCAAAAATTACCTTTTGATGTCTTCCTTTTTGATTGAATTGATTCCAGTTGGTCCTCCTTGTGTCCCTGAGTCTGTTTAGCCCTCTCAAAAGCCTTCATTTGGTTTGATTTTGGTTTTTAGAGCCTTTGATAAAAATTTATTTGGGTTTTACTTTCTTCTTGTCATTAGTGATGGGTCCCATCAATAGGTATCTTTTGAATTTCATTGTGCTATCTTATAGCCCTTAAAAACTCTCCTTTTCTCACATTAATTCACATTTTTAGCCATAATATGCTTAGTAGGAATACGAAAAGGTGTTTTTCATATTTTATGGCTTAATGTGATTAATATGTAGGTCAAAGAAGCATTTTTGGAGATATTTACCATGCAGGGGCTTGATGTAGACACCTAGATAGAATATAGGGAGCTTTTCTACCTTATTAACTCCCTAACTCTGTTTGAGATCACAAAATCCTCTCCAACAACTCGAATTCACTAGCAATCGACGATCTCCAAGTGAATGACAAGGACAAAGGGAACACAATCCACAAATATCGAGATTTTGGAGGGGAACATTCCTCCTTTCAAGGAAGCTGCTCCTCAATCATTTTTGTATAAGTAAACCCGCTAAAAGGTTCATTGGGATTCAAATTTTTGTTGCAGATAAGAGTAGCTATTGAGCCTAGTTCTTGACATTATTATTCTTAACTTTAAAATGATGCATGAAACTATTATTTTATATTATTGAGAAGTTTAACATTGATATGCATCTGAGTTAGTTTTGGAAGGGTGAAACCATTGGGTTTGGGCCCAACCCATAAGCTTTATCCCCTCTCTTTTATTTTTCTTCTTTTTCTTATTTCAAATCATTGCAATCCTTCTCTTATTTCAATAAATATTATATCATAAAAACTTGTAATTGTAGGCTTGCCTAACACCTCTCTTATGGATAGAGTGATTGGAAAGATCTGCAATAACAATCCAAAAATATTTGTTTCTGATTTCTTGGAAATGGATAGATGTTAGTTGTGATCCTTTTTCATGCTTATAAGTTAGTGTCATTTGTTTAGTGATCATCTTAGTGTTGTGGGATGAAATACATCTTAGTCAAATTCAACTCATCTTTTCCATGTTAATTTATGTCACTGTGTTATTGATCATTTTATGCATGTATTTGGCTAGCTGAAATGACTGTGTTGATCTACAAAGGTGGGCATACCTTCCCACATTCACTTGGACTTCTCCATCCTCCTCCTAGGCACCTCACGCTTCTCCCAACCTCTGTCTCCACAATCACTCTATCAAGGCAAATAAGAGGCACCGTGGGCATCAACTTTGGTGCAAGATAGACCTTCAAGGGGTGCTAGGCTTGGCCAAGGGGCTCCCAAAACCTTCATTTATTACCTCCTACCTCCATCCACCTTCCTTCATTCCTAATATACCATTTCCATCCTCAAAACTATCTCATACCCCCTCTTGTAGCAAAACAGGGCCTCCTATAACAATACATGAACTCTTGTAGCAACCGTGTAGCTTTGATTTCTTCAACTAGTTTTACTCCAAACTTGGATTGTGGCCTAGTTAAGTTGAATAATAGCCCCCACACTGTGATTTTTTGATTAGGGAAGACCTTAGGACCGCTTCAACAATCATATATCAAAATAGAGTTAGATTTAGCATTTTTTCTTCATAGGCATGTCAAAGATGCGATTTCTCAATTTCAGCAAGTCTGAGCAAATAAATGATGCATGCAAGGTAGGTTATTGATTTGAATCAATTATGAAACTAGAGTAGCATGAGTTATTTATGCAAATGTATTATTTTTTTTTCTTATGCAACTTCAATTATCATTTCCATTTGATGATATGCATTTTCACCTTGGTAGCATAATCATGTTCATTTTTGCTTTCGTAAGATGTTTTCACTACAATTAGTTGGAGGAATGGTCTCTGAATACCTTGATCTAATTTCATGAATAAGAGTGACATGAGTAGAACCTAACCTATCCTTCATATGGCATTGTCACCTCTAAGTTTGTATGAACCCCAAGTTGATAATGTGAGTTGAGAAGCCTTTGGGAGTTGCAACATCCTTGGTGTAATACCAAGGCTCATCACTTCTTGCCACCATTGCCAGGGAGGTGTCTAAGTAGGTGTTGTTCCTGCTTAATAATTGATTGTTCTTTTATGTTTTACATTAGTATTATTTCTTTGAAAATTCTTGAAAAAATCCAAAAAAATCAATAAAGCTAGTTATTTCATGCCTGATAGGAGTAGGGATAACCAAGGGAAATTATTACCAAAAACCCCCACCCCCTCAAGCAGTCAACCTTCATTCTTCTTCAGTGATTGTGAAATTCCCTCTCTGACTACAGGGGAGTTGGAAAACCCTTTAGGAGAGCCACCTGAAATTTTTGAAGAACCTATAGGAGAAGAAGAACCTATCTCACCTACCCAAACTATGGTTGAAAACTAGAATAATGAGATTTTCCCTATCAGAGAAACCAATGGAGAGGATAGAATGAAAAATATAAGCCCTGCTTCCCTTCCACATTTCCATGGCCTAACCTTTGAATATCCTGACACCTTCATGTTTGAGTTTGTTGTTGTCTGTAGGACCTATGACTATGCCTCTGATGAGAAGAAGTTGAAGTTGTTTCCTTCTACCCTCAAAGATGTAGCCTTGTGTTGGTTTATGAGTATACCTGGAGGAAACATCAATTCATGGGACCAAATGCAACAAACCTTCAATGAAAAATACCAGAATTACTATCGGTTCAAAGAAATGAAGGAGGAAATCATTAGGATGACCCTTGGACCTGATGAATCTTTGGAGGACTATGAGGAAAAGTTTCAACACAATTATAGGAGGGCCAATTGTACCCTTGATAAGAGAATATGTAATGGAAACCCTCAAAATGATATCTAGAGGAGATATCTAACAATTTCCTTATGATGAAATAAAAAATATATTCAAGAATTACTCTAGGGCTTCCAGAAAGAAGGCCTAGGTCTAGCCAAAGCTTGGTCAGTTCCTCTCCCTCCACAACAACCATCAAGCATGAGATAGGAAGTATGTTGGAATATTTTAAGAGTGAAATGTTGCATACCTTTTCCTTGAAGATGGATACTATGCAAATCAAAAGAAAGAAAGAGTAAGAAAATAGGGCACTGACTATCTTATTCCCTAGATGAACTAAGAGAGACCCTATGAATGAGTGCCCACTAAATTTCATAGAAGTCTGTTTAGTTTGCGAGGAGAATCACACAATAGATATATTCCCCTCTCTTCCAGGTCTAAAGGTTGTCTACCAAGGAGGGCTAGAAGGTGGTTCTGAGCACTTGTGCTTCATTAACCAAAGGAGATCCCTAGCTCCTCGAGCATATCAACAAGGAATGCAAGGTGCACAATATTATCCTCACTACAATCCAAATCAAAATGCAACTTTCCAACCTTGGCACCCTTCCACTCATCCATCATGGCCTACACATCCTCCTTGGTCTTATACTCCTCAATATCCTCCTCAACCTATCAACCCTTCGTTTCAGCCATATCCACCCCAACCTTCCCAATGGGGAAATCCAACACCACAGTGGAGGCATAAAACCACCCAACCTCTTGATTTATTTCCTCCACCTCAACCTCCACCAAATCTCCCTCACCATGCTCCAACTAAAAAACCTCAAATACCTTCTTAACCAAATCTAAACTTGAATAATAACCAGACATAACAAGTTTATAGTGGGGAAACATCCTGTCCTTCTTATCCTTTGGAAATACAAGAGATAAACCTTCGGTCTGGGAGAGTGCACCCAGATAATCAACCACCTTCTCCATTTTAAGATTTTGAAGAAGAAAAGGAGGAGAGTATCCCTCAAATCAATGCACCTCCTTATCCTGAAATTTTGGTCCACCCTAAACAACACACCCCAAAAGTGGTTGAACTTCTTGGAGAGCTGAAGAATTTGTGTGTCAAGATACCCCTCCTCCAGGTCATCAAAGATGCTCCAGTTTACCTCAAGCTTATCAAGGGGGAATGTTTTAGAAGGCATGTGAGAAGGAGAAGAGATACTCCCACAATCAATGTTGTTGGAAAACCATCTAATCTGATGATGGGAAGAGGAATCTCCCCAAAGTACTTCGATATTGGTAGTCTAGTATTGGAGGTGCAAATCAATGGAATTTTGTTCCCTAATACCTTGATTGATCTTGGGGCTAAAATCAATGTAATGACCATGGAAACTATGCTAAAGCTCAACCTCCAAGAGGCTTTAAGGAATACCACCACAGTGCTACAACTTGAAAATAGGTCCATAATAGCTCCTGAGGGATTTATTGAGAATGTGATGGTGTCAATTGACTCCTGGGAGTACCCCACTAATTTCCTGGTACTCCCGCCCAAAACCAAGTTTAATGGCTATCCCTTCATTCTAGGAATACATTGGTTGGCCACTACTAATGCCTACATTAGTTGTAGGGATGGGAACATGACTATTAAGAATGGTAATTTATCCAAACAACTTGTGTTGTATCCTCCTGCTCAACCTTCTAATGAACATGAATTACCCTTATGGTTAGAGGAAGGGGAAGAGGAAATTTTTGATCAGAAATCCCTCTACCCAGTATGCACTCTAGACACTGTTATAGGAGGGGAAAAACTTGATGAAGATGACCTTATTAACCATATCTTATAGAACCAACCTCCCACTACCATACCAGTTGAGGAACTGATGAGGGAATCTGAGAGTAGTCCTTGGACTGAATTGTGCTATGTTGAATCTAACATAGAAGCTGCTAAGATTGTGGAGATTGGCCTATCCATAACTCTAAAGATCAACCCATCTCTTTCTGCTGAGCAGGAATAACATTTATGCAGTGTGCTGAGGATATATGTGGATTCTTTTTCTTGGGATTATAGGGAAATGAAAGGTGTGCATCCATCAGTTTGTACTCATCATATTGACATCAAGGAGGGATGCAAGCTTTCACGCCAACCCGAGAGAAGGATGATCCTAGCTCTTAAGGACATCATGAAAGAATAATTGTAGAAGTTATTGGATGCAGGGTTCATATAACCCATTTCAGATAGTGAGTGGGTGTCACCTCTATTTTTAGTCTCCAAGAAAAATGGGAAGTGGAGGATTTGTGTTGATTACTAAGAACTTAACAAGGCTACAAAGAAGGACCATTTCCCTTTTCCCTTCACTGATCAAGTCCTAGATGGCCTTGCAGGAAAGAAATTATTGTCCTTCCTGGATGTATTTAGTGGATACAACAAAATACATATCAACTCTGAAGACCAAGATAAGACCACATTTACATGTCCTTGGGGTACCTTTTCTTATAGGGTCCTTCCATTCGGTCTGTGTAATGCCCCTGCTACTTTCCAGAGGGAAGTTTTAAGTATCTTTGCTAAACTTGTTCATGACATTGTTGAGATTTACATGGATGAATTCACTCCTTATGGATGTGACTTCTAGGAAGCTCTATCTAATCTGTGCAAAGTCTTACAGAAATGCATTGAAATGAATCTGTCATTGAGTCCCGATAAATGTGAATTTTTGATGAATTCAGGGACTGTCCTTGGCCATTCTATATCCAAGGAGGGGATACAAGTTGACCCAAACAAAATTTCCATCATTAAAAGGGTACCCATCCCTAAAAAAAAGAGATGTCCAGAGCTTCTTGGGATTATCTGGGTATTATAGGAGGTTCATTAAAGACTTTAGTAAGCTAGCTTCACCTTTGTTTGGATTAATAGCCAAGGATTTATACTTTTGTTGGACAAGCAACTATCAAGAGGCCCTTGAAGTGTTGAAAGAAATTTTGACCACTGCACTTATCCTTAGGGGTCCCAACTCGGCATTAAATTTCCATATACACACAAATGCACCATATAAAACTGTAGGGGTAGCCTTAGGACAAGTGGAAGAAATTTTTTCTTTATGCTATCTATTTCATCAGTAAGAACCTTTCTAAAGCTGAGTCGAATTATAAAGTCACCGAAAATGAACTCTTGGATGTGGTACATTATTTAAACAAGTTTAGGCACTATGTCATTGGTTATCAAACTTTTGTTCACACAGATCATGCATCCATTAAGTATTTAATGAATAAACCTGATGTCAATGCTAGGATAATTAGATGGTTTTTATTATTGCAGAAATTTGATTTGACCATTATTGACAAACTAGGGAAAGAAAGTGTGGTTGCATATTTCCTATCAAGACTAGCCCTGTCTGCAAATAATGAGGAGGCGGTGGATGATTAGCTTCCAAATGAACACCTCTTCGGAATTTCTGGGCTTTCTCCTTGGTTCGCCAACATAAAAAACTACTTGGTTGTTAGAGGATCCCTCCTTATATGTCATCTAAGGAGAAAATAAAAATTGTCAGGAAAAGTGCCCCATTCACTTGGATTGGGGGAAATATTTTCAGATTGGGACGAGATCAAATATTTAGGAGATGTGTGAGGGAAAAGGAGGTCTTTGAAATCCTCTTAGCATGCCATGATGGACCCTATGGGGGACACTTTGTTGCTAAGAGGACAACCTTCAAAGTTCTACAATTAGGTTATTATTGGCCCACTTTACATCAGGATGCAAGAAGGTACACCACTAGGTGTGATCAGTGCCAAAGGATGGGTAAACCCACACCCAAGGATGAAATTCCCTTACAACCTCAAGTGACTTTAGAGCCATTTGAGAAGTGGGGCATGGATTTCATTGGACCTATTGATCCCCCATTAGGACAGAAGAGATATATCATTGTGTGCACTGATTACTTGACTAAATGGGCTAAAACAAAGGTAGTAAAGGCAACAACTGAGAAAAAGTTGGCTGGATTTCTGAGGGATAACATCTTCTACAAGTTTGGTTTTCCAAGGGAGTTAGTCACTAATCAAGGAACACAATTTACATTAAGTTTGATTGAAGATATCATGAAGAAACACCGCATTAATCACATGACATCCACTACCTATCACCCTTAAGAAAATGGGCAGGTAGAGGTCACAAACAGAGCATTGGAGAACATTATAACTAAGGTTATTAGCAACAACAAAAAATATAAGGTAGATAGATTGGTAGAAGCCACTTGGGCCTACAACACCACTTGGAAGACCACCATTGGATTCACTCCATATGAACTAGTTTATGGGAAAAAGGATTTACTTTCTATTGAGTTTGAATAAAATACCTTGAGGATGGTAGCTCAATTGGACTTAGACTTAACCACAACACAACATGAGAGACTGCTCCAAATTAATGTCTTATATTAGTTTAGGCTGCAAGCTCTCCTACACACTGAGGTAATCCAACTGTAGAGGAAGAATTTGCATGACAAACACATTAGGGAGAGATTTTTTCAAGAAGGAGAATGAGCCTTGTTGTATGATTATATATTCAAGGATTTCAAGGGGAAGCCAATGACAATATGGCTGGGTCCATATCTAGTAGAGAAATGTCATGAGAATGGGTCTCTCTAGATTAGAACCATTGACGAGGAAGTTATTCCCCTGCTTGTAAATGGCTATAGGTTGAAGCTGTATAAAAGACCTCTCTCCAAGGAAGAGTTTGTCAATTAAGTCAACGGAGAATTAAATGTGATTGGGAGGATCACATCCCTCAGTCCAAAAAATTTCTAAGAAAAGAAAAGAAATAAGAAATAAGAAAATAAAAGGGCCTAGATGAAAACCTCCATGAGGCAAACTCTAGGGTTGAAAACCTTTCTGAGGTAACCCAAGCGAAAAAAAAGAAAAAAAAGAAGACAAAAAAAGGAAATAAAAGATGAAAAGATCCCTAGGTGAAAACCTCTTTTGAGGCACCTAGGGTAGGTATGTAGGTCTAAAACCTATGCAGAGGAAAATTGCATGTCTAAAAAAAACAATAAAAAAGAGAAAAAGAGAAAAGAAAAACACAAGGAAGGAGTTCTTATACTACTTATGCTAACATATCTCTTTTGCAGGACTCCAAACACTCAACATAACCATGACTACATGACATATTCTACAATTGAATTCCTCCATTTTTCCATCCACCCATTACATTTTCACCTCCTTCACTCACCTTCCTACCTCTCTCCATCATCTATCCAACAATAGAATCAAAATTTTCCTCCTCACTGTAATGTTACAAGATCTGTTTGTAATGCTACAGGAGGAGCCCAAAATGTTACATGAGGAAGATACGATTGGATAAGGAGGTCAAAAGGTCATGTATTCTTCTGGAAGTGTTGAGAGAGGTCCACTAGCATCAAATTTATCACCCATCCACTCCATCTAGCCAAAAGTCAGTTTTAACTTCCACTCTACCATGGATACAGAAAAACATAGAAAAACTCTACTTTCATTTCCCCCCCACATACACCACTTCCTCATGATCCTAAACCTATCCTCATGCTTTTTCTAACTTTCCCTCAAATTCCACACATAATATAGGGTCTCAAAGAGGAATCAAATGACTGCTACAAAAGGATTCCTCCTGTAGCAACTTGTGTAGTCACATCAAAAATCCCAGAATCAACTTTTTCCACCCACAAAGAAAGATATCTAGACACCTTGAGCATCATTGAGCCATTTCTGAGGTAATAAGGGGCACATCAGCTGAAAATCCATCCACTCCACCAACAACAGACCAGACACCGAGAAGAAACCTACACACATAATAATGTTATCAGCAAAATAACTATTAAGTTATGAGCACCTGTGCAGAAGAAACAAAGGAAATCAACACCTTTAGGATGATCATATTATGAAGACCAACTCTAGCATGCAAGCTCTTCCAACACGTCGACATCACAGGTAGGCTTAGGTATGACAACCCTCACATTTTCCCTATGAATATGATGCTAAAATGTGTAATGGTCGAGAAAGGAATTTTTGCTAGATGTGGCTAGTAAAGTCGGCTACCTTCGATTAGTAAACTAAATTTTATTTCAGTTACACATGGACATGGAAAAGTCAATTCAGGTGAGGTGGTGATTACGAGGAGTGAGGTGGTAATCACGAGGAGAAGGGTGATGATTGCAAGGAGTAGGGACAATGATTAGAAAAGGGAAGTTCGTTCAAGAGCCATGTCATCAAATCACTCCGAGCCTTTACCACAAAAGGAAGATTAAGTACAAGGCTTGACTCCATTTGTATAATCACTCATTTCAAGAAACAATTGGAGAAGGATGAGCTAGTGCTATTAGAGACTGCATAGGGTTCCACCGAGATGTTTCGAACAATGCTTGTAGGTGCTACAGGAGGGGCTACAGGAGGAGCTGCAAGAGGTTCTGAACTACTATATGAGGCTCTAGGATGCTACAGGATGCCTTAAAGGAAGTTACAGGAGGGAATTCAAGGAAGAATGGAAGTTGAAATTACCCAAAGTTTCCCTCAAAACCTCATGCACATGACAAGGTAACATTAAAAGGAGTAAGTGATCCGTTCCCTCTCTAATTTACATACCTCTACTTGTAAACTCTGCTTGAAATAAGTGCCTTGTAGCAAAGAATTATATAATAATTAACTTTTGGAAATTGTCACATGTAAGAGCAAGATAGGGTCGAAGAAAGGTCTGTTTTGTTAAGAAATTATTGACATACTTCTCCCCCTCTGATAAAAAGGGAAAATTTGACATTGTCTCTAAAAACAAGACTGCTCTAAGGTCAAAATTTGAAATACACCTAAGTATCCTCGAGAAGGAGCAGTAGGAGAAATGGAGGGAGGGTTTAATAGAAGAGAGCCCACAATCACAAAGAGAATTCATCAACATCCTCCTGTGGTAAATATTTTTCAGAGACATCAGTGGTTGGGTTTCTTTGAACTGTTGAAGAGGTATGGCGATGACATAACCCAGGAGTTTTCCATGGAACTAAATCCTCAGGGAGGATTTAGTGCCACCACTGTTGTTAGAGGCCTTACAATCTCTCTAAAAGATGAAACCATAAGCATAAATACTAACTTACCCTTAGGATCTCGATGGAGCAAGGAGGAGAAATCAGTAAGTGTCACAACTAGGAAGAAATTTTCAATTCAGAGAGAGAAGCCTCTAGAAGATAAGAATGGAGTAAGAAGAAAAAGCCTACCTTACCCTTGGGATGAAGTGGCCTATCACATTCTCAAATACATATCCTATGAGGGGAGGCTGAGCATTGTATATGCCTATCATTTAGGCTACTCCATGAGTTAATATTCAAAGAAGAATTTCCTATCCCACAAAGACTCAGTGTTCCCCATTTCTTACTACAATTTATCATTGAGATGAGCTAGAAAGTGAGGGAAGGGAAGCACCAACACATTACTCACCATGGCCTCATCAAGCTGATTGTTATGGATGCCCTCAGCCACTTAAGGTACCCTATACTCTGGACTGATTTTATAGATATGGATAGAGAAAATTTCATTGAAACACAAAACATAACCTCCACACAGCAAGAGGGAACACCAACCTCTAGTATTGGGGGTAGAGAAGGAAAAGAAGAAATTGAAACCAAGGAAGAAGAGGAGGCAATAGAAACAGAGGAAGAAGAAGCAAAAATTAAGGAAGAAGAAGGAGAGAAACAAGTAGGAGAAAAAGAGAACCCTGAGGAGACCTCAAAACCTTAAGGGACATGAAAACAAGGACATAAAACCAGTCTCTCTCTAGGAAATACTAAGCAAGAAGTGGCTGCAACATTGGCCACATTGGGAACACCTGTCAAGCCCAAAAGGAGGTATCCAAGGTAAGGTCCCCTATACTTCAAAACAAGGAAGAGCACTAGGATAAGGCAAGGGAAGCCTCAACCTCCTACAAAGGTCCCTATCACCATAGAGGAATCAACAAGCAAGAAGGAAGAAATGGGACCTAGTGAGGGGAAGATTGAAGAAATTACTTCTCCTAAGATCAAAACCAAGAAACTTGTGCTCCATGTGGGAAGGCCCACCACCACGACCATGAATGAACTTCATATTAGTGACTGATTTTCTCAGAGGGTGAGAAACACATTCAACAGGGGGGTGATGATGGGTCCCATCAATGGGTATCTTTTGAATTTCATTGTGCTATCCTCCAACCCTTAAAACTCTCCTTTTCTCACATTAATTCACATGTTTAGCCATAATATTCTTATTAGGGAGACTAAAATGTGTTTGTCATATTGCATGGCCTAATGTGATTAATATGCAGGACAAAGAAGAATTTTTGGAGATATTGGCCATGTAGGGGTTTGATGGAGACACCTAGAGAGAATATAGGGAGTTTTTCCACCTCATTAACTCCCTAACTCGGCTTGAGATCACAGAATCCTCTCCAACAACTCGAATTCACTAGTAGCCGAGGAACTCCAAGTGAATGATAAGGACAAAGGGAACCAGATCCACAAATATTGAGATTTTGGAGGGGAACATTCCTCCTTTCAAGGAAGCTACCCCTCAATCATTTTTGTAGACGTAAACCCATTGAAAGGCTCATTGGGATTCAATCCACCACGACATAAAAATAGTCACAACCTTTCCTAAAAAAAGGAAAACCGCCAACAAAATCCATTGACACACTTTCCCATGAATGACTAGGGACAAAGAGTGGTGTGTAGAGCCCCAATTTTCTATTAGTGGGCTTTCAAACTCAACACATCACATATCCCTTTACATATATTGTTACAATTTTTTTCATGTGAGGCCAATAACAGAACCTCTGCAAATGACACAATGTTTTCCCTACATCAAAATGACCCGACACAAGACATGTATGTGCCTCTCTGATTACATGTGTTCTTTCATTGGCGGGGATACAAACTTTACTAAGGTGGTACAACAATTTTTCCTGCAAATGGTAATTTTATACTTGTGATCCATGGGTCAGATTTGCATAAATCTCAAAATACTCATCAAAAACATACTGTTCAACATAATTACAAAATGTAAAGAATCATTTTGCAAAAAAATAGATGCAGAAATAGGAGGGTAAGAGAGCATATCTGCCACTTTGTTGCTAGTGCCCTTCTTGTACTTTATTACCAGATGAAACTGTTAAAGAAACCCCATCCATATGAATTGACGTGCCTGTTGAAGATTCATCTGCGACTGGAGGTACTGTAAGGGATGGTGATCTGTGTGAATGATGGTCTCCTTGCCAATAAAATAGTCACTTCCACTTCTTTATGCTTTGTACCAAGGTGTACAACTCCTTTTCATATGTGGGATGATTCACAACAACTTGGGAGAATGTCTTCGAATGGTAACATACAGGTTTCCTTTGCTGCATTGACACAACTCCCATGGCATACCCACTCAAATCTGATTTAAATTTCAAAGGGTTGCTGGAGGTCAGGTAAGGCCAAAACTGGTGTGGTACTAATATTCTGTTTCAGTGTATCAAAGGCTTTTTGCTTCTTTCCTCCCCACTGAAAGGTTTGCTTAGCACTTATCAAAACATGCAAGGGGGATGCAATAGCAGAGAAGTTGGCAATGAATCTTCTCTAATATTGCACTTCACCCAAAAATCTACGAACCTATGTAACATTAGTGGGTTTAGGTAACTTTACAATCACATCAACTTTAAAAGGATCTATTTTTAACTATGCACCTCCAAAAATGTGACCCAAGTAAACCAAAGAGGTCTTACCAAATTCACACTTAGACATTTTAACATACAATTTTTGTTTTTGCAAAACATCAAACACCTTGTTAACATGACTCACATTATCTTCCCAAGTTTTACTGAAAACAAGAATGTCATCAAGATACACAAGTACAGAATCATCAATAAAAGGTCTTAAAATGTCATTCATCACCTTCATGAACATGACCAGAGCATTGTATATTGTGAATGGCATTGTCAGTCATTCAAACAACCCCTATTTTTTCTTAGATGCAATATTACATACATCCTATTCTGCAATCCTGACCTGATGATAACCACTGCATAAGTCTAGTTTTGTGAAATAGACAATTTTTTTCAATTGGTATAATAAATCATCAATGCGAGAAAGAGGGTACCTATTCTTCATTGTTATTTTTTTTAAGTTCCCTATAGTCCACACACATCCTCCATGTTCCATCCTTCTTTGGCATCAACATGATGGGTGAGCCACATGGAGAAGAACTTGGCGTTATGGATCCTTGGTTCAACAATTCCTGCACTTGTTTCTTTATCTCCTCCATTTCAATGGCTGACAACTTGTACATACCGATACTTGGTAAAGGAGCATCCTGCTGCAAATGAATTTCATGTTGAATCTCACACTTTGGAGACAACCCAATTGGTTCCTGAAAACCCCATTATAGTTAGAAAAAATTTCATATAATTATTTTTTATGAGTGGGATCACAACATTGGAAAGCTTCAGATGTCTCTACATATTCTTCTCTCACAACCATGGGAATGCACCCTTTTCTAGACTTGATCATTCTCTTTATCTCACTTTCACTGGTCTTGGAATGATGAGCCCTGATAATGTATTCCACCTCATCTTTCATGAGAGGGTACTTTTTTTTATGGAAAAAAAATTGCTTTCTTGTCATACAGATATGGACTCCCCAATACAATGCCATAGATATCACAAAGGTACAACATCAAGATCAACCACATCTACAAGTTTGGATGCAATCACAAATCGAGCTCTACATTGTTTGGTTACATGAAATTTTTCTTCGTCACAAACCCAACCAAGAGGGTAGGGTTTTAGATGAGGCTTGGTATCCAACCCTAGTTTTTTAACCAAGGATTCTGAAATCAAGTTTACTTGAGAGCACAGATCAAACAAGGTTTCCACTTTAGCATGTTTCATCACAACTCTAATGTGAAACAATTCAGTCCTCTTCCATTCATTTAACAAGAGATGCATTTCAGAATTTTCATTAGCATGAAGAGAAAGATTACCTTGTATGCCGATTGCTGTGATCTGCGTCTCATCACAAGAGTCAGATCCAAGGTTCTTCTGCATGGTTTCCACTATATTTTTCTTTCCCTTTCCACCAAATATCTTTGGCTTCAATTATGGATGCAACTTCCAACAATGTTCATCATCATGACCTTCCTTCTTGCAATGTGTGCAAGATGGCTTTCCTTGTTCTTCCCTCTTTGTTGTAGCTGCATTTTTTTCCTTTCCCTTTCCTTTTCCTTTGAACTTGCCATTATGAGATTTGAAAGATGATTTCTTGGGATGATCCTCCTTGTCATTATTGCCCCTAATTTCAAGGTGAATGGCCTTCACACTGGCCACATCAATAGTAGTAGGCTCAAACAACAACAAAGAATGCCTGATATAACTATGTAAAGCACCAATATACTTTGTTACAGTTTTTGGTGAATCAAGTGGAATGCCCAAGTTTAAAGCTTGTTTTCTAAACTCTTCTACAAAGTTTGCACATTTGATCCTTTCCTTGTCTTAAATATTTCCACTCCATTAAATCCTTTGTCTATAGTCTAAAGGATAGAATTGATATTTTAATGCATAAACAAAATTGGACCAAGAGGAAAGGATATTACCCAAAATTTTGTTACCTTTCTGCAGCTTGTTCTCCCACCAAATGAGAGTAGTGTGACTTAGCTGAAGAGATGCTAATTGGATATTTGACTCATCCTCCTCGATTTGCTGAACCCAACAATAGACCTCAATTTGTCTGATCTAGTTTTTCAACTTTTTTGCACTACATTCTCCGAGATGTGGGCAAATCAAACTTAACATCAAGCTTAAAAAATGGATTTTTAGATGCATTCCTATTATGCCTGTTTGAATGATGAGAAGAGGAAGAAGAAGAAATTTCATTGGAAGATGGAGAGGGAGGTTCAAGAGGCTCTCCTCCTTCTCCTTGATTTACTAAGGCATGGTCATCTGGATCTTTATTCTTTTGCTTCGCCATTGTCTTCTCATATTTTGTAAACAATTTGTCCACTTTTTCTTCCATGGTGTAGAAGATCTTGTGATAATTTTTCTCTTCCTTCAACCGATCATCCTCATCTACCATTTTCTGTCTTCATGCTGCACGCCCCACTTTAGGATCAAAGGATTTGAGTTTTCCTTCATCTCTTTGGAGCTTGTTCCTGGTTAGCACTCACTCATGCAATCCACATCAAGAAGACCTACTCTAATACCAAACTTGATCCAAATATTTTAATTCAAGGATGCATATAGTATTACATTTAAAAGAGGACTGAACCTTATGATGCATACACATAAAAGAAGCGAAAACCAAAAGCAACCATGAGAACAAAGGCACAAAAACAAGTTGATAACAAAGTTCACCTAGTGTGGGTTATGTCTCTGCGCCCTGCTCAATGTGGGGAGGCATCTTTCATTAATCTTCAATGAAATCAAATTACATGCAATTACAAAATGACACCTTATACTTCCACTTCCAAGGATGGGATGAAGATGCATACCTTTGCTGAAAAAACATACTGCACTATTGATTTTGTGGTGAAAAATCGTGAAAAAGGACAATAAAGTCGACCCTGTTCTATGCTAGTGACCTCTGGGGCTCTAGGTAATCTTTTAGATTCCCTGTAATATTCTCTACAAGAATATTCTCCCAATATTTCTAAAAAATCACGTCAAGAAGGGGCACAATTCCGGCTCAAGGTTCTGCAAGCACTGTGACAACATTCCATTGGGGCGTAGTTATGTTCTGCCCTGTGGTGTAGGAAGATTCTCTCTGTGGACAAAGAAAATCCTTCTATCCTAGGGGATAGGGTCTAGCCACAAACAAGACAATCTAACATAAGCTCTCTTATATTGAGAATGGATAAAATCCTACCTCTTGTATCGCTTATCGTTATTCAATGATGTCCAGTGTTTTTTCTCCAATGATCAACTCCTCACTTGTTAATCAAACACCTGAAACAAATAGACAAGAAACCAATGCACACATGATAACATACAATAGATTTCAATCTACTTAAGAGGCTAAGGAGTCTTAAGCTACCAAATACATTATTGCAATTGATAGAGGAAACAAAATATCAGTTGTATTAATATGATAAAAAGGAAAGTACAACCTTTGCCTTAGCGTTGCAGGTTTCCTTCGATGGGTCTAGATCCCAGGCATCACTCTAACATCTCCTCAAACACCTTAATCATGGTAGTTTATGGCCTCTTTCTCCTTGTTCACACCAAAACATTCTACAAGCTATTCTCCCTTTAACAAGCTCTTAACAAGAATAAACTAAGCTAAATCCAAAGCTAGCAGAGGTTGGAATAGCAGGGGATTATATAGGCATGAGAGAGGCATGCAAGCTCTAAGGTACTAGAAGGGAATTTCTAGATCAACTTTCTAGATAATGAGCTGAAGTCGATAGGAAGTGATTTATTGAAGGAAGGTCATAATGAATGCTTCATCATTGACACGAAATGGGAAACATAATGAATTAGAGTAATCCAAGATGGTGACATATGATTAGACAATGTACTGGTAGGAAGACTTCTCTTGAACATGTGGATGACATAACTCCGAAGTTTGGTAGCGTTTGACATCATAGAATCAGAGGTCATGGTGACATGGCAGAGATCATATGAGAGGTTTAAAATGGATAACCCAAAATCCAAGGAGGCAAGTGACAGAGTGAGGATGTCCCAAAACTCGACACGAACAACAGATGAGTGTTAATGTAAAAGAGCGACATGCTGCCTCAAGGGAAGGATACAACTGAAATATTTCCAATTTCCCCCCACCATTTCTGGCAAGTACCCTAGTTATTTTTACACAAGATTGACGGGGCTAGCATATGCTTGTAATATAAGTCCATCCTTCGGATGGATCCATACTAGGAAGTTTTATGAGCTCTAGGAAGGAGTAGCTCAGTCTCGTCATAATGACAAGTCCTATGTAGTTTAATATTTTAATGAGTCTGACAAAACTGAAACTTAGAATATTTTTCATGTTTAGAGAGTTAGAAAAAGACACGAAAAATAAAACTCCAAGGGTCCATTTTCGTAAAGTTGTCTCTTGAATCCGAAAAGATAGAAAACAATATTCGAGAGAACCTCTTAGTCATGTTTGACTAAGGTATACCTTTTTTGTAAATAGTTTTATCCCACCCGAAAAAGGGGTAAATGTATACTAGGTAAATGATGTTTCATAGCCTTTAAAGAGTTCAAAACGGAAAGATCTTAACAATATTTTCATGTTTTGAGAGTTGGAAAAGAGCATAAAGCAGACTCCCCATTTTTATTTACTTTAACGAATCAAAAAGGGAAAACTACTCGGCAATCTTTTCATTTTTTACGAGTCAGAAAAGAGATTAAATGTGACTCGTCCTAGAGGAATGAGTGGTATAAAGGGTAGCAACTGGTTCCGGTTATGGTGGAACTATTCAAAAAATAAGAGGTCAAGAGGCTGGCTAGTAAAACCACTCATTGTTGCGGTTCCTCAAGAAAGGGTAAAACAACCAAGTGAAAGCGAATGATCGGCCAAAGAGATGGTGGCAATGGAATGGAGAAAACCAAGGGCCATCTAGCATAAATTAGCTAATAAAAATGACAATCATGAGATGTAAACTGGGCATGGGTTCATTTTTACACAAGCTTGAACCATGGGGAACTCTGCTTGAATTCGGTTTCATGTTTATACAAGCTTGAAACTAAAAACTATGCTTGAGTTTGGTTTCATTTTTACACAAGCTTGAAACAAAGACAAAATATGCTTGAGTTAAGTTTGCATGCCCCCGACATGATGACTCAATTCGAGGTACATGCTCCCAAAGCTTCATTTCATTCAACTAGGTGGATGGAATGAAGGTTCACTTTCAAGATCCAGGAAAGACTCGACTGGGATTTTACAAGATATTAGTCAAAGAATCGATTTGGAAAAGGGAGATGTTTCATTTTTTAATGAAGTTGACACAGTAAAGTAACTATCCTCAAGACTCCTTGTTTCATTTTTTAAGGAGCTTGACACAAGACCATGAACCACGCTCTGACACTTTGTTTCATTTTTTAATAAGGTTGACACAAGACTAGGAACTATCCTCATGACATCTATTTCATTTTTTAATGAGGTAGATACAGGAAGAAACTATCCTCAGACACCTTGAGTCATTTTTTAATGAGCTTGACACAAGAAAAGGAACTATGCTCAAATCATTTGTTTCATTTTTTAAGGAGGTTGACACAATACCAAGAACTATCCTATGGCATCTGTTTCATTTTTTAATGAGGTTGATATAGGAACAAACTATCCTCACACGCTGTTTCATTTTTTAACAAGGTTGACATAGAAAAAGGACTATCTGTGTGACTCCTGATCATGGACCATATGCGAACATGGCTCCCAAGAGGTCCTCACTAGATGAGAGAACCACACTCTGGGAGGAATACATGTCAACTGGTACCAATGACAGATCAAGTTCCAATTCCCCCAGTACATAATGTACTATACCATCTCTATGATCATCAAAAAATGTGGAGACAGAATGGGTAGCCACATAATTGACCTGTGGAGAGGAAGGTACTGCTTTCAAACAAGAACCAATAGGGGATGATGGTTGCAGAGGAGGCACCTGGTGACCAATGAATGACAATTGATCAATGGTCACTATTCTTGCTTCGCGTGGAAAATAAACCACATGAAAAAGCGAAGAAATAAAAGCTCCCATGATATAAACATAGTCGCGTCCAAGGAGAAGATTGAAATCTAAGGGATGTTGGACTACTATCATGTCTATATAGATGGTCTTTCCTCCCAAAGTAATAGGGAACTTTGGAAGGATCCCTAAGGGCTGACTGGTTCCTCCATTGAAAGCCAACAGATTCTGGGTGACATGCACAAGCTGTGGGGAACCCAAAGCTTGCCAAGTAGTAGAAGGCATGATGCTAACAGACACGCCTTCATATAATATAGTGCCATGTAATACCATATTATAGGCTTGTACTACGATCTAGAAAGGCACATAAGATGGAAAGGGGAAAGCAGTCAATTGACTCCAATTGAAAGAAATGATAGAACTACTTGGTGGGGGTATTATATGATTCCCCACATGCTCCACAGGAATAGGAGAAGGAATCTCCTGAACAATAGGGGCAGGAGGGTCACTCTTCTATTCATAAGAATCTAAGGAGATGAGAAGAACATGAGCAGTATGATCATCACTCTCTTCGGAAACAGAGTGAACGATTGAAGGCGGCGTCAAGTCGCCACTCTTTCTGACTAATGGTTGGTCAGGAATAGACAGAAGAGAGTCATGCTTAGGAAGAGCAGGATGGGAAAGAGATGAATCCAAGTCAATCTATTTACCAACTAGGAGAGGGTTAGAAGAAAGTCTCTAATAACCAATAGGGAGTTGGGTTTGAGGAGTTGTAAGGTTTTCCAAAATTTTGGAAGCTTTATCCATAAGAGGACAAAGGTGAAGAAGATGCTTCCCTTCACATAACCTACAGGGGAATCTAATCTTTCCCTTCTTCTTACCATCATTAGCTGAAGGTATAGCATCGACATGATCTCTAGAGGTTGACGGGGATGGTCGATTAAGGTCTTGGGACCATACCTCTAAGACTCTGGGAATTCGAGGACAATGTCGAAGGAGATGGTCACCCTTACACAAATTTCAAGGGAATATGACATTCCGTGGAGGATCAGAAGGTTTGTCTATGGGAGGTGCATTTGGAGTAATAGCTGCACGGTTGGCATCTCGCTTATCTGACTTCTTCTTCTTCTTCTTCGCCTCCTGGTTACTGGATTTCAAACTTTCACCAGACAAAGTAGAAGAGGAAGGTGAAGAAATAGGGGAAGAAGGTGAGAGGTCAACCTTAGAATTAACGTGATGTGGTTCAAATGAAGGAGATGGCTGGGTAGGAGTTGGGACACTTGGGACCACCGAGGTCAAAAATAACTAGATAGGTAAACCAATGGTTAACCCAGGGAGGGACAACGTTGCCATATAAGGAGCACCAACGTTTCCAAAAGAAGGAAAAGGACCAGGATTCCCATCCGAGGGGAATCCTTGACTGGTAGACTCTGGAAATGTTGCCATTGGAATCGACCCTAAAGAATCACTAAGGAAGATAAATTTAACCAGGAATATTTCATGGGTAGTTAATTTTAAGACATTGAAAAGAAACTTTACCTTTTCATATTTTAAGAGTCGAGAAAAGAGCAAAAGGCGAATCTAGTCACATTCGGAGTTAACGAGATCGAAAGGACAAGTGCTCAGTGATATTTTCAAATTTAAAGAGTCAAAAAATATCAAAATGACTACTCAGGATAATCTAGGCAAAAGGATTACCAGGTAACCGTGAACTACAGAATACCTCCCGGTGAACCAAAAAGTACAAGCAGGCTATCTCCTCGAATGCTGTGTTTGGTGTATCACGTTTACAAGGCGGAAGACTAGGCTTCCTATGGATAAAGGATGGCAACCTATAGGGGTCTCCCTTTATATATGTGATGGTACAAGGATCACAAGTCTGTACTAGTGATGTCTAAAGTTAACGATAGCTGCTAGGTTTAAAGATGTCGGAACACGTCTCTAACCTAGACCACTAAATGTGAGCATTAAGTTTCAATGATTCCTTAGGTTAATTCAATAAATTTTAACAGTTTATCTTGAATTAGGTTTCAATTCCAAGGCCCTACCATTGTCATCTGAAAACTCCTATATGCAGCTGTATGAGAAAATAAATCTTTCTTCGATGAAAGTTAACACTAATTGAGGGATAGAGAGCACACAATCAATGCAACAATCAAAGAATGAAATATTTCACTAATACATGTCCTAAATGCACATAATCTTCCTTTAACAACAAAAAAGTTTATTTCATTTCCAATGCTTATGATGATGCAATTCTAGCTTCTTAATGACGCTACTAATGAAATATTTTCGCTTAAGTAAACTAGAATGATGTTCTTCTTTTCATAAAATGCAAAATGAATCTTTCACATAGAGCATTTTTAATGAAAATTTCACAATTCCGAACAAACAAGCATCAATCAAATCCAAAACATGATAAATGAAACTAAAAGCAACTTCTTCCTTGAATCAAACAAACCAAACACACAAATGCTTCAATCAACAAACCAAGCAATGTAATCTATGCTCAGAAAGAGAAAAGAGACACTCGAAATAAGAGAACAAATATACTCTTCCACTCATTCAATTGAAAATGAAGCAATTAAGATGTTGCAACTGAAATATGGGCTAAATGAAGCAACAAATTAGAAACTTGAAACAATGAGTGAATCAAATGAACGGAAATTGACCTAGATGTCCTAGGGTCATAGGAACCATCCAAAAACTCAAAAAATCAAGCAATGAAACTTCAAGCCAATCAATCAATCAAACCTAGCAAACAAAGCATCCTAGTCATCTTAGTTCACAGGGAGAATAGACATAGACAGGCCAAGAAATAGAATCTAGGAGGGCAAGACACACTGGCATATGGTTTAAAAGAAACCTTGATTTCAACCTATAGGAATCGACACGACTGTTTAATGGGCAAAAAGTGCAATAAAGGGCTGAGGTGCCACTGTTTAAGCAGAACTAGCACTGGTCGACGCGACTGTGTGCAAAATAACAGCGCTGATCGAGGGATTCATATATATTTTTTTTCTCAGACCACAAACAGACTAGACACTCTAAATTCAAAATCAAAGACTACAAATGGTATAAAATCCAGAAAAAAAGGAGAAACTGTGGTATGAAAAAGTCGTCAAAAACAACAAGATGAAGAAAAATCCAAAGAGAGGGATGGTATCCCCAGTGGAGTCAC
Organism: Pinus tabuliformis; assembly: GCA_031772625.1. Classification (NCBI taxonomy): domain Eukaryota; kingdom Viridiplantae; phylum Streptophyta; class Pinopsida; order Pinales; family Pinaceae; genus Pinus; species Pinus tabuliformis. Next base: position 431,753,548 of record CM062807.1, read on the forward strand.
AAATTTTTGGTGTAGGAAGATTCTCTTTGCGGACAAAGACAATCCCTCTAGCCCAGGGGAGAGGGTCTAGCCACAAACAAGACAATCTAACATAAGTTCCCTTAGATTGATAATGGATAAAATCCTACCTCTTGTATCGCTTATCCTTGTTCGAATATGTCCTTGTGTTTTTTCTCCAGCGATCAGCGCCTCACTTGTTAATCAAACACCTAAAACAAATAGACAAGAAACCAACGCACACATGATAGCATACAATAGAGTTCAATCTACTTAAGAGGCTAAGGAGTCTTAAGATACCAAATACATTATTTCAATTGATATAAGAAACAAAATATCAGTTGTATTAATATGACAAAAAGGAAAGTACAACCTTCGCCTTAGCGTTGCTGGTTTCCTTCGAAGGGTCCGGAGCCCAAGCATCACTCTAACATCTCCTCAAACACCTTAATCATGGGAGTTTAAGGTCTCTTTCTCTTTTTTCACAACAAATCATTATACAAGTGATTCTCCCTTCAACGAGCTCTTAACAAGAATAAACTAAGCTAAATCCAAGCTGAATCCAAAGCTAGCAGAGGTTGGAATAACAGGGGATTATATAGGCATGAAAGAGGGGATATGGTTCCTCTTGTTATCCCTTAGGAAACCAATTTATTGGCTATGGAGAAATTGTGCCTAAGACATAAAAATTTGATTATGCATGTCACTCATTAGTATAAAGTGTCTTTATCTTGAGGAGTAATGAAGAGCATTATTTTTAAAACCCTTGACATATAGGTGACATGAAAATTTCAAGATGCCATTTGATGCTGAATACAAATGCTGTGTGAAGAGTACTTAGGAATATTAGAGACAATATACTGTATTTAACATAAAATATTATCTTTAACTTAGAGGAATTATAAAGAAAGGAGCTTCAAACATGGGAGCGCTATTTTAAGGAAATTTAACTTTATTCACAGAAGTAAACAAAGACCAGCAACTTCATTACCATATTCAAAGAGAGAAAGAGATAAAATGACACATAATAGAGAGATTACAAATCATACTCAACACCGTATGGAAAACTCCCATCAATTCATCAAGTACAAAATTGTGTAGTCTTTAAATTCCCAAGACTCAGACCCTTTTTCTTTTAATTTCCTCCTTTTATACATTATGGGATAGTTGATAACTACCAAGAAACTGTCAAAATATTTAACTACTTTCTAACTGCCTTAAGTAAAAGTCATTTTAAAATATTACATTGGAGGGTACATGGACGAGGCTAACCACTGAATGAATTCTGGAAACAAGTGGGTTTTTGGGACAAATGTTGCTAAGACACCTGACCTAACCATTGCCATGAATACAGGGGACTTCTTATGGTTCAAAATAATGTCTTGATATAGGGGTAGATGCTTAATTGTGCAGAAGGTATAAAAAATATCATGTTTGACGTCCATTAACGGGGTATGGATAACAGAGGATGAACTTACTTGTTTGGCCATGACGACTGAAAATGATAGTTGCTGACTTGGAATGCTGAACTGGAGGTGAGAGTTTATGTGCTGGAGCCACTCGTAGCAAGAACATGTGACTAATACAACATGGTTTATTTCATTATTATTATTATTATTATTTATAAATGAAAGCAAAATGGGGGGAAAAGTAATGAATTAATGAAGTGATGGGGATGAGGTGATGGGGTACGGTGAGTGAGCTGGACAAAAATGAATGAGGGCGGAGGATGAAGTGGTAGACGTGAGGTGGAGCGAGATGATGAGGGGTGGCCCACTGCGGGGGTAAGGGGTGTACGGGATGCTGATCAAAGTTAAACCCCCGTAGCGATCACGAGTCGTCGATCTCCGTGAACCATGCTGACATCAGGGTCAACTGCTTTGGTTGAGCCGTGAATTATAACCCATGCTCGTTGTTCCCCCGCAGCGTACTTTACCCACCTCCTTTGCCAATATTTGATCATTCTTCACATAAACACTCGAGCTTTAGCAGATGAATCGGGCCCACTTTCATAATGCCTTAAATGCCACCGTTAGTGTCATTTAAAATAATATTTCAAATTTTGTAAAATTTCTTTTGTTATTTCAAAACTTATACATGATATTTCATTTTTTTTGGACTTTGAATAACAATAAAAACTAAAATGACAGAGTAAGCTACAACACCTCTTATGATGGGAAGAAGCCTTATCTCTTGGGTTAGTTCCCTTTAAATAGGGGAAAGGAGCCCAAACAGTGTCTCTCGACTCTATCTCGACTAATCATTTACCAGACCTCCCCCCACGAAGCTTCTAGATCTGGAAGCTTCGATTCCATTTTTAAAAACTTCCTAGAAGAGGATCGGCACAAGTAATCAAGCAATAACAACGCTGATCAGCGTGGGGCTCAGTGTTAGTCTCAGCAAATCGGTGCGGGTTAAAAGTAAGTATCTCTGTAAATGATGTAAAGGGAAAATGCTTTGGATTTGGAAAGTGACTTAGAGAGACGTTCTTCATGATAGGGAAGTACACATGGTTCATTATAGAGGTGCTCCAAGATCAAGGAACAAGGAGTACAAGGACAGTGGAAAAATGCTGTGTAACACACCCGTCCTCCCCCGTTGCAGAACCTTTGAATGGTTTTTATACATTTTCGTGGGGTGGAGTTAACAACACTCTTCGCTGGCATGGTGATTACGGTGACTGCATTGAGGTGTTGGCAAGTTGGAGGTCATGGGTTCGACCCACCTGACTCGCCCGTCATTTATTTTAAATATGATTAAAAACAAACTGCCTCCGGCCCACTTACCAATTGTTTGCGGTTAACATTACATGTGAACCATTTTTTAGTTAATTTTATTGATTAGGCTCGGTTGGCTGGGTTTGACCACCGGCCAATTGGCTGTTTAATTTTTTTATTTATTTTAGAATATAATAATAATAATAATAATAACCCTAATAGGAAAATTTTCACCGATCTTTTTGGAGGTTTCTGTGAAAATTAAACAGGGGACAATTTGGTCGCCTTTGGCAGCTGGAATGGTGAAAAATGTCACCTCCTTAAGGAAAACTAGCAATTGCTAATTGGGTGCCATGTAACGCATCTTGGTTGGCTCGTGCTGCTTACTAGGTTGTTGACATCACTTTCCATGTCCTGTCTCCCGATTGGCTCCTTGCTGACCATACTGCCAAGTCACCCTGCCAACATCATCATTTGTACAGATGATGTCAACATCTAGACTGTTGACGTCAGTGACATGTGTCATCCTTGTAGTTCTTGCGTGCAAAGTTTTTAGCTGTTTCTCAAAAGATTCAGCGGGCCATAACTTTCTCATACAATGTCAGATTGAGGTTCTGTTCATGCCATTAGATTCAGAACGATGAGCTCTTCGATTTGAGATTGGTTTTACTGCATTTCAAGGATTTCAAAAATTTGGCTTTCTAGGATCCTCCTCTCTCTCTCTCTCTCTATATATATATATATATAACTTGCTTTCTCAATTCTAAAGACTCTCAAGTCAGAGTACTATAAATTTTGCAGTAGTGTTTTTACCATACTAATACTATATATATATATATATAGATATATATAACTTGCTTTCTCAATTCTAAAGACTCTCAAGTCAGAGTACTGTAAATTTTGTAGTAGTGTTTATACCGTATTAATACTATATATATATATATATATATATATATATATAAAACTTCCTTTATCAATTCTAAAGGTTTTCAAGCGAGAGTACAATAAATTCTATAATAGTGTTTATACCGTACTAATACATACATACATACATATATATTAGTGAATTCTACATTTTACCTTTATACCAATATGTAGCCAACTAAATTTCGACAACTTGTATTTGTACATATAAACACAACTTAAATCCTAAATCAGAACAATCATTTTGTCAAATACATATATACTTTTGTGCATAAATTAATGTACTTGCATGCACTAAATGTACATAATAAAAAGTAAATTTCCTTCAGACTAACTACTACAAAGATTTCAACATGTACAAATATTTAAAGCATACACAATGCGTATAAATAAAACCTGTCAGTAAATAAAAAAACATCATTCCGTTTTCAAATAACTAAGGGAATAATCCATATGGTAAAATTTTCGGGCACCGTCTCCTCCCAACCTTTGGTACTTTTGTCTGCAAGTAATCAACTCTATTCACTTTGGCATTTATTTTCTCACCAGATTAGCTCTACGTGATTCTCCTTCTCATCAAGATAACCCAAAAGTGGATTACCCTCTCTACCATTTAGTTGGTAGTTGGTAACTACCTCCACCTCACCTAATGGGTGGTAGGTAGTTACTAGCTCATTTATGAGCTGCACTTCTCCACTTTCTAAGACAACCTCTTGTCTTTTAGGGAAGTTAATGATCAATTAATTCCATGATCATTAATAACTTAATCATCTAGATCAAATTCCTAGGACTTAATGAGTGGTAATCAACATCAACAATTAAATTGCAACCATAACTCATATAGCTAGGTGTATTTTCAACATCAGTTCCAAATATTTATTTTATTAATAACATTATAAATACAAGATTTACATTCAACCTTTATAAGTTTATGTTGTTGTTGCGACAAACACCCTCCAAAATTTTTCCAATACTTGAATTTTGGAGCCTTCTATGGATCTTGCGATCGGTCGTTCCATAGTCACTTCTTGATCGGTCGAAGTCACTTGCTCACACATGCTCAATTTGCTACAAATTCATGAGAGAATTGTTTTACGCAAGCTTGAACAAGCATAGCACAATCCATCAAGACAATGCCTATGAAACGTTCAACCCATGTCAACAGTTAGTGCACATTGTTATTGACAGTCCCTCACTTTTGGCTGCATTTGTACTTCTATTTTGGTGAATTTTTCAAACTGTCGATTTTGTGCACCTTCACTTTCGCGAGTGTCATTTTCATTCTTTCAACTGTCATTTTTGTTTTATTTTACTTTAATTAGTGTCATTTTCATGTTATGTTCTCTATGGCATGTTTTTCTTTCACTATCATTCGCATATCGCAAGTGTTGTTCCCCCTTTTCTCTTCATATAGTAAATGTTGTCTTTTTTCATGTGGAGTCTCGCACAAATTATGCACGAAAGATAGTTTTGGTGTGTTTCAAGGGGTAATATTTGCATTAATGAGTTGTTCTTATCATGTAAACATGTGTAACATTCATTTCCAAAGTTTTAAGCACTGTCACACAAGTGTTGTCATGATCGTTGCAAAGTGTATATTTGGTGTCATACTTGTCATTGCATTGAGGGAAGTTTGTTGTTCATGTGTTCTAGCTGATCTATGTTGTGTTGTCAAGTGTTTTAAGTGTATGGTCAAAACCAAGTCCTACCACTATTCACATCAGCTTCATCGATCCCACACTTAGCCAAATTCAAAAAGACTTCTGACCAAGCAACTTAGCCTCATCTGACCCTCCTGAACTATGCATTGCATAGTCTTAGCCCTCAAGCTGCAAACCTGCCTCTTGACACTGTGCAATGCACTGTTCCTACCTCCCATGATTGCACACTATGAAGTCTCAGTGCTTAAACCTGAATCTTGGCCTCCAAAAATGCAAAATCATGCCCTCCATCCAGGCCTGAACTTTGCAGTGCGTAGTCTCAGTCCTCAAGCATCAGCCTTGAGCTCCCGAACTGCGCAATTATGCAATCAACTGGCCTCCTTGCCTCCCAAAACTATGCAGTGGGAAATTTCAGGGCTCAATCCTCCAGCCCGAGTCCTCGAGTCCCTCAACTATGGAATTCCTCTTCCTAGGCCTCCATAACTACACATTGTGCAGTCTCAAGGCTCAAGCCTCTAAACAGAGTCCTTGTGTCCCTCAAATGCATAATTCCTTGGCCTCTGTCCTCTCAAAACCATGCAATGGGAATATTCAAGCCTCAAGCCCCAACCTTGAGCTCTGAAGCCCATCAAATGCACAATCTCTTAAAATTAGCCATCCTGATATGTGCATTGCGCAGTTTCAAGCCTTATTCCTGAACATTGGCCTATGGAACTGCATAATCCCTTAGCCAATGACTCAACTAGTCACCATTTCTAGCCCTAACAGGCGAGTTCACGAAATATGTTAGGTTAAGGTTTTTTAGACTATTTTCGGCTTGTCATGAATGGTTTTAAGTTGCAAGTTCTCTATCTTATCATGACATGATGATGATGGAGGAAAAGGATAAGGGGACCATGCTAGAAGACACATATGAAGCTAAAGGGATAAGATGATCATCAAGAGAGAAGACAAAGGAACACTAGATTACAACAAAATATAAAAGATCAGGACCTCATGAAAGCTCTATCTGATTCATAACCCTTTGGAGGGTGGATATCAATAACAAAGCATATCTTTCATGAAGATGAAGCATTGCACATCTCTCATTGAATACAAAGGAGCAACAATAATGGATTGACATTTCCATGTTATCAAGAAGTCCATGTCAATAGTGTCATGTCATGAGCCATCATATGCCACATCATTCTTGTTGATTATGTAATTTATTATTCGAAAATATATTGTAAAGTGGAAGTCCAAGGGACATGTACAAAAGATGAAGAGTCAAGTAAATTCAAAAATCCATAGGAAGTCAAACAATCATGAGAGTAGTCAAAGAGTCACAAGGGAGGTGAAGCATCACCCCATTGGTTATATATACACCCTCATTTTATGAGCAAATGAATTTTCACCTTGCTCCTTTTGCAAGGAATTAGAGAGACAAGCTAGTTATTTTGAGGAGTAAGTGGTGGCTCCAACGCTCCACTATTGGAGCTAGTGGTGTTCGATGTACAGTCCCTCACTTTTGGCTGCATTTGCACTTCTATTTTGGTGAGTTTTTCAAATTGTAATTTTTGCGCACCTTCGCTTTCACGAGTGTCATTTTCATGCTTACGACTGTCGCTTTTGTTTTATTTTATTTTAATTAGTGTCATTTTCATGTTATCTTCTCTATGGCACGAGTTTCTTTCATTATCATTCGCGTATCACAAGTGTCGTTCCCCCTTTTCTCTTCATATAGTAAATGTTGTCTTTTGGCATGTGGAGTCTCACACAATGCACAAAATCTAGTTTTGGTGTGTTTCAAGGGATAATATTTGCGTTAATGAGTTGTTCTTATCATGTCAACATGTATCACATTCATTTCCAAAGTTTTAAGCACCGTCACACAAGTGTTTTCACGATCGTTGGCAAAGTGTATTTTTGGTGTTGTACTTGTCATCGCATTGAGGGAAGTCTGTTTTTCATGTGTTCTAGATGATCTATGTTGTGTTGTCAAGTGTTTTAAGTGTGTGATCACAGCCAAGTCCTACCACTATTCACATCAGCTTCATCGATCCCACACTTATCCAGATTTAGAAAGACTTTCGACCAAGCAACTTAGCCTCATCTGAACCTCCCGAACTACGCATTGCGTACTCTCAGCCCTTAAGCTACAACCTTGCCTCTTGACACTACGAAATCCACAGTTCCTGCCTCCTAGGACTGCGCACTATGAAGTCTCAGTGCTTAAACCCAAATCTTGGCCTCCAAAAATGCAAAATCGTGCCCTCCATCCAGGCCTGAACTTTGCATTGCGTAGTCTTAATCCTCAAGCATCAGCCTTGAACTCCCGAACTGCACAATTATCCAATCACCTAGCCTCCTTGACTCCTAGAACTATGCAGTGGGCAAACTCAAGGCTCAATCATCCAGCCTGAGTCCTTGAGTCCCTTAACTATGCAATTCCTCTTCCTAGGCCTCCATAACTGCACATTATGCAGTCTCAAGGCTCAAGCCTCTAGATTGAGTCCTTGTGTCCCTCAAATGTGCAATTCCTTGTCCTTTGTCCTCCCAAAATAGCACAATGGGAATATTCAAGCCTCAAGCCCCAACCTTGAGCTCTTAAGCCCATCAAATGCATAATCTCTTAAACTTGGCCACCCTGAGCTATGCATTACGCAGTCTCAAGCCTTAGTCCTGAACATTGGCCTATGGAATTACACAATCCCTTAGCCAGTGACTCAACTAGTCACCAGTTCCAGCCCTAACAAGTGAGTTCATGAAATATGTTAGGTTAAGGTTTTTTAGACTATTTTCATCTTGTCATGAATGGTTTTAAGTTGCAGGTTCTCTATCTTATCATGACATGATGATGATGGAGGAAGAGGATAAGGGGAACATGCTAGAAGACACATATGAAGCTAAAGGGATAAGATGATCAACGGGCGAGAAGACAAATGAACACTAGATTACAACAAAAGATCAAAGATCAGGACCTCATGAAGGATCTATCTGATTCACAACCCTTTGGAGGCTGGATATGAATAACAAAGTGTTGGAAATAATACTAAGAGGGGGGGTGAATCAGCATTATCAAATCAATAAATTTTTCATTTCCATAATCAGATTCATATATGCTACTTCAGTTAAGGGAACCTGTGTGTACACACAATTGTGTTTAATGCAACTAGCGTATATCCAATAAACTTATGATTCATTAATTCATCATATGTTGATCTTTAATCAGTGCATCAGAACTTCGTTGACCATATAAACAGTAACCAGGTGCAGTAAAAACAAAACATATCATCACACATAAGAAACACACATGAACACCATGATATAAGGTGGAAACCCAATGCGGGACAAAAACCACCTGCTGCCATCTTCCTTTAATATAAGAAAAACCTGTTTACAATCTTGTACTGGCACAGACTCATACCAGTATGCAGGAACCCACCTGCAGAAGGCTACAACCTTCTCTCATTCTCCAGCTACTACTGGAAGGGAGCTACAACCCCCTAGCTCTTGTACTAGCCGATATGTTTACTAGTACGTAGGTGCTGACCTACTGAAGGCTCCAACCTTCACTCATTTTCCAGCTGCTACTGGAAGGGAGCTCCAACCCCCTGGCTCTTGTATTGGCCGATATGTTTACCAGTACGTAGGTGCTAGCCTACAGAAGGCTACGACCTTCTATCTTCCTCTAGGGACCACGTTTCATAAATTTTCATACTAGATACTCTTGAAGCACAACACCAAAATCTGAAGGCCATGTTTCATCCAATTTTCATACTGGACCCATAAAAAACATTGAAGAACAAAATCAATCACCACTGCAATACAACCATCAACTACACCTGCATCATCAATCTCTGAATCACCCAACACTGAATCATTGAAACCCTCTCAACAAAACACAGTCACCAAAACACATAGCAGAACACAGAACTCTGCAACAACAATAAGATCCATCTGCAACTTTAAATATCATACTTCATACTATATATGCGATTTTGATGAGCTAAACCAGCGTGTATACACGCTTTAACCAAAGCGAACCTACGTACAGATCTGCAAATATTAACTCATAACTTTGCAGCTATACCAGACATCAGTCATACCCAGATCATAACATTTATACAATAAAATATGCATCAGTAATCAGATCTACTCTATCCATGATCAAACCACATAATGATAATACATTCCAAGCCTTAAGATCCCAATCCATCGTCCATCATCATCCACATAGGTGCATCCTTAGTTCAGATCAACCAAAGCATCACAAACCCATAACTTGCATACTGGATCTCACACTTCATCAGATATTCAATACTTGCACCACTTGCTCACTTTGGCCTAATGATCTTCTCCTCCTTATATAGGTTTAGGCCTCTCTCAATACCAAGGTCCAAAACCACGTAGGACCAATACCTTGGACCGAATACCTGGGGTCAATACCTTAGACCAAATACCATGGACCAATACCAAAATAGCATGGACCAAATACCACTGACCAAAACTTAGTTTTCCAACATGTATGTGACTTTCCTTCTGTGAAAGTGCGTGTGTATGTTATACGCACCTTTTGGTCTACTAACCCACGTGTATACGCATCTTTGTCACGATGAACCTACATATACCTCTCTATGATCATTAATTCTTTGCTATTGACCTGCTGCACTATGATCTGTCATCTGAGTGAGTTGCCATCAAGGACAACACCTGTATCATACCCGTATCATAATTCCAACACAAAGCATATCTCTCATGAAGATGAAGCATTGCACATCTCTTATTGAAGACAAAGGAGCAACAAGAATGACTTGACATTGCCATGTCATCAAGAAGTTCATGTCAGCAGTGTCATGTCATCAACCATCATATGCCACATCATTCTTGTGGATTATGTAATTTCTTATTCAAAAATATATTGTAAAGTGGAAGTCCAAGGGACATGTACAAAAGATGAAAGTAAAGTCGAAAAGTCATAGGAAGTCAAACAATCATGAGGGTAGTCAAAGAGTCACAAGGGAGGTGAAGCATCACCCCATTGGTTATATATACAGCCTCATTGTATGAGAAAATGAATTTTCACCTTGCTCCTCTCGCAAGGCATTAGAGAGACAAGCTAGTTATTTTGAGGAGCAAGTGGTGGCTCCAACACTCCACTGTTGGAGCTAGTGGTGTTCGATGTATACATGTGTCTTATGAATTTTACTTAATATATGAACCTTGATATCAAACATGTTCTTCATGCATGGATTATGAATGTTTGTAAGACTATTCTGTGGATGTTTATGATTCATGTTTGTTTTCAACCTGTACTAAAGTAGTTGAACTATTTCAGTTATTTTAGTGCTATCATATTGAGAATGTGTTATAATGGTTGCAATGCCCATCGCATAATTTTGGACTATTCCACTGGATGTTAGAAAAATATATCTTGTTTGTGTGTGTTTATACTAGAGTGGTACTATTATCTCTCTCTTAGAGGCTCACCTTCTCTTTCCCTCCGCTGTAGAAGAACGTTGACACACCTACAACTGAACACCCACCAGGCACATTTACTTTGTTTTTGAAGGCACATTTTCACTCCTCTCTCTTGCTAACAATTAGAGCCAAGGAAAATATTTAAGAAATAGGAAACCAAGCCATATTTCAGATTGGGCTTCTATCCCAAACGATGTGAGGTCTAATTGGGACCACATATCAGGGAGACCCCCTTGATTGACGGATTTCCAAAATTGTCAACAATTAATCACACTGATAAATTGCCTTTGATTATGTCTCTTAAAATTAAGACACAATCACCTAACCATAAATACAAATTTTACAACATAAGCTTCAAGTAAGGGGATATCACATCCTCACCCACTTGAATTTGACACCGTCCCTGTGTTTATTCATAACCTATGCAATTGATTCCAATTTACTGAAACAAAGATGTATATGCTTATTTAAAAGCATCCTCCCACTCTCAAGTTTTCTTTTTTGGGCTGGAATTTTTCCATTGTACTTTCACCTTAGCTATGTCTTTATTCTGGAATGTGACTATGCTCCGGTTTCGAATACATAGTGGTTCTTCCAGGAACTCTCCTCTAGTTCCACCTATACAACATTCCAATTAATTATATGACCTGAGTCATGAACATATTTATTTAACAAGGACACATGAAATACATTATGAACTTTTATATTTGCTGGAATGTAATGTCCCCAATTAATTAATATGGTTAAGAAGAAATTCCATTTTTTTAAAATTTTAACCATTGAGAGATATTTTGGCATTAGAACTTAGGAAAGGTGGATTAGGAGGACCCCACTTGGAGTTTTAGGAAAATAAGGCTTCAAAACATTAGAAAAGGTAATAAATTAAAGTGCAAGTGGAATGTGGGGGCCAATATAAAGGGAATTCTTACCCCTTAGGAGAGTTCGAACTTATGGGGGAAAGAGTAGAGGGAACTCGAATTGTGGGGGCCACATGAAAGAATATAAGGGGAAACAAGATAAATAGAGGCAGAGAGCCTCATTTTGGTCATCTTTTGCTAATTTGATATTTGAATCATAGTTTTCTCAAGCTGTTTAGCTAGGTCAACATAGTATTGTTCAACACACAAGATTTCCGAGGGGAAATATCAACTCCTACTACGGTGGACTTAAAGTGCCACCTTAGGGGAGACATTTCCACACTTATGAGCTGGTTCGAGAGTATTGTACGTCGAGATCGAATTGTTCTAGGGGAAGATTGGACGTAGAAGGCAAGTACACACTTCCCAAGAAAGGGAGCTTCATAGCAACATTAGTTCCAGACTTTTGGGAACATAATTGCCTTGGATTTTCCCAATCTTGGGTGGATTTTACTGAGATGAATCATTGGCTGGTCATTCGGCTGAAATTCTTCCACCAGTGTACACGCATAGATAGTGTTAATGGGCCTGTGCAGTCATTAGAGGAGCACCTCGATTGTGGAGGCTTGTACCGGAGTTAGGGGCTGAATATTTTCAAGGGGGCTTAAGGATAATTCTTGGAGGTATCCTCAACTAATTTGGAGGGCCTTGATAGCTATATACTGGGCAGTACGAATTATCCAGCTGTAGAGGGTGCTCACATTATATGGGGCTAATTTTGGATGGTTGGAATTAGGGACAACCCTTTATGGGTGTTTTTGGGTGTGTTGAGGGTAGGCCAAGATTAATTTGGCTAATTTTTCTGAGCAATCTAGCAGGGTAAAACATGTGTCTCTTTCCAACCAACAACTGTTGGTAATATTACTCCATTTTGTGGGTTTTCTGGTTTGAAGGATTGGGACCAATTCCTTTCTGGGTCTTGTGGGAAAAATTAAGAGGAAGCTAGAACAACAATTTCAGGCCAATCCGGGCATTCCAACAAGGGACTCGAACCAATTCTAGATAGTAGTAGTGGCACAATTTCTGGGCCAACGTAGAAGCTAATTTCTAGGCACTCGTGGAAGGTTGAGGAAATGGGTTTGGGAGTTGGGTTGTACTAGGAGTTTTAATAGATCATCTGAGGAGTGAAGTTTAATATTTTTGGGGGAATTGGAAGGTTTCTTCAGTACATTCCAGACAAGCCATATTTTCTAGTCAGTTTGAGGAGGATGTGGTATTTGGGGTCGATTTTTGAAGGTCAAAACTAGGCCAAACAATTTCCCCGTTTTCGTGGTTTTATTGAGAGGAGCACGAGGCTAATTTTGTAGAATTTTCTGAGCACTGGAGGTGGGACTTTCAACAACATCCTTCCAGTAGACAATGCATTTTTTTGGGGTAGCGCAAGGCTTATTTGGGGCAAATCACTCTCTTTTTTGGGAGTTACATTTCCTCACATAGGTCTTAATATCAAGATTGCACTTGAGGTAAGCCTAGGTGCACTCATTCCATACCAATGTACTCTTGCTCCATATATTTAATAAAATGGCTTAGCTGCATAGTATTTATGGGGATTTCATGGGTGTTCACTGACTCTATGGAAATTTTGTGCTTGCATGTGTTATTTGATTCGTATATCACTATTTTTCCTATTTCAGAACATTACAATGGTATCAGAGCCTTGATCTTGGCCCAGCTTTGTGTAGCCAACAAGAGCATTGGATATTTGGCTATGAGTGCACACTGACGGGTGAAACTAGAGACAAACTCATGGCTCAAAGGGAATTTTGTATGCAAAAATTCCGGGTGGAATCCGTTGGGATGATGAGAGGTTGGCCAAATTGAGGAGGGTGACAAAAAAGACCCATCCTCACCCTTACAACAAAGATGCTAGAGGTGAACAATCTGTACGGGTGCAACCATCTACATCATGTGGGAACGTCAACATAATTAGGGCACTAGATCCCCTGAAAAGGAGTAGGTAGGATAGGGATAGTTAGAGGGTGAAACTAGGGGGCTCTTTTGCTAGTGGATACCTCACTTTAGATATTAGGAGCCTGAGGAGGAGGTTTAGCATGATGCTGAGAGCCCACAAGATGGTGAGGAGCACACAAATATACTTGGTGTGGCGCAAGAGTCACAATTATTAGATACTTCCTTGACAGCCCCAGTTGACACCTTGGTGGAGAGGATAGAGCTTACACACATAGAGCCATCCATTGAGGAGATGCCACCCATGGATGAGATGACTACAGTTGCTAAGGTATCTAGAGCTGTGACCGAGTCTATAGGTGATAGATGCCCATGGCAGTTTCATTAGTTCTAGGTCGACCTTCTAACATTGAGAGAGAAGGTCACGACAATACGAGATGCCATTCTACAACAAAATGAGGAGCTGAAGGGCATGAGAGTTGTTTGTGCTGAGTCAATGACCAAATTAACTCACATTGGGGAATAATTGGATTCCAAAATGGTACAGCTAGAGTGCACATTAGAGAATCAGAGAACCCCTCTTCTGACATACATAGATTGGGCTTGTAGTGTAGTAGGTTATCTCTGCACCTCGGAGAGGGAGAGGCATAGCCACCTTGACATATTTTATGTGTTGACCAAGATAATGAGATGGGACGACATGAGTGGCGCAGGGTGAAACAATCATAGAATGGAGGGCTTGTCGTATGTATGGGAGTTTTTACATTCAATCCCTCTCTTGGGGTTGGATGGTGAGAGATTCTGAGTTGGTACCTGGTGGAGTGGGCTATGGAGATGGTAGTGGACTGGCGTGAAGCTCATCAGGATATTTCAAGCATTAGGGATACCGGAAGCCCAAACTGGCATTGGGATCTAGGTGGGACTACCTATCATTCAATGTATATTCCAGTGGACTATGACCGTGGTGGTTTAGTTGGCCTAGCGGTTAAGCACAAACATTCTCTAGGGAAGCCTAAGCCAGCACTAATGGCCAACCAGTTTATGGACAGACTCATTAGGTCATTTTGGTATATAGTTGTATGTGGGATCACAAGATGATCCAAATAATCTGGTAGGAGTTTGTTAGAGGAGGTGGCATTGGTAGGCCATTGGATAATTCCTTGTTTGGGTTTAGGGACTCTCTGTGGTTAATTGGGACTCGACGGTTACCAAGGAGTAGCAGAGTGGTGGCATCACCACTAGTACATACGAGAATTATCCTCTTGTGTCTCTTAATGAGGATTTGGGGGTGAGGTCTGATGAGCCTCATCATTGGGTAACTATATGGTCCTTAATCCACCTCCTAGGTTATTGAAATAAACTCTTCTCATAATTTATTACATATTCTGATTGTATTTTTCTTAATGAGATGAGTCAAAGTGAGATATTATGCCTAGTGGACTAATATGCATTGATTGCAGGTTTTTGAGAGAAAATCATGGAAATTTTGGCTAATTAAGGGTTGAAACTCGAATGAGACAAGGAGGAGAGATTGTAGGAGGTAGATCCTCCTCATTTACTCCTCACTCATTCGAATATTCCTCCATCAATCACACTAGCTCGGAGTACAAGAAACCAAGTCATGGAGATCAAAAGGCAGCCGAGCAAGTGACAGTCAAAGAGCTAGTTTATCTCAAGTTTGGGAGCTGAGCCTCCCTATATTTAAGGAAGTCATTGGAGACTTCATTTTTATAAATAAGAAGGCCTAGAGCCTCATTAGGATTCGAATTTTTGCTGTAAAAACACTAGTCATTTTCGAGTTCAAGACTTGTGGAAGACATTGTTATGTAATTTTCTGTTTTGATAATGAGAATGAGCATTTCCTTGATCAAACATTGAGTTGACTTAGAGGGTTGAAGCTCTTGGTTTAGGGCCCAACCCTAGCAGAGAAGGATCCTCTTCTTGTATTTGTATGCTTAGTCAATTTCACAAATTAATGGTTGAATTGTCTTTAGACTTATTTCATTGCAAGTACTTGTAGATTTGATTAGTTTGCTTCCATTTGTGCTTTACTTCAACAATAGCTTAGAAGAGATAAAGGAACATCAAAAAGCTATCAGTAGGTGGATTTGGCCTCACTCCTTCCTTCAGGGATCATGGTTTGAGGAAAGAACCCCTATGCAGCCCCAAAAAGACAGAATTCTAGTTTCTCATGGAATTTAGGGTTTTCTGTACTTAGGCCAGCATTTGATCAGTTTGAAAGAATATGATTTAGTTATAATTTCTTCTATCTTCAGTCTTACATTAGATCTCATCAAGGTTTCATATTATTTTGCAAGGTTTCCTCATGCATGAAATAGGTAGCTAGCTCATGAAATTCTGTTTTCCTTAGTTAATTGAAATCCTTCTTGTTTACATGATTTATGGATAAATGTCAATGGTTGATGCAGTGAAGGAGTTTTAGTAGTACATAGAGATTTCATGATCATAAACCTCATCCCAACTTCATCCATCCATGATCATCCATTTCTTTCACTGAAACCCTCACCAATTTCACCATTTCACAAGAATACTTCTCCAAGCTTGTTGAGCAAATCCAGCCATCTCCCAACTCTGGTTTTGAGTTCTGAAATGGTCCTATGCACTCCATGGTCTCATTACATCCACTAGACACCTTCCCTAAGCCTTCCATCACCTTCAACATCCCACCTTTTTCTCTCAACTATATCCTGTAGGAATATAGGGGATCTTGTAGGAATTTAGGACATCCTATAGAACGCATTAGGATATGTTGTAGGTTGACCTGTAGTGGTCTATTTTGAGGCCGAATTGTGGAAAAATCCACTAGGAAGCTAGAAAAGGACCCCTACTTGTCTCCCAAACCTTCTAACCATTCACCATCATCCCTAAGACACCTACCACATCACCAAAAGGAGTTAGCTTTCACACTTTCTCATAAAAAAGACAAGAAGAGAAACAAAGCTATTTTATTCATTGACATGCACAACAGTAGAATGTTTGATGTTTCAATTTTCATACCTAGGAAAGTAGGATTGCATACATGTTAAATTAGCATTCTTTTGATGAAAATCCTCTTAGCAGTTAGTTAGAAAAATGATGTGTTTTAGCATTTGATTTCATTATTTTTCCTTGATGCAGTAGACAAGCTTTCTCTTGGTGTAGATTTCTCTTTTCCTCATTGGTAATCAAGCTTCTTCTGAATCCATAGAAGTATGGTTTGAAAAACCTTAGTGGTCTATCGCCAGCTTAGCAGTGACAAAGAGCAGACCCATCACATTTACTTGTGTATACAACACTGTCACCTCCAAGTTTGTACGAACCCTAGGATGATAAAGTAAAGCTGGTAGCCCTAGGAGTTGCAACAATACTGGTGCTCATCAAGGACCATGCATACTGTAGGAGGTGATACTGGTAGGGTGCCAGTCAATGCGTACTATCTCAATTTTATATTCAGGAATTAAGTGGGGTGTAGGAGCATGTAGTGTTGAGTAGTGGTTTGTGGGAGAGCACGTAGATGCATGGCGATGTACTGTGGTGTGTGAGTTTACACCATGGAGTGAAAGGAGGCATACCATTAGATGTAGCTCACCCCCTATGGATGGGGGTGTTGTTGAGGATCTGGGGACATCCTGCTCTCCAAAGCCAGGTCTTCGATGGAGTTATCAACAAGACTAGGGTAGAGAGAGGGGCATCCATGGGATTTCCTTTCAGTGTACATGTAGACTTTTGGTAATACCTGTGGGGACTTACATACCTATCTCTCTCCAGCATGGCTTACAATTGTTGAGGGTCGAGTTTCTACCCCATGGTGCCCTCAGTACAGGTAGTAGGACATGGGAGGCTCATCCTAGATAGTTGGATGGGTCAGAGTGTTTCATGGGTAGGAGGGAAAATCTAGAATTGAGGCATTTGATGGGTGCGGGAGCTGATGGATATTAGCTTAGGGATGGCGTGCTCTACTTTCGAGGGAGCATATTTTCCACCCTTAGGCTCACACTTGGGGAGGTGATCTCTAGGGAGCTACATGATACACTTTTGGCGAGGCAGTCTAAGTTGCTACAGGAGCCTGAGGGATGATGGATGGTATAATTCATCTATAGGAGGGTGCCCGGACTTCGATTTGTGCCCAGGTGTATCATCAAGAGTTGGGATAGTGGATTTCACTGTATGGGTTGGCTGAAGCAGGGCAGGTTGGTGTGCTTGGGACACATTCTTAGCACTTGGGGTCCACCTATGGGAGACATACAAGGGTTAGAGATGAGGGTCAGATGGGTTCTAGTAGGTAGTAGTGCTATGCAATCAAAACCTATGGGGAGTGGGAGTTGTGAGCTCCCAGAATGGCTAAGTGATCCAGGGATCTGGTTGGTGAGAGGGTCACTCCACTTATCAATGGCCAGGCTTACGATGGAGGGTGACCCAAATTTTTCCCAGGCTAACATATGGGTAGTCACTGAGACCTTCGTCACTTGGCGAGGCAGGTTTCTGCTCAAGATCAAGGCTAGTCATGGAGTGTAGGACTTGAGCATTGCAAAGTTTCCTTGATAGGTTGGTCATAATGTTGATCGTGACAAATATAATAGCCAAGAGTTACCATAGAGGAGGGTACTGTATGAGCATGTTGAGTAGTCCGGCATGAGTAATATGTCACGATGGCAACATGATAGGTTCCTTCTGTGACGAGCAATGAATTTTGGGATAGCAAGGATGAGTCGTTCAACTATCTGTAGAGGTGAGCTGGTTTCTACAGGGGAGGGTCATCCAAATATTCCATTTGGTTTTAGTGATTTGTTGATGGTGTGGGGAACTTCGTTGATGCAGTAGGGTGATCGACGGGGGGAGATTAGGGGAGGCTTGGGCAGACAAGGGTTCAATCCCACCAGGATTGGATTGCATCTTCAGGAGTCCAACCTTGAGGTGAATAAGAGGGGATATTCGATAGAGTAGTTTCATGAGGAGATGATCAGGATCTTATACTACCATGATGCTCTACTTAGTGGTGGCATGTAGAGGGCATCAAGAGCCTATGATGAGTTGGATAGTGAGTGTAGCAAGGGATGCTTTAGGCTGATCAGGGTGGCTTGGGATTTGGGTAGGGAAGGGCAGAGATTAGGGATGACTCGGGGGAACATTTGGGACCTCGATATTGTTTGCAGTGACTTTCAGGGTTGATTGATATAGGGGGTGCTTGTTCAACCATTGTTTGAGGACAAATAATTTTTGGTCGGGGTGATTGTAATGTCCCTAATTAATTAATATGGTTAAGAAAAAATTACATTTTTACAATTTTAACCATCAAGATATATTTTGGAATTAGAACTTAGGAAAGGAGGATTAGGAGGACCTCTCTTAGGTTTTGAGGAAAAGAAGGCTTCTAAACATTAGAAAAGGTAATAAATCAAAGTGCAAGTGGAATGTGGGGGCCAGTGAATTCGTATCCCTTAGGAGAGTTCGAACTTCAAGTGGGGAGAAAGAGTAGAGGGAACTCAAATTGTGGGGGCCACGTGAAAGAATAGAAGGGCAACAAGATAACTAGAGGTGGAGGGCCTCATTTCACTCATATTTTGCTAATTTGATATTTGAATCATAGTTTGCTCAAGTTGTTTAGCTAATAGAGTGTTGTTCAACACAAGAGATTTCTGAGGGGAAGTCTCAACTCCTACCTCGGTGGACTTCAAGTTCCACCCTAGAGAAGACATTTCCACACTTGTGAACTGGTCCGCGAGTATTATACAAAAGATATATAATTTTTTGGGGGTAGACTAGACGCAGAAGGGAAGTACGCACTTCCCAGGAGAGGGAGCTCTAGAGCAGCATTGGTTCCGGACTTTTGGGGACATAATTTCCTTAGATTTTATTACTCTTGGGTGGATTTTACTGGGCTAAATAAATGTCTGGTCATCCGGCTGAAATTCTTCCTCTAGTGTACACACATAGAAAATCTTATTGGGCCTACACAATCATTAGAGGAGCACATCGATTGTGGAGGGTTGTACCGGAGTTAGGGACTGAAGATTTGCAAGGGGGTATAAGGAAAATTATTGGAGCTATCCTCAACAAATTTTGGAGGGCCTTGGCAGATATTTATTAGGCAGTACAAATTACCAAACTGTAGAGGGTGCTCACATTATTTGGGGCCAATTTTGGAAGGTTGGAATTAGGTCCAATCCTCTTTGGGTTTTTCTGGGTTTATTGAGGAGAGGCCAAGATTAATATGGTTGAATTTTCTGAGCACTCTAGTAGGGTCAAACAAGTGTCTCATTCCAACCAACAACGGTTGGTAATATTGCTCCATTTTGTGGGTTTTCTGGTTTGAAGGATTGGGACCAATTCCTTTCTGGGCCTTGTCGAAAAAATTAAGAAGAAGGTACAAAAATAATTTCAGGCCAATCTGGGCATTACAAAAAGGGAGTCAAACCAATTCTAGATAACAACAGTGGCACAATTTCTGGGCCAACGTAGAAGCTAATTTCTTGGCACTCGTGTTGAGAAATGGAAACAAGAAATTCCAGTTTAATTTGTCCTTGAATTGAAATGTGAATTAAAATATAATTCTTTTCTCACAGCAATTTGAAAATAATTAATTAAGTTTAATTAACTTAATTAATTTAAGAAACTCGAATTGGAATTCTTTTAGAAGACATGTATATGTTCTCCCTAACTTATAGGAGTTAAGGATGAGTTATGAATGAGTTGTAATTAGATAACTCAGTTTATTGGGTTAAGTCCAGTTAAATTAGTTCCAATCAGTTTCAAGAACTAATAGTGAGTAAACAGTGAGTTGGGACACTAGTGACCTAATTAGTGCTACTCTAGTTAACTAAAGATTCCACCATCAGAAACTCATGCCTGTTGATTATGAGAAAGACCCATTTGAGACTAGAGTGCAGGGGTAGTGTACTATTTGTTTTAGATTTTTTTGAGTTGCAATGATAGTGCATGCATTTAGGAACTGATCCTTGAGGGATTGTACTATTTTTAGAGGCTTTATTTCCCTTTAAATACAAGCTATCCTTCATAGGAATTATACATTGGAATAAAGACTTGGAGAGATGTGAATTGGCTAAGCTTTGGCCTTGAGCTTGCTAATGAGTTGGAGATTGAATTTTCTGAGTGTTGGGATTGTTCTAGAGAGAACAAGCATTGCAATTTCATCTTGATTTTCGGATTAAGACAAAACAGATAGTGGGGTTTTGAGCTAAGGCTTTCCCCGAATATTTATTGTGTTATGTGCCTTTGATTCTCTTTCTCTATTGATTATTAGTCGCTCGATGTTTATGGGTTTCCGCTGTAAAGAGTAGAAGTATATTCTTGTTTCTTGTTTTAGTAGATTACTTGAGCTTGTGAATCTACAAGTTTTTCTACATGGTATCGGAGCAAGATTGTTTTTTGGGCCGAGAATTTGCAGAGAAGTTATCAGCATTTATGTGAAAAAATTTCATAAGAAAATTGCAGATTTGGATTCATTGGGAAAATATACCCAAATTAAAAAAAAAATTAGTTGAATCGAAGTTCGATAAAGGAGATATCGTTGATTTAAAATCATCTCTCTAGAGGATATTTCAAAGTTTTGAGTTTCTGGGTTACAGGTGAAAGTCGAATTTGCATACATACTTCAGGATCGGAAGATGACGTTCCATGGGTTGAGGCTTGAGTATACCTTGGAAGGAAACTCAAATTTTATATCTTGGAGGGATAGGATGGAGGTTGTGCTAGAAGATAATGGCTTGAAGGAATTCATCGATCAAGAAGCCCCCAAGCTAGCAACTACGGATGCACAGAAATTGGCCGAACGGAAGAAGTGTGTGGCGAAGGCAAGGAGGATAATCCTTGAGGGAGTTCGAGACCACATTGTCTCGAGCCTCCATGGAAAGTAAACTCTACATGCTATGTGGAAAAAATTAACGGACTTGTATCAGAAAAACAGTGATCAAAGAAAGTTGGCGCTGAAGGATAAAATTCGTACAACCAAGATGGAGAAAGGCGAGACAATTCCAAAGTAATTGACCAATTTCACTCAATGTCGGGATGAACTTGGAAGTGTTGGAATCACAGTTTCCGAGCAGGATATGGTGAGCCTTTCTCTTCCTTGACTCCCAAAGATTTGGCATAGTTATCAGGACTATGTCAATGGTCGGGAGAAGCTACCAGATTGGGAATGACTATGGTCGGATTTGATGTAGGATGAGATCAGGAGGAACACCAGGGATGGATCTTCATCAAAGGCTGATGATGAAGAGAATTGTGCCTTAGCGATTAAGGAAAAGAAGGGGAAAGGTAAAATCATTCCAAATCAGATTCTTATCATGGAGGTAAGAAGAAGGACACGACGAAAGTTAAATGCTTTCATTGTCAAAAGATGGGTCACTTTGCTACAAATTGTCCATTGAAGAAGTCCAAGGAGAAGTCCTTAGGAGGAGCAGCGGGTGAGGCTTTGGCCTCCCAATTCGAATTGGACTTTTCCCTCATTGCATGCATGGTGTCTTCAATGATGGGAAGTCTAGTACTTAGACAGTGGAGCTTCTTTCCACATGACTTGTGACAAAGAGTTATTCAGTGAACTGGAGGAGAAATATCTCAAGAAGGGTGATGATGGTAAGTATAGTGTTACTGGTGTGGGAACTATTACTTTTCATAGGGAGCATGCAGCTCCACTCACCTTGAAGAATGTTATGCATGTACTCAGACTGATGAAGAACTTGGTATCCATTGCCATGCTTGAGGATAGAGGCTATGATGTGATTTTTTTGAAAGGAAAGGAATTCCTTCGACACATAGCCACGGGCCAAGTAAAAAAGATAGGGATTTGTGTTCAGAATCTCTATAAGATAGAGGTAGAGGATTCTGCTACTTTGAGTAAAAAAGCGGAAAAGATGTTGAGCCGAGACGTCGACGAGTTGTGGCACAGGAAATTGGGCCACTTGCATCATGGGACTTTGAAGATATTGCAACAAATCTCTACTGGTCTTCCCAAAGGTACGCTTAAGCAAGTTGATACATGCAAGGGTTGTACTTTGGGAAAATACACCAAGTCTTCCTTTGGAGATAGAGACAGTCGAGCAGAGTCTATTCTGGAGAGAGTCCATTCAGATGTGTGTGGACCATTCTCGACAGTATCCACTGCCAAACACATGTATTATGTTATATTTGTAGATGACTATTCTCGTAAACACTGGATATGTTTCATGCATAGAAAGGATTAGATATTCACTAAGTTTTGTGAATTCAAATAATTAGTCAAGAAAGAGTTAGGAAAGAAGGTTAAAGCTCTACAGGGTGATAATTGTGGAGAATAATTCTCCAATGAGTTTAAGAACTTTTGTACAACGGAAGGGATTAAACGAGAGTTGATGACACCTCATAACCCTCAACAGAATGGGGTTGCCGAGAGGAAGAATAGGAGCATAGTAGGGGCAGCAAGGGTGATGTTGAGTGATCAGGGCCTACCACTACACTTGTGGGCTGAGGCATACAACACAATAGTTTATGTTTAGAATCATAGCCCACATCAGATACTTGAGAGTAAAACACCAGAGGAAGCTTATTCCTGTAAGAGGCCAGATGTTGGTCACTTCAGAATTTTTGGGTCATTGATTTATTTCCATGTGACCAAAGATGCACAGAAGAAGCTTGAGGAAAAAACATAGTTGAGGATCTTTATGGGGTACACTAATACTCCCCACAACTATCGGGTGTACATGCAAACCAGTTAGATGACAATGGTTCGCAAACGAGTTAGATGACAATGGTTCGCAAGGATGTCAAGTTTGATGAGGAGAAGGCCATGCGAGTATCCCTTGAGAGGGAGCTTGAGCTACATGCAGAGGAGGAACTTTTAGTTCCTAAGGTTGAGAAGCCTCAGATTGATGTGGAGCAACCACATGTAAAGGTTCTGGGAGTGGAGACATCCACTCAAGAAGAGTCTTCCAGAGGGAAGAAAGTGCACTAAAGAGGCTAACAGATTGTTGGATGATGCATGGGAGAATGTGGGAGCACCCTCTTCTCAGCACAGATAGAGGAGGTCACCAAAGAGGTACACTAGATGCATGGAACTTATGGGTGCATGTATTGTGACATAGCCATCTTCCTTTCAGGAAACAATGCAGTAGCCAGTTTGGGTTGATGTGATGGTGGAGGAGTATGGCTCCATAGTTCGAAACAATGTTTGGGATGTGGTCCTGAGACCGGAGGACAAGTCATTTGTGATCTCCTGTTGGCTTTACAAGGTAAAGCAAGCTATAGATGTTAGTGTTTAGAAGAATAAAGCCATATTTGTGGCCCATGGCTTTTCATAGGTAGAGGGGATTGACTATGATGAGACCTTTGCTCCTGTTGCAAGGTACTCATAAATTAGATCTATTTTGGCACTAGCAACACATATGAGTTGGAATATCCATTAGATGGATGTGAAGACTAAGTTCCTTAATGGAATGATTAAGGAAGAGGTGTACATAAAGGAACCCAAAGGTTTTGAAACTTTGGACCATGTGTTGGGAATGGGATCCCCCAAAGGACAGTTTTGGGGCTAAAAGCCCAAGTTTTTGTCAAATTTTGTAATAAACTTGTAAAGACTCCACATTTTGTGGTCGCGGAGCACGAAGGTGTCATAAGTCATAAAAGGTTGTCCGCCCTTAGTTTTGTAAAGTAAAGTCGGCTATAAAAGATCTACCCATGGTCTGCGGACCATGGGATTATATAAAAAGATCTAAGCTCTAAGTAGTTTTAGAGAGATAGAAGATCATGAAGAAGAGAGTCATAGCTTTGAAGTAAGAAGTTTGTTTTGGGTTGTGGTGTAGGTAGAGGCTTTGCAGCTGAGTGGGAAAAGGCCTAGGGTATAAGTCCACAGTTGAGTGCGCGGACCCCTGCAGCTGTGTGCGCAGGGCTGATAGAGTTTGTAATCGCTTAGAGATATCAATAAAGAGAAGTATTATGCAAATTCTGTGTCGTTGTTCTGATTAATGCATCTTGTCATGCTATGTATGAATATAATTTATAATGCTTATGTGATGTGTGAATGTGTATAATTATGTTTGATAACTGAAAGAAAATAAGAATATATGTTTACACGGTGCTAACTATGAGTATCTAATAAGATAAGTAAGATTCTTAAGATATTGGACAATCTATAAAATATGCCACCTTAGCAGCGGGAAAGTATCTAAACTGAAGGTTAGGGCTACGCGAAGGTCCATCGTAACCTTTCACGGAGGTATTGAAGGGAGGAATAAGGGGTTAGGAAGATAGAGCCCTAGAACTTAACGTCCTGTGCGAAGGCAGGAATAGAAGGAATAAAATGACATCACGACCATAGTTGCAGGAAGCGCCCCCCCCCGGATCCTAGGCCGGAATCGCGTCCCGTACGGAAGCGTTCCGGAAGCGTCAAAGGAAGCGCGATTCCGTTTTTTCCGAAGCGCGATTCCGCAATTTTGGAGCGATTCCTGGTTTTTGGGAATTCAATTGAATTGCAAAACCATCAAATAAATCCTCCGAACTGTAATTGAAATGCAAAAGCATCAAATAAATCCTCTGTTTAATTGAATTGCAAAACCGTCAAAGCATGTGCCAAATCGACCATCAAAACCATCCACGCATTTTCTCCACTCCAAAAGGATTGAAACATCTGAAGAGGATTGAATTTCAAATCCTTCACGTCAGAGGCAGCGCAATGCCCAACTCTACGGTGACCTTTGGCGTCCTTCTCTGCCTCTCAGGGCTTTACATTTAACAAATAACTGCAATCTGAAAAGACGATATATAGATTACAGCAAAAGCAACAAAGAAAAAGAGCGTCCACAGCATAATGAAGCATAGAGAGTGGGGTAAATAATGCAGAGCAGTCGAGTTATTTAGTTTATTTCAATTGAAAAAAAAACAAAACAAAAGCTGTGAAAAAACTTTCATAAAAACAAAATCTCTGAAAAAGCTGTGATAGCTACGTCATCTAGCCTAGCGAGCTGTTTGAGACCAAAATGGTAAATCAAGTTTCATTGCTATAGCCAAGTCATCTATGGAGCCGTGTGGGACCAAAACGGTAACTCAAATTTCATTCGAATGAAAAAAACAAACGCTGTGAAAAAACTAAATAAACACGCAATCTCTGGTGCCGTTGGGGGCCAAAACTTTAAATCAAATTTTAAATGTAATGTCATATAACTATGTTGAGATTAATATGTAAATGATCTAAATCTTAATTTTAGATTAACAATAAAACCGTAGTATTTTACTTCAAATTAAATTAAATAGGAAGTCTTCCCAAAAACAATTCTTATTATGGATTAAATTATTTTTAAGACTACTGATAGTAAACATTATTATTTGAATTTTGGACATGACAAATGTTGACAGTTGCTCACTTGCTAGATAAATCATAATATGCTCTATGTTTTATGTTTTATAATATGCTTAAATGTTTTATGTTTTATAATATGCTTAAAAATTTGATGTATGTTTGTAATAGCTAGAATATAGATGATTGTTGTACATACTAGTAACTACAATGGAATCATGGATGCCATATCTATCTTGATTTATGCAAAAATATGCATGTTTTCATGTCTTCTACAATTAATTTGGTATTTGGGATGTTTGTTTTGAGTATAAATGCAAAAAAATATAAATATATATATATATATAGCAGACGCTTCCGCGGACGCTTCGCTTCCTAGATTTTTGGAAAATGACGCTTCCGCGCTCCGCGCTTCCTCTTCGCGCTTCCGCTTCGCTCCCGCTTCGTGCAACATTGATCACGACCTCTCAGGGTGCAGAAACTTGGTTCCAGCATCCCCCCATACTACTTTGGGTGAGACTTTGGTCCACGCTCTATGAGCTGATGCCGAAAGGGCCAACAATGTAGGGATATGTTTGGCTAATTAATGTCGAACCTGGGTCAAGCCCCCTCAAGCCAACAAATGGTTCTGTTGCCGGGATCAGAATCTACATAAGAGATGTGGTTGGATAGGAAGATCCATGAATTCACGGCGCAAGAGAACAAAAGTCCACAACTGAAAAAGGAGCAGTGGCTAGATAGGTACATATATACAGAAATACACGAAATCTTTTTCTGCTCCTTTCCGATTGAGATATACGAGTGGATCATGAAGCTAGAAGATAGATAAGGAAGGTGGAAAATTGACGGTCCTATTGTGTGGATCCTGGAGCTAGTATGGAGGTTGGAAGCATCTGAGGATAAGATCACCCATGTTGTTGATCATTGGCTCGATCGCGACATAGGAGGTTTTGTAACTGAATTCGTGGTCAATACCTCAGTCAACTACAACGAGATGGAGCGATGCTTTTTCAAAGGACTACGAGGTAAGTATGTGAAATCTTTGAATACCTGGATTAAAATGTTGTTGTGGGAAAAATGGGTTATGCAGCTACCTTGATGTTTAGGGCTACGCGAAGCAAAAAAACTTACAAGAACAAAGGAAAAAAGGGTCCTGAATATAGTTTGTTGATTTCACCTCCGTGAGGTGACAAAGAGGGAATAATGCAGGTTTCTCCACGAAGTGCTATTCAGTTAATAAGACAAGGATTCCTGCGACTGCCACCTCCACCCACACCACCTCCAAATTCACCACCATCACCTGCGACTTTACCCGTACCACCTCCACCTCCACCACAATTCAGTATGGAAAATTCAGTGAAGCTACCTCTGTTGAAAGGCTTGGGGAATGAGGACCCAGGCCAATTTTGGTTCATTGTAAAAGCTGTATGGGAAGCTCAGGACATTACAGATGACAACATGAAGAAGGAAACCCTCGTTATTGCTCCGCAGGATCGCGCACTAACTTGGTACATCAAGTACTCTAATGATGACTCGAATGATGGAGTGGCAAACATCCAAACCACGTTGAACAAAGAATTCAGTAGACCTAAATCTAAAGCACAGTCTATTATGGGGTTCAAGGAAACCGTGATGCAACCAGGTGAGACACGTTGGGAATTAGATAAGAGATTGACGTGTAAAATTCATGAAGATAATATGAACCTAACAGACGAGCAACATCACGAGTGGTTTGTGGCTTCGCTACTACCACACTTAAGGGTTGCGCTGTCAGAACAAAAGATAACAACTTAGGCATAGGCCTTGGAGATTGCAATGAGACTGCATGAAACACCGATGCAAGATCCAAATCTAGGGGTTCAACAGATCCATGCGTAGTTTTCAAATCTTTGCCTTGAAATGCAAAGTTTGAAGCAGGACAGAACAATTCAACTAGAGGTGCGTGAAGAGGTATGGCATTTGAAATGCAAGAGTCAGGGGCATGACAAAGACCATTGTCTGGTATTTGCGAACTATATTGCAGGATGAGGACCAATTCCTTTGAGGCTGAAAGCTAAAGTAGGACCGAGCGTGGGGCCTGCATTATGGTGCTTTATCTGTCAGGTAGCAGGAAAACATGCCACAGATAACTATCATTTGCTGCAAAATTTTGTACAGACACCGCAACAACTGTTCTGCAACTTTTATAGGTTGGTAGGGCATGATGAATGTAACTACAAAAGTTATGAATTGATGATCGATAGAACACCCGCCTATAGGGTCTAGGCAGAAACGTGGTCCCCTGACCAGAGTGTTGGGATGGCACGAATAGGATTTCAGGGGCGCAGATGAGGCCGAGGAGGAGGAGGAGGAGGACCTAGCAGAGGTCGGAGATAGTTGATTTGCTACAATTGCGGAGGACCAAGACACTATGCCCGCCATTGTACTAACCTAACATGTCCGTTGTGTAAGTATTGCACTCTGTTTGATCATGAAACAGAAGAATGTCCTATGATGATAGCTAGGATATGTGACAAAGGGGCGCTACCACCTCCGCCAACACAAAACCTATAGATGATGAGGTTTGAGCCATGCGAAGAAGATCCAAACGTGAATATAGTGCTCTGAAGTGGAATCACAATAGGAGATGACAAAGGGAAACATCTTGAAGATAGTACATGGGTTCGCAAAGCTCCGACAAAGGAGGATGAGTTTGATTTGGAGAGTTCATGTGAAACATTGATGGAAGCTAAGAAGAGATTCACTAAGGCCTCCACCTCAGGGAGCAAGGATAAGCTTGATCAGGAGATGGACCCTTCCATGCTTACAACCTTCTTGGAGACTTGCATGAAGCTACTGCGTGATAGAAAGGATGTGAAGGGGTTGTAGGAGCTCATAAACAGATGCGCCAGAAACACTTCGGGTGAGCTGCTCGTAGTACGAAAGATTGGTAAACATAAAACGAGGACGGGACCGGAGATGAGACTGACCGCGCAGATAGGAGAGTATGAAATGGATGAGGTTATTTTCGACCTGGGGTCAGATGCAAACATCCTATGAAGTAGACTTCGGAACGGATGGGGAGACCCGTGCTGCAATGGTCTCCGATTCAGCTAAGGATGGTGAACTAGCAAAAGATCATCCCCATGGGGCAACTGCAGGGGGTGACTATGAATATTGAAGGTGCGAGCGTGCTGGATGAATTTGAAGTAATAGAAATTATGGATGACAACAACCCCTATCCTATGCTCCTGGGAACTGATTGGGCTAATGATATGTATGGGGTAATCAACCTAAAGAAGCGGAAGATGATATTTGAGAAGAAATCGCTACGTGTAATTGTACCCCTAGATCTTGCTGAAGGTTCACGTTATACTAAACCAGTTCGCGGTTATGAGAGTGATGACGATCTAGACTGTATCTATAAGATAACAGTGTGAGACCAAGATTAGGTGAATCCAACAACGGATGGACGAATTACATGGGATTGTGAGAGTTCCTGTACCTCGGACTATAATGAAGAACTAGAGCGCTGGTAGAATCGACTACATGAGGTGACTACACTGAGCTGCAATGTGATGACCCAGTCGCTGCGCTGTGTGTCATTAGAGGTAAGAAATATGCCTAATTTTGATGTAGATATGTTTCTGGATGCATTTGAGAGGGAGGTACCATAAAAGCAGTGCTTCCGGGCATTGGACTGGGCACTGCGCGCTACGCTCACAAGATGGTGGGGTACGCACAAGGGAAGCTTTGATGATTGGCGTGAATGTAGGAGAATGATAAGGACACACTTTGGAAAGCCAAAGGTGCGAATGATAGACAAGTATGATGGGTAGGATGACCCGCGCGTGCACTTGGACAAATGGGCTTAGGTTTTTAGAGAGAAGCCCCAACCTGAATGGGTGCACTTGTTCTGTCACACCTTCGATGTTGTCCCGATGAAATAGTACGTAGAAACAGAACTTCGCCATGGTACAGGTGAATGGGATATTCTGCACAAAGGATTCATAATTACATTTAGTTTTGAAGATGGGTTTGACTCTATTGACGAAGCACTACAAGAGGTGAAAGTAACAATCTTTAGGATACCGCAGGGTCCTTTAGACCTAATTTAGCCTGAGTGGGCTACTTAGTTGAGTCACACGCTAGAATGTTATAATGTAATTGCTAAAGAAGAGGATGAGGATCCGCGAAAAATTAACATCCCTGAAACAAAAGGCCATCGCAAGGTCGAAGGACCATAGGTTGAGAATCCTGATATAACCGCATCGCTGAAAACAAAGCAAGTAAACATTGGTACAAAGGCAGAGCCCAAATTCGCGAAGATTGGAGATTACTGGGACGATGCGACAATGGATAAGGTCGCTAAATTGCTCCGCGAATACCAGGATCTATTCCCTACCAAGTTTACAGATCTAAAAGGGATAATCGGGGACCTAGGTGTTATGAAGATTACGTTGAATCTCGACGCGAAGCTGGTTAAGCAAAGACCTTATCGTCTCAATCCAAAGTATAAGGAGAAGGTCCGCTTAGAGCTAGATAAGATGCTCGCGGTAGGCATCATTGAGCCTGTGGAAGAATCTAACTGGGTAAGCCCAATGGTGGTACAAGAGAAGAAGCAGAAGGATGAAATAAGGATATGCATGGATCTCAGAAAGTTGAATGACACTTGTGTACATGATCATTTCCTGACTCTATTCACTAATGAAGTGTTGGACAATGTAGGTGGCTAGGAAGCATATTCCTTCACTGATGGGTTCTCGAGGTACCACCAGATCAAAATCGTGCCAAAAGATAGGAGTAATACAACCTTTGCGATTAAGTGGGGTTGTTTCCAGTACATTTTAATGCCATTTGGGTTGAAGAATGTGCCTATGATTTTCTCGCGGGTAGTTGTTGCTGCATTCAAAGAGTTTATTCATAAGTTCCTGGAAGTATACTTTGATGATTGGATTATGTTTGGGCTGGTGAAACGCCATGTAGCAAGCTTGCACCTAATGTTGGATACCTGTCGAAGATACTAGATCACGCTCAATCTGAAGAAGTGCTTGTTTTGTGTTCCCTTTGGGACCCTGCTGGGTCATGTGGTTTATGGACAAGGATTGATGGTAGACCCCACGAAGATCGCGGTGATACTGAACTTGGAGGTGCCAAGGAGTGTGAAACAACTATGCACTACCCTAGAACATACGAGATATTACAGAAAGTTTATCAAAGGCTATGCCCAGATCACTGCACCTATGGAAAAGTTGTTGAAGAAGGATGTCACGTTCTGCTGGAATGAGGACTATAAGAAGAGCCTAGATGTATTGAAATAAAAGATGGTCACTGCGTCGATCCTAGTCTTCCCGGATTGGAAGAAGGAGTTTCATGTACATGTCGATGTGTCGTGTATAGCGCTGGGAGTAGTACTGACATAGGTTGGTGGAGAAGACTTGGACCATCCTATAGAATTTGCAAGCAGAAGGTTATCCAAGGCAGAGAAGAAATATTCCACCACCGAGCGCGAAGGGTTAGCTATGTTATATGCACTCCAAGAGTTTAGACACTACTTGCTGGGACGCCATTTTAAGATGTATATAGATCACTCCATGCTGAAGTACCTGGTCAATAAGCCTGTGTTGTGGGGGAGAATCTGAAGATGGTTGTTACTATTCCAAGAATATGATTTTGAAGTCATTGTGAAGCCTGGACGACTGAACACGGGACCAAACCATCTGTCGCGCATCGAAACAGGGGAAGAGCTCACTAATTTGGAGGAGGGATTGCCTGACGTGCAGCTATTTGTAGTGCGCATCACAGATGGTCATTTTGAGGTTATAATACACTTCCTAACAATAGTAACTGCCCTGAAAGGATACACTCTCCAACAGAAGAAGGAATTAGTGGTGCGTAACATATTTCTCTGTCATTCCTAGGCATCTATACAAAATGGGGTCTGATGAGATATTGCAATGATATGTACCTGAGTTTTTGAAAGAAGCAGCATCCTTGCAGATGCTCATGGGGGCATCGCGAGAGGAAATTATGCAGGGAGGGCGACCGCACAAAAGATTCTACACGCAAGGTTGTGGTGGCCAACCCTCCATTAGGACTCAAAAGCATATTGCAAGGAATGTGATGTGTATCAAAGGACTGACAGGTCATCATGGAGGGATGAGATGCCTTTGAATCCATAGATGACACTGAAACCCTTTGAGAAATGGGAGATAGATTTTGTGGGGCCCATTCAGCCCCAAGGAAATACGAGAGCAAGGTACATTATCACCGTGATGGAGTATTTGACTTGATGGGCAGAAGCACAGCTTGTGAAAAATTACACAGGAAAAACTGCTGCAAAGTTCCTCTTTGAGCATGTACTGATGTGATTTGGCTATCCAAAGATCTTGATAAGTGATCATGGTATGCACTTTCTGAATGAGACGATCAGTGCGCTAATGGAGGAATTTAAGGTATATCACCAGAAGAGGACGCCTTATCACCTGCAGGATAACGAAATAGTGGAAGCATTCAATAAAGTACTGGAGAACATGCTGACCAAGGTTTGTAATGCTTAGTGAAGTGATTGGGACCTACGCATACTCGTGGTACTATGGGCTTATCAGACGATATGCAAGAAGTTTACTGGACAAACTCCCTTTAGGCTGGTCTATGGCATTGAAGCGGTAATGCCTATGGAATATATTGTGCCTAGTCTGTGCATAGTGGCGCTCACAGGTATGATGGATCATGGAGCCCTGGAGGAAAGGCTTGCACAACTGGATGAGCTTGAGGAAGAGAGATTTCTAGCTGGATTTCACCAATAGGTCCAAAAGCAGTGCGAAAAAGCATGGCATGATCGACACATTAAGCTGCGCACCTTTAAGGTAAATGACTTGGTTTTGTTATATGATAGTAAGTTTGATAAATTTCTAGGAAAGTTTAGGATGCACTAGTTAGGGCCCTATGTCATTAAGGAGATTACTGATAGAGGAGCGGTACAGCTGGTCAAATTGAATGGAGATCCCTTCCTAGGAAAGGTGAATGGCAGTCGATTGAAGCCATACACCAGTGGTCTGGCCATGTGACTAGATGAAGGTAGCATAGTCTTAGCGCTCCAGGCAGCTGAAAGGAGGCGCGAGACTATAAACTACACTGCCCGGGTTGGGGAGCTGCGCGATTGGAGAATTGTGCGAAGCAAGGAAGTGTCACAGGGTTTGCGACAACATGAAGGGAGCTGTGCTACTGAGGGAGAAATCGCGCATCTCGGCCGAAAAGTGACTGTTAAAGTCATTTTTCATGATTTGACAGTAGAAATGCGACCAAATGGAGCAAGCGACTGGCATTTAAGACAAAATTTATGGCTCAGATCTTTGAAAATTTGCTGCCAATCCGACATTAATGGACCGAATTTGGGGGGAACGGTCAGATTTGAATTCAAAATGCCCTATAAATTACAAGTGGCTATCTAGCAAAAAACACTTGGCATTTTGAGAATTGAGTTGTTGAGATTTCAGGCACATATGAATCGCGAGCACTATGACCTTCTGATAGCCAGTAAAGTATTTGAGACATTGCCAAAGGAGACACAAGAGTTCTTACAGAAAATCATGTCGGTGCCCACAAAAGCTATAGATACCGAAGGAGAGGAGTCGGTGCTGGAAGTTGAGATGGAGGCAGAAGTAGCTACTCTAGACATCGCCGAAGTACTTGTCGAAGTCCCCAAATCACCGAGGAGATTGCGAAGGATAAAAAGGGCAAGAAGCCTACTATACCAGTGCATGCATCACCAAGGAGAAACCCACCAGAGCCCACTGCACATGAGAAGGGAAAAACTATAAATTTGAAGCCGGAGGAGGAAAACATTGAAGACATCCCGATGGATGATGAGGATGCGGGAGTCGAAGTAAAGGAGGTTGAAACCCAGGGTGCAGACCCTGTTACCCGGTTGCCAAAGTATGTCCCTCCGTGCAAGCCTAAGACCAAGGTGCTGAAGGAAATCGATGAGAGAAAGACCCCCTTGTAAACCCCTCTACTGCCAGATGAGATTGTTTTCGAGGGACCGTGCTTAGCACGGGTGTCGCTGCTGAAACTTGAAGACTGGGACTTGACCGATCACAAGAAGTTCCCACACGTGGCAACCAAGCAACTAATGCGCCATATCATTGATATGAACTCTGGAATGACCGCATTGGAGCTGCAGAGGTGGCTTCGAGGAGTAGACAAGGCAGGGTTGCTCAACCTGCTTTGGGTGCCGCACTACAACCGCACCCGGTGACAATTTTGGTCATCAAGAAGCTACTGTGCTTGGTGCATGATGGATGTTTATGGCTGGAGGAGCCAATACCCATCACGGATAGATTGATTCACTGCATAACACGATTGTCGTATATAGGCGAGAATCCAGCCATGATATTTGGTGGAAAAGGTGGTGAACAGGCTCTCACGGAGTCTATGAAGGAAAAATTTAAGCTGGTGAAGAAGCCGCGTGGTTATGATATATCCAGCATCTGCAACCCTGCTGTGAAGGTAGCCACACAGATCCTAGTAGGGAAAGTGATGAGGAAGTGTCATGCCAATGAGGTGCCGACGCTTGTTGTCGCTTTAGCAGCACAGTGCACTGAAGGGGTCTAGTTCAACTAGTCGGACTACCTTCACGGAGAATTCCCGGCGAACTGCCGCAAAGCACAAGAGCTCAACAAGATGTTCCTCTACGCGTGGCTCTTGCTGTCAATTGTGCTGGTAGCGTGGGAGATGCCAGAGGACAATCAGTTCCCTTCGATTGCGCTAGACCTCCCAGAAGCAACGAAGTACGCTTCACTGTGGGCAACCAAGGACGCACAGTGAGTTAAGGACAACAAGATCTTCTGGATCTTGATGGAGATGAACATCCACATGGCTATCAATTGCAAACAATGATTTTTGCCTATGGTGTACGCCAACCTGCAGGGCTACGCCAAATTTAAAGCAGACTTCCATCATGTATCCATCAGGGCACAGAAGGACCTTGTGCAGAAATGGTACGACTTGCCTTATCTGGAAACGAATGACACCATTGATGCGGTGCTTGATCAATGGCCGACAGAGTGGCACGCTACCACAGACTTAGAAATGGGCGGGAGCAAGTCAACTGCGTAGAAGAAAAAGGAGGAGGCCAAGCTTAAGATGACATAGCTAGCCATGAAGAGGAAAAAGGAGGCCACTAATAAGACCCAGGCGGAGCGCAAGGCCACGGAGCAGACAGAGAAGCAGATAGGTGGGATAGAGCGGGGCTCTGACAAAGGCGAGAGGCCGCCTTCACCTGAGACAGAAGAGGAAATAGAACAGCAAGACACGGACCCTCAGGAGACGTCTGCCCACATCAAGCACCCAAGAGAGTTGGAGAAGGGAGGGCCCAAAAAGAAATCAAAGGTGACCAAGACATCACTGGACCCTATCACGCTAACTAAGGGTGGCTTACATGATATCGGTGACACAATGTGGGATGTCACCGTCGAGGCCCTGCAACAATTTGAGCAGCAACAGATCATTATGGGGGCTATCTAGACAAGGTTGCAGGAGCTACAGTCTCGCGTGTTGCAGGTTGGCACGGTGTCTACTAACCTAGCTATTGGCACTTTAGAAGCTGCCGATATGCTGCGTGTGAAGGCCTCCAGTGTGATAGTGCTGCCTGATGGAGCACTGACCACAGAGAAAGAGGCTGACAAGCCCACTGTCAGTGCCCTAAAGGGAGTAGGGTTGAATCTGGTAGTGCTCTTGTGAGAAGTGCTCCACCTCTTACAGGATGGAGTGATTGCAGAGCTGAGGGCCCATGAGAACTGCGCCCTCCAGGTGATCAGTGAACAATGGATCAACAATGAGCAGATGGAACTATAGAGAGATGTTTCCATCACCGCTGAGACTGAGGCAACTAATCAGAGCAAGTGCATTATGCAGGTCGTCAAGGAGGCATGCGAAATGGTCCTAGAGTTGGCCATTCTGGAGGAGGATCCAATTGAGGTACGCATCCACAAGTTGGCCACAGGGGTGCGCGACACTCGTACTAAGATGGCACGGGTTCAGTTGGAGTTGAACTTGCAAATCATGGAGTTACAGTTGAAGGCCCAGCCTTCAACTCCACCAGAAGTGAAGGAGCAGTGGGCAACCACTATCACATAAGCAGTAGCGGCGGTGGACAGTGCAGTAGCAGACTGCACGCAATTGTTTAAGTAGTCATTTGAGGTCTTGACTAGCTTGCAGGAGGACCCCAATGTACAGTGGCTAGAGACAGAAACGTGTGAGCTACATCAGTGTTATGATGAGGTTAAGGGCACAATGTGAACCATCGAGCTGACACAAAGACTAGCCAAGTTGCAGGAGGCTAAGCAGCTGAAGGAACAGTTTGGATGCAGCATTGCACAAGGAAGTAGTGTTGAAGGCATGAATAAAGCCCTGGCTGGATGAGGCTTACGCAGTAACAAGATCTATCAAAAGCAAGCTTGTGACTATGCAAGTGACGCGACAAAAGCTTCTGGCCGACAATGCAGGAGCAATGACCGAACAGATAGTCAAAGACACAAAACAAGCAATCGCACAGTGCACAGCTGAGGTTGCAGTCATCCAAGTCGAACTGGAAGGTCTTTGCGCAAAGATCTCTGCACTTGCCGCGTGACTCGAGGGTGAGTCACGATGTTTATGTTGGGGCCCTGTTGGGAATGAGATCCCCCAAAGGATAGTTTTGGGGCTAAAAGCCCATGTTTTTGTCAAATTATGTAATAAACTTGTAAAGACTCCACATTTTGTGATCACGGAGCACAAAGGTGTCATAATTCATAAAGGGTTGTCCGCCCTTAGTTTTGTAAAGTAAAGTCGGCTGTAAAAGATCTACCCATGGTCCGTGGACCATGGGATTGTATAAAAAGAGCTAAGCTCTAAGTAGTTTTAGAGAGACAAAAGATCATGAAGAAGAGAGTCATAGCTCTGAAGTAAGAAGTCTAAGTTTCGGGTTGTAGCGTAGGTAGAGGTTTTGCAGCTGAGTTCACAGAGGCCTAGGGTAGAAGTCCACAGCTGAGTGCGCGGACCCCTACATCTGTGTTCGAAGGGTGGATAGAGTTTGTAATCACTTAGGGATATCAATAAAGAGAAGTATTCTGCAAATTTTGTGTCTTTGTTTCGATTAATGCATCTTGTCATATTATGTATGAATATCCTTTATAATGCTTATGTGATGCGTGAATGTGTATAATTATGTTGGATAACTGAATGAAAATAAGAATATCTGTTTACGCGGTGCTAACTATGAGTATCTAATAAGATAAGTAAGATTATTAAGATAACTGGACAATCTATGCAATACGCTGCCTTAGTAGCACGAAAGTATCTAAATCGAAGGTTAGGGCGAAGGCCTGTCGTAACCTTTCGCGGAGGTATTGAAGTGAGGAATAAGGGGTTAGGTAGACAGAGCCCTAGAACTTAATGAAATGCACGAAGGCAAGAATAGAAGGAATAAAACAACATCATGACCATCTCAAGGTGCAAAAACTTGGTTCTAGCATCCCCCCATACTGCTTCGGGTGAGACTTCGGTCCGCACTCTGCAAGCTGATGCTGAAAGGGCCAATAGTGTAGGGATTTGTTTGGCTAATTAATGTTGAACCTGGGCCAGGCCCCCTCAAGCCAACATTGTGATTCGCATGTGTGCTGACTCAAGAAAGCGTTGTATGGGCTAAAGCAAGCATCCTGTGCTTGGTACACCAGGATAGATAGCTACTTCACTGGGTTGGGCTTCATGAAGAGTGAAGCATATTCGAACCTGTATCACATAGTGGTGCAAGGTAAGCTTTTGATGATTGTACTTTATGTAGGTGATCTCATACTAATAGGTGATGGGAATCTCATCAAATCTTGTAAGGAGGATCTTGCAAGCGAGTTTGAGATGAAGTACATGGGGCTCATACATTACTTTCTTGGCATGGAGGTATGGCAGGGAGATGGGGAGTTGTTTGTTTCTCAAGGCAAGTATGCCAATGAGATACTCAGGAGATTCTACATGGAGAGAAGTAAACCCATGGAGACTCCTCTAGCTGGTAACTGGAGGAAGGAGGATGCTACTTGAGGAGAAGTGGTGGAAGCTACTGTTTATAGGTAGCTTGTGGGTTCACTCATGTATTTGGTGAACACATGACTAGATATGTGTTATGCAGTTAACCAGCTTAGTCAAGCGATGGTTAGGCCTACCAAGCTATATTGGAAGGTGACAAAGCATGTATTGAGATACCTCAAAGGCACTACTCAGTTTGGGTTGCGGTAAAAATGGACAAAGGGAGTGAAGCTTCAAGGCTTCACCGATGTAGATTGGGCAGGGAGTCCATATGAAAGGAAGAGCACATCAGGAGGGATCTTTAGTATTGGGTTAGCTACAGTTTCTTGGTACAGTAGGAAACAAAGATTGGTTGCACTTAGTTTGGCAGAGGCAGAGTACATGGCTGCAAGTCAAGCAGAATGTGAGGCTATCTAGATGAGGGATCATGGTTGGTTTGTTTGGTTAGCAGATGGATCTAACAATGATTTATTGTGATAATCAAAGTTGTATCAAACTCTCTAAAAATCCAGTTTTTTCAGGATTGGTACAAGCATATAGATGTTCGGTATCATCATCTCAGATATTGTGTATTGAGGCGGATCATGTTGTTAGATTACATTCCCATGGAGGAGAAAGATGTTGGCATCTTGACAAAGGCATTGCCAAGATGTAAATTTAAGTTTCACATAGACACGAACAGGGTAGTGGATAATCCCTTTCTTGTGGAGAGAGAGTGTTGAGAAATGGCAACAAGAAATTCCAATTTAATTTGTCCTTGAATTAAACTGTGAATTAAAATAGAATTCTTTTCTCATAACAATTTGAAAATAATTAATTAAGTTTAATTAACTTAATTAATTTAGGAAATTCGAATTGAAAGTCTTTTAGAAGACATGTATATGTTCTCCCTAACTTATAGGAGTTAAGGATGAGTTATGAATGAGTTGTAATTAGTTAACTTAGTTTATTGAGTTAAGTCCAGTTAAACTAGTTCCAATCAATTTCAGGAACTAATAGTGAGTAAACAGTCAGTTGGGACACTAGTGACTTAATTAGTGCTACTATAGTTAACTAAATATTCCACCATCAGAAACTCATGCATGTTGATTCTGAGAAAGACCTAGTTGAGACTAGAGTGCAGGGATAATGTACTATTTGTTTTAGATTTTTCTGAGTTGCACTGATAATGCATGCATTCAGGAACTAATCCTTGAGGGATTGCGCTATCGTTAGAGGCTTTTTTTCCCTTTAAATACAAGCTATCCTTCATAGGAATTATACATTGGAATAGAGACTTGGAGAGATTGTGAATTGGCTATGATTTGGCCTTGAGATTTCTTATGAGTTGGAGATTGAATCTGCTAAGTGCTGGGATTATTATAGAGAGAACAAGCAGTGTAATTTCATCTTGATTTTTTGGATTAATACAAAACAGATAGTGGGGTTTTGAGTTGAGGCTTTCCCTAGATATTTATTGTGTTATGTGCCTTTGATTCTCTTACTCTATTGATTATTGTTTGCTCGATGTTTATGGGCTTCCAATGCAAAGAGTCGAAGTAGATTCTTGTCTCTTGTTTTAGTAGATTACATGAGCTTGTAAATATACATGTTTTTCTACAACTCGTGGAGGGTTGAGGAAATGAGTTTGGGAGTTGGCTTGTACTAGGAGATTGAGGATATCATATGGGGAGTGGAGTTGAAAATTTATGGGGGAATTGGAGGGTTGCTTCAACACATTCCAGACTGGTCGTATTTTCCAGTCAGTTTGACGAGGACGTGGTATTTGGGGTCGATTTTCGGAGGTTAGAACTAGGCCAAACTCTTTATGGGTTTTGGTGGGTTTATTGAGAGGATCATGAGGATAATTTTGTAGAATTTGTTGAGCACCGAAGGTGGGACTTTCAACAACATCCTTTCAACAAACAATGAAGTTTTCTATGGTAGTGCAGGGCCTATTTGGGGCAACTCACTCTCTCTTTTGGGCATTACATTTTCTCAATTGGGTCTTATCAAGCTTTCCCTTGAGGCAAGCCCAAGTGCACTCCTTCCATACCATTGTACTCTTGCTCCATATATTTAATAAAACAACTCAATTGCATGGTATTTGTAGAGATTTCATAGGTGTTCACTGATTTTTGGAAATTTTGTGCTTGCACATGTTATTTTCTTTGTATATCACTATTTTTCCTATTTCGGAACATTATAGTGGTATCAGAGCCTTGATCTTGGCCCAAATATGGGCAGCCAACAAGAGCATGGGAGATTTGAATATGAGTGCACAGTGACGGGTGAAACTAGAGACAAACCCATGGCTAAAGGGAAATCCTATATGGCAAAATTCTGAGGTGGAATCCATTGGGACAAGGAGAGGTTGGCCCAGTTGAGGAGGGTGACAGACTAGGCCCATCCTCACCCTTACAACAGAGACGCCAAAGGTGAGTAGGTTGTGGGGGTGCAACCATCGACATCATGTGGGGAAGGTCGACAGAATCAGGGCACTAGATCTCCTGAAAAGGAGTAGGAAGGACATGGATAGTTAGAGGGTGAGACCAGTGGGTGCTTTTGCTGGTGGAGACCTGGCTTTAGATATTAGAAGCTTGAGGAGGAGGTTGAGAATGGTGCTAATATCCCACAGGATGGTGAGGAACACATCAATATACCCGGTGTGGCACACGAGTCACCATTATTAGAGACCTCTTTGATAGCCCTCATTGAGACCTTGGTGGAGATGATAGAGCTTACATACATAGAGCCATCTATTAAGGAGGTGCCACCCATGGATGAGATGCTGATAGTTGCTGAGGTATCTAGATTTGTGATCGAGTCTATAGGTGATAGATTTCGATGACAGTTTCATTAGTTCCAGGCTGGCCTTATAACATTGAGAGAGAAGGCCACGACAGTATGAGAGGTCATTCTACAAGAAAATGAGGAGTTGGAGGGCATGGAAGTTGTTTATGTCGAGTCAACATCCAAACTGAATCGTGTTGGGGAACGGTTTGATTCCATAATGGTACAACTAGAGTGCACATTAGAGCATCAGAGCAACCCTCTTCTGACATACATAGATGGGGCTTGTAGCATAAGTAAGTTATCTGTGCACCTTGGAGAGGGAGAGGCAGAGCCACCTCGACATATTTTACGTGTTGACCAGGCTGATGAGATGAGGTGACATGAGAAACGCAGGGTGCAACATTCACAGGATGGAAGGATTGTCCTCTATATGGGAGTTCGTACATTCAATCCCTATCTTGGGGTTGAATGACGAGAGATTCTGAGTTGGTAGGTGGAGTGGGCTATGGAGATGGTAGTGGACTGGCGTGAAGCTCAACATGAGCTTTTAGAAATTAGGGATACTGGAAGCCTAGATTGGAATTGGGATCCAGGTGGGACTACCTATCATTCCTCGGATATGCCACTTGAATATGATCGTGGTGGTGTAGTTGGCCTAGCGATTGAGCACACACATTCGTTAGGGGAGTCTTGGTCAGCACCAGTGGCCAACCAATTTATGAATAGACTCCCTAGGTCATTTTGGTATTATAGTCGTACGTGGGATCACAAGATGATCAATATACTCTGGAAATAGTTTGTTGGAGGAGGTGACATTAGTAGGCCACTAGATAGTGCTTTGTTTGGGGCCAGTGAATCTTTGCGATTAGTTGGGACTCGGTGGTCACTGAGGAGCATCATAGTGGTGGCATCACCACTATTACATACGAGAACTAACCTCTTGTGTCTCTCAGGGAGGATTTGGAGATGAGGCCCATGCATCAGAGGGTATGATGATATGATAGTGGAGGAGGTGATACAGGTAGGGTGCAGTTCGACACATATTATCTCAGTTTTAGATCCGGACATTTAGTGGAATGTAGGAGCATGTAGCGTTCAACAATGGTTTGTAGACGAGAACATAGATGCATGGCAGTGTGTTGTGGTGTGCGGGTTTACACCATGGAGTGAGAGGAGGTGTACGATTATATGCAACTCACCCCGTATGGATGGGGGCATTGTTGAGAATCTGGGGACATCCTCCTCAACAGAGTCAGGTCTTTGATGGAGTTATCAACAGGACTAGGGCAGAGAGAGGGGCGTCCATGGGATTACCTTTTGGTGTTCATGCAAACTCTTGGCCATACCCGTGGGGACTTACATACTTATCGCTCTCCAACATGACTTACAGTTGTTGAGGGTTGAGTTGTTGCTTGATGGTGCCCTCAGTATATGTAGTAGGATAGGGAAGCTCACCCTAAACAGTTCGATGGGACAAAGCGTTTCATGGGATGGAGGGAGAAGCTCCATTTAAGGCATTTGGTGGGTGCATGAGCTGACGGATATCGACTTAGGGATGGTGTGGTATACTACCGAGGGAGCATATGTTGCAATCTTGGGCTCACACTTGGGAAGGTGATCTCTAGGGAGCTGCATGATAGACTTTTGGTGAGGCCGTTTGAGGCACTATAGGAGCCTAAGGGACGGTGGATGTTAGAATTCATCTACAGGAGGGTGCTGACACTCCGAGATTTGTCCAGGAATATCATCAGGAGTTGGGATAACGGATTTCATTACATGAGTTAGCTGAAGCAGGTCAGGTTGGCATGCTTGGGAAAAATTATTAGCACTTGGGGTCCACCTATGGGATACATACAGGGGTCAGAGATCAGGTTCAGATGGGTTCTAGCAGGTAGCAGTCCTATGCAAAGACAACCAATCGGGAGTGGGAGTTGTGATATCCTAGTATGGTTAAGGGATCCAGGGATTCAATTGGCGAGAGAATTGCTCCACTTATCGATGGGTAGGGTTACGATAGAGGGTGACCCAAATTTTTCCTGGGTTGACATATGGGGAGTCACTGAGACCTTCGTCACATGCCAAGGTAGGTTTTCCGCTCTGGATCGAGGCTAGTTGTTGAGTGTTGGACTTGAGCATTTTAGTGTTTCCCTGGATGGTTGGCCATAACCCTAATCGTGACAGATATAGTGGTCGAGTGTTACTAGAAAGGAGGGTCTGGTATGAGCATGTTGAGTAATTAGGCATGACCGAGATGTCACGATGACAACATGATAGGTTCCTTCTATGACAGGCATAGCAGGGCTGAGCAATTCAACTACCCATAGAGGTGAGATGGTTTCTAAAAGGGAGGGTCATCCAAATCTTTCATTTGGTTTTAGTGATTCGTTGATGGTGTAGGGAACTTCATCGATGCAACAAGGTGATCGAAAAGAGGAGATCAGGGGAGGCTTGGGAAGATGAGGGTTCAATCCCACCAGGATTGGATTGCATCTTCAGGAGTCCACCCCTGAGGTGATCAAGAGGGGATATTCGATAAAGTAGTTTCATGAGGAGACACTAGTAGAAAATGAGAAATTAGTGACTAGGTGACTAAAAACATTAGTCACCACAACTTTTCCAAGTGAAATACTACCAAAAATGAGCAATATTAAGTGACCGAACTAAAAATTTCTA
This sequence comes from Pinus tabuliformis, assembly GCA_031772625.1. NCBI lineage: Eukaryota > Viridiplantae > Streptophyta > Pinopsida > Pinales > Pinaceae > Pinus > Pinus tabuliformis. The sequence continues at coordinate 431,796,902 of CM062807.1, forward strand.
ATATAAATCACTAATTTAGTCACGGGTTAAAATATGTGACTAGCTAATAAGTAATACAACTAAAAATTACTAACATGAATGACTAATTTAGTCTAAGAAAGAAATACAACTAAAAATTACTAACATGAATGACTAATTTAGTCTAAGAAAGAAATACAACTACCTAACAAGTACTACAATAATATGAATCAGTTTTTTTATGTTAGTCATCTTAATTGTGTCAAGCAATCTAAACTTTCAAGTGATAGGGGATTGAAAGGTTGTTAAAGATTGGTTGAAAGGTTATCCTTCCTTAAACATTTCTTTGTCCTCACATGGTGTATAGGTGAGCCAAATTTGCATTATTTATCTCTAATAATTTGTAATTTTAAAAATATATTTTTCAATAAAAATATTATTTTATGTATTTTAAAAAAAATATATTCATTGAATCTAATTGGATCTAGTTCCAATTTGAAATTAATTTGGAGAGCAATTTTAATTTTTAATACTATAATATCAAATAAAAACTACTTTAATTTCATATTAACTGACCTAGATCCATCTTAACCCCTGATCTACCAAGCGCCGAGAGAGATCCAATCTCTCGAGGTGAAAACCTTTTTTCTAGTGAAAAACTTGAGGAAATGTTTGCACCTCGAGAGATTGGATACCTCTCGACACTTGATAGTTATAGGGTTAATATGGATAGAGGCTGGTTATATAATACTATATAATATCTATATTTTTATTTGTGTCTCTTTGTTATTCCCTCTCTCTATCTCACCCCCCAAACATACACACACTCTCTCTCCCTCTCTTCCCCTTTGTCTATCTCTCTCTTCCCCTTCTCCCCCTCTATATCTATATCCTTATCTCTATTCCCTCTCGCTCTCCTCTCTCCATGACTCCCTTGTAACCCCCTCTCTCTCTCCACCTTTCCCCCTCTATGTTTTTCTTGTTCCCTCCCTCTCTTGCCCCCTCCAATTCCATCTCTATCTTCCTTCCTCTCTATCCCTTATCTCCCACCTCCCTCTATCTCTCCCCCAAAATTACTCTCCCTCTCTCTCTCTCTCTTCTGTCCAACTCTATCACAATCTCCCCTCCTCCTTGTACTTCTCCATCTTTATGTCTCCATCTCTCTCCCTATCTCTCTCCTCTCCTCTTATTTCTCTTCCCTCCTCTCCTCTCTCCCTCGCTCTCTCTCCATCTCTCCCTTCTCACTCCTCTCTCTCTCCACCTCTATCTCTCTATGTCTTTGTTCTTTCCTCCCTCTCTTTCCCACTCCAAATCCATCTCTCTCTCTCTCTCTCCTCTCTCTTCCTTCCTCTTGCTCCCTCTCTCTGACATCACTCCCCCCCGCATCACTCTCTATTTCTCTCTCTGCCCTCCAAATTTTTCACTATGTCCCTCCCTCTCTCCGCCCCCTCCCCAACTCTCTCATAAATTTGATCACATTGTATTGTGTTTAAGAAATTATCTAAATTACAAAAACTTAATTGGTTGTAAAATATTAAACCTATATTTTGGATCAATCATGTCAAAGAAAATAAAATAATGAAAAACTTTAAAAAATCAGGCACTATATTTAATCTATTATAATTAGTCAATTTTCTTTCTCTCATCCCTTGGATCCTTATCTAAGATGGATCTATGCTGGTTATATATATATAAAGAATTGACATAGATCCATATTAGCTTAATTTTATTAAAGCGTTAATTTAATTTCTATGGGAATATTTTTAGTAGTCGTGAGGATAGAGGGTTTAGATATATCTCAAATTGTAACATTTTCCCTTTTAGATTCAATTAAAAAACGTTGTAAAATTAAATTAAAATAAAATATTTTTACTATGAAATAAGCTATGGTTTTTTGGCATGTGGTAGTGATAAGCCATGGTATTGTAACAAAGCCAATTTACAAGTTAATATCTATGGTAAAGTGAGGGTGAATATCCATGGTTAACAATCTTGTCATATTGTTATAAAATATTTTGACTGTGAAATAATTTATGTTTTTGGGCATGCCATATTGATAATCTATGGTATTGACCCATGGTATTGTAACAAAGGCTATTTTTTACAAGTTAATAATATCTACTGTAATGTGGGGCTGAATATCCACGGTTAAGAATCTTGTCATATTGTTATAAAATATTTTGGTTGTGAAATAAGTTATGGTTTTTGGACTTGTAGTATTGATAATATGGTATTGGCCCATGGTATTGTAGCAAAGCCTATTCACAAGGTAATAACAAAATAAAAAATAACAAATTGAATTTTATTATTTTTATTAATTTAACTTTTTATTATAAATTGAGGTAATATTTAAATGTTTACACTTCTCTCAATATCATTTTTAACCTTTTCTTCTTATTTTTAATTTAGTTTCATATGAAAAATAACAAATTCTTATTAAAAATAAATCTTCTAAACCAATTGCAATTTATATATTTTATTTTATATAATAAATATTTCTTTTATTTTTTACATTATAAATATTTCTTTTCTTTTTCATTTCCAGTTTAGCGTTGGGTTCAAATAAAATATTCACAGATCTTTGCCTCGTTGATATCTGCGTGGAAAGGAAGACCATCAATGTGATCTTCATGGGATTCGAACCCCAGATGGAGTTTGCATGGGAAAAACCTTAGGAGAGAATCAACTATTAGATGGAGGAATGGAAAGGTCATTGGGCGTGGATATTTTGGCGATTTGTATTTGGAATCTCGAGAGTTCTTCCTTTTTATTAAAGAGGATTTTTGTTCTTATGGGCAAACAATTTCGAGGGTTTATATGACCAAGGCATACATTTCATCTAGAGTTGAGGGTTTAATGATCATGATAATGCAAATCTTGATTGCGGCCAAAAATTCATCAAAATACAATGCATAAGTAAGCATTTTGCATGTCCTTATTGTACAAAGGGTTTAATGATTATGATAATGTAGATCTTGATTGCGGCCAAAAATTCGTCGAAAGACAATGGACAAGTAAGCATTTTGCATGTCCTTATTATATAGATTAGTTCACTCCTCCCTAAATTTTCTAGAGTCAGAATGCATGAAATTTTATTTTTTCTTTTCACCTTTTTTTAGTGGTTGATTGTTTTTGTAATGGACTCTACATGCCCAAATTCAAAGGGCTCGAGTGATGCAAGCAATTTTTTTGGTAGGATTCAAATACTAGACATTCCTCAAACTTTGTTACATGAAATTAAAATTTCTTGTAATCATGAACATAAAATATTTTATGTTTCATCTTTAGATTCTGATCTCAATGCCTACAGTTTTAAACTATGTTACTACATTAATTAGAATATACTTAGATCCATTAAACCTTACAACTCTCCATACTTAGGTTAATTTCACCTAAAAAGAAGGAACAAGAATGGATTTTGCAATTTCGGCTCGATGCTTACAGAAAATGATTACAAATGGAAGAACCCAAATGGTCTAATAAATTTTACCCACCCATCAATTTACAAGACCTTTTATATTATTTTGAACATAAACAGAGAGACTAGTAGAAGAAGAGGAGCCTGGATGAGGTGGACCCTGACCTGCTTGATACTTTTCAAAAGTTGGGCATGCCCTTGACTAGAAGAAGAGATTGACCAACGTTGTTGTAGATGTTGTTTTTTATAGTGTTTTCATTGTTACCATGCATAGGTAGACTCTATATGTAGTTGAGGTTATATTTTGTTCGTTATAAGAGGTAATTTAGGAGTATCTTGATCTAGTTAGGAAGTAGCTTGGCAGGTTTGTTCCTCCTGCTGATAACTATTATGTTGCATTGTATTTTTTTTTAGTGATAGCTCCTTCTATTAAATCCCCAAGAACACTTTGTCACCCATGGAAATATCCACTTATTTTAGGATGAATGAGATGGATACCAAGCAGTTTGAGAGGACTCTTATTGTTGTAGATGAGAGGAGTTCTGTGAGGTGAGAGGAGTTCTGTGACATATATTGAAGGATGCACTACACCATTTTATGACACCAATCATCACCATGTCACAATAGTGGATCTCTATTGCACCAAGGGAGCAACGATAAATTATTCCACTGTAAAGAATTGGTATGTCGGGGACAAGGAATGCAAACATGGGATTTATAATTTTATTACGAAAAGAGGTTTGTGCGATGGAGACAAATCTAGGACTTCGTGTACTTGAGTAGAGACTGGTTCAGAAATCACCTGGAAATAATCAAACATTGTTTTGAAAGGCGATGATGCAATTGGAAAGTTATATTTTGTTGCCTTCAAAAATAACTATCAATAGGGGGGGGGGGGACAAAGATGATCCATATAGGGAATACTTGTAGGAGTAGGATTGTTTCTAAAATTATATTTATAAGCAAGTCAAGGAAATACCACAAAGGATTAGTGCAGGTGCAACCAAATTCTCATAATGCAAGGAATTTTTCACAGTGTGATTCAATGCTCATTGGTGACCAGGCAACTGCAAATACTTATCGTTACATTCAGGGACAATTTGAGTTTCATTCTAAAGTCTCTAATATCATTTATTGATAGTCCTTCTTGTGTCCTTATCTCTCTTAATTTCATTGTGGCAAGATTGGAATGGGTTAAAAAATCAAGCATATCATTGAGTAAAACAAACAGCCACATGTCACTACATGTCATTGTGCATACTCTCTGTTTTTGATACAATTAGAAGTGAGCAATATGATGTGTGCACAACTAAAAATCCTAGTAGGCATGATGAATCCAGTCTTAGAATGGAAATAAAAAATAAGAATCATAAAATATCAATGAATTTGTGACATGGAGTAAAAAAAACAATAAAAGATTCTATGCCAACATTTTCTATTTAGTGCAAGATACTACTAATATTTCATAATTTCCAGAGATGGTGGATGTCATGAAGATGCCCTCAAGAAAAGTTACTAACTTGAAGATAAGATGGTCAATGCAACTATTTACTTTAAATATGCTAAATTTAGGTAATTAAAATAACTTTGAAAATCACTAGAAACACCACCCCTGTTTATTTTAAATAGGCTAAATTTAGGTAATTAAAACAAGTTTGAAAATCACTAGAAACACCACCCCCACATCATTTTATTTCTAGTTGTACAAGATAATATTGAATAAAATTATGAGCACTTCCATTTAAATTGACCATACATAAAATAACAAATAAGGTTGATGCTTTTAAAATCTATATCCATCATTAAATATAAGAAATGACAAGGATGGCTCATAATTTTAAAGGTTGTATCCATCACCAACTATAAGATAAGAGTTAATGAGATGAGAAAAATTTTGTCTTGATATAACATGTAAACGTCATATTACTTATAACTCATGCATATTGTATCTTATTGTGCATATGTTAATTTTATAACTTCAATATGGGTAGTTTTTACATTTAAATTGTCAAATATGTAGAAGCTACATTACACTAGCTTAAATCCGCACACAAATAAAATATCAGAAATATGGCAGGGGAATGAGTAAGCATTTTCACACTGGTTTAAAATTTCCCCTTGGTTGGTGAAGAACCAATTCAATGCTATTTTTGGCGGAGTATTAAGTTATTAACCTAATATAAAAAATTATAGTATCTTAAATGACTGAAAAAAAGGATATTTAGAATGTTATATAGAAGTTACATTTCACGTAGCTATATCTACCTTGACGTCACTATAATATTCCAACTCCATTTTTTTATATAGAAGTTACAATTCATGTAGCTATAGAAGTTAAATTTACATGTTTTAGATAGAAGTTACATTTTACATAGCTATATCTAACGTGACATAACTATAATATTCAAACTCCACTGTTTTCACACTTTTCAACATTTTAAAGATTTGTCTATTTTAGTGTGATTATGCAATCAAATAGTTGATATTTTTTAAGACATCTCCTATTTGCAGCATTTTGAATTCTTAAGTGGGACCTTGGGTAGGTTTTTGTTACTACCATATATCATGTTTTAAGTAGATGGTGTTTTATAATTAAGCCAAGAGACTTTAGGAGAAACCTTGAATTTCATGCTTGTTTCCATTATACATCTAATATTTGCAACCTTTTCCACAATAAGAAACCAATAGCCCATGTTGAACATGAAGCAATTACCTAAAAAATTTGGGAATATCATTTATTCTATTTCCATAGGGGGATAGATCCAGAGAAGGTAATGATAACTATCATAAATGGCTTTTGTCGGGTTGTATTTAATGAAATCCCACTAGAATTTGCTACTAAAGTAAATCAATTGATGAATTTGAAGCTTCAAGGTGGTGTTGAATAGGTGTTGAAAGGTATCTCTATAACACTATCTATCTACATGATTCTAATGCCATGAGATGGTGTCTCAATAACACTATTTTCGAGTGACGGGTGCTAGATGTAGA